>OZ025289.1:27138249-28338249 GCA_964019185.1 Maratus speculifer | reverse complement strand
TATTTATAATGAAGATTGAACAGTATAACAGACATTGAATATTGAACATATATATTGAACAATAATAAAAAAAAAAAAAAAAAAGAGTTTAAACTGAAAAAAAAGGGGTGGGATAAGATTAGTCTGTCCTCCCTCTGAAAAGAGCAGACTTCCTTATTGCCTGTGTTTTATATATATATATGTATATATATATATATATATATATATATATTAATTTCATAATTAAATGTTACATATTTGGATATAAACTTTTTCTTCGAATTTAAGACTGTATTTGCATTTGTTTACTAATGAAATATATATTCTCCGTTTTATTTTGGTTATATGTGTGTTGGTAGCCCCGAATTCGCATTATTTTGCTTTTTCATGGCTTAAATGAAAATGAAACCACACATTTTATTTGTTGTTCCACAGAATTTGCCGGCCTAAGGATTCTACAAATTTTGATTATATTCATTTTAATTTGTTTTTCCATGTTTCAATGTGGTGATTTTGTATTGAATTTAAAGGTTTATATATTGTTTTACAACTAATGGTTTTATATATATATATATATATATATATATATATATATATATATATGAAAGGATAAAAACTAATCTCTTTTTAAACTAAAATTTAAAATTCAAAAGTTTAAAATCCAAATTAATATTTTTTAATGTTAATTCTGAAGCTGAATGCTATTTTGCCCCTGTTAATTTTCTTTCCCAGCCTAACATTTATTACTTTCAGAGATTATTTTCGGACGCTCCTTAAGATTAAAAGTGATGATCTAAGGGCTTTTTGCAGCCATTTGTGGTTACAGTCACATACGTCATCGACTCGGGAATTGTGCGGGCCTTGACCACATATCAATCGAAAGCTAAAGAACCAATTAAATTAAATGTACCTCCCAAATTCACAACTCTGCCCTCTGCTGGAAAATATTACAATCCCCAACATATTACCCAGAACAAGCTCGAAAAACGAGAGACTTTGCAGTTTTGAGGTGCCTGCCTAACCTCCGGCCATGTAAACTTTCGTAATCACCGTAAACGGCTCGGGCGACCTCCGACCGGACTCGCGAATTCCATCTGTAAGATGTGCGGCCGAATAAAAAGAGTTCGAACCAACAAGAGGTTTCCGAGTCCACTTCTTATGCCACAACACGACTAACACCTGAAGTCGTTACATATATATATTAAAATTTCTTATATTGTTATATCTACCTTATCCATAATAGAAAGGATAAACAAATCTGTGCGTAACGCTGACGTCCTTTTGCGAATTACAATACTTTCAAAATTTAAATGAAATTTTAGTTTACAATTTTCGATACTGCAAGCTTTTATACATCACACATGTTCAGCTTTTATACCGTCGTATTAGAAAAAAAAATGTGCTTTCAAATGCAACTAATTTGAAATCTGTATCTCAATTTGTTTTTGAGTTACAACTTTTTTGTACTTTTTAATACTTTTACGTCATCGTGGCAATAGAAGTATTCCAAAAATGCGGACATCACAAGGAATCCGATATGTCTCGAATATCTCTATTCTTGACTGAGAGCAACAACCATTTTCGAAATGGTTAATAATAAATGGAAAATAAATATATAAGAAGTTCTGAAAAGCAAAATATGTTAATACTTCATTTACTAATGCATCTTGTGCGCTTTTTTTAATTCGAAATCTTTGATAGTATCACCAATTGTACCTATTTATTGGTCTGCTTGGGAATTCATGATGCCGTTGATTTCTAACCAACAACTGCTGCTATAATCAGATGCTTTTCAGAACTTTCCAAATTTCTTAGTCTTCTCTTAACCTGCAACACTCTTCAATGTTGCCGAAATTTTGTGTTTATTAAGACTTGTAAAAAAAAAAAAAAAAGCACGCACATAATTTTTCTATTTGTCCCAGTATAATAATTTTAAGTCTTATGCGAGTAAATTGTCAATGAACTATTGTTTGTCCCAAAGCAGACTTTAGTACGCGACACTATAAAAAAACATTAAAAATGTACGTATTTGTCTTATTTAGGAGGTGAATAACTAAAAATAGTTCAAAAATTGAAAACTGTTTCCGTTAAATCATATGTGAGAAATCGAAGGGTTAATGCAATGGAAAAATCAAAGCGATAAATTGAAAAAGTACAAACAGATACTTACTGGTTTCGATGTTCGAGGTTGTGAACTTCGAGAAGCATCGGTTAAATCCAATTTCCAGCCCAAGGCTAGCAGAGCTTTCAAAGATTCCCTGATTGGCTCTTCATACCGTTCTTTTTCCTAAGACAGAGAAAAAAGCCAAAATTGAAAAATATGTATTTTATGTGTGTATTGTATACATATTCACCATGTTCACATTCATATAATAAATGCATGTATATACATATCTCCGCATATGAGAGAGGGGGAGGGAGGATCTCTTATATTCAGAAACAATGCATTCCTTTCCAACAGGCGGCAGCACTAGCGCAATTCCAGTGATGCCTGCGCCTGCCTAAGTCTAATTATCATGATAACACTTACTGTCGGTAATTATAAATTGGAAAGTCAGTAAATAGGAAGAAGGACGAGGGGAGGGGGGGGGGGGTTGTTGAAGACATATTCAAAATAATGTTTGAATGTGTGGTTTATAGATATATATAAGTGTAATAGTGATCCGTTAATAACAAGGTTAAAAAAAACTTTTTCCTTTTATAACTTGCTGGCTAATTAAAAAGTAAAAATATTGCAAGTAATTTTCATGATTTTCTGATATACAATTTTTTTTACCAACTGGCAATAGTAACAAAAAAAAAATGTCGAATAAGAAATTTTTTTTTCCAACCGGTATTTTTAATTATGAATTTATATTAACTTATATAAACAAGTAAAAATGATTAAACAGCGAAAAAATAAACTTTTTTTTTAGTACTCAAAATTAGAGGATACATGGAAACTCAAAAAGTACATTTTTTGATAATTTCTTAAGATTTTTTTTTATTGTATTTTACTTTTTTGCATTGTAAAAACATTGAAAATCACAAAATAAATGTATATTTATTAATTTTTTATTACCAATGGATTCTGAAAATAGAATCTTAACGCACAGTAAAATTATTTAGGCTTTCATTTTGTATATTTCCTACATTTGAGCTGCAAGTCATTTTTGTATAACAAGTAGCTCGCTAGAAAAAAAAGTGCAATAAAAAACAAAGTGCTATATTGTTTAGTTTTGCTATTAATTAGGCTATATTCATACCGATTTCTCATTTTTTAGCACTACTTAAAACGTGAAAAAAAAATTCTTAAGATGTGTATCCTATAGGTTTGTCCTCTACATCTAATCTGAAAGGGTTAAATTTCGCAATTTTTACAAAAATAATCTTATTGACGTAAATGACTTTTTATATAATATTGAACGACAGTTTTAACATTTTTGGAACTAAAACTATACTTCTAAAACAAACAGTTTAAGAATTAACTTTGAATAATTATAAAAATGGACATTTTGTATGTACACATTAAAAAAAAAAAATCAAAAATGAAACAACAAATTACCCAATCGCTAAGCAAAGAGTAAGGCTTTAGGCGAGGATGGAGTTTTCTTTCGTCGTTCCAGTAATCCCCATACACCCATCCGTTGCCCATCTGAAAAAGTAAAACGAATCACAATGTATAATTATGATTAAAAAAATATATTAGATTGAATTTAAATTGTATAGCCCTTTTCATAAATAACAACACATCCGCTTTTATGTGCAATAGACTAGCCATAGCCATACACTTTCACAAAAGAATTGGTTCATTTCTATCCATAGCTTCGTATACTTTTAGGTGGTACAATATTGAAAATGGCACAAAAATCGCTATTACAGCACCCTCTTCCGGCGGATTTTTTTCAAATTCAGGGAGGACCAACTAGCCATAGCCATGCACTTACACAACAAATTTGGCTCAATTCTATCCATAACTTCATACACTTTTAGTCGGTACAACATTGAAAATGGCACAAAAATCGCTGTTGCAGCGCCCCTTCCGGCGGAATATTTCAAAAATGAAGGATGACCTGCTTGCTACAGCCAAAAACATTCACAAAAAAATTGGTTCAATTTTATACATTTCATATATTTTTTGGTGGTAGAATGCCGACATACGGACACACAGACAGACAGACATTTTGTAAAAACATGTTTTTTGGAATCGCTGACTCCTAAAACGTGTAAATCCGTCGAAAACTGAAAATCGAAAAAATTTCGATTGCAATACTTTCTTCTATTGAAGATAGAAGAAAGTAAAAATTAAAACTAATATTAATTAAATAATTTGTATTAAATAAATGAATTAAATAAACTTTACATCATATTTTCTTTAATGGCATTTAAAATATCGACAGGATAAAATGGGTTAACTTAACTTGGTTCATGCATGTAAAGATGGAATTTTGTAACACAGCTTTCAATCATTTCCGAAAAGGCTAGAATTTTAAAAAAAATAAGCACAGAGATGTTTTTCCAATGCAACGCGTCATTTTAATATTTTTAGAATTTCAAAATAAATTAATAAACTAGTTTCAAGGCATTTTTCAGTTAGCCAGTTGCAAACAATGAATCATTCAATATTCTTTATAGTTACAAGTTGTAATTATAAAAAATACAACTGGATACGAGAACGTTGAAAATAATAATCCGAAAAAAAAAAAAAAAAACGTTTCCTAAAATAGGTCGATGAGTTTTGAAACAGCATCAATGAAATATTTTAAACGCTAAAAAGTACAAAATAAAACAAAAATAAAAAATAAAGAAATGTAATATATATTTTAAAAATTATGCTTTTATTTATAAAATAGACATGTATAGATATATGAATATAATTTACAATTATTGTAAATTATATTACTAATATTGTTGATACAATTTTTTACATTTGATACAAAGTTTTTAATTACTTTCGAAAATGCTAGAATTAAAAAAATTATGTACACAGATTTTTTCCCAATGTATTACGTCATTTTATTATTTTTAGAACTTCATAATAAGTTAATAAACTAGTTTTCAGGCATTTTTCACTTAGCCCGCTGAGGGTAATATATCATTTAATGTTCTTTATAGTTACAAATTGGAACTATGAGGAATGCAACTTGATTTGAATAAAACAACGTTAGAAATAATTGTTAAAAAAAAGAAAGAAAAAACACTTTTTAAAATAAGTTGATTGGTTTCGAAACAGTATCAATGAAATATTTTAAACACTAAAGTACTAAATAAAATAGATAGGAAGAAAAGGATAATATGCATTTTAAAAAACATACTTTTATTTATAAAATAGACTGTACAAATATTTAGACATATATGAATATAATTTACCTTTCTAGCTGCCCAAGCGTCATGGTAGTGCTCGGCAAATCTCACAATTACATTCGTTAAATCAGGCGTCAATTGTACACTGTAGAAAGGAAAAAAATGATCATTTATTATCAAAACATTCCAGAATAATATTACTGTAATAGATAACTATCTGAAAAATAAACAGACTAAAATTATAAATAGCAATTATCTTTCTTTGTTTATCTGCTTTTTTAAATGTTATTTATTTTCTTTGTAAAAATTTACGAATCTAGTGTTATAACACTAATAGCAAACACGGAAACTGGCTCGCATGTATTACATAAAGGACACTCTAATTTAACCCTTCATTGCACGATTTTTTCTATCTTTATGAAAAAAAATCTATATATCAGTCTAAAAATGGGAAAAATAGCGAAAAAAAATTAAATTTCAAAATTTCAGCGAAAATATGACATTTGGTGGCATGCACCATACGTAAAAAATTAGAATTTTAAAATATTGTATTTAAATTTTGCAACTAAATGGGCTTAAAATAACTAATTTTATAAACCTAACGTTCAGCAACTTTTTCATATTACCGTATTTACTCGTGTATAATGCGCACTTTTTTCTCAGAAAATCAGGGCAAAAGTCCTAGGTGCGCGTTATACACGGAATATTTTTTTTTTACTGTTGGATGTAATCACACAATATACATATGAAATAAGAAATTATTCAAAGAAAACATTAAAACTCAGAAAATCTTACTTAATTGAGGTATTACTGCATCCTTATTTCATTTCTTGCAGTTATTTTGTACAACAGAGCTAGTATTATTATCTAAATGCTAATTAGCAATTCTCATTACCGTCACTCATTCCTATTTCTTGTCATTCACTTACAGCCCGAACTCTAAAATTGTGTTTCCGCCTTGTTTCCTGGCCTAATGTAATGCTCGTTTCGACTTTACTGAAATTTATTTGGTCATCCTTCATTAGCGTATCAAATTTACGGTGCGCGTTATATACGAGATTTAAGAAATTCGCCATTTTTTCTGGTAAAGTACGGGGTGCGCGTTCTACAAGCGTGCGCGGTATACACGAGTAAATACGGTAATTTTTTTAAGTATCCAGTAAAAATAATAAAAGTAAATTTTGCTTTAACAGTTTGATAGAAAAGATTTTTCGTTTCCAAAGAACAAATTCCAATTTTTTGTCTAGTGCAGCCATTTGACATGGACAAAATAAGTGCTATTCCATTCTTTGGATTGTTCTTGATCAGTTACAATGATCATATCAGCCAAATTCATGGAACGTAATAAGAATTATAGTATTTTTAGGTTATGTGCCAGATGTTGGCCTTACGGTACAGTGAAGGGTTAAAAAGTAATTATTGATTGTTTATGATAATTTTGAAAACAGAATAATTGAAATGTTTATCACGTAAGCTTATAAATTTTGTATAAAGAAATCTAAAAATTAGTTCAAATTTTCCTTGTTTCAAACTGTGGAAAGGTATAAATTAACTTTCAAATTTTAAAATACATTTTATTTCCTAACTCCAGTTGCTGAATAGAATACAGACATAAACTGAGACATCTTTAAAACGTTGAGTGCCACCGGTGACTGACACTGAAATTTCCGCTTAGGCCGTGTCAGTCAGCGGTGACTAACAATCTAAAATATGATTAAAAAAATAGTGTTTTAAGTAATTATTTAAAATTTATTTAAAATTTACATAACTTATATTTATTACAGAGTTATATTTTCTTAATACCTACTTAAAATGCTATATTTTTTATTAGAGTTTTCCCTAGTCAGTTAGGCAAAAATTTTTGTTTTGAAAAACCGATAATAAACGATAAAACATTCTGTAGAAGTTGCGCATCCCAAATGGGAGTCGCTGTGTTGCTGCTCTTGTTTCTTCTTCGTTCTTGTATTTTTATGTTACACTTTATAAAAAGCTGCTTTATAAAACCTTGATAAATTTATCATCTTCGGGGAAGAACAAGAACATGTTGTGTTGCATTTATTATTTTGTTAATGCTTTATTGGTGAATTGTTATGAAAGAATCTGTCAACTGGTAAAGCTAAACACTAAGATTCTTATTATTTTTGAAAATCCGAGACAATACATTATAACATTTAATATGCAACAAACTATCCAACCTTTTTCTCACATAAGACGCCACACTACTGACTGAAAAAGACCAGGATGATAATGTTAAGTCTATGAAGGCGTTCTTTTCAAATATCTCACTCAAATTTTAATATTTTGACGTGGTTTTATATTGCATAGGATAACTAAGGACAATTCACAACCGGGGTAGTTTTTACTTTTTCGATTTTGGTTTCAGATTAAAAAAAAAAAAAAAAAAAAAAAAAAAAAGATACTTTAACTTTCAGAATCGGTTTGAACCGGTTATGATACTGAAACTATCTTAATATAAAAGGAATGTAACCAAAATCGAAAAAGTAAAAACTAGCCCGGTTGTGGATCGCCCTCAGCTATCCTATGCAAAATAATCATGTCAAGATGGTAAAATTTGAGCGAGATATTTGAAAAGAACGCCCCCATTGACTTTACATTATGATCCGGGTCTTAGTGTGGGCTCTTAAGTAAATCGTAATGAAAGGATCAACTCTTTAACCGGTTAAGAACTGAAGTGAAGAAAGGAGTAGATAGTTAATAGAGTTTTCCGATGTAAAAAGGATGCCGGTTGTGCATCCGAGTAAATGTCAGTTTTGTTTTCAGTAATATTATGATTGATTTGATGGAAAGATTATTTTATTTATAAATAATATAAAAATGTATACAGTTTTCCAAGTGTAAATAATTTTGCACACATCAGTTAGTGTTTAATAAACTTCATATTTAAAATTTCCAGAGATTTCTTCATCATTCGCTGTCTTGTCAGAACAATATGTAATAATTTAAATAACATTAATAATTTTTAATATTTAAAAATTAAATGATAATAGGTTCAGTACTACAAACTAACATTTTAAACATAAATTACAAAAATAAATAAATTGAAAATTACAGCAAAATGTTTTCACATACGAAATATATTGTTTAATCAGTATGTTTGAGTTAAAGTGATAAAGTAAATAAAGTTTAACTTCAGTTTTTTTAAAAATTAAACTTCCTTCCATAAGTTCTTCAACGATACCGTAAATTGATTATATTATTATTATTATTTTATTTTATTATTTTTTTGTGCATGTCCTTTTTTTAGTGTCTAAAAATTGTATGACTGAAAATGTCCCGTATTTGTTGGATTTCAAAGTCTTAAAGACTTTACTTACGCTGTTGTGTTGATAGGTTCAGGCGTGTAGGGACCGTCAGTGGGTCCGGACTGTTTGTACCACTCGTCATCGACGCTCTGCGTGAGAGAGTAGTCGGGGGGTAGAGCACAAGCAATGGCAATTAGACAAGGAAGGGATTTGCCGAACAACTCTGGATCATATTCCTTAAAAGAGAAAGAAGAAAAAAGAGAGATTTAGACAAAAGAAAAGAAAAAAAACTGTCTTATTGGCAAATTTAAGTTCGAGAGCAGTTAACACTTTTAATAAATATTTTTAAATTTAATTTAAACAAATAAACAAATCTAAACAGATTACATACCCTAGAAGCTAATAGTATATTTTATAATCTATCCACACATATATGTCTGTGCAACCGAATAATGTCCACATATTTATATATATCTACATATACGAAGTCATGATAAACAAAGTGATACGCCTGGTGATTCCGCCAAAAATGGTAGTATAAAAATGTTACTGTTCAAATTAATAGTAACGTTTATTATTAAATGATGCATACAAATCATGATTTGGAACTGCCGAGATATGAGCTAACTTTGATTTTTCAAATGCTGAAAATCCACTTTTGACATTAAATTGAAATGCATTGGATAAACGCAACCCGGAAAAAGGTAGATGCGTACATAATTTTTCTTATGGCTTCAAATAGCAGAATTTTAGAGTGCTGACCTCAAATGCACGTGACAAACATTATATCTCTGCGACTATAACTTCCGAATGATATTTTGCGAGTTGTGTTATTTTTCTTGCAGGCGAGCGACATGATGCCAAAATGGGGTGTTCAACAGCCCCCTCAGCTCATTTTTTAACACAAATTAAAAAAAAAAAAAAAATTAATCTTCTTTCTAATGGCTATTTTCGTTTTTTTTTTCTTTGGCAGTTTTATATTAAAATGTATGGGAATTTTCTCTTTCTCTTTTTATGAAGAATTGTACATTACATCCCGCCTATACATCCCCATAGAACTACAATCAACCTACGGCCATACTACAAACATTCTACTGTTCCTGTAGTTATCGTATCCCATGAGAGGTATGTACAGGATATTCTGGAGATATCAGATCGAATAATCCAATTTTATTTTTCTTTGAAAATCCTGTGGATTCTTTTATTTAATACACACTTGAATTTAACTTCGATCTTCGTTTATTTTCCTCTTCTTTATTCTTAAAATTATCCAAAAATTTCATTAAAAATATCTGGATTGAAGTCAGCGATCCAATGTTAGGTGTAACATGTATTGAAAGTTCCAAAAAACTAACTTTCCAAATTTGCATTTTTTTATTTCAAATAACTTTCAGAGAAGTCACTGTAGCCACTGAAAATTATTTTGTGACTGGTGACATATATCCTGTGTAAATATTTGTGACGCAAATTTTGATATTCTATTCCTTGCGAAAAAAGGAAAGAGTGTTCAAACCAACTTACCATTTTTGCTAGGGAGTCGAAAATATTGGTGAACAAAATCATAGTCAACCTTCTCTCTTCTTCTGATGCAGCTCCATAAACACCTTGACCGCCCGGTGTGCTGTAATACTTTCCACATCGGTCAAAGTGTAATGTCAGCAAACGCAAAGCGACTGTGGTATACTCCGTCAAAACAGATACATCTACGGTTAACTTTCGAAGCAAGCGAACCAGCATGCTCGGTTGCATTTCACTGTAATAGAAAATAAACTAATCAAGATCGAATTGGAACGGAATACAATAAAGTAATCAGAAAAATGTTAAGATAATCATATTTTAAGACACATTTTTAATATTTTGAATCCCAAGAAATATAGTTATTTTTTTTTGGAGGAACATGCTGTTGAGATTATGAACAGCCTGTGCATAAAAGTTATAAATCTGTCAGATACTGAGAAGCAATTGTTACTGAATAAGAGCACCGCCAACCCGGCGTATACAGCTATTATTTGTTTTTCCTACCTTAGGCAAGAATTCATGCTGTCATATCACGTGGTTTCTGACTGCATCAATCGCCCAAAGAAAGTTCATGTTTATTATGTTTATTACCGCCTCTTTATGACACCTTTATTAGGCGATTGGATTAACGGAAATCTCCTAATCTAACATCATTAATTTCATTTTAGACTGTTACCCTAATAAACAAGAGCTTTCTCGGCGGGTACTGGAATTGGCCGTGGTAAGAGAAGTCACTAAGAAATCAGATGCTCCTTCTTTTTGCCCTTTGGTTAGTATCTTAACTTTGGACAACTTGTCTTATTGAAAGACCTACAAAATTGGCATTACCTAACACAGGTGTTAGTTTGAAAATAATAATTACAGTAAATAGTATTTTATTAAATTATTTATTAAATTTATACTTTAAATTACAGTATTTACTGCTTAAAAAATAACTGGAGATAACAAAAAATATACTTTAATAGATCTATTTTTTCAGTTAATGAATAAAAACATGCGATTATAGTTTTTTGAGCAATGAATTTTAGTTTTATCATCAGTTATTATCAGTTTTATTTTACTTTTATCATCAGTATGAGTATCAGATATCATAGATTTGAATCTTTTTGGATGTTGATCTGAATAAAACTTAATTTCTTGCAATCGCAATAAAACAGTTTCCACATTTTTTATCACTATTATTATCGACACATCATTTCTTTGAAATGTTTTGGAAAGTGGAGTTATTACTACCAATACAACCAACATGTGTTTTCCATCAAAAATTGGAAAAATCTTGAGCTCTTCAGTTCTTTTAAATACCTTTTTGTTTTGGCAGCTTTATTATAATCTTTTCTAGACGCGACATCTTCTAAATGCATTAAAATGAATCTCCATTTTTTTATTCTATGGCTAGGAGTGCCCATTTATTACTTGATATCCATCAAACTTTTTTACTAGATCCATATATTGCTACACAATATCCAGGTAACAAGCTATCTCTTTAAGCTCCTTTTTTTGTTTTGGAGAACACTAATACTAAACTCAAAGCATCTTTGTTTGTTTTTTAAAGCATCTTTTGTCTGACCGCATACAAAATTGAAGTTCTATCGATATTCTTATCAGTATGACAAATACAGTTGATATTAGGAATTGAAGGAACAATTGTTGTACTGGATTGACACACGTAGAAGAGTCTCCTAGTCGAGACTCATATTTTCTAGATTAAAAAAACAATTGTGAGCGACTGTTTCAATTTAAAATTTTAATGTGAAGTATGTGACCCATATGATCTGAAGTTATTCCTCATCTGTCGCTCTGCTGATTTTGGGAATCATTGGCCGAAATGTTTAGGTGGAATAATATCGCAAAGAAACCACTGGAGTGGACACATAAAAGCTTCACTCACTCAGGTCAACATTATTTAGTTGCATATAAAGCAATAGAAGATCATGGACGTTGCTATAGATTAACCAGACAGTTATGATTGACGAATAATACGGTCATCAGCTGATTGAAACGTCACTATATGTTGTATATGTTACAGGCCAAACCCGATTTTAGGCGAAACTAGATTGGCCTAGGCCAAACTAGTTTATCCTAACGCCCATCGGATAGACTAGTTTTTCCTAGGCCAAACCGGTCTATCCTACCGACCATCGGATAAACTAGTTTTTCCTAGGCCAAACCGGTTTATCCTAACGCCCATCGGATAAACTAGTTTTTCCTAGGCCAAACTAGTTTGGCCTAACTCTTATAGGATAAACTAGTTTAGCCTGCTGTTTATTGGTCTGAACTAGTTTCTCCTAGGCCGATCTAGTTTCTCCCAGGCCAATTCAGTTTGGCGTGATTTTATTGAATTCAATGACCGCCACAGCGTCAACATTCTAGTTTGTCCTAGGCTGATCTAGTTTATCCTAGGCCAATTTAATTTTATTTGTTTTTAGCTCACAGGCGTCAAAGCCTGAGAAATAATGGGCTCACAGGTTCTGTATAAATGAATGTACGTATGTACGTACGTATGTACGAATGTACGTACGTATGTACGTGCGTATGTACGTAACGCGATAACTCGCGATAGAAATATCCAATTTGCTTCAAATTTTGGATACACGTTCATTGATATAAGGTACTTTTCTGATTAATTTTGTGAATTCATTGGATAAGAATAAAGGGGAGCGAACGGGAGGCTAGTCCCCCACCGTTAATTTAGAGAAATGGATTTTTCATGCAGAATTATCAGTTTTCATTTAAAATTTTAGATATAGGATCATTCTGACAAGGCGCCTCCATGATTAGGTGTGGATGTTTATTGTTTAAGTGTAAAAAACGGCAATGTAGGTTAACCCCCCCCCCATAATTTAGTTAAGTGGTTTTTGACGCAGAATTTACGGATTTGCTTGACATTTGTATATAGGTTCTTTCTGATAAGGCGTTTCCCTGAATAGTTTTGGGGGTTTAATGCTTAAGTATGAAGGGAAAAATGAACGATTACATCTCTTACATAGAAAAAAACTAGTTTAACCTATGGGCATTTAGATAAACAAGTTTGGTGTAGAAAAAACTAGTTTATCAATTGGCATAAGAATGAAATTGTTTGGCCGAGGCTAATCTAATTTAGCTCGAAAACGGGTTTGGCCAGTAAAAAACATATCTTTCACTAGAAAAAGTATAAATGTGTGTGAAGAGTCATTTCTTATAACACCAATACAGAAATTTAACATGCTCACCTTAGAGACATGATGCATTGGACATGGTGTTTGCTTTTTTTTCTGCACACTCGTGCCAACTGAGATCTGACTTGCATTTATTATTATTATTATTGCATATTCGAGCCAGATTGAAGCTGAACATAATTTGGAATCGAACAGCGTTTTCCATTTTTGAGTAATTAATTACCTGTCGACATATAAGCTATTCTTGTCACGGCGTCAATTTTTTTTTTCATGAAGTCGTAACCGGGAATTAGATTCAAAACGTAGCTTTGTTATTTTCTCAAAGATACATCGCTTTTATGAAAAAATGGTTTACGCCATTCGATTACATATTATCTGAATCTGTTAACCTTATGCATTTCCGAAAAGGAAATGGGTCATAAATGTGTTAGGATGTAGCTCTTTAGGATTTAAGAAAAGCCTTACGGAATGACAGAGAAATATATTCACAAATCTACTTTTTACTGAACGGATTCAAAAGTTATGATGTTTATAACTCTCATCTTTTTTTCTTTTTTTCTAAACTACATTGATTATTTAATGAATCCGTATTTGAATATTGAAACTCTAAGAATCCAGATAATCATTAATACATTGTGTATTTTCCATTCTGTGAACACATCATAATTTAAAAATACATTGTAAATTTATCCAATAAGTATATAAGCAGTATTTTTTAAAGGAATCTTAATTGTATGTGAAGTAAAACCTGAATTTTTTTGCAGAAATTGAGTAGGGCCAGATCGAGCCGGACTGAGTATTTTATCACGGATTTTTGTACAGCAGAGCTCTGCCTATACAAACGTAAATAATATTAAAGTAAATAATAATAATTTGTTTGAATAAGCAAACACCATGTCCAATGCATCATGTCTTTAAGATGAGCATGTTAAATTTCTGTATTGGTGCTATAAGCAATGACTCTTGACACATATTTATACTTTTTCTAGTGAAAGATATGTTTTTTACTGGCCAAACCCGTTTTTGAGCTAAATTAGATTAGCCTCGGACAAACTATTTTATCTTTATGCCAATTGGATAAACTAGTTTTTTCTACACCAAACTTGTTTATCTAAAGGCCCATAGGATACTAGTTTGTAAACTAGTTTTTTCTATGTAAGAGGTTAATCGTTCATTTTTCCCTTCATACTTAACCGTTAAACCCCCAAATATATCCAGGGAATCGCCTTATCAGAAAGAACCTATATGCAAATGTGAAGCATATCCGTAAATTCTGCGTCAAAAACCATTTATCTAAATTATGGGGGGGGGGGGTTGCACTTAAACAATAAACATCCACAACTAATCATCGAGGCGCCTTGACAGAATGATCCTATATCTAAAATTTTAAATGAAAACTGATAATTCTGCATGAAAAATGCATTTCTCGAAATTAACGGTGGGAGATTAGCCTCCCATTCGCTTCCCTTTATTCTTATCCAATGAATTTCCAAAATTAATCAGAAAAGTACCTTATATAATAATACCTACATCCAAAATTTGAAGCAATTCGGATATTTCTATCATGGGTTATCGCGTTACGTACATACGCACGTACATACGTACGTACATTCGTACATACATACGTACAATCGTACATACATACGTACATTCATACATACAGAATCTGCGAACACATTATTTCTCAGGCTTTGACGCCTCCGAACTAAAAACACGTAAAATTAAATTGGCCTAGGATAAACTAGATCAGCCTAGGATAAACTAGAATGTTAGCGCTGTGGCGCCATTGAATTCTATAAAATCACGCGAAATTGAATTGGTCTAGGATAAACTAGATCGGCCTAGGAGAAACTAGTTTAGACCAATAAACAGCAGGCTCAAATAGTCTATCCTATAAGAGCTAGGCCAAACTAGTTCGGCCTAGGAAAAACTAGATTGTCCTATGGGCCTTACGATAGACTAGTTTGGCCTAGGAAAAACTAGTTCATCCGATGGGCGTTAGGATAGACCGGTTTGGCCTAGGAAAAACTAGTTTATCCGATGGGCGTTAGGATAGACCGGTTTGGCCTAGGAAAAACTAGTCTATCCGATGGGCGTTAGGATAAACTAGTTTGGCCTAGGCCAATCTAGTTTGGCCTAAAATCGGGTTTGGCCTGTAACATATACATTACAAACTGAGCATATACAAAATTTATTAGAAAACTGGTCAAATAACTAAAAAACATTTGCTTACTGAGTAAGAGCCACCAAGAAATCGGACACGCCTTCTCTCTGACCTTTGGTGAGAATTTTGACTTTGGACAACCTGTAGATTGTGTGAAGAGTAGCGTCTAGAAGAGAGGCGTAGTTGTCGGCATCTCCAAAATAGTGGCAGTATTTGATGAGTATGGGCAATATTGAGTTTCCGATGTAACGGTTCAAAGCTAGAGCCATCTCGCTCTCAGAACCATCGAACTGAAAACGTATTAAGATTAATATTATAACACTTAAAAAAAAGACAATATTTTTAAATTAAATTTCAAAATCCTTTATGTCCAGACCATTTTATCCATATGCCGTATTTACTCATGTATAATATTTACTTTATCGCAAAAAAAATTTAGAGGTATAAAGCGGAGCGCGCGTTATACACAGGATATTTCCAAAAACTGTAGAAAACCATGCATACATAAATTAAATAACTTAATCAGAAACGTAATCAGACAATGGAGCCTTAAGCACTTTTTGGTGGGGCTAACAACGTGCTTTCTTTCTTCCATTTTAATAAAGAATAAATTTAGATATAAGAACAGGTCAAATATTCTTGCCTGTGAGGGATTTAATGTAAACTTATAGTTTGAAAATAATTAAAACTTCAAAAAATTTAAAATTTATTACAAAATAAGTTTCTATACTATTCAAGATTTTGATTCCTTAGCTTATAATAATTAAAGTAATATTATTTTGACGTCTTTCATTTTTTATTGGAAGATATGTTAGATTTTACCTATTAAATACCTTTTGAGGGTAGTAAACGGTCATTAGTTCTAATTACTTGACATTTAAAATACTTTATCACAAAATACTACACTGTTTACACATTAGTTCTGAGTTTGGTACAACCAACTTTTGTTATCGCAATAGCTGCAATCAAAAAACGTCGGTCAGATTAGAGGATTTAAGTGACCTAATTCTTAACCCGATGCGACTTAATAATTCGATTTAAATAAACGTTCTCAAACACTTTAGCAATGCATGAAGAAGACAAGCCTCGTTCCGGGTTGCCCACTTCAAAAACGTAAATAAGTTACTGAAAACGCCTTAGTCTGATCGAGATATAAGATGGAGAAATCTCATTCCAATATTTGTAGCTCCAAACATTTGAAGAGAAGTGACGTGTATATTATTTACATCAGTTAATTTAAAACCATATTCGCATCTCATTTTTTAAAATGAAACTTTGCTTTTAGTATAACCTCTTCAGACCTGAGGTACACAAATGTGTACCTCCATTCTTTTCCTGATAAAAACCAAACTGTTCGAATTTTTAGCATTTTACTTTCTTCTATCTTCAATAGAAGAAAGTATTGTAATCGAAATTTTTTTCGACTTTCGGTTTTCGACGGATTTACACGTTTTAGGGGTCAGAGATTCCAAAAAACATGTTTTTACAAAATGTCTGTCTGTCCGTGTGTCTGTGTGTGTGTGTGTCTGTGTGTCTGTATGTCGCCATTCTACCATCAAAAAGTGTATGAAGTTATGCATAGAATTGAACCAAATTTTTTGTGAATGTTTTTGGCTGTGGCAAGCAGGTCCTCCTTCAGTTTTGAAATATTCCGCCGGAAGGGGGCACTGCAATCGCGATTTTTGTGCCATTTTCAATATTGTACCGACCAAAAGTATATGAAGTTATGCATCGAATTGAACCAAATTTTTTGTGTATGTGTATGACTATGGCTAGTTGGTCCTCCCTGAATTTAAAAAAAATCGGCCGGAAGGGGGCGCTGCAATCGCGATTTTTGTACCATTTTCAATATTGTACCGATCAAAAGTATATGAAGTTATGCATCGAATTGAACCAAATTTTTTGTGTATGTCTATGACTATGGCTAGTTGGTCCTCCCTGAATTTGAAAAGAATCCGCCGGAAGGGGGCGCCGCAATCGCGATTTATGTGCCATTTTCAATATTGTACCGACCAAAAGTACATGAAGTTATGCATCGAATTGAACGAAATTTTTTGTGTAAGTGTATGGCTATGGATAGTTGGATCGCCCTGAATCTGAAAAAAATCCGCCGAAAGGGGGCGCTGCAAAACCGAATTTTATGCTATTGTCAATATTGCACCACATAAAAGTGTATGAAGTTAGTTCTAGAACTGAACTAAACATTTTGTATACGATTATTTTTTGGTAAGGCAAATAGGTCCTCCCTGAATTTGAAAAAAAAAATCTGCTTATCATTCTATTGTCCATCGGCTCGTGCAGAGACGGAAATTCGTTTTTAATCCGATTAATTGATTGAAGCAGAAATTTAAGATGAAAATCAAAGTTGGTAAGGTATTGAATTAAAATTATTAAAGCATTAAAATGAGTAACTATTTTTTTTAATATTAAAATGTATGTATGTGATAGAAGAAAGTTTTGGGATTGGCACATCCAACTAGTTTTATTTACTTCTATACAGCTGAATGTTTTTTGCTTTAAAGCAAAACCAATGAATGTCAGCACTGATGAAAATTGCCTCATAAAATAAATATTATTTTCATCCGAGTTTCGAAAATACCTTCAAGACATTGCCGCTAAGAAAGTAAGAAATATTCATGATTATTTAATTTAAATGCTTTACAACAAAAAACTTTGAGGATTTGCTGATCATTTACTTGTTTAAAGACCTTAATTTTGTTATTGCGTAAATTTATATTACTGATAATTAAACTGATGTTTTAAGGGGATAAGTACTTTTATATCCATATTTGTAAACTTAGATTACCAGTCCCCTAAAGTACTGATTTCATAAAAATGACTCTTTCTGTCATCTATGGTGTCATTTCGATTATGCAAAAGCAATAAATATATATTTGTAGAATTATTTCATGCTCAGGTCTGAAGAGGTTAATTTGGTGAAAAAAAGTTGAATTTAATTGTTTTTCAAATAAATTTGGTTGTAAAATCGGTTGAGTTTTTAGCATCAAAAGAATTATTTATCCAAATGATTTTCTATTGTCATGTAAATTTAATATATTTCAGAAAAAATAAAAAATAAAGAACAAAAAATGTGAAAGAGAGAAAAAGCCAGAATTTTGAAATAATTTATGAAGAGTTATAATTCAGAAAAATACTTTCTCAAATAAATAAAAAGCATTTGTAAAAAGTAAAAAAGAAATTATACATTACTCGCAAATTATAGTACTTACTCTCTCAAGCATGGTTGCTGCTCGAAGATCTGGAAGGAAAGCATCTTCTAACAGACGGAAGAACGTCTCTTGGTTTTCAATGCCGTAAACACGCTCCAAAAACAGTACGATAGACTGCTTGTGATTTGGTTGAACACCAACAGGCATGTCGCTTTCCCCTTCTGCGAAATAAAATAAACTAAATAAATTTTCTAAACATATACTGGACAATTGCACCATAAAATTTAACTACTAAGAATATATTTATTAAAAATACAAAACATTGCTCAATGGTGCACAAAACAAGAACTTTAATATGAACTTGTACAATTAAAATAAAATAAAATATCAACGTTTCGCGCCGTCTTCTGCGGCTGTCTTCAGGAAAATATGATGTTGAAATGACTAAAAGTTTGCTTCCTGATCAAGAGATAATATTTCTATTAAAATAAAATCGAAATGAATCAAAAGTTAAATATGTTGCCACTTACACGTGAGTAAAAATTGAAATATTGCAAAGAGATACAAATTTAAGTTTTTATGATGTTACGCCATAGATTTGGTATATTATAGGATAAATTATCATTATAATGCTCAGTGTAATTGTAATTGTCGTTGAATATTAAATGTACAAGTTCATATTAAATTAATTTTTGTATTTTTCGATTTTGTATGCAGTGCATTTGTGTAACACTGTCAATTTCTCAACAGCCAATATAAAAAATGATTCGTTTATAAAGAACGCTTCCATTCGTTTAATTGTCCACATCTTAATTTCGTTGTGTGATTCATGTCGGCAATTTTTAGTTTCTCTTTAGTGATCTTTTCACCATAACAGCACTATGACCAAAATAAGACAAAAATGTGAAAACATCAAGCCTCGAATGCAACTCTTAGTATCAGCACTGTCGCTATGTGATTTGAAAAATAAATTGTATCCGTGTCACTGTGAAGTCGATAAGTTCCATTTGACGGCTTGGAACTGGCTAAATTTTAGTGACTTCTCAGTGAAATCACAAAGAGACGGTCAATTGAGAAGCATATTGTAACAAAATAAAGATACCACCTTTCGTCTAACATGGTCATTTGGGACAAGTGCGATGTCAGAGTGACGTCACATCGATTGGCTGTGCTGTTAGGTCACGAGTTTATTCATTATCCTTCTTATTAAATTGGTTTAATCAGTTCTGGTTTTTAACTGCATTTTAAATATTAGTAAGAAAAATATTTAACTTCTTTTTCATTCCTCCTTGATATTCTCTGATTTTCATAAAAATAGTTAATAAGTCTATTATTGAATTTCAAATGAAAGCATTATGTAAGAAAGCATTATGTCTAAGTTACAGTTAAAAATATTTAAACCACTGTTTATTAAATTCTAAAAAATCAAGTTTTGTTAGATTGCAAAATGCATTATAAAATATCAAAGACTAACAGGTAATCTTTGGTACAAAACTCGCTTACTTATACTAGCTTTTTATCAGTAACTTCTAAATTACATACTGATAAACACATTGAAAAAAATTTGTATAGAATTTTTTTTATAACTGCTTACACTATATACTTATTAATGCAATTAAAGAAATTTATTTATACAGATTTTTTAAAATAATTTTTAAATTACATATAATGATAAATTAATTTAAAAAAAGATTTATTTGCATACATATTAAATAACCTTTAGTTTTTCTAAAAATCAACTGGCGATTACTAGAAGAAATTGTAAGATTTATTAGTTTAAAAACTTTTGACCTTTTTTAGAATTTTATGCTAAATTAGTGCAGCTTTTTTCTTGTAAGGGTGGTATTTTTGTTAATGCAGGTGGTAATTTTTGTAAATCCTGCATTAGGATTACATGTTTGTTAGGTTTAATAAATACATAAATAAAGACTTAATTTACCCGGCGGAGTGAACAGGTTGTATCTCAATCCAAGTACACCCTCCAAATCTTTCATCGGCACCAGGGATCGTAGAATAGATCTTGCCCTAATGCAATCGTTCTTTCCCTGAGCTATTGCAGCAGCTTCTGGTGCACAGCGTCCTAATAAGTCCACAAGCACACAATAAAAGTTGAGAGTCGCAGCGCCTATGTCGATGTAATCTTCGTCATCCTCTACGATATCCGTCCTCTGCGCTTTCTCAGCAGTGATTTTCTCAGACATTTTGATAGCTTCTTTAATGGCAGCCAGAAGTCCTGGTCCTTCGCCCCTGAGAGCTGGACCCAAACACTCTGGGCGACGGATCAACAGTCTAATGACGAGGTTAGCGTTCTCTTCAACACTTTCCCCTGAAATATACAGAGTAGTTTTTCTTTAGTTTCTAAATATTTCATATTTAAATCTTTATAACACAACTAAAAAACATTGTGCCAGATTTTAAGAATGTAGAAAATAAATTTTTAATTTAAAAAAATTAAAAAAAAAATTACAAAAAATGTATCTGGTTCACATCTGCAACAAACAGAATATTACATATTTTTGTAAATAGAGTAGACTTTTACATGCAAAATTATAAAGTAGGTGGATTTAGTTTTGTAAAAAAAATTATTTCTGTATGCCTTATTATTTTAACTAAATTCACAAGTTTCAATTAAGGATTAACCACGTAAAACAACTCAAGTGATTAATTTGGTATGAAAAATTAAAACGACACTGTCATATAATGGAACAAATAATCTATATTAACACGTTGAGTGCCATGTCAGTCACCAGTGATTGACACTGAACTTTCCATTTAGGCCGCTGTCAATAATGACTGACAGTATTGAGATTGTGTAATGGGAATCCTATTTCGCGGCCCAATTGGAAAGACAAATAAAATAGACTTGGCACTCAACATATTAAAAGTAGTGTTGGAATATAGCAACAATCAATAGTATCTTTTGCAGATCAGTATAGACATAACATTGACAACTGACATGCTGCAGATATTCAATAAAGTGGAAAAAAAGGTTTGATCTAATATCATTATTTTTTTCTAATTTCTTGTAATATTGTTATTTATATATTGAATAAGGTATTTTGAAAAGTCATGTTAAGTTAGTAGCTAATCTAAATTTATATCTTCAAATCTATACAAAATTTTATAAGATAGAATATTATCATTAAATAAATAAAAAAATAACTGTAAAATATGCTTAAAAAACAAATCATGTTTACATTTGCGAAAATAATTAATTTTACAGCTCTTTTTGTCAGATAACAAATATTGTATATGCATTTTTAACAGATAAAAGAAACTTTACAAACTCTTAAGAAAAAATGCACAGAATTGGCAGGATTTTCAGTCATTTCTATTATTGTTCTGTACTTTTATACAACTTCCTTGGATTTAGAATAAAATACATAATAATATAAACTTGGTTCCAAAGAATGCTGCATGCAAAGATATCTTAAAAGTTTAATACTAAAATTATTTAAAATATTGTAAAGGCTGATCTTTCATTTTTGAGATACACATTTGAACGAATCGACGTTTTGTCATATTTTTTAGATTAATAAAATCTAACAAAAGTGTAAAAAGAATATTTTAGTAAAGAGAGCAAGTGCACGGTTCTTTCTACATGGGGCTTGAAGCAAAGATCCATTTTTGGACATACTATAACCTTTTTTGCAGCCTCAATTAATACTCTATTTAAATAAAAGTACTCCATTTTTAGTTATGAGGCCTTTGTAAGTGACAGAAGCCATGGGTAGTTAAACTTTTTGCCCTTGTGATAATCATGCTCTGGGCTCTTAAAATGAAATGTCTGACGGCTGAAAATCTGTTTCTATTAAAATTTTCGTAGATTACAATTTATATTGCAAGCACTTTGCTGTTTTAGAAACTGAACTTTCAATTATGTATTTTCTTTTCCTCAAAACACAGAAGCTTTGCTAAACTTAACTTTTCTTTAAAATTTTCAATCAAAAACATTTATCATCAAATAACGAAAAGATTTTTTCAAGTCGCAGGGGTTTTCCAGCAACTTACTGGAAGATATTTTACGTTTTTGCAAAAATTCCAAAGGCAAAATCCAGTCCACTGTTTGTTTGCAACTCCTTTGTATTATCTAATAAACGCAGGCACATCTTAGTAGAATTTAAAAGAAATTAACAACAAAACAAAACAAAACAACAAAATCTTGATCGGCAGAGTAGCATTTGCAATTAAACATAAAATAATTGAAAATGAAAACCGATAAGTTAGTCATCAAAGAGCTATCATTAGATGCTCTTTTTTTTTTTTTTAGCCCGTTCAGATCACTTTCACGGAAAGCGGCTTTTTTTCGATTTGTTCGATGCGGGGAGTCTTCACACATGCTTCAAGGAAGGGCGATCTCTAATATCTTTATCAACGCTCCTAGGGAGAATTTCTTTTATTTGTTTAGTTCATTTTACTTCCGAACTTTTGCAGAACAATAAAAATGCCTTAATTGACCTCAGAGCCTTTGGAAAAGAAATCCCAGGGAAATAATTTAAGCAGAATTTTAAAATATGATCTGAACACAGATTTAGAATGAAAATTTTATCACTTACCGTTCACCCATACGCAGAAGCGCAAGAAGTCCAGGTATCTTTCCCCTTCAACGGGATCCCAACCAATGTCAGGATAACCTCGATCCAGCAGTTCTATGTTGGACTGCAAACCACAACGAGATAAGTAGATGGCAATTTTCTCCAGGTAATGTTCTCGGAGAGCCAGCGCTAGCTCGTTGTTCTCCATGAGAGACGAATAAGCAACATCCAAAGGCGTTGAACCTCTCAGTGAAGGCCGTGCTGAAAGAAGAAGAGTGAAAAGAGTAAATATACAGTGTGACCCATAAATAAGTTCACAGTTAAGAGGATAGTTTACCTTTTCAATAATTTTGTCTATTTTTTTAAAATAAGATTCAAATGGCGAACAATATCTGTTTAATATTGTTTTACGAACATTATCACATCCTGCGATCACATAGCTACTGCATAAATCAGTAATCTGAATTTATTTTACAATTATTTTTGTTCTGCTTGATCTGTACCTTTTCCTCAAGTAACGTATTTCAGACTGCTGATATACTTGTAAAAAAAATCACTGAAAACTCTGGCGATAATTAATAATTAAAATAATACACTTTATAAAAATCACCACAAAATGAAAAACAAAGCAGGACGTATTTCGAGCTAAAACAATAAGAGCTCGTCATCGATTGAACAAACACGTGTCCGTAAAGGGACAATGTCATCTCTTACATTGTCGCCTTATGGACACATGTTGGTTCAGCTGATGACGTGCTCTTATTGTTTTAGCTCGAAACGCGTCCAGCTTTGTTTTTTATTTTATGGTGATTTTTGCAAAATGTATTATTTAAATTTTAATTGTTGATATACTTAGATAAATAGCATTAAACATTATTATATTTAGATAGGTTATGATATTTATTCTTATACTTAGATACATAATGTTAAATATTCTGGCAACTCTAACTTTTCTTGATAGTCATAATTTATATAATTATGGCTATCGGGAATTATGGCCATAATCTATATAATTATGTATATATTTTCAAACTAAAATAAGGCAATACTGCTGTGGTTATTGATTGATAACTTTTGAAAGTCGGTCTTCTTACCTACCCATTTTTTTTTTTTTTTTTTTTTTTTTTTTTTTTTAGCTTTTGAGCTCAGTTGAAATACTATAGTGAATCATGACAGAAAAAAGCTGCTAATGAGAAACTTTTGGGAGTGAATGCGAAGTAAGAATTATTAGCATAATCCTATCGAGTGATCCTGCAAAAGCTACATTTATTCAAGTCACTTGACAGTGCTTATATCTGTAGCAATTCCCAAAGAATTTGCATAGATTTTGATAATGTGAAGTCAAATTTTAAGCACCAAAAAGTTTTTTTTTAATGAAGAATTTTAAGAAAAAGATAAGTCTTATTTTTTATTCCATAACTTGTTGTATAGATTAGACTTAACTAAATCTAAATCAAAGAATACGTTTCTAATAATACTATATATAAATCATCATCTAATTTACAGTTTACCTTTCAAAAGCTGTTTTGAATTAATTGTCTCTCATAATTATTAGTTCCAAATTTTAAAATAAACGTTTCCAAAATAAAGCTAAGGAAATATATGTATTTTCTTCTTTGTCTAAAAAAAGTCATTCCCAGAGACAAAAGTTCTGTATATCTACAGAATGACACAGCCAATAAAAGTTGAAAATTTTATTACAGTTGTTTTTGCTGAAGAAATTATTAAAATTATCTTATACAATCATATTTCGAAAATAAATATCAAATATACGAAATTCAAATATCATGATATTTTGAAAATAAATATCATGATATTTTGAAAATAACTATCAAGAATTTAAAAATATCGAAAATATAAAAAATCTTGATATTTTAAAAGTAAATTTCAAATATATATATCAAGATATGTATTATAACTAGCGAGCTTCGCCCGCTAGCGGCCTCTTTCTGAAAAAAATAATCTCTCTAAGGCCCGGTGCACACTTGCGTTTTCTAACCGCTGATCACAAACCATCAATCATCCTGTGGCTGTCTTGATTCAGTGCACACTAGGCGATCGTTACTGTTGACCACAAAGAAAAAACAGGTTCATTTAAATAATGAGACATTTTATGTGTAATATTTTGTATCTATATCTTTCAAATGATTTTATTTAGAAAAGCATTTAAGACTTTTCCTCGAATAGCTTTTTTTCTGAATATAGCTATCTTTCTATAATGTAATGTTGCAAAATATTCAGTTTTACAGCTGCTTTTACAAAACAAAATATTCAAATAAATAAATACAATTTAAAATAAATAACGAAAATACTTTTTATAAATTATTTAACAAAATGTTTTAAAATTTTTCACAATTGTGTATTATTAGTATAAACCTTCTAGAGTTCACTCAGAGGCCCACTTTGAATACTTGGGGATATATCATAAAAGTATACGGATTACCGAGTGTCGGATTAGTGAGGTCGCAATGTATTACTATTACACACTTTGAAAAAAACCTCGAGTATAATTTTCGTGTAAAAATATGCATATTTTGTACAAAAATTTTAATATTTAGTTTTTTCCTTTTTCACATTTAATAATTTAAATTAAAAAATTCGCCTATTATATTATTTAAAATACAGTTACGGCCTCCCGATCTTTTCAAAAATTTTATGCAAGGTGTAAAACCAGTACCCCAAACACACAAATAAAGATCATTGAAGAATACAGGATTTAAGGGCTATTTTTACCTAAAAATATGGCAGAAAAAAAAATCGCCCGTTTTACGCCGTAATTTCGCGGTTTTTATAGATTTAAAAATACTTCTAATCGTTGTATCTTTTTGAAATTTTGACGCATCTCAAAACGATGTATTCACTAAGAGGTGTATAAAGATGGAAAAGAAATATTGAAAATTAGGGATTTTATTCATATAAATATGAGCGGAAAAAGTGTCGAAAAAGCAAACAAAATTGTACGATCGGAGACTCTTTTTCTCGATTTTTTTTCAAAGGTTAATATTAGAATATTTCAAAAATAAACACACCGTTGGAAATTAGACAGAAGCGTCTTTGAGGGGGTACTTTTTTGCTTTGTCGTGCCTCTAAAATTAAAAAGGATGGAATCGTTTTAAAATTCGATAGTTTTCGGTCGAAAATTCTGCGGAGAAAAATGGAAAATGAAAGCTTTCGGGAAAACGTTTTTTTCAAAAGGTTAATGTTCGTATTTCTTGAAACTGAATAGACCGTCAGAAAGGTCTTTAAATTTTCTTCAAGAATATGTAATTTGTTTTAAAATCCGCGAATCTGCAGCGCGGATGCGACGTTATATAAAACTCCTTAATTTTCATATTTTCGACACCTTCGTGGTTCTTCATCCGCGGAAAGCTAGTTTCGACCGGAGAGCTCCGTCAGAGAACCGTCTTGGAACTTGGATTTTTTGTCACGTTTCCCGGGTACTTTTTAATTAATATCTCGGGTAATTACCGGGCGATTTTCTCGAAATTCATTATCACAAAAGGCCGAATCGTCCCGAGTCGATAGACACCCAGAGCGTCACTCCACTCGGCCGTTGAGAAAAGTTTTTAGCGGTACAGACAGACAGACAGACAGACGTTTACTGCGGTTAATAGTATAGATATATATCTGTTGATATATATCAACAAATCCTGATCACGACGACCCTTTTAAAACCCAGAAACGCTTGCACTCTTTTGGTCATCTTTCAGAGAATGGAGGAAAGGACAAACTTTGCACGAACCTTTCTTTTCTTTAAACCTTCCGCCAGAATCCGACGAATTATGTTTTTGATGATACTTGTTATATTCTCGATCAATCTGTCCGAAACACACGGTCTGTTTTTTTAGGATGTCACTTGCTTTTAAATTTGTTCGGATGACTGATCGTTTCTCGGACAGCCTCTGTGTTCATCATTTTCTACAGATCCCCTCTCATTTTAAAACCTTTTGTATCGTTCAGAAACTGTCGATCGATTTAGGTCTTCGTCTGCGTAAACTTTTTGAAGAATTTCCAGAGTTTCGCTATCTGTTTTCTCAAGCTTTATACTTCGTTCGTTGTTAAACCTTCTCAAGCTTCAACATGATCATGTTATACTGTTACAATTACAACAAATACACGGATGCACTTTGCATCACACTACAGGTAGCAACGCAAAATGTACCACTTTACAAGACAAGACGTAGTCGTGACATCATCTGTGGAACGCAGTGCCATCAATTGGCTTGTAATTTAAACAGTTCGGTAAAGTATGGGATGGACTGTGTATTGTTGCCATAGGGCCTAGTATATAGGGTTAACCTCTTCAGACTTGAGCATAAAATAACTCTACAAACACATATTTATTGCTTTTGCATAATCGAAATGACACCATAGATGACAGAAAGTGTCATTTTTATGAAATCCGTACTTTAGGGGAATGGTAATTTTGGTTTACAAATATGGGTCTAAAAGTACTAATCCCCTTAAAACATCCATTTGACAATCAGAATATAAATTTACGCAGTAACATAATTAAAGTCCTTAAACAAATAAATAATCAGTAAATCCTCAAAATTTTTTATTGTAAAGCATTTAAGTTAAATAATCGTGAATATTTCTCACTTTATTGACCACAATGTTTTGAAGGTATTTTCAAAACTCGTATTGAAGTAATATTTATTTTATGAGGTAATATTCATCAGTGCTGACATTTATTGGTTTTGTTTTAAAGCAAAAAATATTCAGCTGTATAGAAGTAAAGTAAAAATGAAAAAAATTCGAACAGTTTTGTTTTTATGAGGAAAAGAACGGAGTTACACATTTGTGTACCTCAGGTCTGAAGAGATTAAAGCATGCCTGTTAACTAGGACGTATAAAAACGATTCTGCTTTGCTACAAAAAATACTTACAAAGAAGAATATTGCTGTTTTCCAGGAGAAATCCGAGATGTTCGAACATGGCCTTCTGGTTCTGTCCTCCAGTACGACAGAAGAAGCACAAGAAGCGGCAACAGGCGACAACCATTTCGTGAGACGTGCTCTGAAAATGATTACATTTACAAAAATAAGTAAAATATATTTTCTAAAATATTATAAATTTCGTGTAAGGAAAACAATTTAAGGTACATAAGACTGTAATCTGATTTAAAACAATATTTAGATAGAAAAAAAAAAAGAATTTTCAATTTTTGTGTGAACTTTTTTTTTAGCCCACATTTAAAAGAATGTTGAATCCTTAGTTTAGTTTTTCTAATAGAAAATCATGGTTTACGGCTTCTTTCAATTTGAGTATCACTACTTAGGTTTAGAAATGTTTACGGAATTTAGTTGCAAAAGTTTTCTATTTGAAAACAGTGATATTCAAATTCAAAAACGTGTAGATCCTTAAACATGTTGGTAAGCTTTTACCAGAAAGAATTGTGCATTTCAATCATACAGGAAAGTTTTAATAATTAAGGTAAATTTATTAATTTATTTTTTAATTTTGTATTTTTTACATACCCCAAGTGTGTATATTAATGCCATAAAGCGGTTTTGTAATATTCCAAGTCTTTGTAATTTTTTTTTCGATTAAGAAACATTTATCTTTTTAGAGTATGCTTCCTTTTTTTGGAGTGATATTTATTTTACTTAAAATAATTCAAAATACAATAAATAAATTATTCCTATTTTCCTTTCGCAATAAATATAATATTTTGTCTAAGTAAATAATTATTTAAAAATAATAATAAAAATATGTTTAATGATAATAATCATAAAAAATAACTAAAATAATAGCATATAATTATTGTGAAAAATATGTCGAAAATAACTAAAATTCCTGGGGAAAATAAATGAGAAAAATATCAAAACTTATCTGGCAAGTATTGCTAAAGCTAACGACCACGTTGAATGTCTGATCCTGTGTAATTCCATGAAATCCGACAGATGAATTTTATTTCAACTTTAGTGGTTTTAAAAAGTTGTCTTATACAACAACAACAACAACAACAACAACAAATGGTATAGTTGTTACAGGGCTGTATTTAATTGAAACGATTATAGATGACAGACTGTTAAAATTTCTCTTCATATACTTTTACTTAATAAGTGCTTTGAGAAGTGCCTTTTTTTCTGTTGTCACTTCTTTGACTTAATGCCCTAACCATCTTTAACTGTACTTTACATATTTTTTAAATTAGATATTTCGCTTAGCTAAATTTTTATTTAAACACAGATAAATAACGCCTGTATTCAACTATTAAAGGTATATACAAATATTCTACAGGCGTACACACAATAAATTCAATGAACCAAACTGGAGTGAAAAAAAAAAAATCTAATAGATGGTTAATGATTTTTCCCAACTCGGCTTATTAGTAAAATAGTGCTGGCACAGGTATCGTCCGGAGTGGCTCAGTGGTGAACAACAGCCAGGTACGCTGTGGTACCAGGTTCGATTCCTGGTTCTGGCTAATTTTTCACTCCTTTTGGATTTATTGTATTTATGTCTGTAAAATATTTGTACATACTTTTATCTCAGTTTTTATTAAATTTTTATTCTTATCCGTACTTAAACCTTTATAATTTTTACTTAACCTCTGACTTTCTGTTCCATTCTGTTTTTTTTCATTATATTAATCCTTAATTTCTTAAATTATTTATGTATAAACTACATTTACAGACCGATAGGCGACTGAAAAGACCCTCACCTCATTGAATGAACGTCTGAAATTCCACGATTAGACATAACTCGATATTAAACATATGAAACATATTAAAATGTAACTGGTCTGTCATATCTTGATGGAAAACACCAGCAGATTATAATAGTTGACTCGTAGGTTTATCGTTGCGCTTTCCTGCGCCGAAATACATGAAGGACTGAGGGACTGTTGGGCTTTTCCAGCGTATGACTGAATGAATGACTGAGAATATCAAACCATAATTGTTAACCTATCAGTCAACCACTAAAATCGGATTTGCAGTTCATTTCCACCAAGATATGACTTGGCAGACTAGTTTATTTTAATATACGAATGGACCCTATTCTCTCTTTGGGTTTGAGGCTAGGATTTCGGCAATGTTTCTCAAAAACACGTGACCTCTCGTCTCAATAATATGCTCCGTTTCTATTCTACGGCATACAACCATGAGTTGGGAGACGATTTGTCGCATAATTAATGGCTACGATGGATGTCGGAAATGTTTCCCCAAAGCATGTGACTTTGACGTCACAAGAATAGAGTCCACTGTGTTTTAACTAATCCTGAAATTTCAGCAATCAACTGGATGAGATGAAGGCTTGTTCAGTTTTCTCTCTGTTTGTTAGATTTTATCATTCCCAACGGTTCAGTAATGAAACGACATTCAATTAAAGATTGGGCGTAATGTTTTTGACAATTCGGAAGCTTCACAAGAACTTTACACTGTTAAGGCTGCTGATCGCACATTTCCCGCATTTTCCTCCGTAATGTTAAGTCTATGAATGTTTGATGCATTCTTATTTTCAAAATATCTCCTCAGGAAATTAATATTTTTAACTTCTTCTTACGGTGTTCTCTTCTTAAAGGAAGTCACTTTTTAGGTGCTTTCGTAATTATGTAAATACGTAGCACCTACTGTTGTCGCTCAGTCCGTCTGTCCGCATATAACAACGCAAAAACTACCCAACCGAAACGTTTGAAATTTAAAATACATAATTATAACATAATTTTGTCGAGTCATTTCAAATTTTATGAAAATCGGATGGATAGATCAATTACAGCGACAATAGAAAGGATTCCGTTACATTACAGTCAATGGGGAAAAAGTTTCAAATGCATTTTAATCATTTGAAATTTAAAACATATAATTATTGCGTAATTTTGTCGAGTCATTTTAAATGTTATGAAAATCGGATGCATAGATCAATTACAGGGACAATCAAAAGAATTCCGTTACATTACGGTCAATGGGGAAAAAAGTTTCAAAAGCATTTTAATCGTTTGAAATTTAAAACATATAATTATTACGTAATTTTGTCGAGTCATTTCAAATGTTATGAAAATCGGATGCATAGATCAATTACAGGGACAATCAAAAGTATTCCATTACATTACGGTCAATGAGAAAAAAGTTTCAAATGCATTTTAATGATGTTACACTCATTCGAACATAATAGAATTGGCATGAATCTATGAAATATAAACTAAAATATGCATTCTACACAATCTGTGATGCAAAGAATATTTATTATTAAATTACAGGGCCACACAAAAGTATTCCACTACATAATGCTATACGGGGAAACATTGTTTGGGGCGTGTTTTAATTACATTCAACTATTTCACATTTTATGAAAAAGGCGTTGCTGTAGTGCAATAAAAATTAACTTCCTGCATATTTATAGAAACACAAAGATTTCGACTTCTATACTGTATCCGAAGTACGTTCTACTATATCAGCAAGATATGAATATTTTTAAAACTTCGTTATCGTACGAACGCACCTCATTTGCTACGTTCACGTGCAATTTCCAACTTATTTTTCTTAGTTGCCAAAATATTTCTAAAATTTATGCTCAATTTAATATTTTATGTGTTAAAAACGGACAAACTGGAAGTAAAATTTTAACACTTCATATAAAATTAAGCATAGATTTTAGAAACATTCTGAAAACTAGGAAAAAAGGTGACTTCCTTTAAGAAGAGAAAACCGAAAGAAGAAGTTAAAAATATTAATTTCCTGAAGAGATATTTCAAATATAGGAATGCGTCAAACGCCCATAGACTTAACATTACGGTGGGGAATTTGAAAAATGAGTGACAAGCAACCATAAACTCTGTTAAGAATCTACATTATTGAAAAAGACTCGGATGATAATGTAAAGTCTGTGGGGACGTTCTTTTCAAATATCTCGCTGAAATTTCAATATTTTTACGTGATTTTTTTTGCATAGGATGGCTGAGGACGATCCACAACCGGCTTAGTTTTTACTTTTTTGATTTTGGTTATATTCTTTTTATATTAGGATAGTTTTAGTTTCATAACCGGTGCTGAAAGCTAAAGTATTTAAAAAAAAATCTGAAACTAAAATAAAAAAAGTAAAAACTAAGCCGGTTGTGGATCGTCCTCAGCCATCCTATGCAAAAGAAATCACGTCAAAATATTAAAATTTGAGCGAGATATTTGAAAAGAACGTCCCCACAGACTTTACATTATCATCCGGGTCTTTTTCAACCAGTAGTGTGGCGTCTTAAGGCCCCACAATATTCACTGAAAAAGACCCGGATGATAATGTAAAGTCTGTGGGGACGTTCTTTTCAAATATCTCGCTCAAATTTTAATATTTTGACGTGATTTTTTTTTTTTTTTTTTTTTTTTTGCATAGGATGGCTGAGGACGATCCACAACCGGTTTAGTTTTTACTTTTTCGATTTTGCTTATATATTTTTTATATTATGATAGCTTCAATTTCAGAACCGGTTTAAACCGGTTTTGAAATTTAAAGTAATTTTTTTTAAAAAAATCTGAAATCAAAATTAAGAGCCCACAATAGTCACAGAAAAAGTACGCAAAAAGACTTGGATGATTATGTAAAGTCTATGGGAGCGTTCTTTTCTAATATCTCGCTCAAATTTTATTATTTTTGCATGATTTTTTTGCACAAGATAGCTGAGGGCAATCCACAACCGGGCTAGTTTTTACTTTTTCAATTTTTGTTTCAGATTTTCTTTAAAAAATTACTTTCGAAACCGGTTTAAACCGGTTCTGAAACTGAAACTATCGTAATATAAAAAATATATAACCAAAATCGAAAAAGTAAAAACTAGCCCGGTTGTGGATTGCCCTCAGCTATCTTGTGCAAAAAAATCATGCAAAAATATTAAAATTTGAGCAAGATATTAGAAAAGAACGCTCCCATAGACTTTACATGGTCATCCGGGTCTTTTTGCGTACTTTTTCTGTGACTCTTGTGGGCTCTTAAGGAAAAACTGTGAAAAAGTAAAAACTAGGCTAATTGTGGATCGTCTTCAGCTATCCTATGCGAAAAAAAATATGTAAAAATATTAAAATTTGAGCGAGATACTTGAAAAGAACGCTCCCATAGACTTTACTCTATCATCCGAGTCTTTTTCTGTGAATATTGTGGGCCCTTAAGCACATCGTATTCAGAAAAGAATGAAATGCAAAACTTTTCCGTTACTTACCGCTCCCGAGTCACTCTGTGCCCTCTTTGCAAGAGTGTTGATCATGACCTTCATAACATTCTCGTGAACTCGTAGAATACGGATGAGGTCAGGATGCTGGAAAAACACACGGTTGCTGACCATTGCCCTGCAAACCACAAAAAAAGAAACAATAAAGCATTAGTAAAACACTACAATGGGTTTGTTTACTACACAAACAATTTAGTTTTTATGGGGAAAAGAATGCAGGTACACATTTGTGTACCTCAGGTCTGAAGAGGTTAAAATAAAGATTCTCGATTATTGCTTACCATAGGCTGTGACGCATAATTTCTTCTTCTTCCGGCCCCATCTGCACGGGCAGTAGAGCTCGAACTTTTTGCAAGTAGCCCAGCAGCTCAACGACATCATCTTTGCTGTTGGTACTGATGGTGTAAGTGTTGACCATCGCTTCCATCATCTCTCCCACTCCGTTGAAAGTCCTCAGGAGCAGGTAGAACATCTGTCGGACGAGCTCTCTGTTTTCGATTTCACTTTCCTCTGCCCATTTGATGAGAGTCGCTATGATCTTCTTTTGGAGTAATTCTGCAACCAAAATGTATGCACGTTCATAAATTAGAGTGAATATTATAAACTAGCCATCATTGGCGACCAGTTTGGTCTCCCTTAAATGTTTGCAAAGCATTACATCATATTACTTCTATAATTAATTTAATTTAATTGCTCAGGTTTTCGCCAAATCTGAAAAATCTGATTGAGAAATCAAGAATTCTCTTTTCTTTTTTTTTCTTTTTATGTTAGCCAGGCGCAGGCAATAATTCGCCAAATATTATTCACTACGCATTTTCTTATATTTCATTACTTCATTTTAATATGTAATACTTTCACTTACTTTATTTAAGACACAATAATAAAATAGATGAAATCATGGTGACAGAACAATATCTAGCGACTTATCATCTGCGCCTGTCTAACATTAAAATACCAAAATGGTCATCTGGCATATAAAAAGTAAAGAAATGTCGTTGACAGTTGCATGACTTAGGCTTTTATTATATAGATAAACAAGTTTCATAATCTTTAAATTAGTGAAAGAATCAATCAACTACAAGTAATTGCGAGTGATCCATTAAATTTCTGTTAGCGTTCTAAAATGAATTCTCAATAAGGAGTAAAAACTAAATGAGTTCTCATACAATTTTTTATTACAACATTAATAAGTATTTTCCAGTAAAAAGAAAAGTATCAATATGGAAGAATTATAACTTTTTAAATGAGCTGTTGATAAATTAAAATTTATTTTTATCAGAATTTCCAGATAATTTTAGATTTTTAAATTATACTATAATCTATGAATTTAACTTTGTATTTCTTTTCGTTTTTGTGTTCAAAAGTATAGAAAAAAAATCGTATTCTAAGTATGCCCTAAACATATCTCCGTTTTAATATAAAACTAATCTAATAGTAATTTTTTAAATCCATGTCTAAATGTATTTTAAAGTAGAAAAATTACATCATTAAAGTGACGTAACATAAATATAAAAATATAAAACTTCACAAAATGAATTAAAGTATGTCTTTGTATACTACAAATTTGGAAACAACTAATTTAGATATATTTGGATTGATCTGAATGAAGTAATAATTCGCTATAAAAGAAAATCAGGTGAGTGAAATATTTCATTATCTTTCATTTATTATTGTGAAATTTGATTAAATAAACTTTTAAAAGCTTTTAAAGAAAAGACAGTCAACACTATAAGAAATATTAAAACTTTAGTTAAATAAACAAACGTTCAACAATGATTTGTTTTTTCAAACTATGCACTGTATAAACTATCTCAACATAAATGAGTAATTCAAATAATAAATTTTTTTATGAATCATTCAACTATGCAGCCATGCATTTCTCGAAATATTTTTCGCACAGACTACGAAAATATTTTATCTCTTCTCCCTATTAATACAGTTATTAATATTTCTATATAAAATAAATTTATTGGTAATATAAAACCTACCTAAAAAACATATACATTGGTTAAATATTTAAAATAAAATCTGGAATTTTTCCACTCGAATTTCAAGAAAGTTTACAGAATACCATGCGTTCTGATAAATGGTGATATAAACATTTAAAAAAATCTTAGATACTCATCTAACAATGTTGAAGTGTTTCCGTTTGTAAAAATGACCTCATATTCTAAAGAAACATCACTTTCATTAATAATGCTCACACGCGATTTTAAATAAATTAAGTGGTTACTTTTAAAAAATCGATTTTTTGGAGAATGAGTGGATAAATTGTTTATATATTAAAGGATATTTTAGGCGGTTAATGATTTCAAATTTCAAATTATTTTGGAGTTACAATGTTGAAATTATCGAAGAACTTGGTTCTCAGCGAATACATAGCCAATATGAGAGTGGCTATACAACAACTAAAGTGGCCAGAAAATTGAAAACAGCTGCTTTAAAGGAGTAGAAGTACATCATGGCTTCATTGAAAATCGTCATGTACATGTAATCGTCATCGTCAGGAATCGCAAAATGAAGGTAATTTAAAAAATATATTTGGTTTTTAAGATACTGATGCGGCGCCTTTTCATTTTTCGTTTTTTTTTTTTTTTATCGAAAGTACTTTTTTTTTTTAAAGTGGTAAACAAGATATCTTAAGGTCTACTTAACCGATTTTGGTCAAATTTAAATCACATATTCTTTATAACATTATCTAAACGGATTTTTTTATTGAATGACGCGTTCATTTTTGATAATTTCTTTAAACTCAAAGTTTTCTTTTTAAACTTTTTCTGTGATTTCTGAAAAAACGATTTGATTTTTTCCCCTATGCAATACCTTAGCTATTACTTTTCTAAATAAGATTTATTTTTCAGACGATGCCTTTACAGAAAAAAAACCACACTATCAGCAAGGATTGACAAAAGGGGATACTACTTGATGGCTCATATCTCAGTCGTTTATTATTATTGTTCATCTTTAAATAAATTATTTATAAAACTTATAGGTACATGTATAAAAAAAATATTATACTTATTTAATAGCCGCATAAGAAGAAAGTGTTATTTTTCTGTTAATATTTAAGAACGTCTAAAGCCTTAAAATAAAGAAGTCCGGTATTTAGTGGTCAGTTCATCACGCTATCACGCTATTGGTATTCAAAATAGATTAATATTGTTTAGCAATAGTGGTGACAAAATAACACCAAAAATTTTCACCAGTCGTAGTGGTATATAAGGATATTTAAACACGTTTGTATAAAGGGTTAAATATAAATAAAATTCTTCTGATAAACATGTTAATCTTACCCTCAGGTCTTGGTCCTTCTTTTTCTTCTTTTTCGGGTTCTTGATCAGCTGCTTTCACCATCTTTACGATGTTCATAAGGCGCTGTGTCCAAGGTTTGGCTGGTTCTTCTTCGGTTTTTTCTTCACTCTCTTCCTTTTCACCGGAAGCGCAAACTGCCTTGACCCTGCCCACCAACTCGTCGTGGTAATTGATCAAGGTCTCGCGAAGTTCTTCCCCACAAGAACATTGATCCGCATTGTCTTCATCCAAGTTCTTGAAACACAGTATGGATCTCATCTAAAAACGGATTAAGTTGATTGAGTTCATGTACCCAAATGCTGAAACCGCATCTATCGTTATTTTGTTATCACTATACCATTATAGATGCTAACATCTCATTTCGGAGTCTGACCCTTGACGATGTTTTTTTTATGTTTTTTGTTTATCTTATCAAAAATTTCAAAATGAAATTTAAAATGTGCGGTATAGAAAGAAGAAACATTTTTGTATGTATATTTTCCGGTTGAAAACATGTTTGTCTTGGATCAGACTCCGGAATAATTAAGAGATGTTGACATCTATGCTATACAGAGTGTTTCAAAATTATCTGTCAGAAATATAAAGGCAGGTATAGAAAACCTAAATAAGCAGATTTCACATAGGAATGTGGGTGCAGAAATGCAGCTTTGAGACAGTAAAGGTCACTGTTAATTTCGATGAATGAAAGCGCTTCACTGATTTGAATCGTCATTCCCTCACGAATTTCGTGCAACATGCATCGGTGCATCGAGCAAGCACTAATTCGGAGTTTGCTTCGTACATTCCATGTGTAGTGCTAAGCAAGGAAGGGACTAAACTATAGAAACGATAGAAAGCATCCCACGATAATCATCATAGAAAAACTCGAAAGAATAAAAAATTAAGAATTCTCTAAACGAGAAACTAAAAGTATAACTTCCACCAAGAATTTTCATAACTAATTTGACATCAAGATCGATAGAGACTAAACACAAAAAGACAATACTTATGCAAAGGAATTGCCACTGGACTTAACATCATGAGCTAGGTGTGCTGTGGAAACGGAAAAATGGATTCAGGTGTGCAGCAAAGGGAAAAAAAGTTGTGTAACACTTCTCAACACCCAATGACAATGGTAGCCAAAACATCGCGTTTTCGTGGGTCGCTGGAAAAAAAAAATCCGCTATGTATGCTAATTACGCCTAGTGCATGTAAAATCCGTCATGGCATCACAAAATCTTCCAAGTTACCTGTGAATTATACCTCTGGAGGGGCCTAATCAAGTGAAAGTCTTATCACCTGATCAAGGCTCTAAATTATGAGACCAATTAGCGCACGGAGGAGCGCATGCAACGAGAATTTAAATAAGTAAATTTACTGTAAGTAACTGGCCGACATATTACCAAAACAAAATTCAACAGGGCCACCATTAAAATGGCATAAGCATCTCTCATTCGGACCGCCGCTATGCCACGGTCAGGCGATTTCACCCCGTTTCCAGGCACTCGAACCCTTAAAACTGGGTTATTGCCCGGGAGGTAGAGATCTGGACAGCAGTTAGAAAGAAAGAAAGTAAGAAAATGGTTTCCAGCCAACGCATGTCCAGCAGCTTATGAGCTTGTCGAAGGACTATCCGCTACAGTGCGTAATACTGCTTTCTGCAGTATCTTACAGTACACTTATTATGCCTCGAAGCATAAAATGATCCACTCATGCACAACTCCTAATGAAGAGGCTCAGATGTTTTGAGATGCGGCAGAATCCTACACGGGAATTCTTTAATCTAAATAATTTGTTTAGTCATTCCATTTTCTTCTGCAATCCCATATATAAATTGTATGTCAACAAACTCTGCATTAGCATAAAAATGCTTGTTCGAAATACGTGCGGGAAATAAAGATTCAAGCCAACGAAGAGCATTCATCCGCCGCATTCAACAGAGTTCTCTATTGCTCTAACATTGATTTCCGCACCAATAATCTTATAGGAAATCTGTTCATTCAGGTCTCCTTTACCTGCCTTTATATTTTTGACACATAATTTTGTAACACCATGTCGTAATTAATGTATGTTTTGTATAATAACTTATACTATAAGAATCATAAATATTCAATAGTACATGAATTTATAAATTCTGTTTAATTAGCGAAAAACAATCAAAATTCAAGAGACTCACCTTAAATTCTTGATAAAGATTTCATATCAAATACTTTATGATGATGATATTTTATTTAAATTTAAAATTTATTAAAAGAGTGGGGTAATTTAAAATAGTTATGTTTAGAAATATTACTTGAAAAATTCTCCATTTTTTCCCATTAAAAAATATATGTAAACAGTTTACAATTTAACTACATTTTTACCACTGTTACCTGCCAAAAATATTTTCAGATTCCCATTTTCTATTTCCTGGTATCTATATTATAAAGGCCAAACGTATCTGTGCGTAACGCATACGTCATTTTGCAAATGGTAACACTTTCAAATTTTAAATGCAATTTTTGTTACTGCAAATTTTTAAACTTCTGAACATCGTACGTTTTCGATTTTTACACCGTTGGATAGAGAAAAAAAATTATTGTTAAATGCAATTTAATTAAAAACTGTAACTTAAATTATTTTTCAAATATTATTTTTTTTGTGGTTTTTAATACCATTTTTCAAAACGTGGCAACAGAAGTACTCCCTTTCTATTGAAAGTAAGGGGGAAATAGTAGGTTAAAAGTTGATTACGTAATAACAGATTCATATATTACGCAAGGAAAGGGGAAAAGGCCGGAAAAATTAGATTATTGCAATGAGAAAACAATATATTTGGAATTGTATGTAAGTTACAACAATTGAGTTAATTATGAATATTCTAAGCTTGCATGTGGTATGCAATTCCATACTGCATTCATTAAAATAGGCCAAATGGCTATAAAACTGCAACAGAGAAATAATACTACAAGAGATTACTGTATCTTTATGTTGCCATTTTCTCAATAAAAGTAAAAAATAAAAATAAAAAGTAAATTAAAGCACGAGCTGTATCAAGAATATCATATGTTATAAAACACGGCGAATTTTGGTTTCATTTACAAAATTTCATTAATAGCATCGAGATTTCAAATTTGAAATTAAAATTATTTCAAAATTATCAAATTAAAATACCGTTTAAAAAAAGCTGAATACAGATATGAAAGGTGCATATTTAAATTTTGATACGCTGAAAATGATGTCGGGTTTAGATTTCACGGGGAGAAAATTCTATGGTTGAGTCAAAGTGAAATAAATTCTGTTTCTATTCATTTTGGAATACTAGCATAAGAGCCTTAATTGATAACTTTATCATAATAACAGATCCATATTTAAATTTTGATAGGCTGAAAATGATGTCGGGTTTAGATTTCACAGGGGAAAAATTCTGTGATTAAATCAAAGTGAAATAAATTCGGCTTTTTTTCATTTTGGAATACTAACATGAGAGCCTTAATTGATAACTTTATCATAATAAAATTCTTTATTAGTTTTTACTGCTTACATGTCCAATTAAAATTTAATTTTAACAATTTCTACAACTGAGTTTTATAGAAATGACATTTTGTTAACTTTAGGTTAAATATCAATTGCTTAAGAGTTAAACTTACCAATATAAAGTGCATTTTTTATTGTAACTAATTTTGTAGGTTTATTACAAATAAATGAAACAGTTCCTTTTTAAACATTTTCTTTCGTTGAAATTCGACGGGTTCTACTTTGTAGTCATAAAGTCAATTTTTATAGAAAATGCATTCCATAAAAGTGCCCCACTAATGATCTTAAGATTATCTGAAGAAATCGCCTCTTTCTTCAGATATTTTTCAGATTCGACTTTAATAATATCTGCAGATTTTTTTAAGACATTATTAGAATTATCTGCAGAATTTTTTAAAAATGGGCAAATCGTCTTCAGATTTTCTACAAATTATTTTAAAGATTTTCTTCAGATTTTTTTTAGTAAAGCAGAAATTACTCTAAAAACATACAATAACCACAAAAATAAACAATAATGTCTTCCGACTTACTCATGTTTTCGAAAAACGTTCTCCATCTTTAGAAACCACAGAAATAGAAACCAATATATTTTCGAGTATGTATTCGTAAAAACATAGGTTCTTTTGCCACCGCGGATTTTGAAAATTATTTCTAAGTTTAAATAATACTTTAATTAGATTTTTCATACTGGAGTATATGCATTTATAATGCTTTCAATACTGACTAAGATACTGCAAGAAGTGTAAGTCGCCGATTTTGCCAAGAGTGATGATATCATTGGAAAGATCTCATCGCGGGGAGTAAGAAACTAAATAGAACTACCCTTCAGAAATGATTTGTTTTGGAAATACACGGCAGTTTATGTTATACACAATTTATTTGTTTATTTATTCATTACAATGCATTTATGCTGTTACGTTTGTCATATGTCATTAAATTTATTGTTTTTGCTGTTAAATGACATCTTGTTAACTTAATTATGCTATTTATGTTTGGAAATTAAATATTAAAAAAATAATAATAATAAAAGAATTTAAAGGCTTTAAATGCAGGACTGCCACGGGCGATTATTTTTAAATTTTATTTAAAACACTATTTTTTATTTTTATTTTTATTTTTATTTATTTATTTATTTATTTTATTATTATTATTATTATTATTATTATTATTATTATTATTATTATTATTTTGTAATACATTTCTTTTGCACATGTTGTCTAAGTACATGCGAAAGATTTTTTTTTTTTTTTTTTTTTTGAGAAAGTGAACTTAAGACATAAAATTAAAAAAAAATCGTCTGTGGCATCCTTGTAAAGTATTGTTTTGTGAGACGTGTGTCTGCGTTTGTTAATTTTGGACATTTGTAGTGTTCTATGGTGGTTGTGGTCTTCTTTATAGAAGTATGTAGAAAGCTATTTAAAAATTATTTTTAATTTGCCTGAATTATTTTCGATAGTCATTCCTATTTTAAAGATTTGAGAAAGTGTTCCAAACCTGTTCTTTTGGAGAACATCTGAATTCCCTTGTTTTTCTGGCAGCTACAGCGGAAGGCATGTCTGACTGTTTGATTTCGACGTATCTGCGAAGTTGATCCTGAAAATACACATTTTTTAAATTAAAAAAATTGAAACACAAAATAATTTAAACAGTAACAAATGCTAATATTTAAATATTTCATAAATGTGTATGCAGATTTAAATATTTTATAAAGGGTTTTCAGACAGTAAGATCTATAATTCATTGACTATAACAAAAATAAAGATTAAATAAGTGACATATGTAACTCAGATGTTTTGTATATAGCAATTAAAAAAGCAAAAGATGACAGTATTTGAATTTCAGCCATTTTAAATTAAAAAATTATACATAATGCACATTCAAAATAATAAAATAGACGTATCAGACGAAAATTCATCCCTCATCAGCACTGTACAAGGTAGTCTCGAAAGATGACATAAACAACTTACACACTGAAAACATGCATCAGAACAGTTAATTCTGAAATTAAATTTACAACAGAACAGAGTATTTAAAATCGATTTTGCATTATTAACTATGTTATTGGCTAAAGTCGCATATCATAAATTAACAAATATTTGGTTTTTGCAGCTAATACAATTTAGTCTTATGTAAATTCCTTTAAGAAATGAATATAAAACTTTTTTTTGCTGCTTTAAATACGATTATTATTAGATTATTATTACTAATGCTTATAATGTTATCAATATTTGTAACTAAATACATATACTTTTTTTGTAGTTCATAAAAATACTAATTATAGAATATAGCCCCTGTTTTGCAATAAGGGCGTAAAGCACAAATGGGTAATTGTCCATGCGAACCAAAGCAAAGAATTCTTCAACTGTAATTGCTTACTGTGCAAGCACTTTGGGAGTAAAGTTTTAATATTTAGATATGTTTCACATTTAGTTTTTTTCTGAAAAAATTATGATTGGTAATTAGGATTCAAGTGGCTCCTTAAGCCGTTAATTAAGTACATGTACGAATAGCACCTGTATCTTAATTTCTACTCAAATCTCTCATTAATAGCGCGCCCTTATTAGATATTACAAAATATTATTTCTTAGTTCTATATATACACTTAACACAATTTTGAAAAATATGTGCTTTAAGCCATTATTGCAAAACAGGCGCGATATAATGCACATTTACATTTTATATTACATTTATAATATATATTATATTATTATAATTTATATAAATATATATTACATTTGTATAATATATATTTTACATAATTTTTGACAAAAAATATAATTATGCATATTTATGCATATATATATATTTTTCTATTACACATATTATGCATATTCCCATATTTAGTACGTTTACACTTTATCGACTAAATAAACAAAAAAAAAATAATAATAAATAAATAAAAATAACGCAATTTTTTTTTAGTGTTTCACAAGCTTATTTTGCAACATTTTAAAAGGATTTTACCAAAAAAAAAAAAAAAAAAAAAAAAAAAAAAAAAGAGAGAGAGAGAGAGAGAAAATTATAATTCAGCACAAATGGGTTAAAATTGAGATACCCTTTATTCGACATCAAGCAGATTTCTTTAAAAAGAAAAACAATAAAAGAACACAGGCTTACGCTTTGAATTTCAGAAACGTAGTCGTCACAATAAGCTATCAAAGATTCAATACGATGCCTAAGTTGTAAGTCGAAAAGATGATGTAACAGATAACACATCTCAAGCTTCACTCCTTCGGCTATAGTCATGTTGAGGAGACCTTTCACTTGATTTTCGTTTTCTGCAAGAATAAAGTCAAAACAAATATTAATAAGGGGAATATTAATAATGGCAAAGTTATGTACGGATGGTGAATCCTATATATTTTACCTGCCTTAACTTCAATATTATATTTCGTCTGCCTCAATATTAACATTAGTTATAGTCTGGCTAAATTTTAATATTATTTATTGCTTGCCTCAATATTAATATTAGTTATATTTTGACTAAATTTTAAAATTATTTACTGCTTGTTCCAATTTTAAAAATAGTTATAATCTGGCTAAATTTTAAAATTACTTAGTGTCTGCCTCAATTTTAATGTTAGTTATAGTCTGGCTAAATTTTAATATTATTTATTGATTGCCTCAATATTAATATTAGTTATGGTTTGGTTTAATTTTAATATTATTTATTGCTTGCCTCAATATTAATGTTATTTATAGTCTGGTTAAATTTTAATATTTATTTTCGGCCTCAATTTTATCATTAGTTGCAACCTGGCTAAATTTTAATATTATTTAATGTCTGGCTCAATTTTAATATTAGTTATAGTCTGGCTAAATTTTAATATTATTTATTGTTCGCCTTAATTTTAATATTAGTTGTAGTCTGGCTAAGTTTTAATATTATTTATTGTCTGGCTCAATTTTAATATTAGTTATGAGGCGGCTAAATTTAAATATTATTTATTGCCTGCCCCAATTTTAATATTGGTTATAATCTGGCCAAATTTTAGTATTATTTATTTTTTGCCCCAATGTCAATATTAGTTAAGGTTTACCTCAATTTTGATATTATTTATCATTTACCTCAATTTTAGTATTAGTTATAGTCTGGCTAAATTTTAATATTATTTATTGTTCGCCTTAATTTTAATATTAGTTGTAGTTAGGCTAAGTTTTAATATTATTTATTGTCTGGCTCAATTTTAATATTTGTTGTGAGGCGGCTAAATTTAAATATTATTTATTGCCTGCCCCAATTTTAATATTGGTTATAATCTGGCCAAATTTTAGTATTATTTATTTTTTGCCCCAATGTCAATATTAGTTAAGGTTTACCCCAATTTTGACATTATTTATCATTTACCTCAATTTTAGTATTAGTTATATTCTGGCAAATTTTAATATTATTTATTGTTTGCCTTAATTTTAATATTAGTTGTAGTCTGGCTAAGTTTTAATATTATTTATTGTCTGGCTCAATTTTAATATTAGTTATGATGCGGATAAATTTAAATATTATTTATTGCCTGCCCCAATTTTAATATTGGTTATAATCTGGCCAAATTTTAGTATTATTTATTTTTTGCCCCAATGTCAATATTAGTTAAGGTTTACCTCAATTTTGATATTATTTATCATTTATCTCAATTTTAGTATTAGTTATAGTCTGGCTAAATTTTAATATTTATTGTTTGCCTCAATTTCAATGTTAGTTAAGGTTTGTCTCAAATTTAATATTATTTATCATTTACTTCAGTTTTAATATTAGTTATAGTCTGGCTAAATTCGAACTCGAAAATAAATTGTATAAAAGCTGCTTAATTAAAGGAGTATTTTATGCATTATGAGGCTTCTTAACTGTTTGATTCCATAAAATCAATGTGCAAGGTGCTAGACACACAGAATTTCAAAATACGTATATTTTTAATTTGTTTTCAAAATTAATATGAAATGTGGCCTATTAAAATAATTAACAAAAATCAAAATTTAACATGACATACCTGGATCGTAATCTGGGTCAAAGTTTTCAGGATCGATAAGCTTGAGCAACACCAACAATTCTTCGTCTTGTAAAAGGCCAATCAGCAGTAATTTGTCGGCAAGTTTTATGATAGGCCTAATGGGTGAAGAAATGAAAATGTTAATTTCAAGATAATATGTTTCTTTTATATTATCAATCACATGAAATATGTCTTGGTTTTTTCTAAGCCTTATTTTAAATCGTTTAAGGAATAGCTTGTTTATCTTCTTTAAATAACTGTACATTGCATAAGACAATTATAAATAAATTAAAAAAGGTACTACTTGATCATTCCGTCGACCAAAAAGCTATCACCAAACTATGAGATTAAATGCCAATAATGAATGATCGTGAATGTCATATTCAATGACATTAAACACGATACACATATGTAAAACGTCAACAAATGGTTTTTAATTCCGCTTTTTATTTAAATTTTTATTTATGTTTTATTAATTTATTTGTTTTTTCGTTTTTTAAAATAAAAATTGTGTTAACATGCATAACTTCGCTATTAGTTTGGCGATTTTTATAATTTGGCGAAATTGGTCGACGGGACAACCAAGTAGTACCTTTAAAAATATTTTAAAGGTGTGAATTTAGTGGGGGAATTTTACCATACTTTCGAAAAAATATTTTAAAAGGAGAACAGAAAAAATTATAAGAGTATTAGGGCAAAATAGGATTGAAAACGGACCTTCTTATTAGTTGCTTTTTGAAGTCAGAATTTACATCAGAAATGAATGAAACTTTGTATACATACACATATATATCTATTCTGCCTCTATTCCTCTTCTATACTATAGATTCATTTTAAATATATGATTAATTAATCATATTTTAGTTAATAAATTATTCTTTTAAAAGAAAGTTATCTGAATTTAATATAAATGTGGAGTTTAATACCACTTGATCACAATTCCTAAATTAGTCCATCCAACGAAAGCCATCTTATCATGCAGTATTATCATCAACCAAACAAAATAGAGAAAATCCACTAATATGCTTGTAGCAATTTGAAGAACATTTGTAACACTGATGAGTTTCCGGGTGTCGAAATGTCGAATTTGGGAAATTCTTCTCAAATATAATTGTGCTTTCCATTGCATTAAAAGTTAATCGGGCATCATTTGATCGCAACGCGTAACTAATAATTCATAAGTCATCGCTTTTGACCTTTTTAACGATCCAAAAGCAGACATAAATTACACAAAAAAGCAATCAGAAGCACTTGAAATGCTCGACATGCAATACTCACACAAACAGATTTGCGTTGCTCCCACCGATGGGATCTCTGTTAGGCCTGGCTCCTTTGCGAACTGCATCGTCAATAGCCTCCATCACGAACTGTTTGAGAGTTTCCATCGGGAAATACGGCGTGCTTAGATCTTTCAGCGATGTGATTTTCTCTCTGGAAAAAACATTTGCACATTTTTAATTGATTTATTTATCCAAAAATTAGAGCCTGTAACTTTAAAAACCTTAGTTAACACGTTAACTGCATAGAAAAAAGGATCCACGTTTAGTCGTTCATAAGCGGGGTGCGTCATACGCAGACTTGTGTCCTGCATTACAACGTAAAAAAAATAATAATAAAAAAAAATGTGTAACGTTATTCCATAAAATTGGGGGCAACATTTCTACCTTGAATTTTTTGGAGTCATTTAATCAGTATGACTGATGTAACCATGGAAGAAAAAGATATATGGAGGTGTAGTATGCCGTAAAATTGACTTGTAATATGATACGCGTTGTCACTCACATTTAAATGTCTTCATTCGGTCCAAACAAAATAATCACGTTGAACAGAGACGGAATCTATACTAATAAAATCCGTGCGCCTCTGTATGTCTGTCTGCTTGAAGCCGATTACAGTTCGCAACGCGGGCGAGTTGGAAGTCGCGAGAGGTGTCTTTCGATTGGAAAAATTCCGGGGAAGTCATTTCGGGCATTTTCGAGACCGTGGGACCAAAATTAAAAAAGTTATGAATTAAAAACCCCTTGGGAATCGGAACGAAAAGTGTGTCAATTCCCAAACGGAGCTCCGAAGCAGAACACTGCGCCACCTTGCGGTGAAGGTAATGAATTTTTCCCCTTTGGCTAAAAGAAGAAACAGCCGAAAACCTCCTTTTTCTACCGGCGCTAATTGCGTTTTTTTCCGCATCAATTTTTTTGTCTTGCCGTAGAATATTTACCGTAGTTTTCGCTAAAATATTGAACTTAGAAATAAAACAGGACTATCGAAACTTTTTTTTGCGCGTTTTTTCTTAAACCATCATGCAGACAGTTTTTAAAGTAGAAAAAAACTGATTACATATTCAGAATCTGCGTAAAAATCTGCTTCTGATGAAATGAAAAATACGAAAAAAAGTCTTATGCGCGCTTAGCGCCCACCGTGCAAAACCAAACATTTTTAAAGGGACTATGGGCGCGAAGCGACCATAGCTCCGATCCACAATCTTTTTTTTTCAAGTGCACGTGGCCCACCGTGCGAAATCACATATTTTTAATGGGACCATGGCTCTTTAATTTACTTTTTTTGTGCCTGAGGATTCGAACACAAAGACTTGCTTATTAAATGAATTTTTTTTTGCTTTTTATATACTGCTTAATACCGAGGTTCGTTTGGAAAAAGTGGCCCAGCTAGCGGGCGTAGCTCGCTAGTTCTCTATAAAATTGGAGGAATCATGCCGCCATCAATTTTATAGAGTAACGAACGTTAGAAGAATTTTTTTACAGTGTGTCCAGACTTGCGTCAAAAATGCATCAATTTAGCTACAGTATTCACGTTGAGCATTTACAAAATTTTTGTCAATACATAGATAAAGCATTACACTTGGTACTTTCTTTGTCGCTGTTTAGAATTTTGTGTGTGTGTGTGTATTTGTCTCATGCGAAGATTTTCGATCGTTTGCCAACTAATTCCCGACACTTTGTTTCTCTGTGTTTATCAGCAATTTTTTTTTTCGTAGATCAACATATACGATCGAAATATTTTTACTTTTATTGAATAAAAGAATGAAATCAAATCAAATCTGTATCGTTTAGTCTCACTACATTAGTAGATGCGGATCCGGGTCCATGTAATTAAGTGTTGTCAAAGTGAGGTATTGTGCCATCTATGTGATAGTAGTCAAAATTTTATAATCATCTGGAATTTTCCTTACTTGAAAACTAGATCACGTCTACAGAGTAAAAAAATTATGTAACATTACACCATAAAATTGGTGGTAGATAAGCTACCTTCATTTTATAGAATAATTTAACCTATGTAACTGGTGTTCGGCTACTCTAATTTGTAATACTACACCAATTATGTTAGTTTAAGTAACAACATTTTATAAATTAAATTATTCTAGAAAATTGGAGGCAGCATGTTATTGACATCAATTTTATGGAGTTGAATTGCACAATATTTTTACAGTGTAAGCCAAAACTACAGATAATGCTTCGCAATCAATGTGTTAAAGAACTAGGTATTCTGAAAATATCACACAAAGAAATGTCGTTTAAAGGGAAAAAAAACCAAATGTGTCATGTAACTTACACTATAGGGCTCATAGTCATTTCGGGTCTTATGGAAGAGTATTGCATGGTCGATAAGCTGTGAGCGGTAGCGGGTTCCTCATACATCGCTCGCAGATCCGGACCCAGAGGCAGAATGAATTCGTTCTGAGTCAAGCTCCTGAGTAAGAAACAATAGTATTAGCACAAAAAATAAAGAGAATTAACAAATCATAAAAAAACAGTAGTCCAGTGGTCAGCAGACCTGTATGCATCTCTATAAGTCGCAAGTTCGACTGCAGGGTTGTCAAGGCTCAATCAATCTTTTGATCCTTTCTGATCGATAAAATGAGTACCAACTTTGGATGCGAACTAAATACCGAGGATATTGCATTAGACTGAACAGTCTGACCTGGACATGTGCTGCATATCACCTCGGGGCTCAGGGTCAAGTAAAAGGCGTGCTGGGCGCACTATAGGCCCTGACCCTTCAAGGATCGTATAGCCACAGGATAAGTTTTAGTTTAATAAATCGAAAACTTTAATAATTATATAAGTCTTTATAAGTATTAGAGTAAATAAGAACAAGAATATACGAACATATAATAACATACATATATCATGGCTCTCAAATGGTGCATATTTTGAACACCATTTTTGTCATACTAAAATCTTTTCAATTTTTTCTTGTAAATTTTGTAAAAACTTTTTTTCGAAGGATACTTCCATTACAAATATAGAAAATTATCACAAAAATGGCTCTTAGAAGATATTGTGTGAAAAAAAGGATGATTTGATAATATTTCATGGGATCATTATAGTCCAACGTTGGTGTCGGTGAACCGGTCCAATGCTTTTGCTGAATCCGATTTCCGTGTTTTTATTTTTCGTAGATTTTTTCCTCTGTGGGTCGGGTTTGAAAAAACTCGCTTTTTCAAAAAAAAAAAAAAAAAAAAAAGAAAGAAAAAAAAATACTCAATGTTTTCTAAATGAAAAAAAAAAAAACCCTACATATTTGAATATTAATTTGTGTATTTATTTATGGAAAAAAAATAAAATTGGTATTATAGATTTAGGATTCATATTTGAGTATTTCGGATTCAGGTTTATGTTTATCGGTTAGTGTTGGGTTTAAGGTTTTCGGTTTCGGGGTTGTATACAAGTCAACCCGTTTAGGACTCTAGATTGGAAGAATGAGCTGCTAGATTATAAGCATATACATACCACAAGTGCATTATTAAATTAGCAATATATGCCTATCTGAACAAATCCAAAACTTTCTGAACATATATATTACATCATGACTTTTTGAAACCTATCAGGCATAGCTTGAAAGATTACGTACCGCGCATATGCATGGAATTCCAGATGCAAAGCTATCAGCAAGTCAGTGAATGCAGTTCGTAGGGGACCAGACATGTATTCCGACTGGATGGCGTACATGAGTTGTTTCTCATCAACATGGCCGCAGATGATGTGGGCGGCCCTGTGGTTACCTTGGAAGCAGAGAGCGCAGTACAGAGCAAGCGTGTGAGCATGGAAGCTGGAAAGGAAAAGAAAAAAACGATTATCATTTGAACATTACACTTATGACATCACTCATTGATTTCAGTCTATGGACAAATTAAAAATTACACAAATTCTTAAATAAAAGCTAAACAACTTCACTGTAGTTACAACTGCTGTGAACTTTTAAAAAAGACAGTTATTTGTAACCTATTTCTTATCTTTCTTAAGGTTTAAGAAAATGTAATACAATCTATACATAAAAAGTTTATTTGAGAAAGAATTTCAGCCAAGAAACCGATATTCCGGGTTGGGGAAAACTGATTAACCCATTAACGCCCGAATTATTTTCTTCGCTAAAATTTAAATTTTGTATTTCCCACCACTTTTAAAAGCAAATTAACTTTTATCTAAATTTATCGAGGATTCTGTCTCGTGAAATAACATATATATTTATCTTTCTCTTTACTGGTGGGAAAACCGCTTTCTTGCTGTTTTTGTAACCGTCCTCAAAAGAGGACGCTGGGCGTTAATGGGTTAATGTACCATAAAAGCGACTCGGAACTGTTTCCAAAAAAGATCGACAGCAAAATATATTTTATTTTCATAAATGCCTAACATGAGACACAGGATGTTTAAATATGAAGATAAAAAACCCATTTTGGAATATTGGACACTCGGAAAGTTTACCGTATATTTTTGTTCGAATACATTTTTCTTTCTTTTTTTTACCGAATTAATGATGTATGCGAGTGTTATAATTTTTGACAAAATGAATCCATAAATGCGTCAAAAAGTATACGGCTGAAAAATATTTTCATGGGATGTGCAATGGAAATAAAAATATTTACTTGAGGAATTTTTCCCGTTCAATAAGCTCCAAAACATCGATGCACCGATCCTCTTCTGGGATGTGTACGGCAAGCATAGAAACCGGATCCTCGCACAGCATACTCCAACCTCTTATGTCTGACAGCTTCAGAGCGTGAGGCTTCAGATTTATGTTGGGTGCTCTGGCCCATTGGTAAGGTTGCAAGCATTGTATCTGAAAAACAGAAAAAAAAAATCAGATCTGGCAGTCCCAAAACTTTCTTCTATCTTATGCATATTAATACTTCCTAAATAATGAAGCATAGCAGCGCCACCGGTTAGGTGGTTTACACAAAAATATAGTCAGCGACAACTTATGTCAATTTATTATTGAATCTGAAGTTTGATGAAAATCCATACATTAGTTTTTGAGATAGAGCTACTGCAAATTTAAAAAAAAATCTCCATAAGTGCCACATGTTGGTTGATGTACACTAAAAACTAACGAGGATCAAAATTTTATCAGTTACTTACTGAATCTGAAGTTTGATGAAAATCCATGCATTAGTTTTTGATATACATTTATTGTGAAATCATGAATAATGCACCACTGCAGTGCTACCTGTTGAGCAATTTGTATCAAAACTTAATCAGCACCAAGTTATATCAAGTACTAACTAAATATAAAGTTTTATGAAAATCCATGTACTAGTTCTTGAGATAAGGCTATTGTGGAAATTGTGAGTAATGCAGCATAACAGCGCCACCTGTTGAGCACCACACACCGTAAACTAATCGGATCTAGCTTATATCAAGGTCTAAGGGAATCTAAAGTTTTGTGAAATTCCGTTCATTTGTTCTTGAGATAGAGCGTCCACAACATCTTTGTCACATACAGTCAAACAGACTCACAGACAGACATTTTGTAAAAACATGTTTTCGGATTCTTTGATCCCTAAAATGTGTAAATTCGTCGAAAACTGGATTTCGAAAATTTTGATGAATCCAATACTTTCTTCTTGTAAAGATAGAAGAGAGTGATAAAAGAACGCTAAAATATAATTCCAAACACTATCTGATGAAACAATTACTTTTAAAAATTTACCGTAATCATTTAAGAAATTCAGTTTATTGGCTAACTGTTGGCAGTTTGGGGAAACAATTGGGACATGAAAGAGTTGAAAATGGTGGATACAGATCCTTGTAATTTGGAGAGTATCTGATCTTGATTTTGAACAGGTAATGATCAGACCATTGTTTGATATTTGTTGGGAAATTTATTTTAGGTTAATCGTGGGTTAAGTGGATATTTCTTTCTGTGGGACAAAATGGGATTTCAACAATTAGGCTACGTTGGCCGAATTATTTTGTGCTATTTGGGTAATTTGTTAAAGTCATCCCTAAAGTTTGATATAATATACATGCGTTTCCATTTGATTACTAATATTTTTTAGTAGTTAACTTCGGCTTATTAACTCGCAGCAAATTATTATAAAATATGCAATTATTTAAAGTTTAATAACTCTTTTCGAAATTTAATCTGGGCTTCAAAATCATTCCAAAATCAATTTTATCATACACTATTAAAAAAGAAAAAAAAAACTTTTTATTGTTTTATACAAATTAACAAATACAATTTACTTCTATGAAACATAAACAAATGAGTGCAGAAAGTAAACAATAGTTTGAATAAATTAGATGGATCCAAATCCGTGATCAAATTTCAATAAATTTTTGTCCTTTCGAATCTTTCTTTGGTAATTTGGATAGTTACTTATAATTTTTTTTTTAATTTAACCTTTTCGGGTCTGGTGTACATGTTTTTTAATGGAGTTTTTTTTAAGAAATACTGTTGATACTATTTCAACGAAGTAATGTCTGTACATGTATATGCATTTACTATATGACTTCATTTATATTTAGGCATTTAGTAATAATAATATATGTCATTATTTGCTTAATTCTCTTTACGCCATTTGCGATTCTTTTATTTTAAACATATATTTCCCTCTTTTAATTTAAAATAAAAGTAACTTTCCTGAAAGAATCACGTGTAATAAAGCGCAAAAATTATTAGAAAGTTGTCATATAAGTTAAGTATCATTGTAATACAAAATTTTCTAAACATCTCCAAAAATTCTTTTTTAGCCCATTGCCATATGAATATTAATTGAATAGAAGACAATTGAAGACAAAAAAAAAAAATTCTTTAAAACACCATAAAATAAATTAAAATGGGCAAGGCCTTTCGAAAGAACTTAGTCTTTCTTCATCAGGTGCAAAAAGACGTGTGTCTTCAATAGACCCCTTGCATTGACGTCATAGCAAAGGCTGATATTCTGATCTGGTGATTTGGATAGATAGTATTATTATTAATGCTATTAACGTAAAATTAATTTTTTCTAAAAACTGAAAAAGAATTCGGACTCCGAAAAAGTTAAAAGTAACCTATCTCACAAAAATTTTAAAAGAATGTTCCAAGCAGGTTAAAGAGTATTGGTGCCAAAAAACTTACTTTCAGTCGTGGTGGACATTGTGGCGTCAAGTGCTTCTCGGTACTTCGAAGAACGGCTGAAGACAGAGGAAGAGTGGTGTTTGTTCTTCCCAGTTCGAATTGCAGAACCTCTTTGCTGGTTGCTTCAAAGAAGACGGCTGGAAACAGTTTAGTACCTGGTTCCACCTAATATTTTACAAATAACTTTGATTATATTTTTGTCATGGGCGTAAAAATGTTCTTGGAAATTAAAATTTGTATTTTAAATTTGAAAAATGAAATATAGAAAAAAAATTCCAATTATTTGAACTAATATATTTTGGGCATGATCCGGATATGCAGACATATGAGTAGTTGTGCCCATCATCAAGAGAAATTGCGTTGAGAAATAGATTTTGTTTAACCGTATAACCGTTTATATGTAATGAAAAGTTAGACCTAATATAAGGTACCCTGGGGTAATAACGCCACGTTAAGATTCTACCAATTTTCACGGCTCAGTTTTAGATTGTATTTTTCAAACAAATATATGATTTGATACAGCAACTCATTGACTATCTATATAAAAAAATAATTTAACAGATATGTATTCATAAAATGTAATGGCGTGATTTCTTGACCAATGCCATTCGGCGTTATTACCCACCTATATGGGTAATAACGCCTTGCAAACAAAACTATGAAATAAGATGGAATAATTGCATGTAGATTGCCCAATTCTAAAAATACAAACTCTACAAACTTAGAAATTGATAAATTGCATTCTAAATTATTGAAAATGTTCACTTTTTTGTGAAATTGTAAGAAAAATAAAGGCGGTGTGTGTGTGGGGGGGAGGAGGCAAAAGAATATCAGACCGTGAGCTTATTTTTGCTTAAAAAGGACCGTTTAAACAGAATTATTAGAAACATTGCACAGTTTTAACTGTGTTTATTTGAATCAGTATTTAGGATGTAGCTCGGCCACTGTTGGGAATCAACCGGGGTATTAATGCCAAGGATTGGCGTTATTACCCCGGTATAGTTATTGCGCAGTACATTTTAAACTACAAATTATCTCGAGAAGATATCCAAAATCTTCTAGAACATTTTGAAAGTACACGAAATGCACTACAAATTTATGTAATAAACAAAGTATTTCCGGATAAAAAAAATAGTCTTCACATCACAAAACGTATCTCGCAAATTTTAGATAAAGCGTTAATTTTAGTTGCTTGTAAAAGCAATAAGACCAACAAACGGAACAAATTAACTTGAAACTGTTTTTTGCGATTTATATGACTCAAAACCCTTCTGCGCAGAGCACATGGGTGTCTTTTACCAGATTATTTCATAATTATGCATAATTTTAGCACTTGGCGTTATTACCCCGCCTGGCGTTATTACACCAGACCACCTTACATTTAATATATTGAAGCTATCATTTAATAAAATTACTTTTACCACAAAAAAGAGCATTTTTATGTTACTCTGACACAAATGATAAATAAACCAATATTGTTCGCATAAGTATCATTTGTATCACATTAATTTTGCTTCAAATATGAAACTTTCACTCATTTTATTTGAAATACATAACATACATTTAAAATACACATCTTATGTATGTATTTTATGCATGCCTTTCATACATTTAATTTTAAATGCAAAATAATAATAATAATAAATACCACAAACAAAAACATTTTATTTCAGCATCAAAACATTGTTTCAAATTCACACACGCAAAAAAAAAGATGCTGTTGGTCAGAAAATAAGTATTATCGGCAGCATTTACGCTCGGCTAATATAAAAATACCGAGGAACGAAAAAAAAAAAGAACAAATACATTTAGATTTTTAAATAAACATGTCTAAAAAAGTAGTTTTTCTTACATGGATCATAAACACCGACTTATTTAAGTTTATTCAAACATATAGTTCGAAAATTTTGATTAAATATAAATGTCAACCTTAATTCAAAAAGCTATTTCAAGGTAATTAAATTTTTACGAACAAATACATCCGTAATTAAATAAACTTTCGTCCTTAAGTGCAATACTCCATTTCCTTATCCTGATACTGGGATATTTCACGATCCACGTGAACAAAGTTCAGATAACTGGAGTCATACTTAACATAAAATTGAACTCACTTTAAATGTGTATCTAGTTGGCTGCCCATCCGCAGTGAATGTTAGTGTTCCCATTGCGCAATCGACATGGCATCCAACAAACATGCCTTGATTAGAGCTACGAGAAGCGCCTTCTGCCGAGCTTGCGTCAGAGTGAAGTTGTCCGGCACACACCATGTAACAGTCCTGACGATCCATACTGAAAAATAAGCATTAAAAGTTGTATATATGGCTACAAAAATTAATATCGTGGATAAGCTAATAAGGTAAAACTACGGTGAAAGTTCCCATTTAACGAAGTATCACCGTTACATTGAAACATTTCATTATGAAGAAAAATTCGTTCAATACAAATCGACTCAAATTCATCAAACTTGTATAACAAAAATACGCACGTTTAAAACACATGTTTAATGCACATGTCACAAATAAAAGGGAAATACTGGAAAGATGTGTGATATAGAATCGCATATAGTTTTCTTAAATTTTACTTTTTTCTAAATTACAGTTAAAACTAATCTTTAATTAAATATCTATTTTATCTTAACGTTTTATTTTCGATCCCGCAATAACTTTCCGTTCAAAAGAAAAGAAAGAAAAACATCTAGCATCTGCCTTATTACTGAAAAACGGCTGTCAGATAAAGAGAATTCATTAAGATGCGTATTTCACCCTTGCTGGAAACAAATAAAAAAAAGAATAAATATCGACTGTGTTTGCGGTTAGTGAAATTTCATTTTCCTCTCTGCGTAATTTTAAGTCTAACTTATTCGTTTCATAATAGTCTATGAATGTATATGCTATTTGTTATGTCTTTTGAGAACATTTTCCTAAAATATGCTCCTAACGTACGAATTGGCAGTCGGATTCCTTTTTGGCGTATTTTTTAGGACTGCTGTTTTCTGGTTGCCCTGCTATTAAATTCAAAAACCTTTTATTGTTTAAGCGTAACAGACAATTTTGCGTAGATGATATCAGTCATTTTTCATATGCTTAATGCCGCCAATTGTGTGATGCCAATGTGTGAATTTTTCAGTGAGGAATCAATTGCCTCCCTCTCGCTTCACGAGGCAGTCATGTGAAGACTGTTTTCTTGATAATGCGTTCAGGCACCATCCCTAGCTTTTCTGTATGAAACCTTTAAAATTTATAAGTTTACTGCAAATAAATAATTTTCTTAAAAGAGCATTTATTTTCTTAAGCGATCATAGCCTATAACTAGCGAATGCATTTTAAAAAGAACCTGGTCAACATACTTAAAAATACAGATCTATAGTATAAGATGTATTTAGTGTGTTGTTGAGAGGCTTGCTTAAAGCCTGAAATGTCTACAATAATTTACTCAAATAATACAAAATAAAATAAATGACTGCAGAAATTTCAAGTTTTAAACAAGCTCTACTTCAGTACAACTAGTTTTAATTTTCGATTTCGAATTGTACTGATGAGGAGTTTATTTAAAGTTTTAAACGTTTACAGTTATTTATACGAATAATATAAAATAAAGCAGATAATTGCAGACAATTCCAGCCTTAAATAAACTCCACATCCGGGAGGCTTTATTCAAAGACACTGGCAACTTTAGAAAATGCATTATCACATAATAAATAAACTTAAAATGAATTGTTAGACCACTCCTGACATTGTTGCGTAGAATCTCAACAAACCTCACCAAGCCACGCATACACTAAAGTGGAATAAATTGTTGCTTATGATGTGTGAACACATAACACACAATTGTTTTAACTAGCATGTGTGATCTTTTAAAAAGATAAATTCTTTTAAGATTTTCAAGGCATACTTCGATTAAACTTATATGACCACAACTAAAGTCTTCAAAAATTATAAATCTGCCTACAGGTAATATTTTAAATAATGAATTCAGAAAGAGTCATCACGATCTGTTACGTAAACTTTTTATTTATTCCTTAACTGCTTATAAAATAGCTGAATAATATAAGTTAGTAATAATTTTCTAAATCATTAAGCGACATTTATTATTTTAAAAATCTTTTTTCAACAGACAAATAGGAGTGTAGTGAAGTCAGATGATTCTGATAAAAATATAACCGTGTAATCCAGCTTATACTATTATTTTCAACACAATCTAACTGATTGGTAAAGTAATCATACAATTAATACGAATCATACAATTCGTATGATTACTTTACCAATCAGTTAGATTGTGTTGAAAATAATAGTATATCTACGTACCCATCGTCATATGGAGTTCCATTATTTGCGGTCTATTCTGTTGAGTTGTCTAAATGACAGACCAGATGTTATGACCAATAAAGTTATCTGAGCGAAAAATCCCAGTTGGCTATCGCCCAGGTAGCTTAACAGGTAAAGCATTGGCCTTGTAAGCCAAGTATCTGGGTTCGATTCCCAGCCTGGTCAATTTTTCGCTCAGTTGGAAATATTCAATTCGTATAATCCAGTTTAGTTTATGTTTGGATATCATATATGTAACTTGTACTTGTGTAATGAAGATTAAACACATTTCATTCTTAAAAGATATCTAATTACTCTGATGAAACATAGAGTTACCATTTTACGAAACGTTTTAAAAAAGAATTTATAAGAATTATTTTAAAAGAAGCAACACGACCATTGCTAACAGGTATTCAAATTGTCCGTATTAAATAAATGATAAAGTTGATATTGCATTTGATCATCGTGATTGTGACAGTTGGAACTTCAAGAGCTTTTCACTTTACCTCATTATCTTCCATCGCCAAAAAATACATACAAACTTATTTTTAATTTACGATGTGTAATAATACTTACATTTCTTGCATTGAAAATTCTTCAAACCCTTCATAGACTACTTTACGTGTGCGGCCGATGTCAAAAGCTGTATCGAACTGCTTATAGGTAGTCGTCACCCATCCGCAGTACACGTGGTTCGGCTCTTGACCCGGGAAGATTCTAATGCCGTAAAAGTATTCATCCACTAAGTCCAAAGAGGAAGAATCAATGTAATCACTGCCATCCTCAGGCGGTATCACTTCCGTCGGAACTCTGGAGAGGCGTCTTGGAGAACTAGTTCCAGATGGACTTAAACCTGATCTATCTGGTACTGCTGGTGGTACCAGCTGTGTTGCAGAAGCCCTCAGCGAGGGATCACGCACAGTCAGTGAAGTACCAGGAGGGCTGTCAGGCTTGGTCCTCCCCGAGGCATCCACATAACCTTCTTGGGGACCAGCTCCTTTTTCATCTTTCTTCTTGAAAAATCTAAAAGGAGATCGGCCACGGCGCTTGGGTCTGTCAGGCTCCATGCCTGCTGTGTCGCTTTCAGCCCCGCTTTCGCCTTTCTTTCCGAGATCTTCGGTGGATGTTGAGCGCATTTTCGAAGGGTCGCCCCCTTCAGGCGACAGCCCCTTCATTGCCATATCCATGGAGTGGCGTTTAACACCCAGACCTCCTCGGCGTTCCTCTTCGGCTGCATCTTCAGTAGTGTAGCCTCGTTGCAAATCTGCAAGTATAATTTGCTCATTAAAGACATTAAAAAAGGATAAAAGTTTTAATTTAAATCATTCTTTTTAAAATCTATTTCTGAATGATATAAAAATAATGGAACATTCAAAAACATGAAAAAATAAGCTATTAATAAATAACGTTTTAAATTTGCAAATAAGAAATTAGATTAACTCGATATTAATTTTATATTTATCATAATAGGAAAATCCGTATCAAAGACTTGACATACCTCAGCATAGCACCAAAGTATTAGATATCAAAATATTCCATAAAAAAATTAATTTTAATAAATAAATAAATAAATAAATAAAATATAAAGAAGATTTAATACCGGAATTTAACTACGCACTTGAACCACTGAAATTAGCAAAATTAAAAAAGGCTACTGTAAGAAGAGATCTTTGGCAATTTCTTCAGTTGTTAAGCTCTGGCATATGCTTAATACGAATAAATTGTTTTTAACAAATTTCATATCCTTATTTGCATACATAATTCTTATTTTTCATATAAAAATGATTTTAGTTTTTTTTTTTTTTTTTTTTTTTTTTTTAGTTGGTAATCTAAAAATAATAACTGTAAAAAAATATTGCAGTTTTCAATTTAAAGAAATATTTTTCGCCTGCATCCGTAGTCATTTTTTTTAACAAACTTAACTTCTGATATTTTATTTTGGTTGTTAACTAAAATTATTCATTATATCATTAGCGAAAATACAACACTTCGTAGAAGAATGCAAAACTAATTTTACAGTGTATATGTTAACCCGTCAGCACTCGTGCCTATTTTGTAATATTAGCACGCGCGTAAGATAAATCTTATCCCCATTTTTTCTCCCATTGCATTTTTAGCTAAATACGTTTTAAAAAGCGAATCTACTTTTTTGGATTATAAAATTCATCAGTATTACTTATTTTTATTTTAAAAAATCGCGTTTTTCATATTTATTACTTATCCATCATACGTAGTATAGGGTAAGTCTTGCAATCGTTTTGAAAATCGAAAAATTTTTTTTGATGGATTTACACGTTTCAGATACTGGAGATTCCGAAAAACATATTTTTAGAAAAAAAATTTTGCCGTCCGTCCGTCTGTGTGTCTGTGTGTGTGTCTGTCTGTCTGTCTGTAACCGCTCTATCACCCGAAAAAATTGAGATAGAGACTTGAAATTTTGCATGCACTTAGTATGTAAGAATGGGACGAAGCCTATTTAATATCAGTAACCTCGATTATCCGGAACTATTTTTTCCGGACTCTCGAAAAATTCGTTCTGATGAAAGGTATATAAAAATTTTCGAATTTTTTTGTTTTAAGGACTGGATGTAAAAGGCAATAAAATAACACAAATTTTGCATAAAAAACGAGGTCGATCGGATTATTAGTTGTCGAGATATGTGTAATCCTGTTTTCCAAATTCTTCGATTTTTCATGACCCTGTATTTGATTCAAATTTCAATTCACATGTATATTTTTATTGGAAATGAGACGCTTAATTCAACACAGTAATTTTTTAGTTAATATGATTATTATTTTTTGAGTTATAAGGATGTTTCTTTTACGCAATCCGGTACTACTCGAGTATTGTTGCGTTTTATATAATTAGTCAAAATTGGCTCATCAGCAATTCATTAATGGAGCATTATTGTATGTTAAAATTATTTATTTATGCGTTTAAATTTTATTTTGGAGTTGCCGTAGACACGCGTTTTATTTTTATATTTTATATTATGATGGGTAAGTATTACGGTGGCCCCCAACGACTAGTTTTTAGATTTTGTAGCAGTTACAGTAAAATTCACATTTTTTCCTAGAAAAATATGCAAACGATATTTTTATCCCTTAAAGCATGAATTATTTAACAAAATGAATATTAATAGCATTTAATTACTTTTCTTCAATATATACAAATAGCTTTCATCTTATTCTTTCATTAAAATTATTTTAGTGTATGTTATCTCATAAGAAATGAACGTATTGAAATGAAGCGTTTGTACACGCAAGGGATTATTTTATCCCAAGAGCCTTATTTCTCCCTTCCTAGTGAACAAAGAAAGGACATTCATTTAACATCCCTTTCTCGGTCTTAATCTTGATAGGTGCAAAGCATTTCAGAAGCGTCCTCAAAAAATTTATCCTTTTTCTTCGAAGAAAAGAATATGATTGGGGTAAATTGAATTGGAATACATGTGCTGACGGGTTAATTTATTGAATGCAAATGGACATATCATAATTACCTTTTACATCTGACAGGCTGAAACCACTCTTCAACATATGTTGTTCCAGATTTGCTGTTAAGAGAAAATACTTGAATTAAACAACTTATAAAGTATTACGAAGGTATACGGCATTTAAGCGCTTAATATTTCAAATAATAATAATAATAATAATAATAATAATTTGAAGTATTTTTATTATCTTTGAATACCGATGAACTGTATTAGTTTAACTTCCAAAATACCAGAAATTGTTGGCCTATTGTAGGCAATTTTAGCGAAATCATTGGGAAATGTTTGTGTTGGGAATGGCAGAATTGGATAATGGTAAGATTGGGCCAACCTTACCATTAGATAGGTAGAAAGTAAGCTCCCCTCTCACTACCACCACCCTAATTTTGAGCATATCCAAACAAAGATTTTAAATAGCTAATAATTATACTATAAGTCGGACTCTACTTGCAAATTTTTCGTAAGGCAAGATAGACATTTCTTACTTTTGGCCAACGAGGGACAAAAATAATTAGCCAATGTTGGCTCAACCATTTTGTACTATTCGAATTGTGCCATTAAAAATCAAATGGATCAATTAACATGTTTTTCTAATATGAATTAGTTTCAAACAGTTTTAGAAAGTTACTGCTGAATTACTTTTGCATAAAGCAAATTTTAAGCTTTCTCATAAATATTGAAAATATGACATTTGATTCATAATGTTTAAAAATGTGGATACAGAAACTATATATATACTATTAAAAATTTCTGTTCAATCTTGAATCATCATATGGTTCTAAGCCAGCAAAAATATCAAAAAATGGTTCAGTAGTGAAGTAAGATGCTGTCATTTATAACCGTATGTTATTTAATTAACAGGGACTTTTCGGTGCAATAAGCGGTAGTACACTCTAGAAAATAAATGTGTAAATTAGCTAATTTTACCCGAATATATGTGTAAATTTCTAAAATTACACACCTGTCGTAAAATTTACACATTTTTTTCTGAAATTTACCTGTTTATATGTGTATTTAGGATGTGAAAGTAAGTGTGTAATTTTTTATCAGTTGAAAAACTCAAACAAGTGTGTAAATGTCTAGAAATGCTTGGATTTACACTTATTTATGTGTTAGTCTAATTTAAACTTAATTATAAGTACACACATAAGTGAGTAATTTTTTACAAATGCATACTTGTCATAAAATTTACACATTTTGAACAAAAAATTACCTTTTTTTATGTGTACCTAGCATGTGAAATCAAATGTGCAATTTGTTATCGCTTGATTAACTCATACAGATGTGTAAATGTAGAAAAGTACTTGCATTTACACGAATGAAAGTGTTAATCATAATTAAGGATCAACTGAATCAACGATTTTTAAGATCAAAACAGAAACTGAAACCGAATTTTGGTACTCATCCTATTTTCGGCCGAAAACGAAAACGATAAAAAAAATTTTAAGTGATTAATACATACAAAATGATACAAAATTAGGTCCGTTCGTAATTATATATGTATGTAAGACCGATTGTCGTTGTTCAGTCCATTCATTCGTCTGTCTGTCCGTCTGTCCGTATATAATAGAGCAAAAACTATCCAACCGAATCGTTTGAAATTTAAAATATAAAATTGTTCCATAATTTTGTCGAGTTTTTCAAATTTTATGAAAATCGGATGTATAGTTTGATTACAGGGATAATCAAAAGTATTACGTTACATTACCGTCAATGAGAAAAAAATGTTTCAAGTTCATTTTAATTGTGTTACAGCATTCCAAACAGGAAAAAAATTATATACATTTACCGAAGCGTATTAAAATATACATTCGGTGCAATATATGGTGAAAAAACGTTTATTATTCATTTACAGAGCTACACAAAAGAATTCCGTCACATAATGATACATGGGAAAACATTGTTTTCTGCGTATTTCAATCATGTTAAATTATTTCGTATATAATTAAGTTGATATACGTTGCTCAGTTTTATTGCAAGTTACTTCTTTAATAATAGAAAGCGCTAACAGTATTTACAAGCACTCACAAAAGATTTCGGATACTATACTGTACCAGAACTACTCTACGTTACAGATTTTTGCTAGAAGTGCATTTTTAGTTGTGATATGAGTTTTTAAGTGTAACCATATTTTTGCATATTACTTTGTGTATATAAATGCTGTAAATCATATACAGGGTAACACAAAAGAATCTGTAAGAGTTACAGAGTAAAAATGAAAATAGCAGTGGTTTTCGAATCAGTTACGCATTTTCACGGTATCCCATGATAAGTAATGATTCTAGGTTTGCGATCTTGATTGCGTCCTATTTAAGAAGAGGTCCTATTATTTTCGTGTTACTGAATTGGAGATATATAATAGTATCAAATTTTATATTCATGCATTTTAGCATAAGAATTTAACAGCTAATGTATTAAGCTCAGAATATTTATAAAATTAATTGTAGTACGAACGCAGCTCATTTGCCACGTTTGACGCGCAATTTCCAATTTGTTAATGATGCTACACGCTTTCGAATATAATACAATCTATATGTATCTAAGAAATGTATGATAAAATATACGTTCTGCACAATCGGTGGTGCAAAGAATATTCATTATTAATTTCCAGGGCCACACACAAGTATTCCATTACATAATATTATAGGGTAGATACCGTTCGGGGCGCGTTATAATACGATTAAACTATTTCACATTTTATGTACGTTGTTGAGGTTTATTATAAGTTACTTCCTGTATAATACAAAGCAGGGATGTAGTGGAGGGTATACGCGGGTACACGCCGTATACCCTTTGGATTTTTTTAAGGAACTCGGTATACCCTCTGTTTCTCAAAAGAGCTACAGTGTATACACTCTAGGGTATACCCTCTGTTTTATGCATATACCCTTTGCTTTTTTTACGACTACACCGCTGACAGAAAGCAGATAGTATTTACAGGGACACACCGAAGATTTCGGCCACTATACTGTATCCGAAATACTGTATCCATTACACCAAAAACTGAATATTTTTAGAACTTTGTCATAGCACGAACGCATCTCATTTGCTACGTTTAAAATGCAATTTTCAGCTTGTTATAAATTAATTATTGACATATAGAATCACATTTCTAACACACAAATATATATATATGCATGTGTATGTATAAGGTTCAAATAAAATGAAAACGTATTCCATGTATTAGTTCTTGAGATAGAGTGCCAACAAAATTTATATCACATAGAGACAGACAGAGTCACAGACATACAAACAAACATTTTATAAAAACATTTTTAACCTTATAAAATGTGTAAAATCCATTAAAAACAAGAATTCGAAAATTTTCACGAATCTAGTATTTTTTTCTTGCAAAAATAGAAGAGTGTAAAAATGTTTCAGGTTCAGGTATATATGTCAGTTTATCTTTTACGGTGATTTTTTGTCAACGATCAGCTGTCGTTAACAAAACACACTTCTGCGACACTTATACTTCTGTGGTTTCAAAAAGGAAAAAAAAAATATTAAGCCTGCTGTTTTGAACGAACAGGTGATAAACTTGAAAGTTTAGTAATGTAAGCATTTTTTGCTTTATAATTTTTGCATGCGCATATGCCATGTGCAATAGGAAAAACTCGCAGACGATTTTTTAATTAAAGACAGTAAAGTTTATTTGTTGATCTTTGGAATACACAGAGAACGAGAACATTTTGTTTGTAAAAATAGCCGTTTATGTACGTATAGTCCGTCTAAGTTTAAAAATTTAAGCAAAAAATATTACAAGAGTATCGCAAAATTCTGTGTTTCATACAAAATACGTCCAAGAAAGTTTACAAATGCTGTTGGTATGTGTAAAATAGATTCATGCCACTGCTTTTGTAATTAATATTGGACTATTTGTTTTCTACAAATGATTCTATGGATTACCATCAAAAAATGAAGAAATATGTCGGTGGAAAATAGGTATGAAAAATATTTTTTCTGTTTGCTTTTCTTTAAATTACAATGATTTTGTTGAAATAAATAAAAATCTATGAATAATCCATATGTTTGAAGGAATGAGACTGAAATGTCATAATTATATTGTCTATTTATTTGTTTTTTAAATTCTAGAAGCCTTTATTATTTTATTTTGTGAATGATTTTAATGAAAGGAATTTCAAAATATCTATACGATACACAGTATCAGAAAATATATGATTAACCCACGAAAAAAGAAATAAAAGATAAACAGTGCACAAAAATTACAATAATGCATACAACCACAGTTAAAATTCATTAGCTTTTATTCGATATATTTTTTAAATGTTTCGAGATTTTTATGAATTTAGATCTAATAAAACAAGTTTACAAACCAATTTCTAAATTTTATCGCATTCATTTGGATTTTACTTAGGGTGTTAACTGTTTTAAAAAGTGGATTTAAGCTAGCGATTAAATCATTATTTTAATCAACAATTTGAAATAAAAATCAATTATTTAAATCAAAATTGATTTAAATCTAATTGTTCTAAATGACACAAACGTATTAAAATCTAAGATTAATGTAATTTGGAAAGTGTATTAAAATTAATGTAATTTGGAATACTGTATACAGTACACCAAAATCTGATAAAAAAGCTTTAAATAATTGTTTCTAATCTTAATTTCTGAGTCCTGCGAAACATTAAATACAATAACTTTGTTAAGGCATTAAAGATATTTCATTTAAATATTATATTTAAATCTAAATCTAATATAATTTGTGATGTCATAATTTCCTTTAAGTAATTAAATTGTTTATTCTTTTATATGAAATAAGCATTTAAAGTATACTAAATTTCGGCTATATATATATATATATATTAGTATGCACATACATTGTGTAAGGTATGATTTATGCTATTAACAGTAATTTTTGTTACTACAAATGCAAAATGAGCTACCAATAATATTTGTTAGTTATGTTGGTTATGCCATATTGAAATTACTTATTTGCTGTTTTTATTAATTCTGTTGATTACTGTTTCATTTTGGCTATTTGTTAAGGCTGCAACACTTTGCCCCTTTTGAAATTAACAAAATGCACCCTACTTTTTAAAAAATAGTGAAATATAGCCAGATCTTTTTTGAAATAAATCCCTCCATACCGCAGTACTTCTAAATATGTGCACCCAAGACTTAACAAAAATGATAGAACTTTATTTCTTGGAAAAAAGCAGGATATTATTAAAACATGTTATTTAATTGTATTTTTCAATTCGTGATTTATAGAAATATTGAAAATTAATGATTTTTATATTTATCATACTAAAAAATTATGTACTTATTTTTATTGCTACTAAGCACATTAGTAATATATTTTCTTATGTAATAGTGCCTTTTTTTTAGAACAAGCATTCTGCCCTTTTTCTTTTTAGAATAAATATTAAATACTGAATTATCGTTTATTAATTTAAGCATTACAATATGCATTACATACCTAATTAAAGATTGTAATCAATTTAAAATTAAATGCAGCAACTGATAATTTTAATAAATGTAAAATCATTATTTTTTAATATAGTTTTACATAATTATTGCAAAATATTAATGTATATAACTTTATAGTATTATATTAATTAATGAAATTACATATTTACAGTTTTTATAATTTTTGTAGTTACTAAATAATAATTAAATTTTATTGATTAAAGTGCAAAAACATAGATTATGTTAGTAAATAAAAGTCTAATTTTTTAGAAACCTAGAATCTATTAATCTTAGAAACCTAGGCTAAACCTACATCTATTCAATATTTCAATGCTGGAGAAAAAAAAAATCCGATTCAAATAAAAAGAAATATGATTTAAATACAAAAATTCGATCTTTATTATTATTGCTTTTTAAATCATGATTTTTTTACACCCTATTTTTACGGAATTTTAAACTAATTTTTGTTGGTCGATCCGACGGGGGAACTGTCTGGTAGGCGGAGTGTTAAAATAAGTTTTGTTATTTATAACTATCCTCCATACTTGTAAATAAAATATTAATGATAATATACCAAAGTGTGATTTTATTTTATGTATGGTCTGCAATTTTATACTTCATTCACATAAAAAAAAGTTATTAACTGTGTATTCCTACTTTGTTTTTAGCTGTGTCTGGTAAAAATAAGTACGGTTATATGGATTTCTAACAGACAATTATATGGAAAAAAATTTATCACATTTCATTTAAAGCCACTATAGTAAATTCTTATAAATCCGCTTGTATTATTTTATGACGATATCAGAGTGATATTGGCCCTGGCAGCATAGATTCTTGGAAAATTGTGCAAAAACTTTCATATAAGACCTGAAAAATGAGCTATGTTTTCAAAAATGAAAATCATAGATAGCAAGAGTTATTATTTTTAAATGTACAATTTTATAAATAAAAATGTAATTTTCGCAATGAATGATTAAAATTATTTTTTAATAACTAAATTTTTTAAAGTTTGAATTTTGCTTCAGTCAGATCATAATGTAAAGTGAATTACACCTTTGTATCTCCGTGTTACATAACTGCGATGTACACTAAAGTCAAAATGACCAGCGAGCATTAAGGGTGCATTCGAAAACATTTTTTTCACCTTCAACAGTTCGAAATTTTCTGATACAATTTCAGACTCACTTTTAGAAGTAAAAACACGAAACTTGCTGATGTGACTTTTAAAGAGATCTATAAGATGTCGTGTGATTTTATTTTTTGTTAAATTCATTAGAATTAGATTTATAAAATATTATTTCCCCAGTATGACTCTTTTTTTCGTTCCCAGATCTCCCGCTTCGGAAAATTCGATTTAAAACGTTGACTTTAACAGCATTTTTTTGCAATATTTTCTGCATTTATCAAAAAATTGAAAAGCACGGGACCTAATATACTTTCTAAATAAGAGAATTTGCCAGTTTGATGCGCTTGAGAGAAAAAACGAATTTAAAAATAAATCAGAAAAAAGGTAATTTGTATTGAAATACACCCTTAATCGGGGGTCTTATTTATTACTGCTATCATCCATCATAGCATTTTTGCCACATATGTTCTTAAAATTCTCAACATACGACGATACTGAGTTTGATCACATGAGCAGTTTTAGATCATTATTGCTAAAATGAATTTTGAATTTTGATAGCCCAGAACAGATTTTTTTTCAAAGGTAAGTTCATTTATTTTACAATTTAACACTTGAAAATTATAATATGGATGAGAAGTGTGTTATTTTCTGCTTATTACAAATTTGGAAAAAATAATTTATTATTTTTGTGTTTTAAATTATTTCTTCATGTTTAAAATCACATATTGTAACATAAGAGTAAATATTTGCAGTTTTAACATTATATAGCATTTAAAATAATTATTCGGTTTAAATACTATCTATTTCAGCGTGTTTATAATATATTTTGCTATAAAACTTCGAGTTTTTATTATTTTACATGCTATACATTTCTTATTTCATTTTATACCGATGACAAAAGACAGCTTTTCATAGATTTCAATTCATGGTTTTTCGTTTGTGATTTTTAAATTGAAGACTTTTTGTAAGCGTATTGCATTCAAAAACTACAAGAAAAATAAATAAAAACTCTAAAAAAAATGTCATTTGATGTCAGAAGAAATAGTTTTTTTAACCTAGTCCGAAAAATTCAAATGTTTACACCAAATCCAATTACAGACACAGAAGCAATTATAATTTTTTTTCAGATAAATTTTTATAAAATTAAAACGCGTCCCAAACAATGTTTCCTTCTTTACCATAATGTAATGTAATATTTTAGTATGGCCCTGTAAATTAATAAAAACTATTCTCTGTACTACAGATTATACAGAATTTATATTGTAGTATATACTTCATAGATGCAAGTCAATTTTATTATATTCGAAAACGTGTAACATTATTAAAAGGCACTTGAAACTATTTTTATACATGGGCCGTTATGCAAGGGAACGCTTTTGACTGTCTCTATAATTGAATTATGCATCTCATTTTCATAAAAATTGAAATGACTTGATAAAATTATGCAAGAGTTATGTATTTTAAATTTCAAACAATTCGGATTAAGTAGTTTTTGCGTTGTTATATGCGAACGGACAGATAGACAGACGGACGGATTGAATGACAACTATAGTTATTACGTATTTACATAATTACGATCGCGTACTTAGAAACAAGTCAAGCATACGAATTTGTTCTTCATGTAATTTTGTTTTGCTATTTTAAAAACTTTTTCGCAGTTTACACATCAAAGAATAAGGTAAATCTTTGTACACAAAAACCTATGTATTTTAAATATTACACAAAAATGTATTTTCCATGTTACATAGACATATGTGTAAAAACAGAATATTACACAAAAATCTGTGCATTCTGTACATAACACAAAAACATGTGTATTTTGCATATTACACAACATTGTAGGTATTTTCCTATTGCACAAAAATATATGTAAAAAAAGAGTATTACACATATGTATGTGTAAAAATAGTGCTCAGAAATATGTGTATTTCAGTGCAATTCACACATTAAAGTGTGTATTTCAAGAGTTATCAGATAACTTTTACACATTTGGACTTATCATCAAATTACACATTAAAATGTGTATTCTGAAATTTACACATTTGACGCAATTTACACACAAGTTTACACACATAGACATGTCGTTTTTGTATCATCGATTTACACATTTTTGTGTGTAAATTTACACATTTTTTTTTTAGAGTGTAACGCTTTTATTTATCCGAATACTTAAATAATGCCCATCCCTATTCAGTATCTATTTCAAAATTCTGTTTTTACCAAAAACAAATTGCTTCGAAATTAGATTGAGTGTGGTTTAACTTTTACTATCCTATTGCGAACGTTGCAAACCAATCACATACCTTCCGCCATTAAAATCTACCATGTACGTGTAGGATAACCGCGATCATAAGGCATTTATATATTTTTTATTTAATCCTAACGATACATATATTTTATTTATATTTCTTAACTATAATTTGTGAATAAAATATACATCCTTATCAATCCTCAATTATATTTCATTTTTGTGCAATGCTGATAAAATGTAATTCTATAATGTGTCTGTATGTATTAAGCCTAGTTGAGTAATATGTGCATGTATGTGGCAGGATTTTTATTTTTTATATCTTGCGTATCAAGTATTAATTTTAATATGTATATTCTGGATTAGAAACTGATATTGAAAATTAAGATTTGCTAAATAGCTGAGTATGAAGTTATTATCAGGTTATGAATGAATTAGATTTATCAAAAATTTGAAAATTATTTACATTTTAATGTGCCTTTGAAATGAATTTTAAGCATGAATTTTAGCATGTTGCTTGATTAAACGCATATTAGCTACTTAATATTAAAAATAGAAGTAATTGTTATTATAAAAGTGCTCATCTCTAACGTAAACTAATATAATACAAATAATCTTATTTTTGGCATACTTATATCAGCACAGAAATGGTTAAAAAACTTTTTAAAAAAATGTGTAGCTTTTGAAAATTGTTAAGGGTCAAGGAGAGCCGGGTCTGATAAATGCTTATATAATACTTGATTTACTGCTTTAGAAATGCCCCATATTCTTTTCTCATCCCACGTTTGAGTACTGAATTTCTAGTATCTTGTTAAATAATAATTTCGGATTACTATATACACATGTTCGATAATTAATGCTAACTTTAAAGCTTAATAAATAAATATTCATTATGCATAGTCTAAAAAATATTTCAAGAATGATTTAATAAAAATTCACAAACATAAATTACTAAACAGTATAACATTTAAATTTGATAAGCATATTTTAAATGGTGTACAAAAACTAACTACTTGAGAGTTGTATAACAATCAATCACTTAAGTTTGAAACACTATATGTTTCTATAAGCAAAGTTTATTCATTCTGCTGAAAAAAACTTTAAAGCATTTATTTTAAATTCAAACCACAAAAATGTATATTTTAAATTCGAAATTGTGAAATTATAAAATGCATAAAAATATTTAAGTTGTCTGCTGTCAAAATGCGTTAAATAGATTATTAATTAAATTTGTGTTTGCAGAAAATTTAACTTCTTTATACACAATAATATGAATGTTATCATTAATTTTCAAAAAAATATATAATTTATTTTATATTAGTTTCGAAACAAATGCTTCAGATTGTCTCCATAAAAATGTACCAGCATTGTCATAAATTGAATTTTTGGTTCAATCTATTTTTAAAGTATAGCTCAACTAAGATTCATTTTATGATTCAATCTGTTTCCAAACGAAGATTCAACTTATTGCCAAACCATGGTTCAACCTATTACCAAATTATGGTTTAACCTATAACCAAACTATGGTTAAAATAAAGAATCGAAGAATGGAGAAAGATTTTCACCATCTCAATTTGGTTTTCGATTGTCTCCAGTACGTGCGGAACACTTCTGGTATATGCATGCTGCCCAGGTCACACTTCCATTCGGAAAGAGATTTGTTAGGAATATGGTAGACGCTGCAGAAGGCAATGAGTCGTAAAACTAAGTTCATTTAAAACATTTTCAAAACATATAACGTCATACAAATTCATTCTTATGAACTTTTAATTACTTATTAACTTATTTATTTAAGGTTTTCACAACGGGACTTGGACAATGCCGGTCACGTCAGCTAGTTCTTATTAAAATAATGGTTTCTTATGTAATCTGTAACTTACAGAAATACAAGCATTCACAATTCTTTAAAATATTGTAGCTAATGAAATACGTGGTACACGATTTATAACAGAGTTAGAATTTTTAAAAAAATATATGTTTAGAATGAAAAATATATAAATCGTCTGCTTACCTGGATGGCGCAAACCGGCCCTTTCTGAAGCTAAGCCTCTTTGACGTCTCCTGATTTCTTCCCAGTTTTGTGCTTTACCGATTTCGCTAAAAGAAAAGAAATAATAGCTAGTTTAGAAAAAAGCAAAATCATTATACTTCGAATGCGTACAAATAAGATTTTAAAAAACATTTTAAAATCTCTTTTCCGATACGACAGTTCTTCATTGTTAAAAATCAAGATTATGATATCGGCATCTTTTTTAAAGAGCTAAGATATCGCAAATGGGGGATGTTCAAAAAAGAAGAAACGTTTGGTTCCGAAAACGATTAAATATATATATATATATATTTCATACCATCTTTTAATTAAAAAAATATATTTTAAAATAATTTTTTTAATATTTTATTTATTTATTTTATTGTTTTATTTTATTGATCTTATTTATTTTATTTTATTTCAGTTATTTATTTAACTTTAATTAAGTTTAAATAATTGATTAATTTATAAACTTGAAAATACAAAATCCCAAATTTACTAAATGGTATATACAAAATGCAGTAAAGTTAAAAACTAAGCAAATATTAAAATAATTAATTGGTTAAAATGATAATCGATTGAAACCTAACGAACTTTTCAAATTCATTTCATTTCATTTGCTTTGTTCTTTAAAACTTTCAAAGCACTTTTAACATTTTTTTTTTTTTTTTTTTTTTTTTTTTTTTGTTCTTTAACAACTCTTTCCTGAAGATAGTCGCGGATGATGACCAAAACGTCGGTTATCTTATATTTCAATGTTTGCTTAATTTTTAACTTTGCAACATTTTGTAAACACCATTTAGTACATTTGAGACTTTTTATTTTCAACTGGGCATGTTGCTGCACATGGCGTAAATGTCCAGCTCTTTTATTTTTAGATTAATTTAATTTATTTGATTAAATTAAAATTAATTTAGTTAATTATTTTTTATAACCGGTTTTTATGCATAATACACTGTCAACTTACTCGATATACTCATCATTGCAGATCACAGGCAGACTTAGACGGACAAACTCATAGTTCACTTTGTCAACCGTTTCGTAAAGTCTGTGAGAAATCTTCAGAGCAGGTGGACTATCGGTTCCGGCGGGGATCCTCGTCACATCGATACAGGGCTCGCTCATTTCATCGATATTCGTGAACGAGGCCTCGTCTTTGTTGTACCAGAAGGTCATGGTGCGATTCATGTTGACGCAGAAAGGCTCGAATCCTTCTTGGAGACCGCAGACTGTGAAAAACTTCAAGTGATTTACGTCTTGTCCGAATACAAGCTTAGCCTTTTGTCCAAGACCAAGAGTAAAGGCGGGAACGAAACCTAATGGAAAATATACGAATAAATTTAAAAATGTAACAATATGACTGCCTTCCCTAAATTATAGTATCTATAGGTGGCGCTATTGCCACCTTCGGCAAAATATCCGGAGATATTTTGCCTTCCTTTCTAAAAAGACATGAAATGAAGTGAAGTAATTTAGTTTTCAGTTAAGATGTAAGATTGGGATGTGTGTTCGATATACGTCTCTCTTAGAGATGTTCTTTGTGCTAAGTAATTTATATGAATATTCAATTGATTGAGTTGCGCTCGTCTTGCGATTTGTATATAATGTGATATGTGTTGTGTCGTCTACAATAAAATGTGACTGTATCATCTCTGTTCTATATTTTAAGTACCGAATAACATCCCACAAAAAGAATAATTAAAAAAAAAAATCCATTTTGAACATTACCGTCATAAAATGTTACAACAAATACAACATTAAAACTAATATTACATATTGCAATATTACAAGAAATATTACAACTAATATTACATATTTCAATATTACAACAAATATTACAACTAATACTACTACATTAAATTCTAGAACAATTTTTATAGTTGGTAAATGCATCATACAACTTGTAATTTTTCAACAGAGTGAAAAAGTGGTAAGGCTAGCATTTGAACCATAAACGTTTGACTCAAACTGCCAAAGCTGTACAACTGAGTTACCCAGGCCGATTTGACTGAACGGAATTCCCTCAGACAAACGCCTTAACCTCTTGACCGCCGAGTAAAAAGGCAAAATTGTAAAGATGTTTTCTCAGTAACTTTTTGTTAAATTCTTAAAAAAAAAAAAAAAAAATTAACAACATGGTATGTATTTTTTATTACATTTATCCATGGAAGCTTCTTGAAATGATTAATCATAAATTAATTTCTTAAAAAGCGTTTTATCTGTAGAATTATATTAATTTAAGTAATGTTTCTAATCTAATACAGCGAAACCTGCAGCTTAGCAAACGGATATATCAATTGAAAGTTAAGTTGGTTGCTAAGACTGTCTGAGATAATTATGTCCTCTGGATTTGTTCAGAATGGATCAGATGTTAGAGAGTTTTAAGTATAAGACAGAAGGTCCTGATTTAAATCCCTGTTTAAATATTTTTTCAATGAATTCCAAAATTTTAACTCCATACTAACTTTAATCCTTTCCATATCAGAATATATTTTTTTTAGTTACGAGTTTTACTTCATAGTATCATTTCAAAAATAAAATAAAATAAAATAAAATAAAAATAAAAATCCGTATTTATAAGGGTAATTTTATGTTTTCCACTTTGAATGGAAATCGTAAATTTTATTGGAAAAAGAACGGAAATTACTTCTTTATTTTTACTGGTTGAATATTCAAAACAGAAATCTTTTTTCCAAGTTAAACAAATCGAAATATTCTTTTTTCAATTGAGCACAAACGGAAAAATCCTAATTAACTTATCGTAATTTACGTTTTGGCCCATAACCAAGTCGTTAAGTGTGACCAATTGATTTAAAATCTGAGCATTCATTCAATAAAGGTGAGTACCAAGGTTCAAATCCGATAAAAGTTACATAAATTGTGTGTGCTAGCATTCAATACAAATATATGTTTCGTGTAAAAATCATTAATATATATTTATTATTTAAATTTTTTTAAATATTCTTTTTTTTTCTATTAAAAAAACATTTTTTTTACTTTTGTAAAATTAAAATATTATACTTTCTGCTCAAGGAATATCTAAGAACCTCTGGATATTTTAAAAAAGAGTGAAGTTGTAAATACATTTTTTTAAAAGTATATTAGCATCTCACCTTCTTCAGCTGGTATGTCACTAAATGCAGCTTCTCCACCCATGGCATCCAAGAGCAGTTCGCCATTAAGAGTGTAACCTAAAAGAAACATGAAATTAAATTAAATTATATCAGACACAGGTAGTGCAAATGCATAGGAATTTTTTTTCTCCACGATGGAAAATGTTTATTGAAAATTCATATTTTCAGTTTCAGCATTTAATGTTACACACGTGCATTGCGGCCAACTTTCAACTAACCTTCCGTAATACCCGGATTAATTTGATCCAGGTTAACCTCATTTTGAACCAGAAAATTTATTTCATGAATCTTTATTTGTTTAATTTCAGGTTTTTAAGTTGAAAACATTTAATTTCATTTAATTGAAAAAATTCTGGTACGAAATCCATTAAACCAGGGTTAAACTAACGCACATATTACGGAGGATTGCAAGTGGTTAAAGTAAAATTTCTACAAAGTTAGTTTTTACAATACAAGTTTAGTATCACATTGTTTTTTAACTAAAACCTTTCGGGTCTGATGTATTATTAGCAGTACATGTTTTTTAATGGAGTATTATTTTGTTTTCAGAAATATTTTTGTTACTATTTACATGTAGGAACGTTAGTATACGTCGATGCGTTTACTATATGACTTCTTTTATGTTTAGGCATTTAATAAAAATGATAATTATTATTATTCCTTAATTATCTTTGCGCCGCTTGCGATTTTAGTTATTTTGAACATATATTTCACTCTTTAAATTTAAAATAAAAGTTAATTTCCTGAAAAATCATGTGTAATAAAGCACCAAAAGCCTTAGAAAGTTGTAATATTAGTTAAATTTTACGTTTATAAAATATCCGACAAAAATTCTTTTTTAGCCTGTTGTCATATGAATATTATGTATGATGTATTTGAAATATATACAATCAATAATATTTGTTAAATTTTACTGTAATACAATAGTCACCAAAAAATCTTCCTTATCCTATTGTCATATGAATATTATGTATGATGTATTTAAAATATACAATTAGGGCTGCAGAAAAAGACCGCGGACCTTCTTAGGAATTCAAAAGTGGTTCCTTAAGTATAGTACTAGGGAAAAAAACTTGCTGAGTAGTTAACCTTAAACACACACATTTCCTTGAAATTTAAGCATCACTACTTTAATTATAATAAACACAAAAAGTGCCTCATGAACACAGGATAATTTTTAGCTAATACGGAGCCCTGTGAAATTGGAAAGAGGGAGAGTGGCATTTCACCAGTTTAGCTGCTCTGCGGTACTGCTAATGTTGATTTATTTGTAAATGATTTTTTTAATTGATTTTTCTTTAGAATGTTTATGCAAGATCAATCTGATTAAATTTCATACTTTTAGTTTATATAGTATGATAGTTAATGTTACTTAAATATTTTATGTAAAAAAAAAAAGATGTTCCAGCCTATTTTTTATTTTATTTTAGAAAAGACAAGACCAGATGTATGACCTTTAAGACAACTACCATTGTAATTTGTACTAGCTCTACACATCTTTTTATGGGCCTGGATACAGTAAATTCAGACAAAGCTGAATCTAGTTTTACTTGAAATTTTGATATCCACAAAGCTGTATTTTTTCTATATATACGAAGCAATAATAGTTTTAAGGCACATAAAAATCCTAACCATTCAATTTAATCAAACTTTTTATCCAGTGATTTTTTTAATCATTATTGTTTCATTATTAATCGCCGCACCATAAAGTACATAATTGTGTGTAAATTGACCCAAAATTTGAGAGAAATAACATGTATTATTTCTATTTGAAGACCAGTACACCCATATAAATTTCGCCTAATTTATAGTTGGAATGTTTCATTTAGGACATTTTTTTGAAAGAAATTAAAGCAAAACAAAATATTTTACTTACTTATAGTTCTGTCATTCAAGTCGAGGAGACAGCCGACCACATCGCCGACATTCCATTGTTTTCCATATGCTTCAGAACCTCCAGCATGATATTTACGGCCCTATATAATGAAATCGAAAAAAAAAAACATAATTAATGAACCTTGGAAAAAACATTACTGAAAGCAAAAGTTAACAACACATGAATAATTTTTAGTACAACACAATTTAGTGATTTTCATCAGTTGTGACATGTGTGAAAAGAATAAATGTTAAACCAGTATGTAGTGATTATCGCAAAATTTTCTTATATATAAATCACATTAATGATTTAAATAGTAAAAGAAATTATATTGATTTACAAAACAGGTTTTCAGTACAATGTATTCTAGTATTACAAATACTAAGTGAGAAGTTTCGTTAAATTCCGAGCATTAAAACTGGTGATTTAAGTAACGTACATTCGATCAGGTCATCGAATTTGGTACCTCCTCTTACAGTACCGCAGCTGAAATTTATTGGCTATATCATCATAACAAGCATCTTCGAAATTTAATAATTTGTTGAATTCTGCACACATAAACTGAAATTTAAAAGTGCTATTACACGTGGTGTAAAATTTGAGGCTAATTACAACAGACTGTGTGTTAACTTATTGTTTAAAAGAGTTGCTCGAATGGCACCGACTTTTTTGTTTGTGATCCCTCAAGAGTCAGAATAGAAGAATGTCACTCGGAACAGCAAATCAAACACTTAGAAAAATGACGAGAAGCAGAGAAAAGAAAGTTTTTTCCCGAACAACTAACGAAATGCTTGGGAAATTGACAAGTCGTACATAATTTTTGTCGCTTCAAATCTTTCCGTGTAATAGTATTCTAAGAATTAAATAAATCGGACAAATCATTGATTTCCGGGACCCATCTTGGTAGAATTTTTTGAAAAACTAATTTTCTCTCGTTCCCATAAAGCTACAACTTCATATGAAATTTCGTTTTTATCCTATGAAGTTACAGCGCTCACGAAATACATACGTAGAAACACACAGATTCATGAACAAGCATTTCAAAAATCCTTCAAATAGAGTTTATGACCTTCTAAAACGTACAAATCCATCAAAAACTGAAAGTCAACATTTTTCACGAGTCCAGTTTTTTTTTCATCGAGTATAAGATAGAACTGGACAAGGCTAAAATGTAATAAATTTAAAACAATATTGGCGCAATATTTTGGCAAGGCTGGGATATATACTGTTAAAAATCTGCACCTTTTGTTGCATTGTCACTCCACTGCTTTTATAGAACATATATTTATAGAACTCTGCTTTTATAGAACTCTATTATGACTAGTGACAATGCTCCATGATATTGTCAAATAATCATTTTCTATAAAATTGGTGGAATGAATATACAACAAAAGTTGCAAATTTTTAACAGTGTGTACATTGAAATTTATTCCTATCAATGTGTTTGAATCTTACCAAATGTCCATCATAAGCCCATGAATGATCATCCCCTCCAAGTTCTACTGATGGAATGAAAGAAAGGTTTGCCCAACCCACTTTCATTGGTCCCGGAGTCATGACTTCGAATTCAAAATACCTGCAAAAGAAAGTTTTTGTAGATTTCATACGCAAAACACGATCTAAAAAACAATGCATTATTACACTGTTTCTAAACTTACCATTTTCCAGTAGTGACGACGTATGTAGATTCAGCTCTGTATGTTCTTTGATCGTATTTCACCTTTTCTTTTGCTCCGACTGCACCTGCGAAGTCAGTAACATCCAAGGCATTATTAAAGTAAAATATCATACCATAATCAAAACTTAAATTGTAAGTCTATTTCAACAAATTTATTTCAGCATTTACAAGTAAAATTTCTAATTAATCTTAATGTTAAAATAAAGGAATTATGATTATGTTTTCTGAAGAAATACCTTCAAATGTAATTTAACTTTACCATTACTTTTAAAATTCCTTATGACATCGCGTTTTAGATAAATTCCTAAAGTACTTCAAAGATTAGCTCCAGTCTCAAAGTTAATTCAGTGTTGTTTACTGTTACCTATTTTTTTTTTAATTCTTTTGCTTATTTTTTTAGAACTTAAAAAAGAAAGCTGTTATTTTATTTTTATAAAAAAAAAATTAGAAAAGTCAAAGAATTAATAAAATAAAAATTAATTTAAAACAATTTTCAGGAGACTTATGGAGCAATTGAAATGCATCTTTCCTGACCCAAATTATTCAAAAAAGATGATGATATGATATTATAAATCTGAAGTGTTGTTTAATATAATAGGAATACCTAAAGCAGAATGGACAAAAAATCATTACATTTGCTTAAAAAAAACTTGATATCAAACTTACGAAGATGTATCATGCATGTATCAATACTATCAAGTAATCAAGAAAGTTCGTGTGATTTTTGAGAGCAGTTACTTTTGTCGTGCAGCTGTGGTCAAATGGATTCATGTGACATATCTTCACATTACCTTGAAGCCTTAATCAACTGTTTAGTGCATCACTAGTTTCTCTATCAGTTATTTTGGAAGTGCAATCTGTGAAGGAATATGCCGTTTCGCATAAGAGATTTTTTGGCGGATTTTGCTCTACGAGTTCAAATTTTTAAATAAAGCTACAGAGGCTGCTATAAAAATATGGTCTGCATTTAAAACTTCCATTAATGAACCAATTGCCCAATAGCGGTACAGCTGATTTTTGTCCAGTGTCGAGAGCCTCGAAAATAAGCCCCGTATTGGTCGAACGCCCCCCCCCCCATTGACAAAGTCCAGCTGTAGGAGGAAATTAAACAGAATCTTCATCAAACCTACCAGTAGCTATAATATAGGCGTGAAGCGTATGACGAATCATCCAATTGTATCTGCATAACCTTGGGATGATTTGGAAATTCAGCAACTGGCTCCCAGCTGCTTGTCATTCATGTCACTCCGCAACAAAGCTTCGTTTCTGGACTAAATATTGACATGTGACGAAAATTGAGTCATATATGATAGCCGGAAGAGAAAACAACATTTGTCAAATTTCTGGTTCCGTTTCATTGGTCGCCAAACCGAACATTAATAATAAAAAAAAAGGCCAATCCTGTGTGTTTGGTAGATCAACGCTGGTATAGTTCACTATGTATTTTTAGAAAGTTAAAAAACAATCATGGCCGACGTCTATTGTCGCATTTGTAAAAGATTTCCCCCGATGTACTCCAAAAGCAGACAGCGCTGGTGAACATGTGAAGGGAATTCTTCTCAGCCACGATAATGCAGCCCTAATAGTGAACGTTATTAATGACGTGATCAAGGTACTGTTAAGTTTCGCTTCATCCACCTTATTCCCTGGACGTCACCCCATATGATTATTATCAGTATTTGGCCATAGACAATTAATTGTGGGAACAGCAATTCCGAAATCGAGACGCAATCGCAATGACTCTTGCACGATTTTTTTCGGCTCTAAATAATTTTTACGAAAAGAGCATTTATAAGCTTTCTTCTAATTTGCAACATATAATTGGATCCAATGGATATTATATCAATGATAAAATAAATATTAAAGAGTTTTGTGGGTCGTTTTTTATGTGTTATAAAAACCGCACGAACTTTCTTGATTACTTGATAATAATAATTTATTATCTTGTTTAATTTTTGGTAATTAAAATTCAAGCTGTCTAGCATCTGAGCATGTAAAAGGATTCTAATTTCAAAACGATTTTTTCCCCGAAATCAACAAATAGGCTCTTCTAAAAGAGATTGAAATCAGATTTAATATTTTATCTGTTGGAAAATCGTGGAAAATATGCGAGTTCACAATACACAGAAATTAAAATAAGATAGTGAAATCGCTCTGCCATTAATCTTTAAAAAGTTAATTTTTTAAAGTTTCCCGGGTCCTATAAGTTTCTATAAAATTACCGATTTATGATAATTTAAGGATTATTTTGGATCTTTACATCACTAAAAATTGTCTTTAACGCCAAAAAGTTTCGAAGTATCATAAGTCGATGTACTTTAATGATTATTTTGGAACTTTACATCCCTAAAAATCGTCTTTAGTGCCAAAAATTCTTCAAAGTAGCCTTCTTCTTTGCCAGAAATTCTTCATAAGCCAGTGTTTTGGTCAACTTAATATTCCTATTAATCTCCAATTCATAAAACATAATAGCGTGTTTCAATGTTTTTGGGGCAATTTGTCTATTCAATCATTGATAATTTAGCAGATATTACATAAAAGAGTGAGAATTACCTTCTAAAGCTTCACTGGATGGAGGATCCAATATGTAGCCATAAGTCAAAAGAGTTCTTACTGTTTCACTTGCAGTGTCTCTGTAGTTAAATAAGAAAGAAAAATATTACATTAAACTACATCTTGACAAGCCGATCGATATGTGCTACAAAATAATAATAATAATAATAAATAAATAAATAAATAAATAAATAAAACGGAAAACAAGGATAATGTTTGGCAAGAATAGCAAAACACTGCATCAAAAAATATTAGATAAGGCGTAAGCAATTCACCATTTTATATAACAAACCTTGATATACATATTAACCAAACCCTTTAAAAAAATGCATGAATTGACAAACATTCCCCTTGATTATATTCCGCTTATTTGTGAAACTTTCCGCTTTCGTTAACCCATTTTAAAAAAAAATCCCAAAAACTATCTATTTTTTTAAAATCTAAGCTGCATTTTCATCAAATCACAGAAGTGTTCCGGCATCTTTAATTCAAATACTTTTTCGTTTTATTAACAGAGCTCTTACGTACGCCCCCTTTTCACTTTACTCACAGAAATTTCGCGTGAACCAAATTCAAACATCCCCAAGCTCTTCAGTCAAGGAAAAAACATCCTCGAGGAATAGAAAAAATGCGTCAAGTTACAGGAGTGTTCCAGTGGCTTTGATAGTAGTGCCTTTTCCTTTTAGGAACGGAATTCTTTTTCCTGAAATCGCAGAAATTTCGCAAAACTAAATTCAAAATATCCTAAAGCTCTTCAATGAAAAAAAAAAAGTCTCAAATCGCAGGAGAATTCCGGCAACTGGAATGTAAGCGCCTTGAGAAACGGAATTTTAACATATGCTCTTTTCTCTTAGATTACAGAAACTTCGAGAAACCAAACTGAAAGCTTTTCAGTAAAAATAGAGCCCCCCCCCCCCTCCCGAATAACAAAATATATATACTGGGTGGCCCAGCGGGTAATGTTTGAAACAAAGTCCAATAGATGGCGCTAGGTGCACGTGAGTGAAGCCAAACTTTGTGCGCGTGCTCCGGTGAGTGGGCAATTGTAAATGTGATGTTCCTTCAGTCTTCGGTGCGCTTTAGCGGGTGATTCTCGTTAGTAAACATGAACAAATATTCGACTGATCTTTGCGTCTTTATTGTGCTACAAATGGCCAGATGTGATGAAAATTTGATGGCAGTTCAACGAGCATGGCAGAAGAAGTTCCACAATAAGAATTGGCCAAACAAAAGGACTTCTTCTGCCATGCTCGTTGAACTGCCATCACATTTTCATCACATCTGGCCATTTGTAGCACACTAAAGACGCGAAGATCCGTCGAATATTTGTTCATGTTTACTAACGAGAATCACCCGCTAAAGCGCACCGAAGACTGAAGGAACATCACATTTACAATTGCCCACTCACCGGAGCATGCGCACAAAGTTTGGCTTCACTCACGTGCACCTAGCGCCATCTATTGGACTTAGTTTGAAACATTACCCGCTGGGCCATCCGGTATATATATCTAATCACAAGAGTATTCCGGCAACTTTAATAATACTACGTTTTCGTTTAAAACAAATTTCTTACGTATGCCTCTTTTCCATGAAATCACAGAAATTTCGTGAGCCTAAACTAAAAATTTCCAAAAGCTCTTCAATACACGAAAAAAAAAAAAAGAAAAAAAAAGAAAAGAAATTGTTGAATAACAAAGGAGTGTTTCTGGCAACTTTGATATTAGCGTCTTTTAGTTATAGGAAGAGAATTCTTAGGTATGCTCCATTTCTCGTCAAATCACAGAAACTTCGAAAGCCCAGATTAAAAGTTTCCAAAAGCTCTTCAATAGCAAAATCTTGAATGACAGAAAAATTTCGTCAAATCACAGGATTGTTCCGACAACTTTGATAGTAATCCTTTTTCGCTTCAGGAACTAATTTCTTATGTATGTCTTTTTTTCCTCGAATCACAGAAATTTCGCGAACCTAAATAATAATTTTCCTAAAGTTTTTCATCCAAAAGGCGGAAAGTTCCTCATATAACAGAAGAATTTCGTCAAATTATAAAGAGTGATTTAGCTCCTTACTTTTTTCGATTTTGTCAAACTTTTCTCTAAAGTTTATGTTAGTATTTTATTTCTAATTTTTTATTGAATATTGTTTCATGTTATGGTCTAAACTGATTCAATTGTACACAGCAGAGATACTGAAATCGCACGTGCAGTCTTTTCGTAATGAATAAAGACGCATGTATAATATATAAAATAAATAGTGCTTTTTTTTAAACAAACTATTTGAGGTTTTCCCAGCCCTCATCGATGAAGTTTAATACTCAAAACAAAACGCTGGTTGTATTTTAAATAAAGTATCGTTGCTACTTAAATATTATACAATAACATGGGCATATTAATAAATAGAAATACATATTTATTTCTTCCAAAACTAATGTAAGAAAAAAATTCATTGTATGTTTGTTAATTAAAAAATATATACATCGTCTTACTGAAAATTATTTTTAGCATATAGATTATATTAATTAAAAGTTTTCGATTCCTTATTCCATTATAATACTTAATTTTTTTAAACCTTTCGTAAAAAAAAAAAAAATAAATAAATAATACAGGTGTTATGAAATACGAAAGCTGACTAATCAATGATCTAACATAAATTACTTATTTAAAATTATTTCATTTAGCTTTTTTTTTGTGTCAAAAATTATCAAATTACACTCAAGGAGTTTTTATTCAATTAAATCTGAAAAACAAATATAAGAGTATGTAAAATTCATACTTGTCAAAGATGATTTACCATATTATCTTTCTTTGTAAAATTCTTACCTATTGGCTTTTTTGATAGCATCATCAACATTTTTATATGGAACAAGATGAGGGCTCCGCTTCAGTATGCTGTCCTGTAATATAAAGTAATAAAAAATTAGACTTATTGAATTAATAGACATATTTTTAATTCTATATATACAGTGTGCCTCAAAAAAGACTCGCGAACTTTAAAATTCAGTAATTCTTTAAAACCCCCTGACTGCGCGGCAAAAGGGTAAAATTGTAATGTTGTTTTCTCTGAAATTTATTAAAAATATTAAAAAAAGAGGTTTTTTCCAACCTGATACAAAATATGTTATTATGTAGAGGTGTATAATCTTTGAAAGTATTAATCTTAACTTAATTTTTCAAAACTGGGTTTTATTAGTAGAATTATATTAATTTAAATATTGCTTATGCTGCAGTGAAACCTGCAGGTTAGTGTGCGAAAAAATCAGCCAGCGACAGTCAGGAGGTTAAATCACTATTAAAGTGTCCGCTTTTTTGCAGAATAATTCGAAATTCAAGGAAGACCTGCTAGCCATAACCAAAAACATAAATATGAAATTTCATTCAATTCTTTGCATAATTTCAGATATTTTTCGATGGTAATTAACGAAAATTTAACAATATTGCTATTACAGCGCCTCCTTCCGGTGGAATATTTCTAAATTCAAGGGGGATTTGCTGGCCTTAGCCAAAAATATGTACAAAAAATTTGGTTTAATTCTATAGTGACACATGGAAACACGTACACACACGGACAGAGAAACATGTTGTATAAACATGTTTTGAGGATCTCTGACCCTTGAAACCGTATAAATCCGTCGAAAACCGAAAGTCAATTTTTTTTATTACAATACTTTACAAAAAATCACCAAAATAAATAAATAAATAAATAAATAAATAAAAATAAAAATAAATAAAATAAAAATTACTTGATTGGCTGTCATTGCATCTTTAGGATCACAAGACGTAATTTCCGTATTTATACACTTCATACAGCGATATTCCGGGAAAGATAGAAATTAATTAGAAATGTATGTTCTTCTGCTTTTAATCATAAATAGTAAGAAAACTTATACAGTCAATCAGGATAACTTTAAACCAAATCAGGGAACTTTGCTACATCTTTACGAAACTTTTATCCTTTCTGTCATGGTGGAATCTGGACGAATTATTTCCAATCAGCTGCCAAAGCCACTAGTGCTGCTAATCTATATTTTGAAACCAAAACTTTGCCGTTAACTCAAGTGTTGTAGCAGATTTAATCTTTTTTCTCTCTTGGCTCAAAGTTACCCTGATTGACTGTACCGAATCGGCATTCCGAAAGATACTTGGTTGGAACAGAACAGTGATGGTAAGCAATGGCTATTAATAAAATTGAAACTATTAATAAAAATTTTGTATGCAAAACTCATGAGTTATCTTATCATCATGATAATTATTTCATCTTTATTATAGTTATTATAATTTTGAATTTCAATGTTGTCAAAATCCTTTTCAAAGGTGCCCTATATTATACGAAAAGCAGCTACGGTTTCAACTGTAGATAGTGTTGCCATGCGTCGGCGTCGTACAGAAATCAGTATTGTAAATGCTCTGGACACCAATAATTTATAACAGTTTATTTCCCCCATCTTTAATTGCAGATAATTCCGCCATTAGATGAGGCAAATACAATTATACTTTAAAATAAATGCTGTCCAGAGTATTTAGAGTCCTGTTTCAAACGGGACACTTAACAACATCAGCTACAAATAGTCAGTTACTATCAGCCCGAGGTTTTTACATATAAATAGAGTAAAATACTTTACTAATAAATAGCGTAATTCATATCTATAAAAAGTACATTTAAACAGTTTGTGTATTGTAAGCAACCATTAAGCATTTCTTGCAAAACATATGTTTCTAAGAGACTGCAACATATCTAACCATATAAGCTACTAGCGATTTAAGGCAAATACTACAGAAAAGAATAACTTTTATTACTATACATCTAAACAGCCTATTTAAATATGTATTAATACATACTATAAACTTACTGGAGTTAGAAGGATGCATAAATGAAAAAGAAATCTGTTAATAAATAATCACTGAGTTAAATATTTTATTTCTACCTGACATATTCTAAAAGACATTATAAAATATTTTACCTCACTCAAGGCATAGGTCCATCCTTGTTGGATGCGTTCCTTTGCCCATACATTGTGTGTATTTTCAGCTAAGAGTTCAACTAGTTCTTCCATTTTTTGATTTAGCGTAATGGCGTGCAGGTCCAAAGGTGCAGGTTTATATCCATTTGTCTGAAGGAATGGGCTGAAAGAAATTTTTAGTTAATACCGATCGATAAAAAAAAAAAAAAAAAAAAAAAAAAAAAAAATCTCAATTCAATTAAAAAATGCAACAGTGAAATTCATAAAGATATAAACAGTAGAAACAGAAAAGGTGCAAGAAGAATGTTACAATTTATTTGAGAAATATTTAAAAAAATTAAGAGTTTTTTTCTATATATTAAAATTACATCAGTCGGGAATGTCAGAGGCTTTACTCAAAAAACTGACTGTAAATATTTATCATAGGTTTTATTGATAGAGCAAATGATTATGGTAGAGCTTTGAGTTTAGAACGGGGGCGCTTGTTACAGATAAGTTCTACTTACAAAGAAAGCTCGACTGAACATAACAAAAACAACTAGGTGGCGCTGATTATTATGTTACATATTTATCACCTAGATGGCGCTGATCTAACCCAAACTTCGGGAGCGTACAAGGAGTGCCAAAATATGCTCAGATAAAATTAGCTTTGTATGTAACTCAATTTAACAATAAAATCTTGCTATTTTACTGATATAGGGAATTTTATTTTATAACAACGTTATTTAGAAAAACTATTAATCTTAATAGTATGCTCTTATTTCTAATTTATTTCATAATCGATCTTATACATTCAATCATAATGGGTAGATCACTGTCCAACTTTTTAATGTTAGGATTTGACCAAAGAAATTTCTTAAGCAGGTGTGGAATTAAATGCACGTAAGTTCTGGGCACCTCGATTAGTAAAATTCTGATTTCGAGAACATTCTATGAAGTCTGATTGGTTGAATTATGTAATTGACTCTTATTGTGAATTTCTAGCAGAGATTTTGAGATTATAAAAATGAATGTTTTCGAAAAATCCCGCCAAATTTGGCGACGATTTTTCATTTGGCGCCAAGTATGTATTTTGGGAGTGGTAATCTTCAAAGTTGATTTTCCTGCAAAAATTTTACGAATGGCACCAATAATTTCGTTTGAAATCACCAATAATTCGTCAAATTTGACGAACAGTCGTCAATAAATAGGGCTTATTCATTGCTAATTGTTTAATAACTTAATAACTGTTTCAACCTTCATTTCTATTGAAGTTCATAGACCCATGTGACCCAAAAATGACACACAAATCAAATTTTCTTTAGCATGTGATATAGCTCAATATTTTTCTCGTACCCAAAAATGATAAAACAGAAAATTTAATCAAAATCATTGGAGCCGTTTTTTAGATAAAACTTACATACACACGTACAAGATTTGCTCATATTATAACATAGGATATCTACTATACCAAATAAAATAAAGTTTTTTTTTATTGCTGTCTGATGCATTAACCCCTTTGGGTCCGGGGTTTCTTATATAAATTTTATTCGATCGAAATCAATTTTTTTTTTTTTTTTTTTTGAAAAATTACCTTCATTTTCATGTTTTTGAAAATACTCTAATTAAATAAAACTAATATTATTTTTCTTTATTACTGGTACTAAAAACAATTTCTGTACGCATGTTTAAAAGGTGCGTATATGCATCCATAATCCGGAATGAGTTAAGTATTTTTTGTAGGAAAAAGAGTAAAAAAAGTTTAAGAATTTTAGTTAATCCATTCCTTTATATGTAAAATGATAAATATATATTATTGTTATGTACAAAATATTCAGCTTGAATTTTATAGTCAGTGCATCATATTAAAGTCCTGTATCTATATTATATTGCAAAAACAAGAGAAAACATGTCCAGAGTTACACCAATATTATACTGACGGCAGAACAATCAGACCAATAAATTTCGATTTTACTGTAATTTATTTTAGCATCTAAACATCTCCCAATATCAATTTTTACACTGTTGAATAAAAATTTATTTCCGAAAGCAATTTGTTTGAAAACATTGTTTCAATTTACTGACATTTTATGTTTTTTCTTTTTTTTTTAAATAATTTTAAGAACGAAATAATTTAAATCTGCGTGCAATTCAATTATAAAAGATTAACACGTTTGTACTTAAATTAATATAAATAATTTTGCAGTTGTTTGTTTCCATGTAGTAACCCACAATTAAATTGACATATGTAATTAAAAAACCCACAAAATTCAGGTAAAATTGGGTTATCACAGCCTGTGCAGGACTAGAATTATTGACCTGATTTATTAAACAAAATTCTTCTGGCATAGTGCTACGAAATTTTGAAGTTTATCTTCCTTTATTTAAAAATACCTTTTTAAACTTCTTCCGTAATTCAGAAAGACATTGTCAGTTTCATTGTTATGAAATCTCGAAATTCCGATATTTTCGTTAAAATTATCTCTATTTTTTTTTTATTTATTAATATCTGGTTTTCATAATCGCTTTCATTTCGCTGCTTTTGTATCTTAACGATCTTCTATACATGAAGCAGTCGATATTTCAAGCGTTCAATTCCGAAAGCAACGTATAAGATACCCATGTGTCTAACGATATTAATGCGAACCATAAATTCTGTCTAGGACATTGCATGCATATAGGGCCGTTTCTAAATAAATGATAGTAACTTTTCTTTCGATGCCGTATAATGATTATTCTCGCGTATATTGGGCTAAAAATAAATGAAAATGATAGCGTTAATTAAAGTAAATGTCGAAAATGGACTTTATTTTTAGCTACAGGGAAATATGTCTCTTTTATTTTTCTTTAAAATATTTACATACGAGTAGCTTACCAACTTAATAATATTTAGCTTCGAAAGTATTTTCTATTTGTTACATAATCTAATTTGTTTTGTTTTGTTATTATTTTTTTATATGAAACAAATTAGTTTCTTCCTTAATCAGTTGCAAAACAAATTGCAAAGCATTTTTATTTTTTAATCATTTTCTTTACATTTTGACATAATTTTGCTTAAAGTTTTGTCATTTAGGTCGCTTTTTTCCAAAAACGGATTTTCTTAAAGGAAAAAAATCGGAATAATTATACGTCAAACGTGACAAATATGGTACCCGAAGTTTTGGTTAGGTGCTGTAACTACTTTTATAAATATTTAGATTTTATGTAATAGTTGTTGCCCTCTTGTGCAAAAATCGTGAATATTCATTATGATCTTTTAAAATAAATTCAGTAGTACGGAAATAATATGACTTTATCTAAAATAGAATGTAATTACCATGGCAACCGAGAATCATTACCTACCATGACATATCATTGAATTAATTATATATGTTATATCAACAGGGCGACTCTGCTTTTATTGCAGACTTTTTTTTAACTTCAAGAAATCGCTCAATTTCAATTTTTACAGACAAGTAGAAAAAGAATCAACTTATTTACTTTCAAATCCAATATGTTTGAAAACTACATTTTTTTAAAATAATTTTAAAGCCAGATTTAAAGTACAACCTAGTTAAGAAACACTCATTTATTTGCATTTAAAACAATGCAAATAATTTTGCATATGTTTATTTGCGTATGATATTCCATAACCAAATAGCCACATGTAATTAAAACTGCAGAAAAAGCATTCGGGTAAAATGGAATTACCCCACATGCATTGTGCAAGAATAAAATTGCGCCTGTCTTCTGATATAGAATTCTTTGGGGATGCAGTATTTTTTTACAAACTTTTGAAGTTTATCCCATCTTTATTAAAGAAAAAAAATGCTTTTCTAATTCAAAAAAGACATTGTAACTTTCATTATTATGAAAGCTCGAAAATCCGATAGTTTGATCAAAATTATCTCTAATATTTGATTAATATCTGGTTTCGATAATTAGATTTATTCCACTGCTTTTGTCGTTTAATGATCTTCAATACATGAAGCGGTCAATATTTCAAACGTCCAATTCCAAAAGCAACGTGTGAGGATACCCACTTGTCTGAAGATATTAATGTGAACGATAAATCCTGTCTCAAACACTGCATGCAAAGCCGTTCCTAAATAAATGACAGTAATTTTTCTTTCGATGCCGTATAATGATTATTTTCGCGCATATTGAGCTAAAAATAAATGAAAATGGTAGTGTTGATAATGGTAAATACCAAAAATTGACTTTATTTTTAGTTAGGGGAAATATGTCTCTTTTACTTTCAGTTAAATGACTTATGTTACGAGAAAAAAAAATAACTAGTTTAGTCAGGGGTGCCCAGAGAGGGGTTTGGTGACGCAAGATGCGTCATACAATTTAATTTTGGGGGGAATTTGAGAAAAAATACATTTTGGTGGGGAGAGGGATTTTTAAATTCTTAATATTTCCTTTTTTTACTGTTAAAAAAAAAAAATCTTGATTCTTTTAATATCACTTTTAAATTTTTTCAACATTTAATTTTCAGAAATGTTCCTGTGTTTTCTTTTTTTTTAATTCTAGATAAGGACAATAAGAACTCAACTCGCTATCCTTTGAATGTGCAGTTGATTATAAGTAAAATATATATTTCACAATTGATATTCTGTTTAGGGAAGGAGGGGGGGGGTCAATGTTAAAGTATAAAGATTTTTTTTTGGAGGGGGGGTGCGTCATTGGGATTGGGGGGATGGTCACCACTGAGTTTAGTAGTAGTTTAATAGTATTTAGCTTTGAAAGTGTTTTCTGTGTGTTGCATAATAATTTGTTTCATAATTTTTTATATGAGAAAAATCAGCCTGTAAACTAAAGGTGCAGATTCCCAAAATTTTTAAGGCGCCATTAACTCCTAAGCTCATATATTCTAAAAATGAAAAAGAAAAGCTAATTTTAACAAAGAATCGCAAAAAAAACGCGACTTTTGTCAAAGAATCGCTTAAAAACACGATTTTTGTTAGGAAAGGACGAAAAAGGATTATTCTTATCCGGAGAATTGCGGAAAAACGGGATTTTTATCGAATGATCGTAAGAAAAAACGCAAAATTCAACAAAGGATGGCGATTTAGATGCCGAAAATTAGTCGTTAAATCAACAAATTTAGTCGCCCCGTAGCGACTGGTGACCATGAATTTGCATCTTACTGTAAAGCAAATTGCAAAAATTGTTTTCTTTACATTTTGTCATAACTCCGCCTAATATTTTGCCATTTGTGTCACTTCTTGGATTTTCTTTAAAAAAAAAATAAATAAAAAAAAAATAAAAATAAAGAAATTATTGCTGTATAATTTAATCAAGAAACACGCTTGTAGAAAGAGGATTGTAGTCTAAAATGTTGCTTTTGAGGTTACAATATTTATATGTATTATTATTTAAAAATCTCTGTACATTGCTAAATGATATCTCTCACTATAGGATTTATGATAAATATTTTAATGTCATGAAATTTATTGTTTATATTAAGTATCATTTATATCAAAATGGAATTTATATATAAATATTAAGAAATAAATAATTTCTAATTATCACTCAATAAAATTATTTACGATATCGGCCATTTTCAACATAGTGTCAAGTCCGTTACCAAATGTCAAGTCTGTTACCGCACAGTTTTCTAATAATTATCATTTTTTTACCATTCTACTTTTATTTTTTATTCAACTAAGAAAAAAATATGCAATTTACTTAAAATTTAATAATTTACATGAATATTTACTGTAATTATTAGAAACAGTTCTTGTATAATTTCTAAGTAATCAAAATCTCGCTGCTAAAACTGTCTCTCATTTCAATTTAATTTAAGTACTATTGATAAATATCATGTTTTAAAATTTAAGGACACAAGTCACTTCAAAGTAAGTTGATTTTAGGAAATTTAATAAATTTAAAGCTGAGTATTTTCAATGATTTTGTATGGTAACGGACTTAACAATTTGCCTTACAAGCCAACTTTAAATAGCATTTACATGTTATATTATCGGGCAAAGTGCACAACCAATTTTTTTCATGCACCTTAAACATTTACCACAGCATCTGTCTCCATTTTTAAAAGAAATTATTAAGTTTGAAAAATAAAAATAAAATTCTGAAATGTAAGCGAATACTGAAAATGGCCCATACATTCTTTCTGGTTTAAAATAATGTAGTTTAAATATAATTATTAGGCAATTATAATGGATAATTGTTTGGAACAAATGCATATAAATTAAAGAGCAGAATAAATATAGTTTTTTTCTTGCCTTTTAGTATTTTTAATTGTTATAAATATATGAATCCTTTTTATTAATAAGAACAAATTAACTCTGTATATTTTATTAGTTTGTCTCCTGTCTTAAATTGCAATAGAATTTGAAATGCATTCTGTTATGTTGGTTGATGTATTTGTATGCTATAAAAAGTTGTGAGTACAATTCATTTTTTTTTCTTGCTATATCAGTTTTTATTTATTTTTACTCTTGTCTTTTACTCCATTATGAATTCCAATGTATTATATGGACAAGTAACAGAATATGATTTGATTACTTAGTTGATTGTTACACGAAATAATCCATTTTTTGGTAAAATGTGATATTTTTGTCAACTAATGATTAGATACTACGTGTTGTTTTGTTTGTCATCTATATTTTCATAAATTATATTTTCGACAACATTTTATTCCATTCGAGATAACTTAATTTTTATTTTTATTTTATTTGGTACTATGTAATCATATAAACACATAGTACACATTCGGTGTTATGTAAGTACATAAATAAGTTTATGTATTTGGTAAAATCTATGAAAATATTTAGGATTGCCAATTTTTAGAGATTTTTTAGTGCGTTCTATTTACTTTAATGAATATTTTAGTATAACGATTAATGTACTATAACATGCCATCTTCATTTAGAATTTAGCTTAATAGTGTTAAATGAACTTGTAAAATCAAATTTGTTTCAAAGATATTATATATATATACCCGGTGATCCAAAAGTCAGGACGAACTTTAAAAAATGAATAACTCGAAAACGAATCAAGATAAAAATATGCAATTTATATACCAAATGGGTGCAAAAGAAACCGAGTTTTGTATGGCAACGAAAAAAAAAATTGTTCAGTTGGCGACCAACAGATGACTCTATAGTGTTTTATTGCACCAAAAGATGAATTACAAATCAAAAAATTTTGACAATTTACAAGTCTGCTTAGTTGCAGTTAATTAGCATTGCAGTAAATGTTCAATATGATATTCATGAATCAGAAGTACAGCTGTGAGACAAGGCACCATACCGTTTATAGCATTTAATAGCATTTCTTGCATTAGGGCAGACACATATCGGCGGATGGCATCTTTCAGTGTTCTTGGTAATGCCGGTTGCTCGCGCTACATTTTTGACTTCAAGAATCTCCACAATCAAAAGTCACAGAGTGTGAAACACGTCAGTGTGATTTTCTTGAAAAAAAAAATGAACCTATTATGAAATCAGCAGCAAAACCACATTAGACTGTCACTTTTGGCTGTTGCAAGAGTACCTCAACAAATGCCAACATAACTATTATTTTTTTTGTTACCACACAAACCTTCTCCGTTTGTGTTCCTTTCCGTTCGTTTGGTGCAAACCCTATCTTTGTATCTTGATTTGTTTTCGAATTATTCATCGTTAAAGTTCATCCTGTCTCGTGGATAATCCGGTATATGTTTATATAAAGAATATATAAATGATACTAAATGAAATTTTTGCATAAAAATTAAACATTGTCAAGTTTTTCACAAAGTTAAAGCAAAAATTCAATGATTTATAGTATAAGTTTGCCATCATACTTACTCATTTGGTAGTTTGATGCTTCTGATTCTTGCTGGAGGTTTGTCGACAGTGATATGGTATCCTAAAGACATAATGGTCCTAAAAACATCCAAATGGGCAATTAGTAATAAAATTTTTAATTAAAAAAATTATATAACACTTTTTGTTAACATTTATACATTAACGCGTTAACACTTTTTGTTAACATTTATACATTAACGCGTTAACACTTTTTGTTAACATTTATACATTAACACGATCGATGCCGCTCACGCGATAGCGCGTGATATGGCGCCAACGTTAAGGGGCCACTCACGCGCCAGCACGTGATGTGGGGGGACATCCAAAACCCAGTCACGCGCTGGTGCGGGAAAATCTTTCGCTGATTCTTTGTTATAAAAAGTAAATCGGCTTCTGGGAAAAACCCACTTCTACAGTGCGGCATTAACTATCATCACATCTTCATGTAAGCGGCAGCGAACGTGTTAAGATTTACAATACCTGCGAATAATCAAATAAAGTTAAATACAGGAAATATCTCAATTATTTCAAACTATCTCAGGATAATATTTCAGGCAGCATACAGATTTTCCAGAATTTTTTAGTTAGTATTTTTCTTCTTACTTAATCAAAAAAAAGTTATTACGAAAGTTTGTGATTAAGTAAGAAGATTTCAAACACTTTTATTTAAAAATTAAATGGGAAATTTCTAATTAGGAAAGTACTGCCAGATTCCTTGAAAATTCTAAACTGTTTATTCATAATTATTATCTATTGAGTAAAAATTTCACGCACGAAAATCAACTACTTGACCGCCATGTGGCACGCTGAGAGTACGTTGTTTTTCTTGTTACCTGACGTGCAGAAAGTTCGTCAATTACTATTCTTAACCGAATTCCCTTACTTTATTTTGTGACAAAATAACTCCCATCTCTGAAGTGTTTTATAATAGTTGTTCGAAACTTGTAAATCGAACTGCTTTGAAAATTTGCAAATGTATATGACTAAAATGTTCTGCATATAAAGAGATTAATTCTTAAAATTCCAATGAAACGCCAGATTATTGAGATAGTAACAAACATTTTAATTGTTTAGCATTGTAGGAAAACACAAAGGCTAAAAATGTTAATTGTCCCCAAATTACCTAAGTCAAACAGTTAATATCCAATGACAGTAAATTTAGATTTTCTGCAATGATTTATAATAATGCCTACCCAAGAGACCTAGATTGAAAGTACTTGCTAATTACAAAATTACAGATATCAAGTGGCACAAGCTATTTATAGCTGAATATCTAGTGTCACACGACAAATCTATTATTTTAATTTTTTATTTTTCAATGTCGTCCGTTCATTTTTGCGATTTAAATCCCAAAACAGAAACTTAATTCCAACGCTTCACGTGTTGACTGCATGGCTTGGAGGTAATGCTTTGTAAGCACAAAAACTTTGTAAGTAAACATAAACAGAAGGTTCGATCTCCGATGCTGGAACTTGAAATTTTCATCCTTAGATTGATTTCATAAGAAGAAATTTCAGATTAAGGGCCTATATTATTAGATTTCGTTCATCTTACATTCATAATATTTTTTTAAATTAAAATTTCTTTCTATTTTAAACACTTTTGCGATTTATTAATGATTCAACATTTTAAATTTAAAGATTTTTTTAAACTTAAAATTTTATTTATATTTCGGTTAGGTTATTTCAATTTCGGTTTTCCAATAATAATAATAATAATAATAATAATAATAATAATAATAATAATATTTTGGGTGTTATTTAAATAATTTGATTTGAATATTTTTAATTAAATTAAAATAAATAACTCCCTTTTATAATTATTTCAAAATTAAATTTATTGTTGCTACCATCTATGTAAGAATTTAATAATTAAAAATTAAAAATTAGGATTTATAAATAAAAGGGTAAACTTGTTTTGAAAGAAATATTAAGCGAAACCCTGTGTGCGATCTGTGATCACAGAAACCCACTTGTTTTATTTTTTTTCCGTAATAATCTTGTTGCAATAAAAAAGAAAGGGATAAAATCAAATAGCAGTTATAGACTTACTTGAGTGTCTGCAAGGCCAGCGTCGTATCGTATCGTTTCTCAGCCATTGGAAGCCTGTCAAATGAAGTTAGGCAGGGATGCTTCTTGCGAACATCATCGCGGACCTGCGGAGGAATATTGACACAGTTATACATTTATGCCATATTTTGAATATTAAACGGCAATAAAAATAACATTGCTAAAGAACTCACATGAGAATACTATACATGAGCGAGTTTAATAATTTCTTAGTTCTTCTTCTTCTTATTTTTTATTTATTTATTTTTCTTTTCTAGAAAGCTTCGAAAACCTATTTTAAAACTCCCTGGCAGTCTTGCAAAAGCGCAAATTTGTAATGTTGTTTTTTCTGAATTTTATTTTAAATGCTGATAAAATATTATTGTTTCAAGATTATGTAAAAATACGTGATCAAACATATGAATGTGAAGCTTCAGAATATTAATCATTGTACAATGTATTAAAAATCCATTAAATCATTAAATTTGTGTTACTTTAAATATTGCTTATATTACAGGGAAACCTGGATCTTAGTGAATGTATATTATCACGGGCTTGTCAGTGAGAGGGTTTTAATGGTATAAGTAATAAGTTTAGATACTTTTAAGTTAGCACGGCTACAATTTCCCCGATATCATTTTTTTCTCCCTCCCCAGTAGCGTTTTATTTTTGCGTGTATGTGTAAATTAGAATAAAAGAATTGGTGATGAAATAAAATGTTGTTTTTTTATGATATTATTTCTTATTATTTTTTTCGGTTACTTTTTTTTAAATCTTTACTTCATATGAATAATAAGCGTGGTATTTTAAAATATGAAAAGCAACACAGGTGTTTTAAATTAAGTTATATATTTTAAAGGAAATTAGTAAAGGTTTGTGATTCAAACAAAATTCATTCATGATGGCAAAAAAAAAAAAAAAAAAAAAAAATACATAGTGGTACATCACCTGAACCCGACTAACATAAAAGCAGAGTAATTAAAAGCTAAATTTAATTTTAAATGAAATAACCTCATCTTCTTTTAATTACATGTTTATTTAAATTTAAATTAATTTAAAATGAATAATGCTTACTTAAAACGCGATTAAATAAACAATTATAGATGTTAAAGTTTTATTTTATTTAAAAATCTTAGTACTTTCGAACCTTTTCCAAACAGATTCTTCTTCAGAGAATATTTTCATTAATAAATACAAATACGAGATTTTGTTTTGAAAAATGAACGAGACTCGTGGCTTGAAAATTGAGTTAGTAATATTTTAGGTGAACGGTAAAATTATTTGATTGTTGTACCATGTCTTTTTTTAATACGTCATTTTCACAATTTGTAAGGATTTTATTTTTAGGATGCTAAACCATAAATTGGGTATATTATATATTGGGTATATATTGGGTATATTGGGTATTGGATATTCCCAACATCCAATTATTACTTATCCATGATAAGAGAATCAATAGAAATCTTATGCAAGAGCAATAAAGTATGCAATGATACCCTATCTTATAATATACCCAATTTATGGTTTAGCATCCTAAAAATAAACATTCATACGTTTCATATTTATTTACTTTTTATAAAAGTTCAATTTAAAAAAATGCATACTTCGCCATATTTCCATCCGGCTGCAATCTTGTTCATAGCCCATACTTCATGAATGTTCTCAGCTAGTTTGTCGCGGACATTTTCCACGTAACTTGGAAGCGTGACCTGAAATCAAAAAATAAAAATTTTATTACAAAGCTTTTCAATGGCTCAAATTTTTCTAACTTTATCATAATCACCCCATATTAAAAAATACAAAAATTGCGCAATAAGCAACTAAAGCAGAATATATATTAAATACAATTTTTTATTTTTATCTCGTTCGGATCTTATGGCATTATTTTTAATATATTTTAACATATGAGTGCCACGTCAGTCACCAGTGACTAGCACTCAAATTTCCGTTTAAGAGCACACACTAGTCACGCGGTAAAAGCCGAGCGCTGATGTAAAGTCGATGGGGGCGTTCTTTTCAAATATCTCGCTCAAATTTTAATATTTTTACATGATTTTTTTTGCATAGGATAGCTGAGGACCGCCACAACCGGCCTAGTTTTTACTTTTTCGATTTTGCTTATATATTTTTTATATTATAATAGCTTCAATTTCAGAACCGGTTTAAACCGGTTTTGAAAGTTAAAGTAATTTTTAAAAAAAAAATCTGAAACCAAAATTGAAAAAGTACAAACTAGGCCGGTTGTGGATCGTCCTCAACTATCTTATGCAAAAAAAATCATGTAAAAATATTAAAATTTGAGCGAGATATTTGAAAAGAACGCTACCATAGACTTTACATTAACATCCGGGTCTTTTTGAGTACTTTTTCTGTGACTATTGTGATTGGTGATGATAATGTAACACCTTGATGATAATGTAAAGTCTATGGGAGCGTTGATTTCAAGTATCTCACTCGAATTTTGATATTTTTACATGATTTTTTTTTTTTTTTTTTTTTTTTTTTTTTTTGCATAGGATAGCTGAGGACGATCTACAACTGGCCTAATTTTTACTTTTTCAATTTTGGTTATATATTTTTTATATTATGATAGTTTTAATTTCAGAACCGGTTTAAACCGGTTTTGAAATTTAAAGTAATTAAAAAAAAATATGAAACCAAAATTGAAAAAGTAAAAACTAGGCCGATTGTAGATCGTCCTCAGCTATCCTATGCAAAAAAAAATCCTGAAAAAATATTGAAATTCGAGCGAGATATTTGAAAACAACGCTCCCATAGACTTTACATTATCATCCGGGTCTTTTTCTGTGACTAGTGTCGCGTCAATCACCGGTGACTAACAATGAACTTTCTGTTTAGGCAGTATCAGCCAACGGTGACTGACATGCTAAAATATGATATAAAACTGAAATAATTACATTATTTTAAGGAATTACTGACGATTTATTTAAGATCTACTCAACTTTTATTTAATTCAGGATTATATTTTCCTAATAATTAAAACTATATAATATTTTTAGTTTCATATAAAATTTTACACTGTCAGTCAAATAAGTTCAATTGTAAATCAACTTACCCATAAGTTTTTGCACGAATGAAGATTAAATTTGCTATAGCATAAAAATCGCTAAAGTGAATATTTTTAGAGTAAAATCTCGTTACAATAATTGTCACTTTAAAGAATTTTTCTTTTTAACGAATATCATTTTGGAATCTTATAAAAAACCTATTATCCTATTTCATTATGAAAATAGTCATGTTCATAAATTTTTCAGCACAGCGAATTTAATCAGTGTACCCTAACAACTCGTTGTAACTAGATTTAACTGTATAATTCAATAACATAATAATGGTTTTTTTAACAATCCAAATAATATTCGTTAAAATGAAAAATTCCTTAAAGTGATGTAAAAAGCAAAATTGATCAAAGATCCCAGAAAGAATATTGTTTAACATTCCTTTGAAATACTTGATCCTTTCATTTATAAAAATCCAAATCGTTAATTTATAATTATATCAATTCCTTAATGCTCCTGTCCCCGAAAGACGAAGTGCTCGTGAGCTAATACTAATCCCATAGGGACGTTATTTGCTAATATCTCGTTTGTATTTCGATATTTTTAAATATGTATATATATTTCATTGGATAGCTAAAATGCATCTCTACATCACTCATTTTTCACTTTTTCGATTTTGGTTGCAGATACTTTTTATAAAGTTGCTTTCACTTCGAAACCAGTTCTAAAAATGAAAGTCTCATTCTAAAAAATATTTGCAACCTAAATCGAAAAAGTAAGAAAGGGCAGATGTAGAGACGCATTCTATTTATCCCATGTTAAAATAAAATAAAATAAAATAAAAATAAAGATAAAAATGTCGAAATGCAAATGGGATATTGGCAAATAACTTCCCCACAGGATTAGCATTAGCTCGCGAGCACTCGCCTGAAGGGGACAGGAGCCTTAATATTTTTCAATAAAAGCATAGATGGCAGCATCATTAGATTTAATTTTAAAATTATCACAATTCGGAGATTTTTTTTTCAAACTAAAAATATTTAAGAACTGCTTTTCGAATATTTGGCTTGGTTTATTTTATGACGGCTGATTATCAGCACGTGGAATATAGACCCTAAGGAATGATGCCCTCAGTGGAGGTCTTTCTAAAGGAACCTAACCCATATTTACGAAAGGAAATCCAAGGTTCGAGGAAAACTCCGAACGGTTATGCCGACGGTCGCAATTGGATTTGAACCCACCACCTACCGTCTATCAGTTTCGGAGGCAGAACCTCTCGGCCAATGGTGGGGCTCTTTTCAACTATTTATGGCATATGTTTGTATATCTTAAAAGCATATTCAATTACATGATTTTAATTTTAGTTAAAAAAAAATCTTTAAATGGCAAAAAACCTAGAAAGTTCTTTTAATTAAATCCATCGTACAGTAAAATGCAGTCAAGTTAAAATTTTGCAATTAAAGAAAAAAAAATCTTTTCAATTAAAAAATTAATTGATGAATATTTTACAACAACCTTTGGCCTCAAAATGGCAGAAAAAAAATCTGTAAAATTAAGCCTATTAACACGTTGAGGTTTTCGGTGACTGACATTGAACTTTCCGTTTAAATCATATCAGCCACCGGTAACTGACAGTGTAAAATATGTTATAAAACTAAAAAAAAATCTTGTTTTTACTAATTATTAAGGAAGTACTAATAATTCTGTAATAAGCAAAAATAAAATAAATTTTAAATCTATTTTCAGTAATTACTTAAAATAATACAACTTGTTTAGTCTTATATCATATTTTAGACTGTCAGTCATCAGTGACCAGCCGTCAGCTATCCATATTGAAGCAGCCCGAATGGAAATTTATGTGTAAGTCACCGGCGACTGACGTGGCCTTCAACGCGTTAAGATAAAGAATTCTATTCTTTTAAAATATTTCAAACTCCGACGCCCAGCTTCGAACCATAAACCTTTCGATTAGCAGGTAAAAGCGCGACTACGCTACCATCCGTACTGCATGAAAAAGACTCAAATAACGGTTCTGTTTTAAAATATAAATTGTAAAATGGGACGAATGTCAATTAGGTTGGGATCCAGATAGATTTTTCGCTAATAGATAGAAAACCAACGATTACAAATGCACAAATAATGTATGAAAAGGTAGCAAACAGCTATTTCGAATCTACTATCGAGATTCTTCATCAGTGTAAAACTCAGCTTGTAATCGTTAGTTTTCTATCTTTAAACATTTTTGCGCAAAGGCTTTATTTGCTATTTTAAAGATTTTTCGCTGTTAATGAAACGCGATTGACCAATCAAAAGCCTGTATTTTTGTAATTTTACACTGTTTGCAAAATGTAGGTTTTCTGATTGATTAATCTTATTTCGCTAAAAGTGAAAATCAATTTGGATACCGGCTTTAATTTAAATAATATGAGATTTTTTCAAAAGTTTAAGATAGCTATAAGTAAGCAAAATCGCCCATAACTTATACAGTTTTTGAAAACAAACACTGTACCCTTTTAAAAATCTGTACCATTTGCTGCATTCTCACTCCACCGTTTTTATAGAACATCTCAATGCTGACCTTTAAGAATATTCCATAATGCAGTGAAGTAACCGTTTTCTATAGGACAGTTGCAATTGACGTCATACTGGAGGTCACAAACTAGAAATAGACAGCTACGATGCAGCAAACGGTACAGATTTTTAACAGTGTCACAGACAGGGAGATAGAGGAGTGAGACAAAGTTTCGTCACATGAACGAATCCCTAATAATAAAAATTCTATCAATTATATTTCCCATGTTTTAGAAAGCCCGGTTGCAACTGTATTAACAATAAAACAGCTGACTGCTGAAATTTTAAATATTTACCCCAGTAGTTTCGACTGGTGCAGGAACAAAAGCGGTATCATCTAATTCTAGCATGGGTCCAAAGATGACGCCTTTGGTGAGTTCTCCAAACTGGAAGCACGGATCAACTGTCAGTATTTGCTTGGGCTGGAGACACTCGACCAGTGGAGAGTACGCGTCTGGAGGACCGTAACGTAATCTTCCCTGGTCACCACCCAATATAAAACGACAGCTGAAAAAAACAGATATAATGTTAGCGTTACATTGCAAAAGGACTAGATAGCCTATTTCTTTTTACAAAAAATATGTCCTACATTGTTCTCAATGCCTAAAATTACAGTATGCAGGATATCTTAAGAAAAGCAGAAAGATTTAAAAAGATGAAAAATGAGTGAAATTTCGTCGTGGATTAAGAGGCCTATGCTTAATTTAGATAAAATAGAAAAAAAAACGTTAAAAGAACTAGAAATTAAAATTTTGCTGTTTAAATCTTATTGTTAAGCCTAAAGTTTCTGTAACATTTATCGTACCTTCCTCAATGCATTTCCTGTGGTTTTCTTCAAACCTTGCGTAAATACGGGTTAGGTTCCCTTAGAAAAATCCCCACGGAGGGCATCACACCCCTTAGGGCCTATATCCCACAATGTAGGTAATTGGCCGACACAAATACAAACAAACAAACAAACCTCAATGCATCTCGCAGTAATGTTAAATTCAAAATTTAGGGAGAATTTAGCTTCTGGGTCCCAAGCCCAACTCTTCCCGCTTTTCTATGTCATTCATTTGTCGAATTTCCCTGTTAAATTCATTCTGTTTCAAGTTTTCTTATTTATTCGTTTCTCCCTGGTTTCCGCTAGAGTTTTAGCAGCAGGGGTGTAATTAGGACATTCGAAAGCATCGTTCTCCGAGAATTCCGCGATGCTTGGCTTACACCACCCAATCAGACATTGAGCTCGAAGCCGCACCGGTCATCTGATAACTTCCTTCAGGGCCCCGAGCCCAGACCTTCCCGCTTTTTAATTCCTTTTAAATCTGTCCAGTTTAAAATTTTCAATTTATTTTCTTCTTGGTTTCCGCTACAGTCTCGTCTCGAGAGACATAGGAAGGACACTAGCAGACACCAGGAAGAAAAGTAAATATAAAATTGAAAAATTTTAAACTGGCTAAATTTAATAGGGATATCCGTCTTATGAAAGAGATTAAACCAGGATGTTGTTTGGGCGGTAGATTAGGACTATATTGAGTAAGTTATTACGGACTGAAGGTATGGTGGCCATTATACATTAAGGTAAACAATTTCTGAATGGGAAACAGGATCACAATCCACTTTTTTTTCATACAAAAGGTCAACCACGAAGCCAAACCCGGAATTTTGTTCTAGATGATACGGCAATAACGAAGAACTTTTTGATATTTTCAAAAGAGGTCTTTGATTCTGAAATGTGCAATAAAATCAGAAGAATAGAATTTGGACTTAAGATCATAATCGAGTCCCTCAAAAAGGCCCGGATGATAATGTTAAGTCCAAGGGGACGTTATGGGCTCTTTAATGGCCATCAGTTGGGTAAAAAAAGTACTGTATAGTAGACACTTTGAACTCTGGAAAATGCTTTCGGTGTCACTGGCCTAATTGCAGTGCTGTGTAAGGACTTCTCTTAATGTCATGACATTTTACAAAAAATGTTTTAACTTTAGATGCATTCTTAAACTTTCCTACTTATAGTGTTGCATTTGGGAATGAAGTTCAAAATTTGGATTTATTGTGAAAAAAATTATTTGCAACACTTTCCACAGATTGTTGGCAGCTTGGGGAAACTCTGTTTGGAAATATTAGTAAAGAGATCCCTTTAATCTGCAGTGTATCTCTCTAGAATTCTGGTCAATTATTGTTTGAAACATAATTGATCGCTTCTTGATCAATGATACAGCAAGGCGGGCACTGAGCCGATAATCAACAAACATTGTCCCAACCATTTTGTGGTACTCTGCTTTTTCCCTAGATGTGAGACGCCCTGTATTTTTAAGTAGATAAATGGATGGCAATGCTGATTTCCAAAATGGCATGCAAAAACTCTGTATCATGTATTATCAAGCCTTACAGTTCTAACAATCAATTCAGATACACGTTTTTATAAAGCTTAAATAAGTGATATGATTGCAAGACAGATCATAAATTTTATAGGCTATAGAAACATTGATTTTCGCAAAATCTAACCCACAAAGTGTAATATTATAATTATTTAAATGCTATGTATTATTATATTTACAGGATTTTTAATGCTGTATTTACTTATAAAAAAGATTTAAAAGATAAAAATTAACTAATTTTCTCGCGATTTAATAAAAGTTTTGATTTATTTTACAGAAAACATACTCAAAATAATTCAATAAAAGGGACATTTTCTTCGCATCTGTATCAGTAAGTTGTTTCATTTATTGGCATTTTTTAAAGAAAATTTATACTTCTATTAGAAGATTTTAAGGTGTGTATGTGAAATACTTAATCTAACGATGTCTTATAAAATAAATGCTCACCTGAGTTTCGCTGAGAAGCTGATGACTGGGTAAAACATGCCGTCCGTGTTGAAATTTTTGAAACACCCTTTGATTTTAATGCCGTTGACTGTAAAAGTCATCATTGGAATGTTTAAGTCTATAATACACCCAATCACATCACCTTTCTGAATGTATGGAGGTTCGACATGGCGAACTTGGTTGCATCGTCCTCCTAAAGAAAAAGAAAGTATACAAATTTTAATAGATTTATTATGCATGTAATAATGATTTGAATAGACATATAAAATCATCTTTGCATATGCTACGTATATATAAAAATCTTTTAAGGAAATTTTGTTTTTAAATTGAAAGATGCAAGATGCTTATAAATTATCATCGTCTTTTTTTTTTTTTTTTTTTTTTTTTTTTTTTTTTTACCTTCTAATTTTTGATTTAGGAACATAACAAAACATATCATTATTTATTTGTAAAGTACAAGTATTTTTGATTTAGTATTTATTTGATTTAGTGACAAGTATTATTATTTGTTTTGTACACGTATATTTGAAGATTTTTGTTGGGATGGAAATGCTGTCCTTCCACACCTAATTTCAGGTATCGAATAAGGTGACAGTCACGGGTCCCAAGCCAAATTCGTGACTCAACAGATTCTTTGTCGTATTCGATCCCTGAGCGTTTGAAAGCTCCTTGTTAGGCCATCGGTTTGGCCTGGATCCGAGTGACTATCACGTTTTTGGCGAGCTGAAGGTATATGTTTGGGAAGACACTGCTTTCATTCAAACAAAAATCTTCAAAACGCCGTGGACAAACGTGGAAAAAAATTTAAAACAATTGTGTTATTTACACTTGTGTTTATTTTATAGCCCATCAAAGTTGGAAAAAATAGACCTGTTGTACATATTTTTGAATTTTTTCAAACATTTTTATAGTATAAGTGTGATATTTTTATAAATATAAATTAACAATAGGCGGTATAAAAGTATAAAGTAAAAAAGTGGGGAAACTTTGATTTTTTATATGTCTCTTTTATTATCTTGTATAACTTAAAGACAAATAAAAAATCATGAAAATTTCAGAACAAACTGCACTTAAATTAGCAAAGTACCAGGTAGCCATAATTAAAGGGCACCTTCTTAATGGACTCTAGATGCTAACCTGTTTGAAATTGTTAATAAAGCATTCGTATATATTAGTTAAGAGAATGCAATTAAGTTCTGCATTGAAATAAATAAATTAATTAATTAACACAGACAGACATAATATAAAATGAAGAATTTCCTACCAGATAAATTTTCAAATTTTTTATGGAAAATTTCACTTTAGAAAGTGTTTTTATCAAAATGATTGTAATTTTAGCACTTCTGCGAAATAATATCATCGTATCAAACGATACTGACTTAAAACGAGTTATTTTTGTTAATATTTACAAAATCATTTCACACACTAAAGCGCTATCCATGAATTTTTAAACTAATATTTTTTCCCTTGCACAACTTGTATCTACATACTCTAAGATTTATAAATACCAAAGCTTTTTAAAATCTTTCAAATAGTTTAACCATTCAAATGCTTTCACTTTAATTGTGGTCACTCTGTAAGCTTAACGAAATTAGATAAACGTCGCAAATAAATAAGTAATCACAGTAAATATTGCAATGTCTCACCTGCCCACATGCAGGCTCCGTCGAAACCGTAGGAGTAGATATCGTCACCTACGCCGTTGCCACCCCATTTAAGTCCACCTCCTGGATAGGGAACGTAACCTTTGGTATTGGCCCATCCTACCCTGAAGTGAGGCTCCAAGTGGGTGACTGTCTCACAGTGGTCCACCATGGCCTCAAAGTACCATCTGCGAAACATGGCCGATCCGTCTACTTTGCCCACGAAGATGTTAGGATGCATGCTAAAAGGAAAGAAGACAGAGAATGCAGTTAATGATGCAAATAATTAAATATAACAACGCTTAAAGTTTGGCCTGGTTTATTTTTGTCGTCCGATTATCTACACTAGGGATATAGGACCAGGGGAGAGTGCCCTTCGTGGGGGCCTTTCTAAGGGAACCTAACCCGTATTTACGCAAGGTTCGAAGAAAACCACGAAACCTCCGTACGGCTAGGCCGACAGCCGCGATTGGGTTCGAACCCAGCACCTGCCGACTACCAGTTGAGAGGTCAGAACCTCTCGGCCACTGGTGGGGCAACATCGCTAAAAGAATAAATGTTTTTTTAAAGAATGAAAAACCAATGTCAGGTAATTATTTCTTAACCAACGATATATTTACAGATGTGACCAAATACATATACAGGGTGTCCAGTAAATGACTGACCCATTTTGAATGTAAATAATAAAAAAAACGGCTTGTGATAAAATTGTGCGGTTTGCTGCATTGATATCAGAAAATCAATAAATTTTTAGATATGCACTTTTTTAAAATAGTTTGAGTTTTGGCCAACAGAAGGTGCTGGCGGCGGCCACAGGCTGTCGAAATTCAGACATTACTCTAGTTTTCATACGCATGAGCTTTTTGGCTCATTTTGCAGAGTCGAATCTCAGTCAATATGTTGAATCGACTCTCCACTTGCCTGCAGAAATAAAGTTTGTTGGATGGAAAGAGATTTATAACAATATTTATGTTTGAATAATGTCTTTTATGCTTGTTAAAACCAATAAAACATGCTTTTTAATAAGCATTGACTTTTCACAAATTTACCATAAATAATTGTATTCAAAAAATGTTTTTGTAACCGGTTAACTGATTCTCTTTTTACGTACAAAAAATTGAAAATATGGGATAAACACCGTTTTTTTAAGTTAAAAAAATCTAAATATTTAATCTAAACATTTCTTCCATTAATTAGTATGAAATTGTATTTAAAAAAATAGTGATGTCAAAAAACTGTAAGAGGACGATCAAGCAACCTCTTCTTGCCTGTACGTCATGTAGTGAAATCAGAAGTTAAAACAGTGGTACGCAAATTGTGGTGGCAAGTTCCCTGTCTAAAATAAAAACGGGAGAGTGACTTATAAATCAGCACATAAAAATATATTAAACCTTAGAATAAAAGCTCGTCTATATTTCGTATATAACAAATCCTGTCTTAAATATAAAAAATGATTGATCACGACGGTGAAAGTAACATTCGAAACTACCTGCTAAGACGAAAACCTGTCTAAAACGAAATTTTTTTCATTTTTCCGCACACTGTTAAAAAAATTCTGAAATTCACGAACATTTTTTCCCTGAATGTCACAGAAAAGCTCCCTTTTAACAACTAAAGGGTATTTTCCGTTACAAATCACAAAGTTCCATCATATTTCCTGAAAAAAAACGAAACGGATGGAAATAAAAACAAAAAACGGAGACACTCCATTGTGTGAGGAGCTCCATGGCCGAGTGGTCAAGGCACCACACCGCTAATCGCCTGAGAGCGCAGATTGTGGGTTCGAGTCCCATTGGGGCCATGGAATAATGAAACATAAAAATTCCTTTTAAATTACATTTTTCTGTTTATTTTTCTCTTTTTTTTCTTATTAAAAATCTTTTAATTTATTAGCCGAAAAATAAATAAAGAAATAAATAAATAGTGTACGACAATTTCAAAAAAAAAAAAAAAAAAAAAAAAGTCTCTCTCTCCCTATAGATATATATTGTAAAAAAAATTTTATTAAAAAAAAACAATGGTTTCAAACAGCGATTTTTTTTTTAATTTAAACTATTTAAAAAATTAAAAATGATTTTAAAAAATAATAAATATTATGCATCAGTCTAAAATAATCCGTTTACAAACATTCTAAGGAACATATTTGAAAGGAAATCTTTAAAAAGCACAACAGATTTTCCCACTAACTCATAAAAGACATACTTTGTACCGTGTAGCATCAGCAACTTTGGCTCAGTTCGTAAGAATTTGTTCCGCAATCTGAAGGTCCCGAGTTTGGTCCTGAGGACGGCATGAACTAAATTATCCAAACTTAATAACAATTAAGTAAAATAACATAGCAGCTTAAAATCCCTCGGTGATTTCGAATTCTTTGAAGATTAATCGGCAAATCATTTTTAAAAATTATATTAAATTATTACTATTATAAATGAAACTTTGTAACGGAAAGTTACTGATTCTTACACCGGAGTTTTCCCTTCTTGTATTTCCCACAACGGAAAATCTACTAACGGAACGGTAAAAGTATGGCTACATTGCTGCCGGTAGTTTCACCTGGAATTCACAGATTTATTTTTAACAGTGCAAACTGAATTCATTTTTATGTTATATTCATATTTTGACATTTAACATATCTGAAAATTATTACGAAAGCCACGACAGATTTTTAAAATGCTTTTTACATACAACCCGTTCCTCTTCTTCCTCTGATTGCAAACGCATCTATGCTAAAATAGAAAAATGCTTAGAAAAAAAAAAAAAAAAAAAAAAAAAAAAAAAAAGTGATATACCTGTTTTTATGTTCTGCACCTCTTTTAAAAATTTTATTACAGAAAGCATAATAGATCCTGAATCATCATAGAATCATCATAGTTCTACTTATTTTAGTTCAATTTTATAAATATAAATATTACCAAATTGCTGGAACATTAGTGTTTTTCATATATAATTTTCAAAAAGTTTTTAGAATCATTTTTTAAATAATGTTAAATTTAAAATATGAATATAATGTAGGGATGAATTTGGTTTTCGGAAAATGAACAATATTTCGTTTTAGGCAAGTTTCCGTCTTAGCAGCTGGTTTTGCATGTTACTTTCGCTGTCGAAATCAATATTTTTTTTACGTTTAAAACAAGATATGTTATAAACAGATTAATTCATTCTAAGGTTTATTATATTTTTATGTGCCGACTTATAAGTCACTGCCCCGCTTTTTTTTAGACAGAGAACTTGCCAACACCATTTCTGTACCACTGTTTTAACTACTTAACTGATTTCACTGCACAACGGGGGCAAGAAGAGTTTGCTTGATCCATCACTTAAAGCTTTTTAACACTACTAATTTTTTTATATACAATTTCATACTATTTAATGGAAGAAATGCTTAGATTAAACATTAAGATTTTTTAAACTTAAAAAACGCGGTGTTTATCCCATATTTCCAATTTATTGTACGTAAAAAGAGAATCAGTTAACCGGTTACAATAATATTTTTTGAATACAATTATTTATGGTAAATGTGTGAAAAGTCAATGCTTATTAAAAAGCATGTTTTGTTGGTTTTTTTTATTAAGTATAATAGTCATTATTCAATCATAAATATTATTATAAATCTCTTTCCATCCAACAAACTCTATTTCTGCGAGTGAGTGAAGAGTTGATTCAACATGTTACTGAGATTCGACTCTGCGTAAAGATCCGAAAATCTCACGCGTATGAAAACTAATGTCTGAATTTCGACAGCCTGTTGACGCAATGAGCGGAGCGCCATCTGTTGGCCAAAATTCGAACTATTATAAGAACGTGCATATCTAAAAATTTATTGATTTTCTGATAACAATACAGCAAACTGCACACTTTTACCTCAAATCGTTTTTTTATTATTTACATTCAAAATGGGTCAATCATTTACTGGACACCCTGTATGTATTCATGTAAAAGTTGCCTTTTTTGTACTTATATACCAACTGGTGTGTTTCAGAGAGGAGGATTTGACATGACAGAGTGTTTTTTTCTTACCATTCTGATGCTTTTTACAATCAATTTAACCAATTTACAAAAGCCCCGTTTAAAGTTTCTAGTTTAAGTCATGAAAAAAATAGTTTAAAAACTTCTTCATACTTACACTTTTACTTTGGCTAATATCTCTATAGCTTTCAGATTTCATGTGCATCCTCAAATTTGTTTTAATTTTTGATAACACACAACGACTCAAGACTTTTCTTGAAATCTTTTTCTTTTTGAAACATCCTGTGGGTCATTATTCAAGAAACTTGAGACCCTTAAACTTTCAAAAAATTTAATTTTTGAAAGAAGAAACCTAGTATTATAATTGATTACCTGCTTTTTAAATCTTGTGTTTTTGTGATGCATTTTCTAGGGAAATTTGTGAAAGCTGCGTTGTTATGTGTAAATTAACAACAAAAGCAACCTGAACTATTCTTCAAAGTAAAGACCATCATAGTTCACGACTTTCAGCTAGAATCCGAAAATTGCTGGAAGTACCATGGCTGCTCCTTTGAATCGAAAAACTCCAGACAGCGTAATTTTTTTTCCCAAGCACCTTCGTCGCTCCAAGCCCAAGCTCGCATTCTGATTGGTTGTTGCTCTCGGCACTGTTTTCATGTAACTTCGCGATAATCATACTTGGCGTAGCGATAGATGCTTCCGTCCAGGAGTTTGATTTCCTTCCGAACCGAGTACAAAGTAACTTTTCTCTTGCAGCATTGGATTGGATGGAACGTGTCTGTCTGAAAGCTGTACTCTTTAAAAGTTTTTACACACAACTTTTTACTTTGTACTCGGTTCGGAAGGAAATCAAACTCGACGGAAGCATCTATTGCTACGCCAAGTGTGATTATCGCCAAGTTACGTGAAAACAGTGCCGAGAGCAACAACCAATCAGAGTGCGAGCTTGGGCTTGGAACGACGAAGGTGCTTGGGAAAAAAAATTTCGCCTCCAGACATGCTTCTTCTACTTCCTTAAAGGATTCATAAATACAGGTTAAGTTCTCTTAGAAAGATCCCCACGAAGTGCACACCTTCCTTAACCTTAAGGCCCACACTAGTCACTAAAAAAGACCCGGATGATAATGTAAAGTCTATGGAAGCGTTCTTTTCAAGTATTTCGCTCAAATTTTAATAATTTTACATGATTTTTTTTGCATAGGATAACTGAAGACGATTCACAACAGGCCTAATTTTTACTTTTTCAATTTCGGTTTCAGATTTAAAAAATAATAATTACTTTAAATTTCAAAATTGGTTTAAACTGGTTCTGAAATTGAAACTATCACAATATAAAAAAATATATAACTAAAATCGAAAAAATAAAAACCAGGCCGGTTGTAGATCGTCTTTAGCTATCCTATGCAATAATAATAATAGAAAAAAAATCATGAAAAAAATATTAAAATTTGAGCGAAATATTTGAAAAGAACGCTCCGATAGACTTTACATTATTATCCCGGTGTTTTTTGTGAATATTGTGGGGCTTTAAGGACTTTATTCCTCGTACTGATAATTGACCGTCAAAAACACAACTAATAAACCAATCATTAAAGAATTCAAATCGACAGCCCTTGAAAAAATTTTGCATTGATCGCATGAGGCCATAATCGGATGGAGCCACATCTGCACCGAAATTCCTGAACTCCTATAGATACATCATTAGTACTTCTATTTACGGTACAAATTCTGGCAAAAATGATCAAATTTTTCCATTTTCGACAAGTGTCTTAAGTCTACTTTACTTAAAAAACAACAAGAAGAAAGAAGCATGAATTACCTTGCAACATGATCAACAAGACGTGTCTGAAGCAGCAAACTTCTTCCTGGCAGTAAGTTGTCAGTGATATTATTCTGACTGCTACGTACTGCAACACCGTTACCGACGCAGAGTGAGCAAAGTACATCCAGTACCTAAAAAAAAAAATAATGTGGTGCAAGCAACTGTTTGTGTAAATTTACAAAAAAAGAAGAAGAAGAAAGTGAATTAATTAAAAGTGGAATACTTCATATGATCTTCTGTATCTAACTCAACTTCTTAAAAATATCCGTAAAATTATATACTATTATTTACTAGTCATTGGAATTAGAGACATGCATTTGATCGAGTAAACCGATTTTACCCGAACCCAACTTGAACCACGTTTCTGTTCGGGTTGGGTTGGATTTAAGCGTTTTGGATTGAGTTTTATTCTTTTGATTCAGCGTCGAATTAACTTCATTTTTTTTTTTTTTTTTTTTTTTTTTTTTTTTTAAGAAAGTTTTAAATATATATTTTTAAAGAAAAAAATAGATACATTTGAGTATTAGTGAATGAGCTTGTGTTTGTTATTATACAAAAAAAAAAAGATGAAATTGATACTAAAGCTATAATCGATACTAATTTTCCATAATTGTATTAAAATATGCATTATTTTCCTATCAATTCTGTTTCTGTTCGGAACATTTTTATTTCAGATAATTTTCAATATAATGTGAAAAGTTACGGATTGACAAAATATTTTATGTGTGGGTTGGGTTTCAGGTTCACCTAAAGTGGAAATTTTGAGTTCTAGTTGGTTAAAACCTGATTTGTGCAGAGCTGAAATTGGAACCAAGTATTCAATCAAGAAAAAAAAAAAAGGGATGATTACCTAAAAAAATAATATTTGCACCATACTTTGGCACATAACATTATGACAATTTATTAAAATAATTGAAAAGCAGCAAAATTAATCATTATTGTAAATGATCACAAATTTATGATATTACGATTATGATTTACGATTAAAGTATTTTTGCATAATATTCTTTGTTACCCACGGTATTTGGTTTAAAAACCGATATTAAAAATCGTTTGAAAAAAATCGACATTTGTTACAGGAGACTTAAAAAAATTTTTTTTAAAGAAACTTTTAAACTAAGAATGTACTTTTCGCAGATATGGAATTAAAACAAATAAAAAAAATTATAGATTAACTTTAAAGGATATTTAATTAAGTAATGTTTAAACATATATTTTTTATATTATCATTGTTTTAATTTATTCATAAAATTGGAATACAAAATAAATTTTCAACAGTATCTTGAAAGCATAATTGAAGCCTGCATTAGATCGATAACTAGATTTTACCCGAACCCGAGGCGCTTGCAGGTCGGTTCGGGTTAATACGATTTTTTGAAAAAAAGTCTAGAATATTTTTTCTGAGGGAAAAAAACTATATATTTGAACATTAATAAGAAGATAAATGTTAATTTTTTTACATAAAAAATCAAATTGATTATTGCGATATAATTGTAAACTATTTTCCTTAGATTAATTTTTAAAATATTATTCTAATTGGGAAATAAATCATACGAGATATAAATTTACCAATATGATTTATTTACCAATTAAAAAAATTGTGTGTTTTTCTAGTGTAATTGCATGTATATCATTACTTGGAGTTCAATACCTGTGATTTATTCTATTGAACCGATTCGTATATCAAATCAGATGCAATGATCAATAAGGCTAGTTGGATAAATTAGGTCCTCCAGGTTCGGCCGGTATAGTTAAATTGTCAGAATATTGGCAACTCCAGCCAAGAGATGTCTGGTTCGAATCCCGGCTCAGACATTTTTCGCCTAATTTGAAAATTACATCTCATATTTTTCTAAAATTGTATTAAAATATTAATTTCCTTACGTTTGGGATTCGGGTCAGATAACGAGTTGATTTCAAATTAAACATTGTATAGGGTGGGGTATAAACCTATCCGCCTAGAGTTTTAAAGCATGTTTGCATTCTATTAATGGAATGATCGCTTTACAGTCGCCCCACCAGTGGCCGAGAGGTTCTGACCTCTTGACTGGTAGACGGCCAGGTGCTGGGTTCGAACCCAATCGCGGCCGTCGGCCTAACCGTTCGGAGTTTTCGTGGTTTTCTTCGAATCTTGCGTAAATACGGGTTAGGTTCCCTTAGAAAGACCCCCACGAAGGGCACTCCCCCTAGGTCCTATATCCCTAGAGTAGATAATCGGACGACACAAAACAAACCAAACCAAACACTTTACAGTCGAAGCAAGACATGATTCTACTCCCGAAATTGTAGCACGTGCGCTTAAATAATTAAAAATGATCAAATTTTATATCTTCAAAGTAGTATCTAATAAGTCTTTCTATTTCACTGTGTTTTGTGCTAGTATTTTAATTGTTATTGCTGCAGTTGTCACTTTTAAATTTACAGCGGAAATTTATTACTAGCACCTAAAATTCCGATTACTGATTGTTTACAATTTAAATCTTATTTTTGTGATTAAAATTTTTTTATTGAAAAAATATTAGTAAAGTAGCAGAAATTTTTTAGGAGTACTTAGTAGATATTGAGTAATCCTAAATATATTTTTAACATAATGATAGAAAAATATCTATTCAAAAAGCGAGCTTACTTTCGGATCTCGTCCATGTTTTTCCAGCAGAGATATGATAACTTTGATATGATCTTCTTTCATCATGTTTAAGGCTTCAGGACTGTCAATCAGTACACAGTGGAGTACATCTAACATACCTATATTATGTTAAGAAAATAAAAGAATAATTAATTATTTTTACAAGAATTTTTTTTCTTTCTACTTTGAGCTTTTTATTTTCTACATGATAAAAAATTATTCTCGTCTTCACAACTCTCCCCCCCCCATGTATGTTTTAGAAATGAAGAAATGAATTCAAAAGAGTTTAAAAGGTACTACTTGGTTATCCCGTCGACTAATTTCGCCAAATTATGCAAATCTCCAAACTAATAGCCAAACTACACATATTGATGTAATTTTTATTTTAAATAACGAGAAAACAAATAATTAGTAAAATAATTAATAAAAATACAATGAAAAAGTCGAAATAAAAATCACTTAATGACGTTTTAAACACGTGTATCATATATAATATAATTCAATGTGACATACACGGTCATCCATTATTGGCATTTAAACTTAGAGTTTGGCAATATTGTTTGGGTCAACGGGATAATTAAGTAGTACCGTTTAAAGACATCGGAATATTTCATTTAAGGATTAATCCTTAATATGTAAAATATGAAATTTTCTATATTTAAAAAAAGACATTTTAGTTCCTAATATTTCCATTCCAAATGTATTTCACTGATTACAATTCAGCGACTGTATTTCAAAATTACCATAAAGAAAGAAAACATTTATATAGGCTATCCTTTAATTTGGAATTTGATTTTGATGTCCAAATATTCTTCAACCATTCATAAAATTCCTTGAGTCTTTTTTTTATTATTGTTTTAAGTACAATATTATAAATCGAATTTGTTTTTTCATTTTATTTAATTCTTTGAAATGTAAGAAAATAGAATATGGCGGTTTTTCATTTCAAAATTAATAAGAAATATGTAAGATTTCATGTCAATGTGAAAAAGACACCTTTTAGTCAATAATTTTTTATTTATGCGTTTTAATTTTTAAATTTTTTTTTCACGTGCTTCAAATGATGCATTGTGATATCTGAGATAATATTTTTCACATCTAAATTGTTCAGTCTCAAAAGTTTAAAGTAGCTGTTTAATGATAATGTTCCAATCTATATTACAACGACCAAACGTATCTGTGCGTAACGCATACGTCATTTTGCGAATGGCAACACTTTCACATGCAATTCGGTTTTGTAATTTTCGGTATTGAAAATTTTATACTTCTAAACATTGCTCATTTTCAATTTTTACACAGTCGTATGGAGAAAAATACATACTTTTAAATGCAATTTGTTTGAAAGCTGTATCTCAATTTATTCTTGACGTATTAAATTTTTTTATAGTTTTTAGTGCAAATGTTGTAATTGTGGCAACAGAAATATGCCATTTTCTCTTAAAATTGATAAAAATTGAAATGTACGCGCATGTAAATTTTGAGAAGATGAAAATTATGACGGGTAAAATTTCACGTGAAATTCTAAGATCGTATCAATTTGAAATATTTTTTTTCCTACACATTTAATTGATAACTTCATCTTAATAAATGATCTTTATTATATTTTGCTTCATTATTATATTTTTACATATGCGATTAAAGTTCAATTTTAATAATTTGGACAACTGAGTTTTATAGAAATAGTATTTTTTTCTTAATTTTAGCTTTAAATAATATTTGTTTGAGAGTAATACTGACCATCGTAAGGTGCATTTTTTACAGTAGCTAATTTTGTAGGTTTATTATAAATCAATGGAACAATTCCTTCTTAAACATTTACTTTCGTTCAAAATTCGACGGGTTCCACCTTGTTTTAATAAAAACCGACAACCTATTTCAGCTTTTGATTGATTTCTGAAAAAAAAAAAATAATAATCTGATCTTTTATCACTAATATATTCATTAAAATAAAATTTCTTCGCTAGGTCAATTGTCTTATCTAGTATTTATCATGTATGCAGTTCTATCCTACTCAATTGGTTATTCTTGAATTTTCAAAACAACTTTTTTTTCTTCATCTACAGTTGTACTGATGTGGGTGAAATGAGACTTATTTAAAATTTTAAACATCTATCATTTTTATTTTTTTAGATGTTTTATACTTTATTTATTTGTGTATTTTGTTAAATTCGCTGAAATGGTCCATTAATTTGCAATATTCATCCAGGCACGATTATATTTAAATATTTTAAAGCATTCAAACCATTTATTTTCCGCATATTAGAAGATATAGCTCGGTAATAGGAAAATACAAATTTGTACTTATTTTTAATATTAAAGCGAAGAACAGTTAATTTTGGAAAAATAAAAAACTGAAAACTAATTTAGTATTAAATATTTTAATATGGCTTATATATATTTATATAATAAAGATATTTGTCTTTTTTGCTTACCTGATCCCTCAGCTGCTTGTTGACTTCCAAGTCGACTGAAAAGCCAATCCAGCCTCTGTGCCTGGGCGAATTCAGCACAATTTGTATGGTTCCCCTTAATGATTGCAGCTGAAAAGAAAAAAATAACAACATAATTTTAATGAAATTGTACATTTTAGTGTAATACAATTTCTCATATTTTTGTCATAATTCGTTTTCGGTAACTTCCGCTTTTTCAGATTTTTTAAAATATTTTTTCTTTTCTTTAACTCTTTATTAGTTCAGTCAATCGTTTTAACAAATCCAAAAATTTGAAATGAGATTCAAACAAAAAAGAAAAGATCATGCGTCAAGCATTGATTATGAAATACTTCCCAACAATTTCAGAACCATGTAATAAAACTGCGCTGATTCATGAGCTGAAGCTGGAATATTACGTCTAATTCAAACAATTCGAAACGCATAAAACATTAGTAAAATCAATTTCAGATGTTCCCTCTATGATTGGAAAATTACCATAATTCTTTGAGAATTCCCTGTTTATGATACATAGATTTGTATCTATTAACTACAGATATGCCAACATGTAGTTCAGTTAAAAAAATAGATAAACCTTTGTCAAAAATTCCCCTTCGGGAATTTTCGCTAATAAGTAGAATAGTGCATGGATTCTTCTGTGCAGCCCTGTATATGATGTGCAGAATTTATATAAAATAAGTTATATCCAAAAAAAAGTTCAATTTAAAAGCGCATACCGAATTTTTAAGTTCACTCTAGCAATTGTTACTAAAAGACAGAATTGTAACCGATTTCTTTTGCATATTCCTGTAAACGAACGAAAAATGCTTTATATGTCTTATTCTATCGTAATCCTATTTTAATAAAATTCAACGATTTAATCAGATTCAATACGTTTGAAATAACGTAATCTTATTAAAATACTCTGCAACTGATTTTCTCCCATACACCCTAATGTGGTGGAATTCTTTTGAATTCTCCTGTAAGTGAACTATTAATAACACATAATTCATATGCAATACTAAGTATGCTTTGGTGACATTAAATAAAATTTATCACTTACATGAGAATCCGAATATATTTTCGGAACATAGATCGTGGACAGACGGATAGACAAACCAAATGTATAAACACTTTTCAACTTTGTCAGAAAGTATTGAACAAAATTGTTTCAATCTTTCATTTCGTAAATATAACAGTTTGAATTCTCAGAAAAAAAAAAAAAAAAAAAAAAAAAAAAATCTGTAACAGTCAAATTATAAAACATCTTCGAACTGTAATAAAATCTTCTTAAAAATTTTTATTTTCTCATACGATTAAATCGATTATAGCGACGAATCGTTCAATACACTTCATTTTCAATAGAAAACATACTAAAATAAACTTCAATAAAACATAAAAATGACATGACACCCGAATACATTTACAATATATGATCGTTTGCGTTCATTTGTTTGGTATCGGTATATTTACGAGAGTTAGAGCATAGACGCCAGACATGCCAAAATCATAAATACTTTTATCTGTGTTGGAAATTGTTAAAAATGACAGTGTTACGACGCCATTATTAGAAAAAAAAGTATAGTTGAAACAGTATAAAATATGCTAAATAAGAATATGTCTCTGATTTTCTATAATATATTTAAACAATCTTAAAACGGAAATCAATTAATTAGGTCATAAATTTAGACCCTAAATTATTTGAAAACAACTAAAATATCTATAAAAAATAACTTTCTTTCTATCTTAAGGAAGGGGGGGGGGGGACAAAAACCACTTCTTATCTAGGCATTTGCTTTACTTTTTCTTAAACGAAAAAAGTAAGTTTATTAGAATCTGGTGAACAAAATTTTTATATCAATATTTTTAGACAATTCTTCTGATTTTTTTTTCTTATGTACTGCATATAGAAATACAAATACATTATTTTGAAACTTCCTTTATAGCACCCTTCGTTATAACAAACTTATTTTGTATTTTCTTTATCAAGGAAACAGCCACATATATTTATTCCGCTTCGGAAATGTTTCAGAATACTGGAATTGCGGAAAATGCATATGAGAATGTAATGCTGTTTAGATATGCATAATGTTATGTATCAGAAACAGCAGTACGTGTATCAGACTAATGATATATATACAGGCCGTTAAAATGATACGTATATCATTATTCCGATATACGTGCAGTTTATTAGAAACATATATCATGACGGTACATGTAAATGATTACATACAGATGAAATCATGCGTATATATATTGCAATATGCATATGAACTGTACATATATCTTGCATATACACAGTCATATATATAAGAACTGTACATACAACTTATATATACATATATATAGTCATATGTATACGCATATAGTACAAATTATGTATATACAATTATACACATACATAATAGTATATACATATACATGTGCCTGGCATATGCATACGCACTTACCTATATTACAGTATATAGTCATACTGTACGCACTCATATAATACAGACATATATACATGTATATACTTTATATACCTACGTATATTACATGTATGCAAATTACATGCATGCACATTAAATATATTTTATATATGTACATTTATATAGCCATATACATATTATCCTCCATACATATATATTACATGTACGGATATAATGCATATATATTATATACATTACTACATACATACATATATATATATATATATATATATATATTACTACATACATAAATATTATATATATGTAGCAATATGTGTATAAATTTTACATGCATTTTCTATAATAAATATCATTATGTATCAGAAATGTTTCATCTTTTATTGCACCGTTTATCAAATTGTGACAGAGGAAAAATCACATCTCGCTTGGATTTGGAAGAGGGAGGAAACTTTTTGGGTGGATCATATTTCAAAAGGAGCACTCACCCAGCAGTTGGTAGAGATATCCAGAAATAGCATCCCACAGCTGCGCTGCATCTTCTCCGGTAAATGCCACGAGATATCCGGTACTCGAGATCATATTTATTTTGTCGATGGTGTCCAAAATTAAGTTCAGAATACCCTGCGAGAAATAACGTTTCAGGTTATACAAAGAGAAATTGTAAAAGTATTTTTTTTTATGATTTAATTTGTAAATAATTTTCTAAACTTCGAATATATAGGAGATTTGTATTCATTCGAAGTCGGTTAAATGGAAATTTATGTTAATTAGGAATAATCATTAAGTCTCAAAAACCTTGTATTATAATACATTTTAAAATTAGTTCGTTGATTCGAGTTTATTTTTATTACATCGGTTAATTCGAAGCAGAACTCTTCACGTGCCGAGTTAAACTAGACAGGAATTCGGAAACATAAATCTCGGCAACCCAAAAGCCAGCCGAACCCGAACTAAAACGTAATTAGTCAATTTTTAGTGGAATTACATAAAAGCAGTCTACAATTACATCTGTATTATCAGCTTTGTCTTTCTTGTATGAAAATTAACAGAAATACACAGATTAATATTCAAAAATGTAGTTGTTGTTTTATTCATTTGAAAAATAGTTCAGCACTTTCTTTTGAAAATTTTGATTAACTCGAACCTGACTTGAAAGAATAGAAACATTTAAATTAAACTCGCCGCAGGGTTGACTATGGTTATAAATCAAGTTACCCGACTCGGTACAAGAGCTATCGGTATTAGAGAGGTCTAATTCGAAGCAAAATAAATTACTATATTCAATGTGTTCAAACTAACCTTAAGTTTAAAAAAAGAGCAAGTCTTATGAATATTGAAGAATTTTAATGCCGTGATTATGGGCTTGATTAATTTATATCGATAAACAGCATTTCTTATCAAACTGTATGCGGTCAAGGCTCTAATGTAAATGAAGACGTTTGCGCCCCTATATCAGAAATTTCCTAGAGCTTCAATTTTCTTATTTGCCAAAAGATAATTTTAATTACAAATGAAACTGAACTTTTATTTATAAACTTTTACCAAATAGGACATTTAATACTAAAGGAAATTTGTGTACGGAGGTAAAAACAGCCTAGGATAAGGTTACAAGATAACAGATAAAAACAAGATAAGGTTATATTTTCTATTCTTCTAATATGGTAGTAATGAAAAACAAATTAATAAACGGATGCTCTAAAAATAAGCACACTCTTTCAAATGGAAATAAAACGATATTACAATTTTTACCTACATTTTTAATTTTCCATTATGAATTTTATTAATAAAAAGTAAGCAGTTACAAGGAAAATACGATTTCAACATCACTTAATTCACTAAATCCTCCACCAGGTGCGTGAACTACAGATGTAGAAAATAAATAAAAGGGACTTTATGCAATGAAACTGGCTATAAATTAAACAAAAATTAAATGCTACATAAAGTTGAATGAAAATCCTCATTTGTTTGAAAAAAATAAGAAAAAAAAAAAACTCGCAAAAATGTAACAGGTTAGCCGTGCGGATTACAGTTGTAGAATCTTGTAAGGCATGAGATGAAGCTGTATCAGTGAGCATCAAGGTTATTTGCAAAAAAAGCTTCCACGAATACTCTGACACTCAACTACTAACTCGAAACTCTAATCAAGATTTTGACTAACATCGCGTCTATGCTACAGGTCTTCACGAGCTGAAATTTCCAGCTCAGGCACAGCCCAGTATAAAATCAAAAAGTTCGACCCGGACTCGTTTTGTCACGAAACAATTTCTGCAAAATATTCCGATTTATACACTGTAAAAAAATTATGTAAATAAATTATATATGAGATGCACTAATCGATGCTATATTGTATAAATTTTTATTAAACTTATTTCATGAAATTGGTGGCAATATGCTGCCTCCAATTCTATTGAGTAATCTAACTTTTTACTTTCAACAACTATCGAGTAATCTACAGAGTAATCGTGAAATAGTACACCAGTTATCATAGTTTAAATTAAACTCTTATAAAAGTTAAATTGCTTCCTAAAATTGGAGGCAGCATGTTCCACCAATCGCATAGAGTAAGTTTCATAAAAGTACACTGTTAAAAATCTTGTGCTACTTTGAACCGAAATTTGGTGCTTAGTAGCTGCCACCATAAGATGGTGAAATCTTGTTCCAAGATTCGGAACTTCGGTTGAACCACAGTACCATTTTTTCAAATAATATGGTGTAAACTCGCTCCAAGATTTGGAGCTTCGATTGAACCATCCTATGGTGGCAGCTGGTAATAGCTGTGAGCAACAAATCTTGGTTCAAAGTAGCATGAAATTTTTAACAGTGTATTACAGTGTAGCGTCGACTAGTGGAGCTCACTTATAATTTATTTTTGGCATGTGCATTGAAAATTGGTCATATTTGCACGAGCAAGTCCGAATCTGTTGAATTTAGTATATCAAGCCGATCGATCTGCTTATTTTTTTTCTTATCAGCCGGCAGGTTCGTTTGATTTTTCGTAACAACCCGAATTTTTTTTTTTATCGGTTCGACCCATTAAAGAAAAATTGCCTGTATTCTACCGGTCCGGCCCATTCTATAGTTTATTTTCATTTTTCTAGCCTACTCAGGTTCTGTGCTCTAATTTACACTCATGATAAAGGGTTAAGAATTAAAGAAAGTACCAGTGCCCATTAATTACCTCCTCTTGGAACAGATCCTGTCGATTCCTCAAGGCCTTCAGTTTATTCTGTTTCTCTTCATGTTCTATGTCTTCCTGTGGCTGTTCGAAGTAGGCGATTAAATCTTCGAGGCAGAAGATAACTTCCTCTAAATCTTGAGAGGTAAACTTGACAGCTTCCTCTTGCTCCCTCTGAAGCGAGTCTAAGCCCCTGCAGAAAACAATTTAATATTAAAAAATGTTATATTTTCAAACACTTGTATCAACTTACATAAGAAAAAACGTTAAAAGAACATATGAGGGACTCACAGCTATAACAGACCAAGTCTAATTTGAAAAAAAAAATGAGATAGTTCATTTAGAAGGTGTACAAAATCTTTTTTATTAAGTCCCACAATAATGAAGTCTGTAAAAAACATGACATATATAGACAGAGAGGTGGCAGCACAGACAGTCCTCTCATAGAGCTCACGGGTGAATATCTGGGATCTACATATTAAAACGCAATCGGTCTGCCAAGTCCTATCTTGGTAGAAAACCCGATTTTTGCGATTGACTCGTAAGGTTTACCATTGTGCTTTCCTGCACCCAGAAGTATGCAGGATTGAGAGCAGAAGAACATAATAGTAAACCTATGAGCCAATCAATAAAATTCAGGTTTTTAGGTGTTTTCCATCAAGGTAGGACTGGGCAGACCGATTGCGTTTTAATATGCGAATCAAGATTTCACAAGTCATAGATTTCTCCGTGAACTCGATGAGGTAATCGTCTGTGCTGCTTCCTCCCGGTCTAATATGAGAAAATAGGTAAAAATAAACTTGGTTTACTGCGGGAATGGATAGAACAAATTTTATCTACCTTCTAACTTAAATATCTCCCTTTTTTGAGAAATGCACTCGGTTTATTATGCTTGTCAGCACCTCATATCACCTACTGAAAATTAAATGTTTGATTGTCTCATAGCAATGTTTAAATACAGCAAAATGATACATGACATAATCAATTTAGAAGGTGTATAAAATCTGTTTCACTCACATCCACAGTAAACCAAGTCTGTAAACAGATGACATATATGAGAAAATTATGTTAAAACAGGCTTTGTTTAATGTGGAATATATGGAATAGATTTTATGCACCTTCTAAAGGGACTATCTCACTCTGTTTCAAAATGGACTTAGTCTACTTTGGTTGTGAGATTCTCATATCACCTCCTGAAATTTATATGTTTGATTGCCTCTCAATACAGTGTTTAAATAAGGAAAAAGTAAAGAGAGGTTAAAAGAACTTTTATACTGAACGTCAAAATAAGAAGAAAAAAAGAACGATCAATGTAACATTACAGTCAATTGTGACAACTTTGACCAATAAGGGTAGCTTTGGCCAAAAAAACAGACAAAAAAAATCTGCCCAATTGTTTCAGTTAACAGCAAAATTTCGTTCTCAAAATACAGGTAACAGCATTATCGTGAGGTTGGCAGCTAATTGTAAATAATTCGCCAAGGTTTCACCATGGCAACATGGGACAAAGTTTCGTAAATGTGGACCAAAGTTACCCGAAATTGGGCCAAAGTTGTTACTTCAATTGACTGTCGTTCAAAAAGGAAAATCATTATTTTAATTCGTACAAAGTTAATTATCCTCCTCAGTCCTGATGTCGCCTGTACACTGTTAAAAATTTTGCTCTAGTTTGAACCAAATTTTGGTGCTCAGTAGCTGTCACCATAAGATGGTTGAAATATCGTACCAACATTTGGAGCTTCCTATTTCAACCTCGCTCCAACAATTGGAATTATGCTTCCACAGGAGCTCCCAATATTGGTTCAAGATTTCTCAATATTACAGTGGCAGCTATTGATCACCGAAATCTGGTTCAAACCATGACAAGATTTTTAACAGTGTAGAAGACACTATGAAACATCCTTTAAATTAATTTAAATGTTTCTAGAATTGTTAAAATTTCTTCTAAATCTTTTAATAAATGCGTGCATATCATAAGCATTGATATGTAGAATGATACATCTTTGGAGGTGTTTTATAGAAATTCTAAACTGGTTTTTGTCGTCCCACATTATATTTGTCTCAGGACTGGAGAGGTTAAGACTGCATGACACTTATTTTGGAATTTAACAAAATCATTTACGTATTGAAATTGGACTAACTTTTAAAAGTTGAATAACAGCGCTAAAATTTTACTGCATATTTAAATTCGGCTTACCAAAAATGTGGAAAGACAAACGGCATCCATTTTAAATGATGCGTTAGTGAAACATAAAGTATTGAAATATAAATTAATTCCAGCAATCCCATCTCACTTGATCAGTATAAAGCAAGTTACTAGCTTAAAGTAACTAGCTTGGCCTTTTGCTCGACTCTAACGTTCTCGCCTCTTGATCATGACATCTTTAGTTCGAATCCCACCGGTGCCAATCCACACTTACTCTTCATTGATGACCCGGTCAAACACGCAACAGCAATAATCTCGTCTCATAAACAATAGATGGCAGCACTAAAAAATCTTTTCTTGTACCCGGTGAAATGCTCACAGCACAAAGCCTGTCATTCCATGCATCACACATACAAACGACAGAATCATTCACGAGTGCAAATTGCTCGACAGACGTCAGCAAATACAACTTTCTTATCGGGGATGGAGTGTGTAGCAATTTCATCTCGTTTGATCAGTATAAAACGAGTTACAAGGAGTGTGTAGCGATCTCATCTCATTTGGTCAGTATAAAACGAGCAACTGCTTCGTCTTTTGCTTGACACTAACGTTCTCGTTTCCTGATCATGAGATCTTTAGTTCGAATCACACCGGCGTCAATAATACTCTCTCTTCAAAATCAATAATTAAAACGAAAGTCCATTATTTAGGCACAACTTGGCCAATAATTTATATATTTCACTATTTTTTGTATTATTTAAAGCTTCGTCAAAAGCCATAGTCTGTTGTCTAGTACCTTATTCTGTAACATAAGGTGTATAACGGGCATGCATATTTTTTTTTAAATATTTTTCTTTATTATTATAATTAATAAATAATACAATTTTTCAAAATTTATACATGAAAACACATACTGTTTTCGTCACCACTGTTTTTTTTTTCTTTTTAAAGAAAATATATCTAGTAGGAGGCTGATTTTATTTTGATTCAAGAATCATTGCAAACATTTTATAAGATATTCAAAAAATAAAAAAAATGCTGGTAAAAATATCTTTATTCCTTGTATCAAACCAATTTTTGTCGATGCATATTTTTTTTTTTTTAATATTTGTCAGTTTAAAATTAAGGAAACACTATTAAGTTGCTTAGTTCTCACCATAAGTTGCATCAGTAATGTTTAAACATATTTGTACTCTCTACGCGATCTCGCAAGTTTTGCAAATAATTAAAAAATACATATGAGTAGATACCGATATATATACATATAAAGATTTAAAAATATATAATTATATTTATTTAAAATGTATTTTTTCCGTAAAAATAAAAGTCAGGTTTTTATTTTTTTATTTTTTTTTCAAATCATAACACAAATATCGAAACATAATATTTCAAGTCTGGTTTATAGAGTTTCCAGTAACCTTCACCAATCTGCCCTTCTCGCTAATGAACCTTACTACATAATTAATATCAAGTTGTTGTATTGGTTAAAACATATGTTCATATATTAACATAACAATAGTTCATATGTAGTTATATAGTTTACTACATACATATATTGAATATTATACCTGCACTCTAAAAAGTAAATGTGTAAATTAATCTCATTTATATACATATATGTGTAAATTTGTAAAAGTACACATTTGTCATAAAGTTTACACACTTCTAGCTAAAATTTACCCATACTTATGTATGTTTATTGGCTTAATGGAAATGTGTATTTTGAAATTGACACACAAGGACGTATATTTGGCAATTTACACGTTTTTTACACATACAGACAAATCGTTTTTGTATCATCAGTATACCTGTTTTAATATGTAAATTTACGCACTTATTTCTTAAAGTGTATGTACATGTGTGTAATACATTTATGGATATATTATATATGGAACATTATTATATAGCATATTATTTATTTATGTACATAGAATGCTAATATATATGCATATATTATGCATAGCATAGAATATATTATGCATATAGTTATCTGTAATACATATTTTTGTTCATTACATAGTACATAAACAGTTATATAGTTTATAATAGTAGCATATTAGTGTATGATACTATATACCTGGTGTCCCCAAAAGGACTGATGGATTTTAAAATTCAACAAAATGCGAACGGGGACAGATATTAAAAAAATTCACGCAGGAGGGATATGTATGATGCCAGAAGATTTTTACTGTGATTTTTGATTTTAGTTAGAATTTCAAACAATAGATGACGCTCAGAGCAATAAGTGGTCCAGAGCCGATTTTTGGTATTTTACGATCCATCCAATACATTTTAATTTCTTTTTTTCCCATGGAAGAAAAGAGAGGCAGAAAAATACGCCTGGATTCAGCTGTTATTGCTTGCAGCGCCATCTATCACTGCTGTTTGTAACTAAAACTGAGAATCGCAGCGTAGAAACTCCTGACGTCCTTAATAACACTTCCGCAAGAATTTTTCTTATATCAGTCACCGTTTGCAAGTTATTGAATTTTGAAATCCATAAGTCATTTTTGGAAAAACCCGGTATTTACATATGAATAAATGGTGTACGATAGTAGTTCACTTTCATATGATTAAAAGAATGCAGGTGCGCTCTCCAAGATTACTTCATCAGACTCTGGCTCTCACTAGTGAGTGAGTACCTATGAAATGGTGTTTCGTTTGTCACTTACGTGATGAATTTGTTGAAGAGGGAGCTGCACTTTCTGATGACACGAGCGGTGCGGGATTCCTCCTCTTGCGACCGACTGAACTCCAAACCGTCGTCCATCTTGCCTTCCTCGGACATGATGGCCTACAAAATAGGAGAAAAACAGATAATTCATACAGTTTATGGAAAATGCTTATTAATTTTATGGTACATATATATAGTGGTGGCCAAAATTGTGGACACTTTTGGAAATTTGTATGTTTTCTACCGTAATTTCGGTTGTATAAGCCGCGGATAAAACAATTCTTTTTGGACCCAGAAATCTTATTTAGTAATTGAAGACAAATATTTACGTCGATCTAAGTAGTAACATTTGTTTCTTAAAAAATTCTGGGTCTAAAAAGAATTGTTTGATCTGCGGCTTATACTCCTTAAATTACGGTAATTTTCTCTTTAAAATGATTTATGTTGTTAACTTACAACGTGTGACTCTTTAAAATGTCTTTTAATGTTTCTAACATTTTGTTTAGAATGATATATAAGCGTTTTTTTTTTTTTTTTTTTTCATTTTGTGAAATGTAACGTTTTCTATAATTATACAAAGTTAGAAAACAGAAATTTCAAAAATTCAAATGGCCGCCATTTTGAAACAAGATGGTGGTTGAAGCTGGCCAATGAACTCTGTTGAGAAATTAATACGTACTATGCACAATCTTGGCCACCACTGTATATATTTGAATATAATTAAATGTATAAGCAGGGTGGTGAGTGGTCAGGGAAAAACACAGTAAAAAAAAAAAGAGGAAACTACCAATTATTATTGTTATTTTTTTTTTATAGAAAATACTTCCAGTAATATAAAGAGATTACAAAACGCGAATCTCTCTTTAACAAAATACTGGTATTTAAAACCTTTTTGGCAGTGTTTTTCCCTAACCATTCGCCAACCTGATAAGGAATACTGTTCATTAACTACATGCATTAAACCTACACTGCAAGTTATATATGGGTTAAAATTTAATTGTTAAATATATAAATTCAGCTCTATCCTATACTACTACAGTAAAGAAAATAGTTACCTTATATAATCACATAAATCTGCGATTAAATATGAAAAAATTTCACACTTTTTAATTTTTGATATCAAACACTACAATGAATATAAAAAAAAATACTTTCAAAAGAAAATTTAATTAGTTTTAGGATTATTTTTTCCTTATTTTTTTAATCCTCTCACTCACAATGTCACATGTTTTCAAGCATAAGTGATATATTTCATCTGCGAGCTGTCACATTTATCGCAATTGATTATTTAAGCTAAATTTGATTACAATAAAATTGCAATTATTATTATTAAATTAATTTAAAAATGTCTAAAATTAAAAAGTAACTTTTTTTTTTTTTTTGGTTTTAATTAGTTGCAATGTATCTACAATGTGTACAAAATTCTGACGATATTTTGAATAACAGACAATTGTAGCAATTGCATAGAACGCCAATCCTCCATAGTCAATTGTTATACAATATTACAAAACAATTAATGCAGTGACAAGCTTTATTTTCATATGATATTACCTCAAACTAAAAACAGACTTGTTTCAATAAAACAATAGCGCTAAAGATCATTGGTTTGTGTCTCCATAACAGATACCTGCTCCCTTTCAAACTAGCATTTCGCGGTTCGGCACGCTGTAATTCAGTTACTGTTTGATACTTAGTTTTTTAAGTGATTTTTAACTAAAAATTACAGCAATAATGTTATGATTTATTTCATTTAAAATTTTAAAAATCAAGATGATACCTTGCGCACTTGAATATAGGCAGATAAAACGGCCGACGTTTAAAGAACCGTTTTTTTTTTTAAATATTGACTAGTTTCGGGAACAAGATAAAACAATGTTTTAAGAACTAGAACTTTTCTAATTATTGCAGGCTAGTTTTGATAGCATCTAGTGTATGGTACACTCTGAATTATAACGAAACTAATCTGTAATAAATGGGAAAATTTCAGGCGCTTAAAACCTTGTTTTATTTGACTATTCTTTGTATGAGTAAAATAAAACAACGTTTTAAGCACTAGAACATTTCTAACGATTGCAGATTTGTTTTAGGAACAAGATAAAACAACGTTTTAACCCTCAGAACCTTTTTAACTATTGCAAACTAGTTTCAGGAGCATGATAAAGCAATGTTTTAAGCACCAGAAATTTTCTAATTATTGCATGCTAGTTTCAGGAGCAAGATGAAACATTGTTTTAATCACCAAAATTTTTCTAATTGTTGCAGATTGGTATCAGGAGCACGATAAAACAATGTTTTAAGAACCAGAAATTTCCTAATTATTGTCGACTAGTTTCAGGAGCAACATAAAACAATGTTTTGAGCACCAGAACTTCTCTAATTATTTCAAACTAGTTTCAGAATCAAGATTAAACAACATTTTAATTTGCAGAATTTTATCTAATTATTCTGGACTAGGTTCAGGAGCACGATAAAACAATGTTTTAATCAGCAGAACTTTTTTAATTATTGCAGATTGGTTTCAGGAGCACGATAAAACAATGTTTTAATCAGCAGAAGTTTTCTAATTATTGCAGATTGGTATCAGGAGCAAGATAAAACAATGTTTTAAGCACCAGAAATTTCCTAACAATCGTAAACTAGTTTCAGGAGCAAGATAAAACAATGCTTTAATCTCCAAAATTTTCTAATCATTACAGACTAGTTTCAGGAGCAATATAAAACAATATTTTAAGCACCGGAACTTTTCTAATTATTTCAAACTAGTTTCAGAATCAAGATGAAACAACGTTTTAATCTGCATAACTTTATCTAATTATTTTGGACTAGTTTCAGGAGCACGATAAAACAACGTTTTAATCTGAAGAAATTTTCTAATTATTGCAGATTGGTTTCAGGAGCAAGATAAAAATAATTTATAAGCACCAGAAATTTACTAATTATTTCATACTAGTTTCAAGAGCACGATGAAACAACGTTTTAATCTGCACAACTTTATCTAATTATTTTGGACTAGTTTCAGGAGCACGATAAAACAACGTTTTAATCTGAAGAACTTTTTCAATTATTGCAGATTGGTTTCAGGAGCAAGATAAAAATAATTTATAAGTACCAGAAATTTACTAATTATTTCATACTAGTTTCAAGAGCACGATGAAACAACGTTTTAATCTGAAGAACTTTTCTAATTATTGCAGATTGGTTTCAGGAGCAAGATAAAAATAATGTTATAAGCACCAGAAATTTACTAATTATTTCACACTATTTTCAGGAGCACAATGAAACAACGTTTTAATCTGCAGAACTTTATCTAATTATTTTGGACTAGTTCGAGGAGCACGATAAAACAATGTTTGAATCTGAAGAACTTTTCTAATTATTGCAGTCTAATTTTAGTTGCATCTAGCGTAGAATATACTTTGAATTCTAGCGAAACTAATCTGTAATAAATTAGAAATTTTCTAGTGCTTAAAACCTTATTTATCTGACTATTTTCTGTATGAGTAAAATAAAATAATGTTTTAAGCACCACAACTTTTCTAATTATTGCAGACTAATTTCAGGAGCAAGATAAAACCCCGTTTTAATCTTCAGAACTTTTCTAATTAATGCAGATGGGTTTCAGGAGCAAGATAAAATAACTCTTTAAGTGTCAGAACTTTTCTAATTATTGCAGTCTAATAATTTGGTAGCATTCAGTGTACGGTATACTCTGAATTCTACCAAAACTAATCTGTAATATAAAAGAAAATTTCTGGTTTCTAAAACGTTGTTTTATCTGTATTTTTTTCTGTATGAGTAAAATAATTTTTTTTTCACAACAATTTTCTTTGTTTAAAAAAATTCATAAACTTTCATGTTACTTAGTAAAAAGAAATAAAATTCTTACCTGTTTTTCTTCCACTTTTCCCACACCTCTCTTTTTTGTCTCGTAAGTCTAAAAAGAAGATTAGAAAATACGTTAAATATACATAAAATAAAATAAAATAAAATGAATATTTCGTTAATAAAATGAACATATATCTGTCATACTTTATAATAGAAAGTAAAAAAAAGTACTTACAATTATTTACGTTCTGTATAGTAATAACTCTTAAAGCAAATGATTTTTTTTTTTTAAGTTTTGCTACTCTACAATTCGGTATTTTAAACAAGTGATTACTTTCAATGATAATAATATTATTTGCTGTTCTATCAAAGATAATAATAATTTGCTGTAAGTAATAATGTACTTGAATTTTTTATGCTTATAAGTAAAGATATATGATTTTTAATGAAACAGTTATTGTAATATCAAAATCTTATTATTTCATAATCATTCAAAGGTTTTTTTATTTATATTATGAATCTGTAATTGACTTGCATTATTTTTTTAAAGCGGCTTTTAGTGTATATTGAATACTATACAATTTTGCATCACCGATATTGTATTTTCCTTGACCTGGTATACCTTGTAACTACCGCATACGAATACATGCCATATCGTCAAACATCTGTATTAATCATAGACATGCCCTTTCGGATCATGTCGATTATTCAGATAAATTATACGATACACATGTTTGTGAAACACAGTTATATCGCTATTACACGAGTTAATGCGTATAAAACAGTATTTGCTTTCATAAACAATCATTGCTGTATAGATGATAATATATCTGATTTTTAATATATACATGTGAAAAGTATGTGATAGAATGTTTCAATTTAACAAAAATATATATATATATATATTGTAATTTAAATAAAAAAAAATTTTAATTTAATGCTTTGAAATTTTTTACATGTCTTTCTAAAAAAAAAAAAAAAAAATCTATATAAACATGATGACTGAAATTTCATGTTCTATTTTTTCTGCATGTTAAAAAAATAGAAAAAATAGCTCTGTCGGCATGAAATTTCTATATGTCGGTAAGATAAGATTGAATAACCTTTTAAAAAGAATCATCATGTTTATAGATATATATATATTTATTTATTTTTATTTATTATTTTTTTTTTTTAGAAAGATTGTGACGGTATACTCATGCTGGGTGTCATTTATCACATTATATGCAGACATACTCAGTAATTTAGGTTAAAACAACACAGTTTATTAAAATGATAAGGGCTAAAGGAAAGTGGAGCAAGTCTATAGTTTCACACACTGAGAACACTATGAACAGCTAAAATCATACTCACAAGTTTCCGTCTAGCACTTGACACTATTTCCTGGCTGATCTACTAAACAAATCTTAATTTCACAGCCCGTGGCTGTGGATATTTCTTTATTTGCTCAAATAATCAAAACGGAACGATTCTAAACTTTCTTACCAAGGCCGAACCTTTAATCCACTATCTGAACTCCTTTTCGCTTTACTGGAGGCCGTAGCTATTCTCTAATCGTCAGCACCTTACTAAACAGTCATCAACTTCGTTGTCCAATGGCGGAACACACACAGAGGCTGCTGGCTACTGCCAGGAACACACAGACGCTGGCTGCTGGCTAAGGCCAGAAACACACACACCACAAACTCACACCCAAGCTTTTATACGCGACAAACTGAGATACTTCTCATTAACATAATACTAATAACCGCGAGCTAACTGCGGAATTCGAAAGAGCACACACACTCTAGAAAGTTAAAGTAAAAGAGAGGACAGATGTCGCTTTTACGCCTACAAAATGTTAAATTATTGACGTCACGATCTCAGAAACACTAGAGTGCCTTTATGACTAAAGGTCACTCCCTCACAACCCCCCCTCGAACTCCGCAGAGAAAAAGGGCTGGGCTAAATGCATGCCCAGAACTTTTTCTTGTTATAAATTTAGAGCCGTAATAAAACACAGTGATGGGTGAAATTTAACGCCGAAACATAACTTTTAAAATATTAACTTTAACCCATCACAACCAAAAAAACTCAGTTTGCCTCAAATAATCACATATTCAATCCAATCATTCTTCTATCTTACAAATAGCCTCCGTAAAACTTCCAAAAACTCGTAAAACTTTCAAAACTAATTACTTCTTCTCTCAAAACAACCCACTCCACTGGGAGTGCTAAAATTTCTCAAAACACTAACCTTCCGAAATTTTCCTCAATATTGCAATGCAACTATAACTTTACCCAAAAATTTCTCCATAACTTTTAATATACTAGAATTCGCACCAAGTCCAAAAAACCCAATGCGCAAAAACTTTCCTCATCCAAATTCCGACTTCATCTAAAATTACATTTACTTCATACTAAACTAACTCTGCTACTACGTAATACCTACATCCCCATTAGCCAATGAACTAACTCCCAAACTTCTTCAGACTTAACTCCACTTGAACAATAATTGGGGCACATACGTACAGCGGCATATCGCTGTGCTTATGCAACAATCAAAAAATATCAAAAATTTACAAAATGACGTCATCAATCTCTTCATCTGTATTAACTAAAAGAAAAATAGCAGAATCAATACATAACAAAAAGTATACTTCCCTGCAAGAAAATCACATTAACATTCAATTTTAATACAATACAATTTCAAATTCAAATGCAGCTTAAAACTTCGCAACTTGCGGAAACCATTTCCAACTAAAGTACAAAACGCAACTCATAAAGCACGAACGATAAGAAGAAAGTTAATTCATTAAATGTTAGTATAAGAGATAGAAACGCGTGTCAAGGACTTCTTGACCGCAAAACACGTGCGCGCCTGAACCGCGGCGCGTGTACAAAATAACCCAAATTACTATCTGTACTTTCTGAATATTTAAACATACATTAACATACATTTTATAACACATGAACAATAACAATATAGTAACATTTTAAACAAATAATATAACAATTTAACAATAAATCCAGAATTTTTAAAAAGCAGTTAAGACCAAAATTTCCAACATACATAAAACTAACAATTTTGCAAACAAATTTTGAACACAATTAAGCACTAAACGTGAGTCCGTCAAAAAATTCCAAAAATGGCCAAAAGTACAAAACAGTCTCTCTGCTTTCTATTCCTTCACATTGCTACCACATATATGCACTCTAATAGAAATTTAATAAAGAACATTATCACCCAATCATAGAGATGATTCACTGCTTGCAGGCTTCATACTGCAAGATGCATAGGCGTAGAATTGTATGGGCCCATGGGGCTCGGGCCCCTCCAATAATTTTTTCAAATGGGCTGTATTTTTTGGCGTCAACCAATCCAGAAAAATTCACAATTTTTGGAATTTATAATAATTTATAGAATTTTTCTGAGTCAATTTTTTTCGAGAGAAAATTTTCTTTCCCTAAATTCGTTGTTTATTTTTATTCTTTATTAACGGCTGAAACAACCCAAGAAAACTTTTTCCATAGTGCATGGGCACTCTTCGTCTCCCAGGAATTTTTTTTTCCCTTCCTTTCTTCTTTGGACAGTGAGCGTAGTTTCTAGGAAAAGTACCTTTTTCTGAATCTGACGTCCAGCATAGGGGGCAATAAATTAACACGTCGTTACGTTAAAAACGTAGACGACGAGTCCAACACGATCAAATTACAAAACCATAGATAAGAGGCTTGCCTTTCCCCATACATACAAAGAATGGGCCTTCCAGCCTTAAAAAGGTCCTAATTTAGGAGCTTCAAAGAAATGAGAGGTGTGGGGGAGTATAGAGGTGTTTTTATTTTTTTTTGCAATGGATGACCAAAACAAAACAATCACTAGTGTCTGAAGGCAACGAATGCGGATGGGAATTTTTTTCTTTTTACTGATGTTAGGCATAAAGTATAAAATTTGTATATAAATAAATGCAAACTGCAGATGGAGAAACAACTATTAAAGTTATCTAAAGATACTCAGCAGTTTCTTGCATTAATGGATGATTCCCAAGGAACAAGTAGTTCCAATAAATAGTAAGTATTCAAATGTTCCTACTTTTTATTTTAGAGAATTTATTTTTACGTTACCTTAGGTTATCTGATTAAAAGTCTGAACAGACCTGGGCCGGGCCCGAAATTCGAATTCAGGCCAGTTTCCTTTCATTGACCGCAACCTGGTAAAGTCAGGGCCTCCCCCCCCCCATACACACACACTCATCTCCTAAGCCCGAACATTTTTTTAAAAATCCTATTAATCTGAAATTTGATTAATTATTATCGTTTCGATGTTCACATTAGAAATCTGCCCAGGCTCGCAGGTCGATTTCCATTACTGACATTCGGGCCGGGACGGGTCTAGTCATTAATCTTTTTATGCCGGGCTGGGTTCGGGCCTTATTTTTTTTCCTCGAGTATCGGGCCGGGCCTAACTTATTTTTCTAACTACTAAACTAAATATTGCACATTTAATATTTTTATACCGTTGCGTTAGAAAAAAAAATGCACTTTTAAATGAAATTTGTCTGAAATCTTTGTCACTATTAGTTTCCAAATTATTATTTTAAAGTTTTTATTACTTTTTTGTCATAGTGTCATCAGAAGTATTCCATTTTCGGACATTAAATATGGACTACTCAAAAAACGAATAAAATAAAATAAGTTGCGGAATTCAACCAAAAAAAAAAAAAAGATTCAGATATACTTCAGATTTCCCAGTTCTCTATTGAGGACAACAACTATTTTTCAAATAGTTAAAAGGATTCCCATTTTTTTTACGGTAAAAAATTACCAGTTGTGTTATTTCCGAGATTTCCTGCACTAAAAATGGTAAGACGGGATTTTTAGTATCTGAAAAATTTGAAATTTCATAGAATTCAAAATATCCTGATTAGATAATTTTTTGTCAAAGAACAGGATTTATTTTAATATCCTTCTTTGACTCTGGAAAAAATTTTCTTGGAAATACAAATTAAAGGATGAGAGAGGCGTGCTATATATATAATATGTCATTTTGAAAAAAAAAATGCCTTATCTAAAATCTATTCGCAATTTGTATACTTTTGTGATTAGAAGAAATATGCTTCTAGCATCAGTGGTACAGTAGTTTCCATTATATCTATTTTAAATTATCCGGTATATAGCGTAGATGTGCCAGTAATGGACCACCTTGTAGTAATGGGCCACCTCCCAATTTTTAGTTTATAAAAAAATAATAAATAATAGTTAAGCTTATATTATTTTTTTCTGAACTCCACCTTGCATGCTTTATAAACTGGATTGATTTCTTACACTTTTCATGAAAACAATTAGGAAGAAGAAAATAACGTTTCACGGTTTCGCTGTTTTTCATTGAAAATCTTAATGAACATGCTAAGAGCTGACTTTACTTACTTAGTTTTATGGTAAACTGAAAAAAAAAAGTGGCCGGAAAAAAAGTTATCGGAAAAAAGTGAAATAAACTACAAAAGCGGAAAAAAGTTACCGGAAAAAGTGACAAAAAAAGTTACCGGAAAAAAAGTGACAAGGAATTGAAATTGCGGATTTATTATTGATTTGGGGGGGGGGGGGGTTCATTAGTTAAGTATGAAAGGGGTTTGGGGGGAGGCTCTTAATTTAGGTTAATGGGTTTTTCATGCTGAATTAACTGTTTTGGTTCAATTTTTGGATATACGTTCATACTGAAAAGACGCTTGCCTGATTAGTTTTGGAAGGGACGATTACCCCCCCCCCCATCCGCCCTAAATTAGATAAATGGATTTTTATGCATAATTATCTAATATTTGTCAAATTTGCATACAGGTTCTTTTTGATAGGCTTATATGTATTATTAAGGCCTGAAGAGTTTTGGGAATTTAATGTTTTAGTATAGAGGGGGAACGGGAGATAAACTCTCTTAAATTAAACTAATAGCTTTTTACGCAGAATTATCCAATTTGCTTGAAATTTTGGACATAGGTTCATTATGATAATACGCATATCTGATTAGTTATGGGATTCTTTTGCTGATTATAAAGGGGGGATGGGCAATCATCATTTTTCAAACTAGATAAATCGGTTTTTATGCGCACTTATGCGATATATTTCAAATTTTGGATATAAGTTCTTTCTCATAAAGCTAATCCCTGAATAGTTTTAAGGGTTTAATGGCTATGTATAGAGGGGGAACGGGGTATAACACAGCTTAAATTAAATAAATGGCCTTTTACGCAGAATTATCCGATTTGATTCAAATTTTGGATGTAGATTCATTATAATAAAGCTTACCCCTGATTAGTTGTAGGGTTCTTTTTCTAACTAAAAAGGGGGAGCGGGCGATTGACCCCCCTCCTTAATTTTTTTTTTTTTTTTTTTTTTCACAACTATCCGGCGTATTTCAAATTTTGGATATACAAGTGGTTCTTTCTGTTAAGGGTGTATTTCGATCCAAACTGCTTATTTTCCGATTTATTTTTAAAAACGCTTTGATGTCATATGCATTAAACTTGCAAATTGTCGTATTTAGAAAGTACACAAGGTGCCGTGATTGTCAATTCTTTGATAAATGCAGAAAGTATTGCAAAAAAGCAATCAAAAACGGCAATTTGAACCGATTTTTCTGAAGCGGGCGATCGGTGAAATAAAAAAAGGGTCATACTGAGAAGGTAATTGTTTAAAAATAAAATTCTAATGAATTGACCGTAAAAAGACATCACACGGCACCTCATACGTCCCTTCAAAAATCACCTCAGCAAGTTTCATGTTTCTACTTTTAAAAATATGTCTGAAATAGTATCGGAAAATTTCGAGCTGGTGAAGGTGGGAAAGCTTTTTTTCGAATACACCCTTAAAGTGAATCCCTGAATAGTTTTAAGGGTTTAATGGCTAAGCAAATCGGATAATTCTGCGTAAAAAGCTATTAATTTAATTTAAGAGTGTTCTCAAATGCTCCGCTCAACAAGCGTAAAATGTTTTGTCACATTTACGAATTCATTTTTTAACAGAAAGATATAAAATTGGAATGCCTGACTATGGAAGCGATTTCGAATCGAATTTATTTTTCCATTTTATCATAATTAAATTACCTATCCAGTTTTGAGGTATTTCGATGATGTAATCGCCCGTTTTTCTCAAGCTTTTCGACCCGTTTTTCTGCTTTTATCGGGAAATGTGCTCAAAAGTGTCAACTTTGACGGCTTGTTATGAAAAATCTATTGGGTTTTTAAAAAACAGAATTTCTGAATAATAACACCTGCTATTTTCATGTATTTCCGAACAAAAATAAATTAAAGCATGCGTCACAAAATTACCCCTTTTGATTTAAGAACACCCTTAAGAGAAGTTATTCCCCCTTTCCTTCCTCTATGCTTAACCATTAAACTCCCCAGCGCCGTGCGATAAGGGGGGCGAAGTGGGCGGTTGCCCCGTGCACGGAAATTTAGGGGGCACAAATTTATACTACGAAAATTATTTTTAGTGTGTCACAAGAAAAAGTTCTGGGTGGGGGGCGCCAAATTCAGACTTTGCCCCGGTCGCAGTTTTAACTTCGCACGCCCCTGAAACTCCCAAATCTCTTCAGGCATTATGTACTATATATAAGATTTATCAGAAAGAACCTATATCTACAATTTGTCACACGTTGGATAATTCTGCACGAAAACCCATTTATCTAATTTAGGGCGGATGGGGGGGGGGGGGGTAATCGTCCCTTCCCAAAACTAATCAGATAAGCGTCTTTTCAGTATGATCATGATCGTACATGCAAAAATTGAACCAGAACAGTTAATTCAGCTAAAAAAAATAAATTAAAAAATAAATAAATAAATAAATAAAAATAAAAACCATTTACCTAAATTATGAGCCTCTTCCCGATCCCCCTTTCATACTTAACCAATGAATCCCTAAAATGAATAATAAATTCCCAAAATCAATTCCTTGTCACTTTTTTTCCTTGTCACTTTTTTTCCGGTAACTTTTTTCCGTGTCACTTTTTTTCCTCTTTTGTAGTTTATGTCATTTTTTTCCGATAACTTTTTTCCGGTCACTTTTTTTCCCTAGATTCTAGTTTTATATCTTTTTAATTTTTTCGTAAAAATTGAATATTTTTGTTTGGTTAGTAATATAAAACATTGAATTTAATATTTCAATGGCCATTTACAAAATTTTATTTATTTTTAAGATTTTGGGAGGGGTGGTCCATTACTGGAAGGCTTAATTTGTGATTTTCTACTAAATGGACCACCCAAGTAACCAAGACTAAATGTGTAATTTCAGTAGAGATAAAATATTTTGATTTAACTGAAAAGCTAAATAATCAAATTTAATACTTAAATTTTATCTACTAGAATTTAATAAAGGCAATTTCTTTATAAATAATTGTTTTTAAGAAGGCATCCAAAACTGATACAAAAAACAAGCACAACATTTGACAAAATCTAGATGTGCCGTTACAAAAGAAATTGTTTTAAGTTTGTTCAGAAATGTAAAATCATATTTGAAAGAGGATATTACTGATATCTTCTTCCAAATTCTACATAAGAGAGAATTTTCAATGCAGTTAAAAAACTGGTTTTCTTTTGTACTCTTAAAACAAGGAAAATTTTCGGACCAAAATCAGTTAAAGATGTGCATTATGTAATACTGAATAACAAAAAAGGACAAATCACTGTTATGGGATGTTTTTCAGCAAATAGTGAGATTGTTCCATTGAAGATAATATATCCATATAAGTACCTCTAAGGGAAATTGTGGAATCAATCTGTGCCAAATTGATAGGCTATATGATTATCTGAAAATGGTTGGATAGTGCAAAAACATTTATCATTTTAAATGCATTCTAAAATTCTGTATTGAATAGTTTGGACTATTGGAAAGAGGTGATAAAATTGAAGATTTTTTATTTATATTTCATATTTGCACAACACATCATTTAGATAATGATATGAATGAAGATTGAAGACCATTTTTACCTTATTTTATCTAAACTTGATTTCAGTAAAACATTGTCTTTATCTTATAAATCCTTTAAATTTAAATATTTTGTTTTAAGTCTTTACAATATAAATCCTTTAATGTAATAAACTTTTAATAATATCATTAAAATTTTGTTTTATATCCACATTATAAATACTTGATTATAATAAATTCATAACTTAAATTTAAATATTTTGTTTTATGTTTTATCAAGATAAATCCTTTAATGTAATGAATTTCTAAATTAAGTTACAATATTTTGTTTTATTAGTATGTTTTCAATAAGTTCTGAAGCAAAATACAATTGAAAAAACAATTATCTGTTATTTTTTGTAGGGTGGCCCATTACTGGAACAAAGGCGGTCCATTACTGGGCTTTTGGGTGTTTTGACGTATTTCTATTATTTAAAATTTAATTTTTATTTCTATTGGGAAATGTAACTATGGGATTAGTTAAATATTGTTTAAAGATTAATACAATAAAAAAAAAATTGGAATTTAATAATTATAACTATTAATAAAATATTATTTTTTAAAGAAATTCCTTAAGGGGGGTCCATTACTGGCACTCTACCCTAAATATTTTATTTCACCATCTAATTTTTCACTATTCAGATTGTTTTGTAGCTAGTCATGGTTAACAATGTTTTAGGGTTGTACAGAATACTTTACGAGTACGTGTGTGTTCCTTAAGGCTACCATACGAACTGTTGGCGAACTAATGTTAAATCTGTGGGATTATTTATTTTATTTATTTATTTTTAAATATTTCATTTGCATTTCGACATTTTTAAATATTTTTTTCATTGGATAGCTGAAATCAATGTCTATATTCAGCTTTTTTTTTTTTTTTTTTTTTTTTTTTTTTTTTTTTTTTACACTTTTCCAATTTTGCCTGTGGATTTTTTTTCTTTTTTTCTTTAATGAAGTTACTTACATTTTCGGAACCGGTTTCGAAAGAGAAAACCTGATCGTTAAAAAACTGCAATAAAGTATAGGGATCGACCACAGCTATCCAATTCAATACAAATATATATATATATTACAAATGAAATATTTGAAACGAATCTTCACATATATTTAAAGTAGACGGCTTGAGGCTACACGAGACAGTAGCCTTAAAGAGTTCAAATATCTTACTGAAAATAACATATGGCTGTTTCATTATTATTATTATTTTATTTATTTTTTTGTGGGACTTTTCAGAGAAACAGATACCTCCATTCACCTCACGTATCATGTATAACTATCAAAACTAAGTTTTCACCCATCAGAAAGTACACCTTTGATGCTGAAAAACTGCATTTAAATTTGCTTCCTTAAATTTTAAGAATTAGATAAAATGCTATTGACTTTAAATTTAATGCTGTACCATAAAATCTGTAAATTTTATGGCCTTTAAAAAATTATATTATTTTGGCATCGAATGTCCACGGAATCAGCTGAAAATTTAAAAGCTTATTCCTTATATATTCTTACATTCTTTAACTCAGAGGTTTCTTGTAATTGGTTGTAACTATAATTTTATGATTTTTGAATGGTAAAAATCTTTACCATTTTCATGGAAACTTATCTAGAAGTGCATTTTCCTTGCAATTGTTGCAGAAACCTACCACGAATTTTTTTCTTAAAAATTAGTGGTGTACAAAAAACGGACCAATACAAATCCTAAAACTACTTTAAAAACTTTAAACTTTTTAAACTACTTTAACTTTATTTATATTCCAAACACACAAACGCACGCATACTTTTTTTTACGCATAAAAAAGTGACGCAGCCATAGGATTTCTTCTCAGAAAAGAAAAAGGGGGTATCCAGAATTTTTCTTCATGTCATATATATATAATGAAACCTACTAAGACGGAATTTGAAGACGAAAAATTCCGCTTGATGGGTTTTTATCTTAATAGATGTAATTGCACGGTACTTTTTCAACGGAACTACGGCATTTTTCCGATTAAGGTAGGTTCCGATATCACGGATTTTGCTGCATTTACATACATCTTTATATATTTGTTATATGTACATTAAAACTGCCAAAATGGAGTCTGTCTATAACAAATTCTTGTCTTAAATGGAAACTTTTTGTGCTCCGACGAAAGGATTACCATACAATCAAACCTGCTAAAGTCTGCAGAAGCCTGTCAAACACATTTTTCGGCCCTTTACACTTGATTTTCACACGTTTTACTGCATAAATATTTAACCTGTTTAAACGGAAATAGTCTGTAAAAGAATCCTGCTTCAATCGGAAACATTCCATAACTATAACGAAATTAATACCTTAAAAATTTACCTGCTAAGGCGGAAACCTCTCTAAAACGGAAATTTTCTTGATTCCTGGCAATTTCATCTTAGAAATCATTACTATTTTTGTATCCATCATGAAATAATTAGTTTCTAGTTTCAAGAAGGGGCGGATCCCCCCCCCCTCTCTCCGCCGCTGACTGAGCCCCTCCAATAATTTTGAAAACTCTACGCCTGTGGCAAGATGGCTTTCTCCTCCTGTCCCAAAAGGCTTGTACGAAGGATCTCTCGTCATCAGAACTGTACGGTGACGCCACAGTTGACTGTCGTGCCTGCAGCCTGGTTCTGAATGGATGCCGTGGAATACTCGTAGGTTCCACTCGACGACTCTGCTCTGGCCGGTTCGCTGGGTTCACTCCATGGCGAGGTTCACACTGTTGTTGCCGGTAATCTGAGAGTTGTCTCCTCTTTCTAGACGCACCCGAAGTTACCGAAGATCCAAGGCCACGTTTCTTTCCGGACCTACGTTGTTTCTTGTTAGGCAAAGATTCGGCATTTAAAGTTCGCTTAACAGTTTTACGAGTGTCCAAACGAAATCTTTTCTGGGGATTAATCACTGAAGATGGTGAACTATTAGTTAATTTATGCTTGTGAGGTTGTTGTCTAATAGATGGAGGAACTGGACAATTTATAATTTTTTGTCTTTTATGACACACAGAGTCCGATGTATTTGACACAGTTCTCTTATTTTTATTATACTTTGCTCTCGGATTGCTAGGCTTTCGACTTTCAATAACAGTCTTTGGAGCTGTTTGACCAAATTTTCTTCTTGAATATTGATGAAAAGAATTAGACGAAGAAGTGCTGGACTCGGGACACTCATTGGATCGGGAATTTCGCGAAACACCACTCGACATATGAGAACCTTCACTACCATTTTCTCTAAACTTATACACTCTAACCTGATCCAGATTAACAGTCATTCTTTCACCATTGACATCAACAACCAAATTATTATTTCGAACTTCTAAAACCTCGAACGGACCTACAAACTTCGGACCAAACTTAGCTACTCTCTTTTGACGACTTGAACTTAACCAATGCTTTTCTACTAACACAAAATCTCCAACTTTCACTTCTAACTCCCTTCTACGCATATTATAATACTGAGCTTGCTTTTCTTGCGCTTTTCCCATTTGAACCTGAGCTTCCTTAACCAACCTCTCAATATCCTGACACATGTACTGACTTTCTGCATCTGACACCATAACTAACCTTTGGAATGGAGTAATAACTTTTCTACCCAAAAACAATTCAGCAGGCGTTTTCCCCGTTGACTCGTGAACTGCCGTACGAAGTGCGTACGCAAAATGCTGAAGAAACTGGTCCCAATTTGCATGATGAGAACCAACATAAGAAGAAATCATTTGAATTAATGTACGATTTACACGTTCAGCCATATTAGACTGAGTAAGTTCCCTACCGTCCTCAGTCTGCAACTTTTCACACAAAGACTTAAAAATATTGAATATAAAATCATAACGAAATGGTTTACTAGCAACTAGTGCGTCAAAACCAATATAAATTTCATTAGTTAAACTCGGTTTATCTGAAAAAACTTTACCACAATCGACTAAAGACTTATTAACCTCCATTTTCTTAACCACACTTAAACTAGATTCCTCCAAATTAACTGACACTGAAACAGGCTCCTTCTTACTCACATTCTCATCATTATTCACGATTAACGACTTTTTAAAGAAATCCAAACTAATTCCTCTATCCTTCATATAATCCACACCAACTATACAATGCACTGTTAATCCATCTAACACACAAAACTCCCAACATGTCTTAACCGAACGAATTTCAACTTCCAATTCTACTGAACCTTTATTATCGCAAGCTACTCCCTGTGCCGACTGAACCACCAGACTTGACCTTTTCAACTTCTTATACGAAAAATATTTCCGATAACAATCAAAAGAAATGAACGACTTATCTGCCCCTGTATCGAAGACACTTTTAACGACAATACCATCTAACACAATTAACACTTCAGGTAACTCAACCGGATTAATAGTTATTTTATTTAAACTCACAGAAGGCTTTTTCGATTTGACCTGTGACTGCATACCTTCCGAAATACAGTCACTTACCAGTTTAACTGACCCGACCTCCTCACACCTCTCCTTTGCACTGATCTACCTTCAAAATTCTCATCCGAAGTTAATCTCCTTACTTGCGAAGAAACATTCCTGTCCCGTACTCCCCCACTACGATCATAACCACTATTCTGTCTATTTCCATGCATATTTCTCTCACCACCTCTAAAATTATTAGCACCACCACCATTCCTATTACCATTACTCGTATTCGACATATTACGACCAAATCCATCACTTCTGTTACGCACATTACTATCCGGAAATCGCTGTCCCCCTCTCACAAAATTACGTTCCCCCTCATTTCTCAAATTACCATCCGTGACAGGTCTCTGCCGAGGGTTACGCAAATCCCGTTGATCCGAGCTATGCCGAGACTCATACTTCGATAATATCTGGTGCATTTCTGCAAAATTCTTCGGTGCTCTAACTTCAATAAAGTCCTGTATATTTGGATTAAAAAGAGGAAAGACAATGTCCAACAATTCCTCAAATGTAATATCCAAATCTAATTTATTTTTTAGTTCCAGCTTACGGAGATAAAATTTTGACGCCGACTCATAAATATTCTGCTTATTACAATAGAACTCTTTTCTCAAAATACTTTTATCCTTAACGGGAGGAAATGCCTTCTTTAACTCAATTACAGTTTGTTCAAATCTTTTCGCTTCCTCAGTAATCAAAAACTTTCCTATATTTTCTAACCACAAAAGTGCTTCGCCCTTTAACGAGCATTTAAGCACTACGTACCTGTTTTTCTCAGGTATATTATTGAACAAAATATAATCATCTAATTTCACTAAAAATTCACTAATATCACCCTCACCGGTGAAATACACCCGTGGCACAATCTCAAAATGTCCGACATTTCGTTGGGCGCCATTTGTGACGGTATACTCATGCTGGGTGTCATTTATCACATTATATGCAGACATACTCAGTAATTTAGGTTAAAACAACACAGTTTATTAAAATGATAAGGGCTAAAGGAAAGTGGAGCAAGTCTATAGTTTCACACACTGAGAACACTATGAACAGCTAAAATCATACTCACAAGTTTCCGTCTAGCACTTGACACTATTTCCTGGCTGATCTACTAAACAAATCTTAATTTCACAGCCCGTGGCTGTGGATATTTCTTTATTTGCTCAAATAATCAAAACGGAACGATTCTAAACTTTCTTACCAAGGCCGAACCTTTAATCCACTATCTGAACTCCTTTTCGCTTTACTGGAGGCCGTAGCTATTCTCTAATCGTCAGCACCTTACTAAACAGTCATCAACTTCGTTGTCCAATGGCGGAACACACACAGAGGCTGCTGGCTACTGCCAGGAACACACAGACGCTGGCTGCTGGCTAAGGCCAGAAACACACACACCACAAACTCACACCCAAGCTTTTATACGCGACAAACTGAGATACTTCTCATTAACATAATACTAATAACCGCGAGCTAACTGCGGAATTCGAAAGAGCACACACACTCTAGAAAGTTAAAGTAAAAGAGAGGACAGATGTCGCTTTTACGCCTACAAAATGTTAAATTATTGACGTCACGATCTCAGAAACACTAGAGTGCCTTTATGACTAAAGGTCACTCCCTCACAAGATATGTAAAAAATTTCAAAGCATGATTATTGGTGCGAGAGCCCAAAAACGCCATTTTTAAATCTTAATAAAGTTTATACGGAACGACTACAAAAATGAGAGCTACATAACAAATAATAAAAATAAGAATTAATTAATAAAAAATAAAATCTAAGCATTTTTTAAACAGGACACATGAATAAAAATACTCACCCTATTAATTTCTAGTTTCACTTTGTACAGTAGGTACAATTTTTCAAGATGGGTTTGATTTAATAAGCATTCTAACCAGGGCCGAACTAGTCTTTTTTGCACCCAGGGGAAACATGGATTTTGCCCCCCCCCCCCCCCCGCTTTGCGCAAATTAAATTTATAAAGATAATTTTACTAAGTTTCAAATAGCTAACTTATTTAAAATATGTTATACAGAACTACATAATCAGCTTTGTCAAATAGGATTCATCAAAATCTTGAGAACAGAATCGAAAAAAATCCACTTTTTACAGGATCCTTATATTATGTCATCCTTAGATCTTCTATGCTATGGCATATTCCAGGCATGACTATTTTAACAATACCGTGCTAAACATAAACGTGAGAAAAATCGACAAACAAAATCTTCATTTGGCGCCCCCTTTGCCTGGCGCCCGGGCCACATGTCCCCTCTGCCCCTCCCTTAGTTTCGGCCCTATTCCAACAGAGAGAATGAGACATGTCTTGTTTAAGGGTAGCAAAAACTTGCAATCTAGAAATCATATTCCATTTTTTATATCACCAGTCCTTACGATGAAAGAAATAATTGAATGCCTCCTCTGTCAGTTAAAGACAGATTTTACGTTGGCCTGTTCTGCGAAAAAAAAGGCAGTATATGACATTAAATTTTGCTATTATATTAACCCTTTCCGGCACACTATGCCCGGTCTGGGATACCTAATTTTAATTCCAAACTTGCGAATGGCACCAATAATATTTTAGTAAAATTTTGCTTTTACAATAAAAGCTTAAATTAAGGAATTCAAAATGTCTAAAAAATTAGTTTGTGAATTACGGTGTCAGTCGATAATTTCTCATTTTACTACAAAATTTGCCCGTGCCGGAAAGGGTTAAGTGTAATGAAAAAGCTTACGCATATCTCTGCTACTGTGCCCAAAAGAATGCTAAGATTTTGAACATACGGCTATGAAGAATTTAGCATGGGATTTAGGAAATAGGCTATCCAGAATCGTGTAAATATGCAAAGAGCTGTCTTTTGCAATGTCTAATTAGACCGAAAGAAATGTAGGTTTATTCTAAACTAAGTTTAAGGTAGTCCTTTTGGAATTTAATGCTTGCACATAGCAACTACTGCGACAAAAGTCATAAATTGTTTCCTTGGACTTTCTTTATCAAAAATTCTGTGGTCAGTTGTGATCTTTTTTATTGGTTTTCAAAAATTTTGAAGATAAGTGCGCAAAATTCACAAAACAATCTTCCTAGGAGATGTGATGAACATTTCAGGTACCATTCGCCACGACGGTCTTGCCATACAACAAAATAATGACCACATACCGCATTGGTGTATTTCAATCTTTCGTCTGAGATGTTGAGACTAAAAAATATTTATAAAGTAGACAGGATTTTAGATATAGGGTATAGTTATCACGATTTTTTTTAATACCATTAACTTTACACAGAAATGCATCATTTATACTATCCCGCAATTTCTGTAATTAGAGAAAAAACCAAGATAATGAAAGAATATGAAAAAAGATAGGGTTAGCAACTACAGTTATAGGATTTCGTATAGGAGAGAAGAAATTGCGTACTTTAATATACAATACTATAAATTATAATGTTTACATGAAGAAATATTTATATAATAAACATATGTCGTTAATTATTAAGTTTCTTTTATTTGAAGCTGACTGTAAATAAAGAAAAAAAAAATTTCATACCCTGTAGGATAACCAGAGACCCGTCTCTTGATGTTGAAGGAAGACTGTAGTATCACCATATTTGATGAGAGGAGAACCCAAAACTTCTTCTTCCTTTTCGTCCAGCACTATTTTCTTGTCATCCTGTTTTAAACAGAAAGATATTTAGAACAAGTAGGTAAGTGTGATCGCAGATAACACAGAGGGTTTCTTTTAATATTTCTTTCAAAACAATTTAACCTTTAATTAATAAATCCAAATTATTAATTTATTATTATTAAATTATTACTTAGATGGTAGCACCAATACATTTAATTTTAAAATAATTATAAAAGGAAGTTATTTATTTTAATCAGATTAAAAATGTTCAAATCAAATCTAAAATTCTATTTTTTTTTAAATTCGAAATTAAAATTTAGCGAAGGTATAAATCAAATTTTTAACTTCTAAAAGCGAAAAAAAATTGTTTAAAATTAAGTTTAAAATTCTGAATCATTAATAAATCGCAAAAGTTTTTTAAATAGAAAGAGATTGAATTTAAAAATCTATTATGAAAGTTAGATGAACGAAACCTCATAATATAAACCCTAAATTGGCAAAAAATACAATTTTTTTTCTTATTAAATCCATCTTGGGAGGTAAATTTCAAGCTCCGCGCATCGGGGATCGAACTTAGAACCTTCTGTTTACAAGCCAGATTCTTTTCCCCCAAGCCATGATGTCTACACGAAAAGCGTTTAAATTAAACTTCTCTTTTTAAATCGTAGAAATAAACAGATGAAATTGAAAAAATAATTTGATTAAAATAATAGACTTTCTCAAATTTCTATAATTTGTCATGTGACATGAGATATTTAGCTGTAAGTACACAAAACTTGAAGCCTCTGACTTATACACTTTTTGTGTACGGACTCTGTGACGGACAGACAGAGGACAGAGATGAATAGCGTTTCCTAGATGAACGAAATCCTAAAAGGAAATCTATCCGTTAAGAATGCAACTAATCTTTAAAAAAACAGGCTACAAAAAATACTTACTTTATTTTGGCGTAGTCCAAAAGAGGATGCTTCAACCGAGGCTTGGTCTTTGGTTACCAGACAAACTTCTCGATTTTCATTGTAGGCGAGATATCTACCTGTCGTAATGTGTCGAACACGAAGTGGGTAACCGTAGTTTATAAATCCACCGGCCCATCTGCGAAAGAAGAAAGAAAATAGGTAATTGAAGACATGAGAGACAAAATATTTTTTTTTTTTTTTATGTATCTAAAAGAGCAGATCATAAGCCCTAGTCATAGACTATGTTTTAGCATAACAAACTTCACTGATTAAAATTCATATATAACGCCTGCATTCAAAAATTAAAGGTGTTTACAAGCATATGTACAATAAATACAATGAATCCAACTGGAGTGAAAAATTAACCAAAACCAGGAATCGAATCTAGTACGCTGTGGTTCTGGATTCGATGCTTGGGTTAGGTTAATTTTATACTCCAATTGGGTTCGTTGTATTTATCTGTAGAATATCCTTTAAACTTTACTGATATTTGATCTTTGATAAGATAGCTAGAAAGTAAGTATCACGAAATGTCTATTTTAATTTTAATATATCTTACTGCTTTTTTACTGCTTTTAAATTAAAACTTGATTATTTATTTTTGTTGTGATAATTAGAAAATGGTTCAAACTTGTAACATGCCTTTTCAACCGTTTTACTTTAATTCTTATTCAGAAAATTTGAAAAAAATTCTTTCTTTTTTAAATATGATTTTTTTAAAGTTACATCATTTTTTTTTTAAGATTTTTACTTTAAATATTTTTCATTTTTATTTAAATTAATATATTTTTTTAAATGCTGAATAGAAATTAAAACTTATAAATTTTTATTTATTTAAATGAAAAAGAATGAAATTCTAAAAACAATATTTCGTGTTATACTAAAAATATTTCTTCGTTTATTAATAAATTTTAAATAAAAAAAAATCTGTGAAGTTTTATCATGTAATTTTGTTTACAAATAATATGGTTAACCAATACAAAAATTTTCAAAATTTTAACTCAATAAACAAAAATTATTTTAAAATGTGCCCCGAGCCCCTTTAATGTTTTTCGCAAAAATCTTTTTTTTTTTTTTTTTGGCGGGGGAGGGGGTACATTTAAGTAAAAATGCATAAAAATACTAATAAGGATGCTTATCGCAAACAATATAAAACGAAGTATACCTGTATAATGTGTCTCATATTGCTAAACATTTTTGTGAATGAAGACATCAGGATTTTTAGAGAATTTTTTTTTTAACTTTTCTATTTGTGACTTTTCTTTGTAGTTCTTTGTTGTGCAATGTTTTAAATTTGATGTTTTTAATGATTAAAATACAACACGGATTAGAGATACCATCACGGAAAAAGCTCATTCTCGTTGCGTGCTTAATCTACATTAGTGGCAGGAGTGCATTTCTTTTATTTTATGAATTTTTTATATATGTAAGATCGTGGGAAAAAAAGTAAACAACCGCTATTAACCCCTGAACAAATTATCGTAGAAGAAAGTTATTGTTATCGAACGATTGAAAATAAAGTCTACTTTCAAATGGTGTGTATAAATTATACCTAGGGGACATCTACATATTAAAACAAAGCCAAACTTCAATTTTTTTCAATGGCAATACTTAATATTTTACTAGCTATTTCAATTTTTCGGTTAAAACTATGCCCAGGCACCAAATTTCAAGTTGTTTGAGTGATAATATGAATTATAAAGAATCAAAATTTAGTGCTTCTTATGTTAAATTACATTTTCATATTTTTGTTAATATATCCTAAATTTATACTCCTAATGTGCTAATTTATTATGTAGCAATAATACTAAAATACCCAAATATAAATACGTTGAATTTGCAATTTTTTAAATTTTATTATATGAATGATATTATGATAATGATATTATGATATTATGACGAATGATATTATGAATGATATATGATAATTATGAAATTAATATTCGGATGAATTATGAATTGCAACTACAATTTTTTTTTATGGATTTAGATTTATTAGGTCCTGCTTTATAGAAACCCAAAATTTCAAATTTTTCTTTCAGGTCGTTTTCAATTTTTTCTAAAACAACCCGGCAAAATGATGGTTTAAGGCCCCACAACAGTCACTGAAAAATACCCGGATGATAATGTAAAGTCTACGGGAGCGTTCTTTTCAAATATCTCGCTCAAATTTTTATATTTGTACATGATTTTTTTGCATAGAATAGCTGAGGGCGATCTAGAACCGGCCAAATTTTTACTTTTTCGATTTTGGTTTCAGATATTTTTTTTACTTATTTTAAATTTCAAAACCGATTTACACCGGTTCTGAAATTGAAACTATCATAATATAAAAATATATAACAGTCTTCAGTGACTGCTTGAGTAACGCCTAAGATACCTTGATCAAGAAGGGGGCTTTCTCGCTCAACAATTGAGTACTGAACTTCAATTTGGATATAGCCCCTAAAAATAGCTCGTTTTAATATAATTAATTCCTCGGAAACTTATCAAATGAATTGCATGAAAATTTGTTTATAGGCCAATTGAAGGATGTCAAGTTAATTTATGTTGTTAGAAATGGGTACTGCTGTTGAAAAAAAAAGTTAAGGTTTGTTTTCATTTTAATATGTAGATGGACCCTTAAAAAAATTCTGTGCATATAATTTAAAAGTAGACTTTATTTCAAATCTTTTGGTATAAGTAACTTTTTTCATCAATAATATTTTGTAGTATTAGCTAGGGTCTTTACTTTTTTTTCTTTGTGCGACTGTACGTTAAAAATTTAATGTATGTATCATAAAATAAATTGATATACACCATGACGCAAAAGTTTAGACAATGACGTCATTCAGCTTTAAAATGTAGAATTATGACGTCAGAATTACAAAAATCTGTAAATATATTCAAAAACCGATTTAAAATGCTATGTACAAAAGACAGTCGTTTTATTTGCTATAATATTAATTTTTTTCATAAAAATTCAAATGTGCTTGTCGCAAAAGTTTAGACACTATTCTAAATTTCTTTGAATATTCGCTGGCATATGCAAATTTAGAATCGATGATGTCACAAATTTGGAGTACTTAAGTTCTGCAAACGATTGCGCTTCATAGTCGACATGCCGAGAGCTAAAGAAATTCAAGTGAATGAGGTTTCAAGGATTTGGCAGTTGAAAGGTGAAGGGAAGAGCGTTTCTGAAATTTCTGCTATTCTTAATCGGTCAAAAAAATCTATTTATCGAGTTTTATTGAGTGGTTCCGAATATAAAGCAAAATGTCGGTCTGGGAGGCCACGTGTGACAAATGTACGAGAGGATCGCCTGATACAAAGACTAGCGAGTACTCAACAAATGAGCTTACGTGGAGTTCAAAGCTCATCGGGACTCTCTGTATCAAAGGATACGATTTGTAGACGAATTTTGGAAAAAGGAACAATCGTTTATAGCAAAATGCAGAAGAAACCAGCTCTGAAGCCACATCATAAGTTACAAAGAATGATGTGGGCTCGAAAGCATATGTCATATGGAGAGAAATGGCAGTCAGTCATATTTAGCAATGAAAAAAAAGTGGAATCTGGATGGTCCAGATGGTTGTTTATCGTATTGGCATGACTTGCGGAAGGAACCTCGACGTTTTTTTAGTCGCAGACAAGGAGGGGGCTCGGTGATGGTTTAGGCAGCCTTTTGCTATAATGGACAAGTATCTCTGACCTTCACCAGTGGTCGTCAAACTTCACAGCATTATACACAGACATTAGAAGAAAACCTACTGTCATTTGCTGAGCTTCTAGGGGGTCCTCAGTGGGAATTTCAGCAAGACAATGCTTCAATTTACACTGCAAAACATTCAAAATCTTGGTTTAATTCCCATAATATAAGAGTTCTCGACTGGCCAGCATGTAGCCCAGATCTTAACCCTATAGAAAACCTTTGAAGCATCATGTGTCGCAAAGTTTATAGCAACACTAGACAATACTCTTCTGTACAGGAACTTAAGACATCTATTGAGGATGCATGGTACGATATCGATCCACAAACTATGCAAGATTTAGTTTCTTCGATGTAATCTCGTATATTTGATGTAATACAGAAGCATGGATGCGCAACCAGGTTTTAAAAATTATTTATTTCGATTTTATTTGATTTGTGTCTAAACTTTTGAGACAGCAGTTTATTTTTGTTACCATTTAATTTATTGCAATATGCACAATTCCACTTTTCTTTGTTATAAATATTGTTTATATGTACAGCACATTAATTTCAAGCAGTGATTTGAAAATTGAATAAATATTTTTCAAAGTATGTAAGAATTTCTTCATTGTCTAAACTTTTGCGTCAGGGTGTATAACATCTATAATTTTTAATGGTTTTAAATATTTTTTCAAGGTACTAACTAAATCTAAAGTTTTTTAAAAATCCATGCATTACTTCTTGAAGTATGGCTGTTGTGGAAATTGTAAATAATGCAGCATAGCATCGCCACTTGTTCAGCGATAATAGCCGAAAACTATTCAGATCTAGTTTAAATCAAGGTCTAATAGAATCCAAAGCTTTGTGAAGTTCAGTGCTTTAGTTCTTGAGATAGAGCATCCACAAAACTTTCGTCGCATACAGGTAGACAAGAGTCACAAACATACATTTTGTAAAAACATGTTTTTCGGGTTCTCTATCCCCTAAAACGTGTAAATCCGTCGAAAACTGGATTTCGAAAATTTTCATGAATCCAATACTTTTTTCTTGTAAAAATAGACGAAAATAAAAATTATATAAAGATGCTATTTTAGAAATAAATCTTATTTAGCGTAACAGGACAAATAATACTATTATTGCACTAAAAAAGTTAAATCAATAATGTGTTACATTTTTTGACGTATAAGTTACATAAAAAATATATACGTCGTTTTTCAGATTAACCTAAACTGAAACCTAACCAATAAATGATTGAAGCCAGGGCTTTCATTTTCTAAGCCAGGATTATGGGAAGAAAATCTATTTAAGGAAGCTCAGTTATTCATATCTCTTTAGAAGAACTTTAGATCTCTTTAGAAGAAGCTGTCATTGAAAAAAATTCTATGATTGTACCCACAAACAGTAACACGAAAATTAAAAAATATTCATGTCCGTGGTTTCATTAATGTTCTGTATCTTGACAAAATAGACTTTTCATTGCACTAAGTAAATAATTTCTGCCTAATTCTTTCTAACAGTTCAAGCATGAAAATAAAATCAAATTAGGAAAAATTATACAAAGATTATACAAGAATTATACAAAGAAGGTTTCATTAATGTTCTGTATCTTGACAAAATAGACTTTTCACTGCACTAAGTAAATAATTTCTGCCTAATTCTTTCTAAAAGTTTAAGCATGAAAATAAAATCAAATTAGGAAAAATTATACAAAGATGCTATTTTAGAAATAAACCTTATTTAGCGAAACAGGACAAATATCACTATAATTGCACTAAAAACAGTTAAATCAGTAATGTGCTGCATTTTTTTTTTTTTTTTTGGGGGGGGGGGGGGAGGATTTTTTATGCCATTTAAGTAACACAGAAATAATATACATCCGTTTTCAGATTAACCTAATCTATACAGTGTCAATAAATGATCAATGCTGGGGCTTTGATTTTCTAAGCCGGAAGAATGGGAAGAAAATCTCTTTGAGGAAGATCAGCTATTCATATCTCTTTAGAAGATTGGTATAAAGAAAACATTATTTTTCCCAGGCCGATAATAAACAATAATTAAGTAGCACAATAAATATTCATTAAAATTACTTACTTAGTTCTGATCAGTTCTAATCTCCAGAGTGATCTAGCTTGTTTAAGCACTGCGCCTGTTTCATAGACTACAATGCTAGAAGAAGAAAATAAAATTGTATAGAATTAGGAAGATTTATTAAGAAGTTGATTTAAAAGTTATGTGATGAAAAATACTGGAAATAAAGGAAACTAAATGAAAAGGATGATACATAATACAGGGATGAGATTCTTCAGACTTTAGTCTAAATTTCAGACTTTTCTTCAATTTTTTAAAAAAAATTCACCAATTAAATTTTTGGGAAAGTTTTATATTTTTTCCTTAGTTTTTTACTTTTGCTTTTGTATTTTTATATAAAAGTCCATTTTTCTGAATTCCTTTTAATGTTCTGAATTTTTAATATGTTTTCCTTAGTATTACTAATTTGTCTTTTAAATAACTCTTTAAAAACTTTTATTTTTTATTATTTTTCCCTAAATCTTTATTCTTAGTGGTTGGCTTGCTGCACCTTTAACAATCAATTATGATCGATTTAATTCCTTAAAAACTTTATTTTGTTTTTTAAAAAAAGAGTAGGAATTCTGTTCTATCATATACTTAATGTTGTTGCAAGTATTTTGATTTGCTGTTTCAAGAAAAGTATCTACTATTTTTAAAATTACAAATTAAAAAATATTCATGTCAGTGGTTTCATTAATGTTCTGTATCTTGACAAAATAGACTTTTCACTGCACTAAGTAAATAATTTCTGCCTAATTCTTTCTAACAGTTTCTTTTTAATTTGCTTAAAGCTAAATTGTAAGTAATATATAAATTTTAATAGCAAATATAATATTTATTCCGCTTAAAATTCATAAGTATTATTGTTCAAATGTCGTTCGCACAGTTTTTCGGATTTTTTACTTTTTTGTCAATCTCATCCCTGTTAATAAAAGACAGATAATCTCATAGAGTAATAATTTTACAGTTTTTTTTCAACAGTAAAATCTCATACAGAATATTCCATCATTATCAGTATTACAAATTGCCCTACTTTTTTGTTAGACGTGAATGGTACGGGAGAGAAAACGGCAAGGTTGAATTTATCGAGAAAAACAAAAATTTCAAGAGCAATTTCCAGCAATAATTAATTTTCATTTTAAAAACATCATTCGATTGTTACATCTTTGTTAAATAACAATCAATCTATCAAATACACACAAAAAAAAAAAAAAAAACTTCTTTAAATCTACAGAATTTAACACCTAGGTTGAAAAGAAATTTGTTTAATTTATAAATAAATAAGCCATGCAATAATTTAATACAAAATTTATAGTGCAATCAATCCATGTCAAATTAGAAATTTATGTCATTGGTATTCGTTTCATTTTCGTGATTGTTTATAGTATTTGCTTATAAGACGCGTTTTCTTAAAAGTGAGTCATGCCAAAGTACCAAATCTTCTTAAGGGATGTACTAAGATAGAGAACTTTTCTGTAGAAATGTTAGGATCTCAAACCACTAATTCAGGTAATTAAAAATAACATACTGAAATATATGCATGAAACAATGAAAAATTTTGCGTAATTCATGCTAACGAAAGAAGTTTTTCTTGAATTCATTTTCAAAAGAGGACAAAATTTTTTTCCAAACAATGTAGAAAATCCATATGCCGTCCATGAACATGTGTATGCATTGTTTGATAAGAAAGCTACAAAATTATTTACGAAACTTTTGAAGCACTTTTCATGCATGTCTGGGATATTAAGGATAAATTTATCTGTTCAAAGTTAAATTTTCTTTGAAATCAGTTTTGGAAGATTGGAGTAAGTATATTTTTCAATATTAAGAATAGATAATTAGTTTATAAGTGTACGTAATTATTTTAATTTATCATCTTTTTATGGATTTTACTTATTTATATAGTTATATTGTCATGCTTACTTCTGACCGGGTGCATCTGCCCACGTGGCTGGTATTGTCAAACATTCATCACCTCCGTGGAAAAACCTCAAAACCTCTCCTCCGAAAACGAAACCTAAAAGAATGAAAAGGGAACATATGAGACTTTTTTTTTTTTACATTTCTTTAAACTCAGAATGTACAGTAAGTTTTAAAATGCAAAGGTACATTTTTGCAAAAACTATTTAATGCAAAATGTATAAGACCAAAACACAATCCTCACTTAACTGGATATAAGAAAATCCAAAGTTTGGCCTATGGTCTGATTAGTTGCGTCAATTCTATAATGCTGTTATGTTCCTAGTTGTGCCCTTTTTTAATAATTCAGTTTGCTGTAATATTCGACTTATTAAATATTTAAATAACACCAATATTGCTATTTTTAAAAAAAATGGTGGCGATCAAACAATAAGGAAAAATAAAATCCCACACAACTCGCAACACTGATGGCAACATATACAAGACGCAGTCTTTGTTTGAGAACACAATCACGTTTTTAGGTAAACAGAAACTGGCAAGACAAGAAGACAAGAAGACACCCCACCGGGACCCCAACTGTTAGGTTTATGGGATTTTACGTCCCGAGGGAAAAGTCCCTACCGCCATCCAACGAACACAAAGGCAATATGCAACGCACAAACTGACAAAAAATAGTAACAATAATAAAAATTACAACTAAAACAGTAATCTGTTTTGGAAAAATTACAGATGCAGTAAACAGGCAACATCGCCAACTGCCAACCCGACAAAACAGAAACTGGCACTGGAAATAGTACATTTTTTTCGCGTTTTACCAATATTTACAGATGACCTCATATACAATGTAAGACATCATTTATTTAAACCATCGCCAGGCAAATTGTCAGTTTTTGCATGCTGTCAAAACCGATTGTAGGTAATAAAGAGATAGATCTCAAAAATGCTTGAATTTACCTACACAAGGGCTGCCTTGAGATCTGCTACAGTGTTATGTTGATGCTTATTGAAATTCCCTTTAACAACTCCTAATACGTAATAGTCCATTGAATTAATATCTGAGGTGCTGGGAGACCTTAAGTTGGGAAGACATGGTCATGAAAGTTTTTCGGATATGCATTAATGGATTGTATGGGTTGTATGGAATGGTATCTTGTTGAAAAACGTCCAGTCTCCCACGTGTTACATAAGTAATCCTGACCTTAACGTATCGATATAAGCAAAAGCATTGACTCTGGCATTTTGAAGATAAGAATCTGTAGGCATCATTTTACCTTCACTGCTCACGAGTCACGACCCTCATCAGTCAATCTGTAAATGTACTGTTCATGACGTTCGGTGCACTTCGGAGGTTTTACATAATCACTGATGTTTTTTTTTTTTGTTATTCATCTTCTGGACTTGAACAAAGTTTTTTCACTAAAGAAAAACCAGAGCTTTCCTACCTCCGCATAATATTTCAGCCTTTTCAATAGGCGTTACTCTAGTCAGGCAGTTTACCCTGGTTTTTTTCAATCAAGAACTGATATCTCCTCATCGTATGTCACTTCTAACAAAAGTCTTGATGAAGCTTACGTTGAATGGTATCTTTATCATTTTGCAGTTTTTTTTTTGAGAGTGTACTCGTCGATTGCCTATGATCTCCACCAATACAACTGAGGAATCCTTGTATCCTGATAATGACAGATCACAGATAATGTTTGCAATACACATACATCTAACGTCTGAATTAAAAAAATTATTAAAAGATTGATAATATAAACTAAGAGAGACTCGAAAACGTTTTTTAAAAATAAATAAAATTTATATACAAAAAATTAAAACACTGAAAAACATTTAAAAATACAAGAGTAAACGTTTCGCCAAGCTACACGCAAGGCCTCATCAGTACAAATAATTATTCATTGCATAACAAACATTGGAACAAACCAAGACAGTTACAGTTAGTTATTATTATTTTTTTAAAAAGATAGTATTAATTCGGGATAGCACGAGCATCATTCAGAGTTGGCGATCGTAAAATGTTTTCAAGTCTGTCTTAGTTCACAGTTAATGGTGGGTTACTCTGATAAGTGGTGACCACATAAACCAGGCAGACTTCAGTTCGCTTCTTAATTTAAAGATAAATGTTCGGGCGAGTTTCGAAAATGAGCTAATCACTGAATCGAAGTGGCCTGCAACCAAGGAGATGATGGCAGCATGTCTCATCATTTCCTGAGTTAGTCTATAAGTTATAACTTGCTACATGTAACAAAAAGTGTTTTTAACAATGGTGTATAATGTGGTATTTCATCTATATTGTGGGCTGACATCTGCGCAATACATAAACACAGATATCTGCCGCATTCTATATGCTACCAAGGCCATTAGAGGATTAGCTTAATACGAGTAACTCCTGTAGTGCTGCAAATATCAAAACAGTAGTTTCCTTCGTACCACACACTTTTAAACGGTACTTCCGATTGAGATCCCATTCAGTGAACATCTTATAGATCACTATCGCAAGACATATATAGATTTTATAGAATAGAACTTGAAATTGGGTATTTAATCCAACTTTTAAATCCATTTTCAAACACTTTTTCGGTCAATTCTATAGATGAAATAACTAAGAAAATGTTGCAATATATAGGTAATGAAGATAGCGGCAATGTCATGAAGCATGAGTATTGAAGAGTGAACGACTCCAATTTCAAATTGAAAGATACATTGTTCGAATTCAGTCGAATCGATAAAGTCAAACATTTATAAAACTTCTCTATTTATTTCAATTAGTAGACACATTACACATGTGTTCAGAAAATCGAGTGAAATCATTCCAATGTTTTAAAATTTTATTTCTTACCAAACGATCAATTATATATAATAATCAATTCTATTTAACTACTCCCAAAATTTTACACTTTTTACGTTTAAGTTGCTACAGTTGTTACTGAGAAAAATGTACTCCAATATCAGCTGTATTCCACAGGACTTCGTAAATATGAAACTTAACTCGTGCTTTAACTCATGCTCGATTAGAAATGATCTTACTGTTCTCATGTTTGAGAGTTCATTTTGAGTTATTGCAATTTTCAGGTCATCTACCGAACTTTTGACGGTGATCCAGTGTTGCTCAGAGTGTGCTCTGTCTTGCCTAATTTGTATTAAATAAAAACATAAAATTTCTTCCTTATTTTTGAAGCACCTTGTAAAATGCTTTAAAAATAGATTAGTTTAAAACTTACCAACTGATTTCACACGACTACTACCAGTTCCAAAGGGTGCTATATTCCAATGAGTCAGATGGAAGCTTGCATTGACTATCGTTTCTGTACCTTCACGTGCAGTATGCTAGAAATGACATTCACATAATTAGGCAAAAAAGATAACATTATGTATTACATTGTAAAAAAATACAGATATTTTTTATTCTACACTGTTACAAATTTGCAGCTAACGTCCAGACATTCGACAGTTTTTTTTTTTGAGAAAAGGGTTAAATAATCGTAATTTTACTCTATTATGGCCATATTATTGCTCATATTATGGTCAAAAAAGGATAAAATTAGGTTTTTTAACCACTTTCTGCAATAACGTCGAATAGCATGAGAAACTGCTGCACTGTTTGAACTGTTTTTCTTTTTAATAATAACGCGCTGTATCTTATTAATTATTATAGATATTTGCTATGTATGCACAGGACGCTCAGATTAATATTTTTTTTTTCTAAATTAGAGCGATCTACACAACATAACTTCTTTAAAATAATAAGTATTAAAATACATAATTTCGTAAAAATTCTTTTAGGGAAATTTGATAAGTAAACCAATATTAGCTTTTAGACCGGAAGGTGTCCGCACAGACAGACCATAACCTCATCGAGTTCACAGCTGAAATTCCAAAATTAAGTAAAACTCGATTTGCATATTAAAACGCAACCGCTCCGCCAAGTCCTACCTTGATGGAGTTTGTTTTCCACTGAGATTGTCTGCCAATCGTTTTAATATGTGAATCAAGTTTTAACTAATTTTGGAATTTCAGCCGTGAACTCGATGAAAAAATTGTTTGTTCTGTCACTCCCGGTCGCATTTTCAGAAAGAATCACGTTTTGAGCACCAGCCTTGGCGAGAGCGAGAACGTTCAGCTAGCTGCATCGCCAAACGCTAATCGTCGTTTTGTTTGGATTTTGAAATCCGAAATCATTTTAATCTGAAAAAGCTCTTTGTTTTAAACTATGTTTTAATTGTAAACAACGGTGAATAACATTTCCTCATATTATATTCTTTGCTTGATAACATTTGCGGAAAAACAAATGAACAATAAGCACTATCTCTTTGCAGAAGGAAGGGTTGCTATTCGCTAGGCGTTTGACGTCACAAACAAGAAAGGGTGCATAGCACTGACTTCATCTCCGCGCCAATCGCTGTTCTGGCGATAAGGTGTCAAAACGTGATTCTTTCTGAAAATGCATCCCGGTCTATTGGCTCTAATACCTAAAAGATTTGGTAACCAGCTATTCCAAAATGTGTTAAAAAATTGAAGTCGATAAAAATGTTGAGTAATGCTGAACGATAAATATCAATTGCATCGACATCTGTAAGTTTAAATGTAAACATTATTGAAGTACGTTCTTCTAGATGCTATACTTACTTCAAAATGATTACGTTTAGACAACAAGGTGTCGATGGTATTGACTGGCGGATAATCTGTAACAACCGAAAATCCATGTCCCCAATCAACGCGCAGTACTGATGAAAGTATCTCTTTGCCTCCTGTGAGCAAAATAAGATCTCCAAGAGGTAAGAATAAGAAAAAATGTGCGCAGGAAACCAAATGCTACTTTGATGCATTTATCTCTCCTATGTGATCATCTCATTAAACTGTTACAGAAAGCTTAGATTTATATAGCTAGACTTATGAATTCAAAAAGTGGGGGGATATAGAGAAAATCTTACCAAGACGGTGATAAAACACAGGAAAATATTCCGTTTTAAGCAGGTTTTTGTAATAACAGAGAACGCATTTCTAATACAGTCAACGCTGTTAAGAAGGAATCACATGGAACCAAACAAATTCCGTTTTAGACAGATTCCGGTCTTACAAGTATAATTACATCGTACTTTTTAAAAATAATCGGAACTATAAAAATTTTAAGTGATATTTAATATTAGATGCATGAAATGCTGGTTGCTCTTATTCCAAAAAAATAAAATTGAATAAATTTATCTAAAAATTCAGAGTTATCGAGTTTTGTTTCGAAAGTTATTGTTAACTTTAGTTCGGCATTTATCTGTTCAATTTTTTTAGCACTTTTTGGAATAGCCGGTTACCACATCGGCATTAAAATTAGCAGTTTCAATATGTCTTTTTTTCCCTCTCTAAAATCCCAAAGATACTCTATTTTGCGAATTTTGCGCTTAAGGCCCCACAATAGTCACAGAAAAAGTACTCAAAAAGACCTGGATGATAATGTAAAGTCTATGGGGGCGTTCTTTTCGAATATCTCGCTCAAATTTTAATATTTTTGCATGATTTTTTTGCACAAGATAGCTGAGGGCGATCCACAACCGGCCTAGCTTTTACTTTTTCGATTTTGCTTATATATTTTTTTATATTACGATAGTTTCAATTTCAGAACCGGTTTAAACCGGTTCCGAAAGTTTAAGTAATTGTTTAAAGAAAATCTGAAACGAAAACTGAAAAAGTAAAAACTAAGCCGGTTGTGGATCGTCCTCAGCTATCTTGTGCAAAAAAATCATGTAAGAATATTAAAATTTCAGCGAGATATTCGAAAAGAACGTCCCCATAGACTTTACATTAGCGCTCGGCTTTTACCGCGTGACTAGTGTGTGCTCTTAAATCCATTGCATACGAGGACAGATATAATTTTCGAAATGCTATATTTTACTCACCAGGTATCTCTCTGTGGCTACGCTGACCAGAATGAGATCGTCACCGACCCTGACTTTCTCGCCTTCGGACCTCTGCTTTGACGCCGGGTGAATTGTCCACCAACACGCTTCCCCTGCACAACAACAAAGCAAAAATAATTAAGTATTTAAAGTAGTATTCATCCAAAATCAAACATTAGTAAGAAAAACTATCACAAAATATTTTTTTCTCTTTCTAGCAAATTCAATTCCTTTAAATGTGCAGAAAACTCATTTTCTGCTCTTAAGGGTGTATTCGAAAAAAGGATTTTCCACCTTCAACAGTTCGAAATTTTCCGATTCATTTTCATGCTCATTTTTTAAAGTAGAAATATGAGACTAGTTGAGAGAATTTTTGGAATGATGTACAAGGTGCCGTGTGATGTAATTTTTCGCTGAATTAATTAGAATTTGATTTATAAGCAATTATTTTCTCAGCATGACACTTTTTTTCGTTCGAAAATCTCCCTCTTCGGAAAATTTGGTCCAAAACATCGTTTTTGACAGCATTTTTTTTAAACATTTTCTACATTTATCAAAACTTCAACAATCACGGCAACTTGTGTAGTTTCTAAATAAGAGATTTTGAAAGTTTGGTGCATTTCAGAGTAAAAATTAGCTTGAAAATAAATCTGAAAATAACCAGTTTTGATCAGAATAGACCCTTAACTTATTCGCTTACAGCGTTATTAAACCTTCTGCAATAAACTGCATTTAAATTCTTTCATCATAACCTGAATTATAGCTTATTTAAACAAAACTTTACCGTTGATCCACTATACTGTATATTTATTTATTTCTTTGTTTTTCAAAATGATAATTCTGAGTTTTCTCGATAAAACGCTATGAAAAACTTTAAATTCCATGATAACAATGTCTATATTTTTTCACACGAAACATGCTGAAACCAAACATATGAGTTTGAAAGTTTCATTGACTTTTAAAAATGACGAAAAAATTATTATTATTATTATTATTATTATTATTATTATTATTATTATTATTATTATTATTATTATTATTATTATTATTATTATTATGCGTTTTATGGGAGATTTGTTTCAACTATTGACTTCATATGCGATTGGGCAAAGCCAGCAGGCGAATTCTGGCCATTAGATTTGGAACAACGGGCTACATCGGGCAACATCAGTTCAGCATTTCTTCCTTGAAAAATAAATAATGGTATTATATAAAAATTTAACGGAATTTTTAGAAATTTATTTTTGTTTAATAAATTATAGACATGTATTTTTTTAAATTTAATTGGTTTCTTTCATTTTTTAAACAAAGTTTCATAACTAAGATTCTTTTTAATCATATTTTTCTTGTATTTTAAATTGCATTCAAGTTCAAATGAGTCTTCATTTGAATGTGGTTGTCTAAAGACATTTTGTTTTAAAATAGGCGAAATTAACTCATACCTTGGCTGTGCTCTTGCAAACCTACATCGAAAGCTAGTTTATCATTGGATGAACTTGTTGAGAGACAGGCTAGGTACTGTAAAGTAAAAAATTGAGAAATAAAATTAAAAGATGGAAAATAAAATAGCAATTTTTTCATTGGCTTGTTAATTTCATTTTTGTGCAATATTTATCTAAATAACGTTCATAAATATGAATAATCTTACCATGTTACTGTTTTGATGCCTTAGTAAAACTGCGTGGCCATATAGTAGGGTTCTGTGACCAGATTGAGTGCTTTTACCCTAAAAAGAAACAACATTATCAGATACATTCGATGTATTTTTCCATTTGCGTCATTTATTAATCTAATTTTATTTGATTTTCATTGGTTAATGGACTTTTTAGCTCACAGGCTATCAAAGCCTGGGAGCTTATGTACCCGTTCGTTCTGTATGTGGGTATGTGCGTAACGCGCAACTCATGAGAAAAATATCCGATTCACTTGAAATTTTGTATGTATGTATATTCTGATAAGGCGCTTCCCTGATTAGTTTTTGGAGTTCATTCGATATGTATAACAGGGAGAACGGGGCTGATGCCCCTCCTTCTAGCTTATATAAATGTTTTTTTAATGCAAAATTATCAGTTTTCGTTCAAAATTTAGATGTAAGATCATTCTAATGAGGCACTTTCGTGATTAGTATTAGGTGTTCATTGGATAAGAAATAACAGGGGGAACGGGGGCTTATGACCCTTCACTTAATTGATATAAATGGTTTTTTCATGTAGATTATCAGTTTTTGTTCGAAATTTAGATGAGGCGGCTCCGTAATTAGTATTATTCATGCAGGTTTTTTATATGATAAATTATATCCCTGATTAGTTTAAGGGGTTCAATGATTAAGTATAAAAATGGAAAATAGAGGGAGCTGATCCCCCTCTCTTAATTTCTTTTTCCAACAGAATTAACCCTTAAAAATATCAGGCTGTAATATACAATTAGTATGCGTAGCCTGTGAGCTGAATGCCATCAGTTTAACTGGGCAATATTCTTTTTATTTAAAAGAATAATACTATTTGTGATACATGCCTTGATTAATACAGTATTGATACAGTAGCAATATTGCCAGTAGCGCAATTTCTTCACTTCATAAGTCCACATATAGACTGAGAGGCGGTAGCATAGACAATATCCTCATCGAATTCATGGATGAAAAATCTAAGATTAATTAACTGGATTTTAGCGGTTGACTCATAGATTTACTATTGTGCTTTCTTGCACACAAAAGTCTGAAAACATGGCGGACTAGGAGCAGGAAAAAGTTATGGTAAACCTACGAGTCAACCGTTAAAATCGGGTTTTTAGGTGTTTTCCACTATAGTACGACTTAGCAGACTAATTGCGTTTTAATTAGCGAATCGAGATTTGACTCATCCTAGATTTTCATCCGTGAACTCGATGAGGTGACTGTCTGTGCTGCCAGCTCCCTGTCTAATATGTGACCTCATCTCTTTTCCAGATAAAAAAAAAAAATAATAATCTAACATAATTGTAATTTTTATCTCGGAGTTACGTGTTTTGATGTCAAAGATTCAAAGTAATGCCAATAATTAACTAATCGAAAACTATGAGACTTTGGGTAATCGCTATAGTTTTCCTGCAAAATTTAAATTAACGTCTATTACTTCTAATTTTTCATAATTTTCGTTTCAATTGATTCGTAAACTGAATGAAGGGAAAGGGGGAGCGAATGTTGTTACATTACATTTTCGACGATATCTCTGATAATACAATGCACTGTCGAAAAAAAAAACTTCTTTCTTTCCACGAAAAATTTACTGACAGCAGTGCTGCCAGTAATTTTCTGTAAATTGAGGGATATCCGTTTATTTTTTTCTCCGTTAAAGGATGTAAAATATCCTTCAATTCAAAAAAGTTTGGAAAAGATAAAAACCATATTATTATTAACATCGCCGTGGCGACAAATAGTAGGCAACTATCTAAGCGTAACTTTTAGGGATCTGGTCTGAAAAATGATTGACTCAGATTTCTCAGAAAATACACAGATTTCTTTGTGTTAATGATATTTAATAAATAAACATATTTTAAAAAAATAATAACACTTCTTTTGTAAGTAAAGAGCGTGGTTTACCGTTTTTACTTTGAAAAGTTCATACAAGAATTGATTTTAATATTTAAACTTTGAAGATTTCAAGTTGATTAATTTCTTGTTTTGTTTTTATTGTTATGGGTACATTTTCTTTCAATGTTTTTATTCTTACATTTTTTTCTGACATGTGATGTATAAAAATAGCAACTTACAGATTCCGAAGACATGGCTGTGACCATTTCTTGTAAAGCTCGAACTGACAGAGCCTGTTCGATGACAAAAACACAAGACGACATCTCGGGGGGCGTGTTCTGGAATTAAGAAAGAAAAAACGTTTTATTAAGATAAAAGTGCAATAAAAAATTCTTACAAAATAAATCTCTTATTTAAGAATGCAATATTCACCCCAAAATGAATTTACACAGTGGTTTTAATGAAGGATTTCCTGCTTTTTAAATTCTATAATATAGCAGCAATAAAAAAATATAAAGATGGAATATTTTTTATCACTACATCATAAATTATGTTGTAAACACTACTTTTAAAAATACAATAAAACCACTAAAGATGTAACGAAATGTTCTAATAATAGCGGGACTTTAAAGAGACCCCCCCCCCCCTCCCCCGCTCTTTATTTTACAGCAATATGACATTGACTTAGGCCGAACAGGGAGTAAGGATTATTTTACTATATCATTATACACTGAACAAAAAAATATATACTCCACAAGTTGTAGTTCTCGAAAATAAATCAAACCAAAAGATTACCTTAAATTGAATAAAAATATCTTTTAAAAAGCCTTTTTTTTTTTTTTTTTTTTTTTTTTTTTTTTTTGAGTAAGTAACATGATTTTTGCAACTACTAAAATATTTTGTCATGATTGGATTAAATCTCTTTTGAATGGTAAACTCTTACGATATTATGTTGTAAAACAATTTTTAGACAACAGTTCCTATTTTATTTGTGCTTCTTTATTTCATGTAAATCTAATATGAAGCTCAATAATGTTTGTAAAATACAGCAATAGATTGCAAACCCGCTTCCTTTTCGAAAGTTCTATTAGAAATTTTGACAATGGCAGATTTTATTTTTGTTTTGCATGAACGAACCTCACCAGGGGCCGACAGGTTCTGCTCCCGAAACTGGTAGACGGCAGGTACTGGGTTCGAGCCCAATCGTACCCGTCTAACCGTTCGGAGTTTACCGTGGTTGTCTTTGAAACTAGGATTTCCTTGCGTAAATACGAGTTAGGTTCCCTTAGAAAGACCCCCCTGGATTGCCATTCCTCCTTAGGGCCTATATCCCATGACTGGTAATTGGCCGTCATAAACACAGCTAACAATCTGCATGAACAAAGACTATTTCAAGTGAGCAAAATATAAATTAAAAATTTATATCAAAAGATTTGCATTTTTTTTTTTTAAGTTTGATTATTTTAAATTTATATTAAAAATCATCAAACTTTTTTTTTTTTTTTTTGCTATTTCGAGTTAATGTATCCAACGTCCAAATTAAAATTAAAAAATTTTAAAAGTACTTAATAAGATTACTTTAATGATTGTAAGCTTCATATAAGGTCCGTTATGCCATTTAAAAATAAATGTCAGACATTTATTTTTTCAATTCAACATTATTTTTTTTTAACAATCTATTTAATTTTTTTTAGGTTTATTGTTTTAAGTTATTCTAATTTTTTTTTCATCAATTAAAAAAATATTCATCTTTGAAAGATTAGAATATAAAAAGTTAAAACTTATCCTACAGAAACAAATATTTTTGGAACAAAACCTTTCTTAGAAACAAAACCATTGCGTAGAAGAATAAAAATCCACTATGTTAAACAAAAATCTACAAAAGACATTGAATGGCACCTAATTTTACCAAACAACTTCAATACTGGAATAAAAAATATGCAACTGCGGGCATAAAATAAGCCATACGGCGAAGGAAACTGGTTTTATACGATTTTCCGCAACAATTTCCATGTGAAATATGGAATACTTAACAGCTATGACCAAAAGCAGAAACCACTTTCAGTGGTGATAAAGGCTTTATGTAGCAGTGATATAAACGGAATACATAGTGCGCTAGGAATTTTGGTACTTTGTTTTATTTTTATCAATATTTCTTACTTTCTTAAAGATTTTTAAAAATGTATTCTTAGCTTTTAAAACTGCATAAATTAATCTGTGAAAACTAATGTTTATTTATATGTACCGGATAATGTAAAAATAAAAACGAAAATTCAGTAATTCGAGTTGAGTTTGAGTGAATAATGCTTTGAAGTCTATAGCTACAATGGCTGTTACCTCGAATGATCCATAATGCACGAATACAGAACACTTTATTATTACAAGAAATACAATACATACATTTTTTAATACACATCACAGGGACAACACAGACACCCATGCCGCTAGCTGGACTCGAACCAGGGTCCAGCGGTGTGGGAAGATTGATTGGTTGATTTTTTGTCGTCCGATTATCTACGCTAATGGGATATAGGACCAGGGGGAGTGCCCTCCGTGGGGGTCTTTCTAAGGGAACCTAACCCGTATTTACGCAAGGTTCGAAGAAAACCACGGAAAACTCCGAACGGTTAGGCCGACAGCCGCGATTGGGTTCGAACCCAGCACCTGCCGTCTACCAGTTGAGAGGTCCGAACCTCTCGGCCACTGGTGGGACGCGGTGTGGGAAGAGCTGATGCTACCAACCACGCCACTGGGTCGGCCAGTAATTCGAAAAGTAGAGAAAATAACGAAATGTTTTGTTTTAAAAATGATATTGAAGAAACTGATTGCGATAGTGCAAAAATTATTTGGACGAGTAATTATACACAGTACAGTCTGGTTAGAGAATCACCAGAGATTGAGAGATTAAATGATGCATATAATGATTAAGTATCGTATAATACATCTAAATTACGGTTAAACTTTTCGAAACAACGTAATAATTTTGATAACCCAAGGTTCAAGAAATTGGTTGAAAGGATTTTATTTTTATTTTTCCCATTTTTTCTGTCAGAAATAGAGGGTTTAGATGTAGCATTATGAATGGCGTGACGATACCAGCAAGATTAAAGTAATATGTATTTTAAGACTCATAAGTAATTTGGGTTTCTCGAAACTGGAAAGAACAACCCTGAAGATGAGTACAATGTAGCTGAAACTTGGTGGTTTTAATATTTTTAGTTTTTTAAATTTTATAAAACTTTACCTTATCTATCTTATTTACCCCTTCAAGTACATTTCTTTGTATATATATATCAATGTTCAAGATAAAATTAAATTTTTTTCAATTTAAAAAATTGTGTCCGTTTTTTTTTTTTTTTTTTGCATTTCTGAGAAAACTGGATGAGGAAAGGCGGTGAAATGAGATCAGAGGCCCCTCTCTGTATTTTCGCCCCACCAGTGACCGAAAGGTTGTGACCTTGAAACTGGTAGACGGTAGGTGCTGGGTTCGAACCCAATCGTGACCGTCGCCCTAACCGTTCGGTGTTTTCCGTGGTTTTCTTCTAACCTTGGCTTTTTCCACTGAAGGCACGCCATCCCTTAGGGCCTATATCTATCGTATAGATAATTTGCAGTCATAAATACAAACAAACCCTGTATTTTCAAATGGTATTAACTAATTTTTTTATCTACTGATATTAAAAATATAGTAAAATTTATTCTTCTCTAGTAATATAAAATTTAAACACTGAGATAAAAAGGAAGCAGGGATTTTTTAAAAGAAAGTAATTTTTTCCGATTCTCCACTCTCAAATTCTGCAGAAGCCTAACTTTCGATTTTTAATATTTTTATTTGTTGTACTTTTACATTGCTTTTTATGTTGACTCGCTTAAAAACTGTGTTACACAGCGGACTGTGACAAAAACTTTAAATGTAATTTAATTCTTGTTTATATTCTCGATTTTAAATGATAGGACCCAACCATCAGACGGTAGGCATGTTTGTTTTAAAAATTTACCCCCCCTCCCCCAGAATTTCATTCTCCGGCGCTGTCTATACTTTTCGATATATTAATTTTTCATTTTTTCGAATAATTTTACATTATTCTATGTTTATTAAATATCTCTTTATTTTATTTTTATTTAAAAATCAAATTCTCTTATAGTAAAAAATATATATAACCACTTTAATCATTTATAAGTGTATCGTATAACACATATTTAACAAAACGGCCTCTTTTTAAAACACTAGATTAAAGTTTAATAAGATTTTCTTTACAACCGTAAGAAAAACAATTGGAAAAAAATTTCCGCTAAACCACTTTACATTTACAATTTATCTTTTAAAACTCTTTCTACATAGTTTATCTTTAAGTTGTTTTTTCTCGTCGCAAGAATTTTTTCTTTACTCTGCAAACAATGCTAAGAGATTTCGTTTCTTTTTTTTTATTATTCATACGGTTACACTCTTATTCAGTTAGGTAATTAAACAAAAAAGTATAATCTTGACTTTTAAATATTTGTCCCCCTTCCCTCCTCTTTGCTTCAACGTTTTCAATTAAATGAAAAGAAGTGCTTTGGATTATTCTGCTAATTAAAGCCACGCTTTATTTGCTGTGTGCAAAATGATGAGAAAATACCACAATTAAGGAAGTTTTGAACAATTTTTCTTTAATATCGTGTGACATTATTTTAGGTTAGAGTTAATTTTGAATTTTGTAAAACTCAAAATATATATGGATATACAAATTGTTTTACATTTTATTAAAATACAAATTATTTTAATTTTATTAAATACGTGATTTATATATTTCTTTAATAATTATAAGGATTTTAATATTTTTTAAAAATCTAATAGCAAATCATATTTTATTTTATTTATTTTTTATACATGAGTGCATGGTTTTCAAAACTTGTCTTATTCAAATCGAAAAAAATCGAGTTTTCTCCATCAGTCTACTGTCCCACCAGTGGCCGAGAGGTTTTGCTCTTGAAACTGATAGACGGGAAGTTCTGGGTTCGCACCCATTGGCCTAATCGTTCGGAGTTTTCCGTGGTTTTCCTCGATCCTTGTTTTATTTATTTTTTTATGTCGGCCGATTATCTACACATAGGATGTAGGCCCGAAAGAGGTGAGATGCCCTCCGTAGGGATCTTTCTAAGGGAACCTAACCCGTATTTACGCAAGAAAACCACGGAAAACTCCGAACAGTTAGGCCGACGAATCCAGCACCTGCCGTCTACCAGTTAAATGGTCAGAACCTTTCGGCCACTGGTGGGGCCCCAGGAACCTGGGATTTCCTTGCGTAAATACGAGTTAGATTACCTTATCAAGACCCCCACGGAGGGCATCCCCCCCTTAAGGCTTATATCACTCGTATAGATAATTGGCCGACACAACCATCAATCTATTTTATTGATGAACGCACATCGAAGAAACACTACAATGTGCTAAAAATCTAGTTTTATCATGTATTTCCAGCATTGTAAAATCTTAGTTTACTTAGTTAATCTTATTAATGAAGACCAATGGACAAAAAGAAAAATTTTCGCAATTTTCTAAAATTTGATTTTTTGGATAAGGCTAGTTTCGAAATTCATACCCTCATATAGTTAAAATATTATATTTCAACAATTACTATTTCACTCCCTTTCTATTTGAAACTTCTTACAACTTTGATTTATGAATATCTTTATTTTTTTTTTCTTCTCCTTTTCTATATAAATTTAGCATCAATATATAGCATGATAGTAACTTTTGCTTTTAACATTGCTTAGTTACTATTAGATAAATTTCAACAATTTCCATAATTTTTGTAATTTATCTAACCAGATGGCAGCACTATAATTTACCTCATTGAGTTATTTCGGGCTTCACTTTTTTTTTTTCTTTTTTCTACATTTGTGGGATCAGTTGCCCAAAAATATTAGCCAATCAATCAATTCTCATGAATCATTAATTTTACTTCTCAGATTATCTTAAAATTGTATTAATGGTTGGAAACATCTAGCGTTATTGCTGTCACAATAGTCACGTTTGATATACATCATACATACGTTCATACATACGTAAAGAAAGACAAAAAGATAGAAATGAGTGGAAAGATAGATAGTCAGATTCATGGAATTAGATAAATATATACGTAAAGCCTCTTTATTATTTTTTTTAATTTATAATTTAAAAAAAAAATTCTAAGAAACTTGATGTTTTTAATGCTTCTTTATTAAATGTTTATTTTCCTAAAATATAACCGCCCCACCAGTGGCCGAGAGGTTCTGACCTCTCAACTGGTAGACGGCAGGTGCTGGGTTCGAACCCAATCGCGGCTGTCGGCCTAACCGTTCGGAGTTTTCGTGGTTTTCTTCGAACCTTGCGTAAATACGGGTTAGGTTCCCTTAGAAAGACCCCCACGAAGGGCACCCACCCCGGTCCTATATCCCTAGTGTAGATAATCGGACGACAAAAATAAACCAAACCTAAAATATAACCAAAGCATTTAGACATTCACATACATAAACTTTTCCCGTTCTTGTTAAATTGCCCCACCAGTGGCCGAGAGGTTCTGACCTCTCAACTGGTAGACGGCAGGTGCTGGGTTCGAACCCAATCGCGGCTGTCGGCCTAACCGTTCGGAATTTTCGTGGTTTTCTTCGAACCTTGCGTAAATACGGGTTAGGTTCCCTTAGAAAGACCCCCACGAAGGGCATTCCCCCCTGGGCCCATATCCCTAGAGTAGATAATCGGCCGACAAAAATACACCATACGCATCTTTTTAAATTAAATGGAGAAATCCTTTGGATTACTCTGCTAATTAAACCCACGCGTCATTTGTTGTGAAGAAAATAGTTGGACTAAACCGCAATTAAAGAATTTTTAAACAAGCTTACTCCACTGCTGCTTTTTGTATAACACTTGTTTTCAAACTCATATATAAAGAAAAATCAAAATACTTATAGATTAAATTTGTTTTAATATCGTATTAAAATACAAATTATTTTGCTTCAGTAAAAAAGAATGCATTTATATACAAAGTAAACTAAATACAAAGAGAAAGAAATTACAAATATAGATAAGAATTGATAAGGTTGGCGAAATAAATATCGAGATCCCTTTTCTTTCTTTTTTTTTATTATTATAATTTTTAAAAAAATTAAAAAAATCCTGCTTTTTAATTGTTTCCGTATTAAATGTTTATTTCGCAAAAACACCATGACGAACACATTTAGACTTTCATATACACTCACTTTTACCATTTCTTTCAATTTTTCAATAAGATCGCGAAATTTTTTTGGATTATTCTGATAATTAAAACCACGCTTCATTTGCTGTGAAGAAAACAGTTGGAAAACACCCCAATTAGAAGACTTTTGAATAAGTTTTCTTTATTATTTCTTTTTGTATTAGCACTTGTTTTTGAATTTAAAAAAATTATTAAAGTATTTATGGATTAAAAACTGTTTTGTATTTTATTAAAATACAACTTATTTTATTTGTTGTATTATAGAATGTATATTGATATACAAAGTAAAAAAAAAAAAGAGAGAAATGAGTAGAAAAGTAGATAGACAGATTGAGGAGAATAGAGAAACATATATGAGGACCCCAAAAGCCAAGGGGTACAAGTGACAAAACGATTTGGAGTAAATTGAGTTTAAAGATAATTGAAGGTTAAATTGGAACATCAATAACAATTGAGTGGATTGAAATAGGAAATTTCTGCTTGTTGCATTCTGGTCTTTGAACTCTTATTTCAATAACTGTTACAAAATAAAGTACAATTTTCTTTAAATGTATAATTAATCAATATTGTTTGTTTTTCGAAAAAAGTGGTTTGCCTCTATAACTCTATATTTCTTTATCTGAAATGAAAAAAGCATATTTTTAGGTCGTCTGTGTATTTAGTTTATTTTTTTCAATTTTGTCACTTATACCCCTTGGCTTCTGGGGTTCTCATATGTAAGCCCTTTTTATTTCTTTTTTGAGTTTATAATTTAAAAAAATTTAAGAAACTGCATTTTTCTCTGTAATGATTCTGTCATAATTTTTATTTCGCAAAAACATAACCAAGACATTTAGACATTCACATGCACATACTTTCTCCTTTCTCTTCAAATTTTAAATTAAATGGGGAAATGTTTTAGACTACTCTGGTAATTAAAACCACCCTTCATTTGATGTGGAGAAAATAGTTGGAAAACACCGCAATTAAGGAACTTTTGAACGAATTCTCTTTATTATCATGTGACTTCTTTTTAAATTGGAACTTTTTTTTTTTAATTTAAGAATATTTTAAAGAATTATAGATATTTATGGATATACGAGAAAATACGAGTTTTATTTGTATTAAAAAACGTATATGGATGTAATGTTTTATTCATTCTAGGTTTTTATATAATTATATTATAAAATTATGTTATAAAAGTTTATAAAATTATGTTATAATTATATTATGTTATAAAAGGCTTAATGTTGTCACTTTTAGCCATATTCCAACAATATTTGGATAAATATAAAATCTTTATCATAAATATAAAATCTTTATCGTGCCTATGAAGCTCCACTGAAAATTTTATAATTCATAGTTTTTTTGTATTTTTACTCTTGCTTGTTTAATATTTATATATATTTTTTATTTATATTCACATGTGTGATTTAATTTTAATTATATACATACACACACACACACACACATATATATATATATATATGCATTTGTATACAGAGAGGAAAAAAGCAAGATGTGTAGATAGATAGATACATAGATAAACAGATAGATCGATGTAGATACACTGGTAAATGTACAGATTTCTCTTTCTTTTTCTCTGAATTTTTATATTTTAAAGTTTTTTCTAGATGGTTTTTTTCTATGTTTCTATCATATAATTTTTATTTCTCAATTATGTAACAGTTTTATATTACAGCTTCCTAAAATCCTTATAAACATAGAAAGTGCGCTCTGCTTTAGAATACGGCAACTAAGTATTCATATTTCACAGGCAAATTCTCATAGGAAATTGTATAAAAACAATATTTTCTTTTTTCAGTGATTTATACAATTAAAAATACATTTTTCTCGTTTTAGAGCTCAAAAACTCTGAATTACATAAAATTTAAAGTATCAAAAACTCAGTGAGTTTTGGTCGTATAATAACAAAAGTTTTAGCCTTTTATTTATCAGCGCATCCAGAAAAATTTTCTAAATATAATGTATAGAAACGATGTACAAAGAATGAAATTTCGTAACTTTACCAAAGATAACAATTTTGTCGTATATGAATTTTCATATGTTGAAAATCAGCATTTGACACAATTCGAAATATGCTTAGAAAATTAACGGTTTTGAAATGGGATGATTTGAAAAAATAATTAAAAAATATAACAATGGTCTCTTACCTTGTCGGCAATGTTCTCCAGGAAACAATGCCTGTTTCCGAAACCTTCTGCCGCCAAACAGACTCTCTCGCCCGTAGCCGTACATTGCAGACATACCATATCATCCTAAACAGAAAAATGTTGAAAAATACGTGTTAGATATTTTTGACAATTTAATATTTTTATCTAGCAAAATGCAATGTATGCCGTGAGTATATTTATCTGGTCGAATTATTGAGCAGAAATAAACAACAACAACAAATTAGCTTCTATATATGATTATCGTTTCTTGGTGAAAGTTTAAAAAGTGCAAAAAAATGTAAGAACAAAAGTTAGCGTACAGTTGCGACTGCTTCCTTCTCCATCGCTCGCTCTCTGTCTCCCCCGCCTTCCTTTTTTTTCCACCTCAGAAGGGGATTCTTGTATATCTATATGCTAAATTTATACTGGCTGTTGGTGCTTACCTTAGTGTTTTGGTCTTTAAACGTCACGTAATCATAACAGCATAAATTCTCTATTTTTATTTTGTTTCTTAGCGGTCGACGGATTTCAACCTCTGAATCCTTTCTATCAAATATCAGAGATTCAGGAGATTCTATCACCAGATATTTAAGTGATATCGTCATAACATTTATTTTGAATCGATTGGGGTGATTAATGAAATAAATCTCTAATAAATTCGAATTCATGACTCTAAACCTCATAATGAAACATTAAATGTTGTAAAATGAAATTTTTTATGATTAAATAACGATATTTGCGTTAGTTCTTATAATCTTTTAAAAACTTTGCTAAAAATATTCGCAGTGCACTCGAGATTCTTTCTTCTACAGACCAGCCATTTGCAAACCACTGGGCTATTTTAAGGCTAACTTGTGTGTTTGCTGTTTTTTTTTAATTTTGCGTAATTCATCGAAGAAATCTTTAATGGCATGTGTTATAAAATTCACATTTTCAAAGCAAGTAATGGTAACTAACTGTCTTTAACAATCTCTAATATCAGAGAAAGTCTCTTGTTGCCATTCCCGACATATTATGTATATTTTTATCAGCCTAAAAGAAAAATAATAATCAACTTTAAAATCGGCCTTTTTTGAAATCATTTCGGTTTGTATGTTTTCAAGAAAATCAGCTTCAACAACTTGATTTCCCTACAAAAAAAAAGTTAGATTGTCTTTCTTACTTTTCAAGAAATATGCTATGCTAAATGTATTATGAGTTATGTAATTTAATCCAATTTATATTTACAAGGGGCATTTAGTCCATTCTAGAGAACTTATGGTATGGCTTAAGTTTAGCTATTATATAGACATCAATCTCAATTATTAGTAAAATAATATTCTTGCACATTTACAAAAATATGAATATTAGCGCTTTTCAAGGGGTCACCAGAGGAGGACTGAAAGAGCTAAAAATACCCCTTAGTCTGCTGACAATCAGACAAAATCTATTTTCATTTTACTTAATCATTTGTAGACATTTCGCAATTCCATAACCCCACGTAAGATAATTTTTTAGAGAAGTCTTAAAGAAACTAGCGAGTAACTTTAATTATTCATATTAGTACAGTGGTACTATAGCTAACGAAAATAATACATTCTAGAATACCATTCGTTAACTGCAACGTGACTTCTAGTCTAATTAAAATACAGCTTACCTGCATTATGTTAGTGCACACATTTAATCGAACATTCGTTAGCAAAGTCAGAAAATCACCAAAAAATCTTCTTTAGTTGAACGATTCCTTAGCAGATGCAATCGTTTTTCAAAGTATTACTGTATACTTACTGACTAATTTCTTCTTGAGTTTTGAGGGCGGAAGTCGAATAATTCACAGTTTTTGGTTCTAAATATTTATAACATTTCAAAAAGGTGATAAGTTGTTGGTTTAACTATGCTTTTTTAATTTATGAAAACTTTAAATAAAGTGCTTTTCTGAAAATAGCTTCTCTATGTATATCAAAAAGTTTAAAATCGTTTAACATTAAAAATTTGAAAAGGGAAAAATCTCCAAAGTATACAAAAGCTCAAATAAAATTGTTGTTAAAAGATAGGAATCGTTGAGTAAAAATCAGGCTTGTTAGATAATAAACTTATACATTTCCCTTTCAAATTTACAAATGCTTAGAAACTATACCTATTATTTTTCTGACAAACAAAATTCCCATTGTGATCAATAATTTTGCACGGATTTTAAGATTTGAACTATCATTACAAATTAACTAAGGAAGCAATAAAGCAACTCGGCTCGCAAAGGATATTTTTCGTTAGAAAGAGCCTATCACACGCATAGGATTGTTTTATTACAAACTGCTTTTACATCTTACACATAAATGAGGATTGTTAGAAATAACGTCAAGAACGAAACAATAAACCTTTCTAAACTGGAAATAAGACTTCTTAATATTCTTACAAAGTCTTCAAGCATTATTTCCCAAGAAATTACTTTTACTTCATATTTTTTTCTTTATTTTTGTTTCTCACATTCTATTTTCCGAAAACAGCAAGAACTTTTTGTTGAGAGCTCTAACTGAATAAATATCTGCGAAAGTGTAGTAATATTTCTGCGATATCCGAAACATTTTTTTAAAAATATACAATGCTTTTTATTTAACTTTCAAAAATTTTACAGTTTTTAATTTTTTTTTTTTTATATTTGTTTATTTATTTAGTTTTGCTCTGCACTTTTCTGATAAGCGAAGGGAGAAAAATGAGCTAAAAGGAATAAAATTAAGAAAATAATAAAAAATAAATAAAGAAAGAAAAATTGAGAAATTTTAACATAGGGCAGAATGTAATAGGTACTGATTTTTATGAAATCTGCAAAAAAAAGGGGGGGGCGGCTGCGAAATTTCATGCTTTCGCAGATAGTGTACATGTAATTCAAATAACTATATTTCCATGCTCTGTATATTACATACTACTATTAGGCTTGAAACTATTGAGATTGAGTTATTGAGTATAGAAACATATTGAACTAGTAATCTTACAATATCTTCAAAATTAATTGAAATATTTCAATATAGGTCAAAAAATAAATATTTGTATTGAAAAATTGCCATTTTTTTATGCTTGAATATCTATAAAAAGTTACATTTTCACATGGAGCTTAAATACTAGTTCAGAACAGAGTGAATAGTGTAGAAAGCATTCTGAGAAAATTTTACTGAAATAGGTTTAAAACATTTTATGTAATGAAGTATGTTAAATGAGAAGATAACGGAAAAATTGATTCAACAAAAATGGCATTTCAAAATTTCTTTTATATTTTTCAGATACATACACATTTAATCTAAAGTATCAATAAAGGTTTATCATAGATTTTACGTAAAAATTAAAAAAATGCATAAAAACATTGTTTACATTTCTCCCACGCCCACCTCCGATATGTGACTCATTAGTTCCTATTTATTAAATCGGTATAACTCCTTTTCTAGTAATCGTGGAAATACAATTTAAAAAAAATTATTGTAGTAAACAATTGCTCTTTCAAATAAATTAATTTAAAAAAATTAATTTTCACAAAAACGACTATTTTAACGTAGGCACCTTAACGTAAATACAACTCTATTAAAATTTCCAAAGAAATCTTCAGCATTTTTTTTAAAGATTCTTATTAAAAAAGTAAAGAAAAATACAGAAATGCATGCAGATACATTGAAGAAAAAATATCTAAACTACTATAGACCTACATCGCCATTATTTGTACAACTAATAAACTAGATAATGGAAAACAGATAATGAATTTTGAGCTTAAATGTAATCCACAAAGGCTTTGAGCGAAAACAAATCGATGCTTTTAACTACCATTCCCTTAATTCAGACTAACCTGTGACATCGATAAAACTAAGCACAAGTAATGATCATGACCTGCTTGCAAGTATTCTCACGTAACGGGTAAATAATCAAGGAAAAACATTGTTGCTTTTAGTCTGTTGCAAATTTCTTCTAAATCGATTTCAAAATAGAGAAGGTTCTAAAGACAACATGAATATGTTTCAGTGTATTTTCACTCGCAACTTTAAAATATACGATTGTATAAATTTCAAAACTTTATGCTTTTATATTGGGTGTTATTGTTAATAAAATTGTATGTCTAAACGTTTTTATGTACATGAGGAGGATTTCGATATTGTACTGCTGTCACTAAAAAGTTCACTGTCACTGAAGAAATTCGATTTTTATATGTATTTTATTTATTTATTTGAAAAAAGGATATATTTTATACTTTTTTTTTTTTTTTTACTCTGTGCACTTTATTGAAAAGGTACTACTCTGTTATCCCGTCGATCAATTTCGCCAAATTATACAAATCGCCAAACTAATAGCCAAATTATACAAATTGATATAATTTTTATTTTAAATAATGAAAAAACAAATAATTAGTAGAATATTAATAAAAATTCAAATAAAAAATGAAATAAAAATCAGTTAATGACATTTTAAGCACGTGAATCGTATTTAATGTCATTGAATGTGACATTCACGGTCATCCATTATTGGCATTTAATCTTATAGTTTGGCGATAATTTTTTGGTCGACGGGATAACCTAGTAGTACCATTGAAAATATGCGATGCTTAGAAATTTAAAAATTTGCAGTACCGAAAATTGTAAAACTGTAGTTTCATTCAAAATTTGTTTATGATTGGTCCAGAAATATTAATGCTTAATACTTGGCATACATAATATAGGACAATTATTATGCAAGCCACGTTTTTATCATCATAAAAATGATGTTTATTATTATTATTATTTTTAATATAGAATTTATTTATTAGTCTAAAATTTTACTCATTGAAAAATATCATTTTCCAAATGGTCGTTGTAATTAGTTAAATTAATTTTTTTAACAAATTAAAATAATTGTGTTAAAATTAATCTGCACTAATCACGTATTCTGCGTTTACAAAGCTCCATTATCTGCGATTTATTCTGTTCAGATGATTCATATATCATATATCAGAGTATATTCTATAATCTAATAAGTTAACTAAGTGAATTAAGTCCTCCGATTCGTCCGCGACAGCTCTGTTGGCAGAGCATTGGCTGTTGCAACAGAGAGGTCCTTGGTTTGAAACTCAACTTAGACATTTCTCACACTTTGGACAACTAGAACTCATATAGTTTATTTTAATTTAATTGTGATTAAATTACAATACTTTTTGCGAAACTGCTCTAATTGTTTTGAAAATATTATATTAACTAGGAAGGTACTGCGTCAAAAATATATATTATAGTTTAACTGCAATTAAAAGGGGAAAATTTTAATGTAAATAATATATATTTCTTTTCTTACAAACTATTTCGTATCAGAGAAAATAACAGGCCCTTATTACCACATGGACAAATCGAGACTTTGCCCATGAGCTCAGGAACTTAAGGGGCCCTTAAATCCATGCATAAAATTCTAAAATATTTACTTTATTTTTACAATTTAAACTCTTCCATATGTTATATTATGTCCCAATTATGTCCAATTATGTCCCAATTATGTCCCGATTAGTCATAATCGGGGCCTGCAAAATAAACAAATTCTTACTTTCATGTAAAAAAAATAATAATAAAGAAAAAAAATAAACAAATAAATGCATACACATACAACGAAGAAATTAAATGTATAATAAAATAATGTAATCTAGATTTTTGCAACTAATAAATTAGAAAATAAAACACAGAGAATGAATTTGGAGCTAAAATGTAATTCGCAAAGACTTTACGCGAAAACAAATACTGTCGACCCTCGTTAATTCGAAATCGGATAATTCGAACTAAACATGAAGTCACGAAATTTTCAATGGCAGAATAACGTTAAACTTTTACATTAATTCGAACTCATTTTCTCTTGAAGTCGTTTAATTCGAGCTGACGAGAATTCTGATTTTTCATTCTTCCTTTCTTTCTCACGGATTTCAGATCATTCGAATAACTTTCTTTCTTTGATTTTTGTGAAAACTGTTCCGAACGAGTATGCATATAATTCCATCCATACGATATCCACTTTCTAAGTGCCACGTCTGTCCATCAGTGACGCCTCAAATTTTTTTTCCTTTGTGCCTGTTTCTAATCTCTTAATTAGTTTATGTATTTATACATTCTTTAAGTCACATTCTGATGATAACAGGCATAATAAATGTAAAAAACACTATAACATTAATTCCTTTGTAATAGTACCATATTAAGCATGTTCTCATTTCATACTTTCCATAATTCGAACTTCGGATAATTCGAACACTTATTGTGATCCCGACGAGTTCGAATTAACGAGAGCCGACTGTACTTTCTCTTAACTATTATTCCATTAATTCCAGGAGAAAAAACAGATTAGCTCTGTGATGTCGATAAATTAACCTCAAATAAATGATCATGACTAGCTTCCAAGTATTTTCATGTAACGAACAAATAAGCATAGGAAAATATTTTGGTCTGTCGCATGTGCATTGCAATTTTTTTTATAAATGAATTTTTTTTAAGAGATATTTTTCTAAGTTTATTGTTTATACATTATTCTCACGAGTTACAGTCGACTCTCGTTAATTCGAACTCGTTGGGACCACAAAAAATGTTCGAATTATCCGAAGTTCGAATTATGGAAAACATGCTTAATATGGTAGGTACTATTACAAAGGAATTAATGTTACGGTGTTTTTTAAACTTATTTCGTCTGTTATCATTAGAATATGACTTAATATTAAATTAGAATGTATAAATACATAAACTAATTAAAAGATTTGAAACAAGCACGATGAAAGAAAAAATTAAAGCTGGACAGACGGGGCTCTAAGAAAGTGAATATCAAAGGCATTGTATTATATTTATACTCGTTCGGAACAATTTTCACAAAAATCAAAGAAATAAAGTTATTCAAATGATCTGAAATCCGCGAGAAAGAAAAGAAAAATGAAAAATCGGAATTCTCGTTAGTTCGGGTCAGGAGAAAATGAGTTCGAATTAATGGAAATTTTTAACGTTATTCTGCCATTGAAAATTTCGGGACTTCGTGTTTAGTTCGAATTAAGCGAAGATTCAAATTATCCGATTTCGAATTAACGAGAGTCGACTGTATTTTTTAATGTAAATTTTAACTTGTTTAATCAGAGCATTTTCGAGATTCAAGGTTTATTACTTAAAATTTTCTGCTTTAAAATACCGGTGAAAATCGATTATAAATTAAGAAAATAGCTTTCGTCGCGAAGGGATTAAAGAACATGTAAAGACAAATATCGGAAATCATTAATTTATCATTATATGTCAATTTATTAAGCACTTCGTTAGTTACTCAGTATTAATGCAATATTATTCATTATTACTGAATTATTTTTCCTTCACTTTGATTTCGAGCAAAAGTTTTAGTCTAGGGTAATACCCCTAGTAATTGGCACTTTAAGAATTTGTCTTTAAACTTACTTCAATTTTCATTACAAAGAAATAAGATATTTACTTGGATATATTTTTAAATCAAAGAAGGCAAATCTGTGCATCTACTTTGCCCACTAAAAGCAAAAAAAAAAAAAAAAAAAAAATTGAAAAATATTTTTATAAAAATATATTTATAAAAAGTTGCTGAAATCACCAGTAATTGGCACCTAGTGCACCAATGTATGACACCTTGTGATCCAGTAATTGGCACATGTTTATATTAAAGAAAAATTTTATATTTTGCATTGGGTTTAATCGCTTTAAATGAATTTACTGTAGATGAAGATGCCATATTTCAGGTTTTTGAGAGTAAGAAATCAGCATATTAGTCTGAAATGTGAAAACTTTTAAACAATACAATATACTTATATTAATACCCAGTAATTGTCATGCTGTCCCCAGTAATTGTCGTATGAAGCTTTAATGGATTCCAATTACTGATAATATTTCATATTTTGAAATAAAAACAAATGATATACAAAATTAGTCTATAACTTTAAAAGTACTTCCAAAATAAGTGGTTTAATCTCGAATTCCTTGTAATTGAAATAGGTGCCAATTACTTGGAACTAGCAAAATTGAAGCACCATTAATTGGCATCTATCATTAATTCAGAAATCCAAATATTTGTGTCGAAAATACTTTTACACAATTAAAGTAACCCTTTTTAACTAAACAAAACTGTTGTCAATTAAAATTTAAAATATATTATAAATCACATAATAATGAACTGAAAAATATGCCTTCCTTAAGCCAAAGAAGAAGCATTTGCAACAAAAATGGCTAATTTCATACAAGCCATAATTGTTTCTCTTTCCTATGCACTATTGTCATCTAGTAGCATAAATCAAAGTTATAATCTTTAAAGTAAATGAGTATGTAACTGGTATATAGTCTTGCATTTTTAAAAGACTGTATATAAATCTTATTTTAGGACATGTTTGTAGGATGTGCCAATCACTGGTGCATGCCAATTACTGGGGATGTTACCCTATTTGGATTATTTCGTATCTTAGATATCGAAGCATTTCATTTGGAGATTGAAATTACAATTACTTTTGAGTATCATTAATGTAACAGGAAATAATGGATGTCCAAATATGTGGATCCAGGGGGACTAAGAGTTTAAGTGATTTTCCATAATCGAGTCACTCAAATCATATAAGAGTTCAGTTTTTATTGCCTTTGAGATACAGAAGCTTAAAAAGGATACTTGCATATCATTGTTGGTCACTACATTTTATTTTAAGCTAAGATTGCAATTACCATGTTGAAAAGTCATCACCAAGCTTATTTACTTATCATTTATACATATTGCGTATCCAAACGCTCATATATGCACCATAAATAATACAAGAAAATTGAACAAATATGAATTATATATATTTTTATGGGAAGAATTATAGACTCACAGATTCATTGAATAAAATAAATAGCCAAAGTAATATAATCTTAATGTTTACAACTAATAACCCAGAAAATGAAAAACAGATAACAAATTTAAAGCTAAAATGTTATACACAAAGACTTAGCGCGAAATTGGATGAATAATTTGACCACTATTCCTCTAATTTCGAAAGATATAGCAGGCTATCTCTACGACATAAATAAAATTATGCACAAATTATAACCAGGGTCTGCTTGCAAGTATTCTCACGTAATGGGAAAATAATTGTTGAAAAGCAATCATGTTTTAAAGCCGTCGTCACATATGCATTGCAAATTCCCTGGTAATCGATTTTAAAACAGAAAAGAGCCTAAAGTCAACATACATCTGTTTAAGTACATTTTTACGAATAATTCTTATATGATTGATGATATGAATTTTAATAATTTTTATTTGTTATTGTAGTTTATGAAAGTACACGTGTAAATGATTTTATGTAAATTTCATTTGGATGTTATGATGATTTCTGTGTCTTTATCCATATAGCGAATTTTTCCTTCAGACATTTACCAGAATTCCTGGAATAGTAATATTAAATTATTGTTTAATAAGAGATTAATTAGGACAAAAATGTCATTTTAATTATTATTAGACCATTTTCTTAGACTTTTAAGTTACCGCGAAAATTATCGATTTTGTTTTTATTATTTCATTTGAAAGTACAACTTTTCTAAAACCGCTTTGTTTTTGTTCCTATCACGTTTTATAACTGAAGTTACTGTCAATTTATAGTAAAAATATACTAATTTGACTACTAAGAATGTATTTATTAAAAACAGATAACCTTACTCATTGGTACACAAATACAAGAACTTTAGTATAAACTTTAAATTGCGAAATTTCTAGCGAATATATTTGAAGCAAAATCTTTAAAACGCACAAGTACGATATTTTTTTTTTTTTTTTTTTTTCGTTGAATTATAAAAGACATGCTTTTTACACAAAATCAACAGCTTCTATATTCCGGTCAGTAATTTTTTTCCTGTGTTCAGAGGTCTCGGATTCAAACCGCAGGATGGCCAAAACCAAATTGTGTTAAAATTAAGGGGTACAATAGTTCAAATTTTCTCGAAAAAAATCGAGTTATTTGAAGCTCACTGAAGTTTGAGTGATTCATTAATTTTGAAAACTAGATTAAAATATTATCATTAAAAATAAATTTACAGAGTCTTGTGTGTTTTTAGTGATGTCAATGTATAGAGTCAATTGTAAATTTAGCAAATAACTTCTTTATTATTTGACGCCCCACCAGTGCCTGAGAGGTTATGCTCTCAAAGCTGGCATACGGGAGATGATGAGTTTGAACCCAATATCGTCAGTCGGCCAAATCGTTCGGAGTTTTTCGTGGTCTTCTTAGAATCTTCCCGTAAGACATGGTGACGTCACTGCAACGTTGTTGTGAAGTCACATTGTGACTTTGTGACCATCGATTGTCGATGTGACGTCACGTGACGTCGATGTGAAGTCACAGTGACTAAAATGTGAAGTCGTTATGGCCGTTTTAGAGCTTTTTTGTGACGTCACATTGTGACCACTTTGTGATGTGACGTCACAATGTGACCAATTTGTGAATAGTGTGTCATTTGTGACTACTTTGACATTAACATTGTGACGAACTGTGAATTTTTTTTAGAAAGTCACATCTTAGTCACATTGTGACGTCACTGAGTGGTGGCATTTTCGTCACAGATGTGATGTGACCAAAGTGACTCACAGTGATGTCATTGTGACGTCACTGTGAACATGCATGCTATGAGGGTTGGATTTCCTTGCATAAATACGGGTTAGATTCCCTTAGAAAGACCCCCCACCACCACCACCACAGACGGCATTAAGACCTTGGGCCCATATCCTTCGAGTAGATAATCTGCCGTCATAAATAACACCAACACCTCTGTTATTTAACAGAGTCTTGGTTCTTCTAATCTCTGTAAATTTGCATAGGACATAAGATAATGGACTACCCGTAGATTCTCTGTAATTTTACAGAAAATTTTTTGACAGTGTGCTCCCAGCATGACGTAATAAAACATTTTCTGAACAGAAATAAAATTAGACATAATAGCCAGTCTTTTTTACATGTATTTAATTTTTTATGTATCTGAAAGCTATAAAAGAAATCTTTAAATTCGTTTTCTAGAAAATTAGCTATTCTGTTATTTAAATCTTTGATAAACTTCATTACATAAAATGTTTTAAACCTATTTCAGTGAAGTTTTGTCAGAATGTTTTCCATATTACTCACTATGTTCTGAACTAGAATGTAAGCTTTATGTGATAATGTATTTATTTTATAGATATTAAAATATAAAATAGGGTACTTTTTGGTACTTTTCGATTAGCCAGGCGCCAGTTATATATATATATATATATATATATATATATATACTTATTTATTTATATATGTGCGTACATACAGAATATATGAATACATATAATTGTGTATATATACATATATGTATGTATATCTACACGTATGTAAAAACTGGCGCCCAGCTAACCGAAAAGTACCTAATTCTCAATTAAAAAATATGTACTTTTCGACACATCTTGATATATTTTATTAATTTCAAAGATATTATAAAACTACTCATTTGATGCACAGTTAAGTGTAATAGTAGTGTGTAGTACAAATAAATTGAAATATATTAAGTTGAACTGAGTGTACGCTTTCTGGCGTAAGCATGCAATGTTGATTAAAAAATGCCTCCTCCCCCCAAAAAACTCCGCAATATTTAAAGAATTGTGTGGATATTGCTGGACTCTTATGTTTTTTGTTGTTGTTTTTTCATCCTTTTGTATCACAAATGAAAAATTTATTCAATGCATTTTTCAAAATAAGCCTCAAATATAAGTGGAACTACAAAAAGTAATTTGCACTATTTTTATTTTTTTAAATATCTGTTTTTATCAGCTCTAAAAAAATCCTAGTTTCATACTTGTTGCTGTTTTTATATTTCTGTTTTATTTATTTAATAAAGAGTTCCGACACCAATTAAACATATTCTCATTAATTTCGAAATTTATGTTTAATAATCATAGAAAAGAAAAGCTTTTTGCAACTAAGGACAATCATATACACATATATATATATATGAGGAAATGACTTTCAAAACCCGCTTTTTCCTTAGTTAAAAAAAAACGTGTTCTCTATCAAATTATTCTACTGGTAAACCTGCACCCCAAAAAACTACAGTCTGGAAAAAAAGACTGGTTTTATCTTGTATTTCTGGCATAGTAAAATTTTGGTTCACAAAGGAAACCAAGGGACGCAGTTAGAAGCTTTTCGTGATTTCCCAAAATTTGATTTTTTGGATAAGAAAGCTTTAGAAATTCACCTCCTTATATATATATATGCACATGCATATGTACACACATAATATATATGTACAACATTTTACAAAACAAAGAAGTGATACCCCACTAAAAAAAATCTTAAGATTATCTGAAGAAATATCCACTCTCTTCAGAAATTCTACAGAAACCTGAAAAACTTTTGAAAATGTAATTTTACCTCAAAACTATCTGCAGATATTTTTAAGATATCCTTAGAAAGATCTGCAGATTTGTTTTTTTTTACATGAGCCAATTCCCTACAGATATTTCACAGAAATTTTCTTAAGATTTTCTTCAGATTTTTTTCTAGTGGAGTAATAAGCAGATTTTAAAAAGGCAAGACGAAAACACACAAAAGTAAACAATGCTCAAAACAGACCAATGGAATCATTCTTATCCGATAAGAAAATGTATATCTGCTTCAAAATATATTATATCTACTTCCCACATTGTGATAAAGTCTTGCATATGATAATAAATATGTTACATCTTAAAAAAAAAAAAAAAAAAAAAAAAAAAAAAAATAGAACATAGAATGCATATTTAATGGAGTAAATAAACATTTTGTAAAGTGGAAACAGTCTTAGATAATTTCATGAATCAGAATTTGGGGTTAACTGTATTTCATTCAAATTTCAATTCTAGGATATACAGTTCAGTCTCTATATAACGAAATCCACCGTTCCAGTAAAAAATTCGTTATATAGAGAAATTCAATGTATAGAGAATGATGTTAAAAATCGTATTTAATGTGTAAATTTTGAACAAATATTATTTTTGATCTTTTTAATTAAGAATTTGAAATGTTTAAAAGTAAATATTAAACTAGCATTTTATTTCGTGATTATTTAAGCTGTTTCAAGAATGAAAACAGACATTTATTTAAAAGCTTAATGAAAATCAAATAAGAAAGACTTGCATTAATTTCAGACAAAGATAACTGTAATTTTTTGTTGCTTTGATTTTGAAATTGTTATGTTCTCAAAAAAAAAGTTTAAATTTTAGCAAGGAATGAAAAATTGTAGTTAACATTTTCCTCCATTTGAAGGCCTCTCTTACGTGCCTCTCATTGATTCCTCTCTTATATGTGTAACAATCCAATTGACTTTGTTTTTAGAAGGGTGTGGGAGGTGGGAGAATTCGTTGGATTTAAAGAACAAGAAGAAAAATAATATAATAATAATAAAAAAAAAACTCAGCACTGATTGATAAAACAAAAATAAGTGGTGGAAAATTCGTTATATGGAGATAGATATTTCGCTATATAGAGACTGTTTTTAATGTAATCATGCGAAAAGGGGACCGTTCCTACACTGAGAAAAAAATATGGTTCTGGCATATGGAATCTAAGTAATGGCTCTAGAAAAAATAGTTCCATGTCATCCCTATAAATTTTAGTTCCATTTCTTAGAGAGTTCCAGAGTCTCTTACTAGAATTTAAGCGCGTTTTCCTATATTTTTGTTGTCAAATTTATCTAAAAATCTCTTCAAATAGATGCGAACACAATAGATTTGATTTAGTAGCTAGAATTATAGCTTAAGAAACCATTCCTAAAATTAAGCGATAATTTCTCGCTACTGAAACGGTTCAATGTCGTTTCGTCTCCTAGAAAACACGAGACTAGAAATGTCAAGTCATTTAGCCTATTCAGCTTAGTTGTTTACCCCACTCGCATAGTTTGGACATCTATATTTCTAGTTTAGAGATTCAGAAAGTGACTAACTATTCATTCTAGTTGAAGGCGGCATATTTTTTTTCTCAGTGTACTAAAAATCCGTTATATAGAGAAATTCGATGTATGGAGTTTCGTTATAGAAAGACTTGACTGTATTTTAATTGGAAATAAGACGCTTCATCTAAAGCAGCAAACTGTTAGTTAACATGATTACCATTTCTGGAGTTTTAAGGACGTAGTTTTTCGCAATTCGGTAAAAGTGCTTTTAAATTTTATGTCGTCTTCAAGCCACGATTTTAAACATTCTATCAACCGATCAACTGAAGATGGAGACTTGAAATTCGATATGTACTTAGAATGTAATAAATGTGACAAAGCCTATTCAATTTTAGTAACCTTAGTTGCCCGGAACTATTTTCTCGGACTTTCGAAATATCCGCTCTGATGGAAAAAAAAAATATGAAAATATTTGGAATTATTTCTTTTAAGAAGAATGAATGTAACATAAAATAAGTTTAAATTTTATTTTGGAATGGCAATGCATTAAAAAAAAAGTTTACACGTGTTTTATTTTGATATTTTATATTATGCATTATCCATGATAGGTAAGTGTTACGGTGGCCCGCAAAGACTAGTTTTGTTTGTTTGTTCAGTCATTAAAATTAACAGAATGGATATGAAATTATTAAAATATAGAAGAAGTTTAAATTAAATGTAAGTTGAAAAAGAAAACGTAAATCAAGTATTATCTTTAACCCTTCAGTGCAAGATTTTTCATATTTTTATGAAAAAAAAAATATTTGAAATCTATATATCGGTCTAATAATGGGAAAAATATTATCTTTAACCCTTCAGTGCAAGATTTTTCATATTTTTATGAAAAAAAAATATTTGAAATCTATATATCGGTCTAATAATGGGAAAAATAGAAAAAATTATATTTCTAATTTTCAGCTAAAATTTGATATATTATGGCATGTATCCTATGTATACAATTAGGATTTTTTAACCCCCTGATTGCCTAGCCAAAGGGTAATATTGTAACGTTGTTTTCTGAGTAATTTATTCAAAACATTAAAAGAAGATGTTTTTTCCAATCTGATACAAAATATGTTATTACGTATAGGTGTATAATCTTTGAGAGTATTAATTCTAACTTAATTTTTGAAAAACTGGGTTTTATTTGTAGAATTTTATTAATTTAAATATTGCTTATGTTGCAGTGAAATCTGCAGCTTAGTGTGCGAAAAAATCCGGTCGCGGCAGTCAGGAGGTTAATATCGTATTGCTCTATTTTGGACTTTTATGTATTTTTTTCTATAAATAGACTTAAATCAATTAACTTCATATGATTAACACTCTGCAACTCACTTTATATTAGTATTTTTAAGTATTCGGTAAAAATAATAAAAGTAAATTTTACCTTAATAACTTGATTGGCCAAATTTATGACACATAAAGAGAATTGTGGGGTTTCTTGGTAAGTGTCAAATGTGGCACATCAGGGCAGTGAAGGGTCAAGCAACGTTGAAAAACACTGTCTTTTTCCATTACAAGAGTCGCAGATATCGTTTGTATATGACGAAAAAATTTTCAGTTCACATCAGGAAAATTTTCTTAACCCTTTCCTGCGCAGTGTTGCCGGGTCGGCAACACCTAAAGTTCCCCCTGTTTAGCAACACAAAAACTTCGTGAATATTTCAAAAACTACTCTAATGGCTACTTTAAATCTTTCTTATGAGTTCTAGATGGCAGCACCGCAGAGATAAAATTCTACTGTTTTTAAATAATAGGTAAAATATTTTATTCTAATACGCGCTTCACAGCAATGCTCTTCTCACTGCGCTTATCAATGCTGTACTTGCACGGAGTTACCACTTCGGCAACAGCTGTATAATTAAAATGGTTTGTGCAATCTTTACAAAATTATACCTGTGTACTCCTCTAGGCCTAAGTAGATTGCCTAATTTTTTTTTCTCTTTAAATTCCAACTTTAAAGAGTAGTGCGCCGGAAAGGGTTTTAAAATTTCTCGGATGATTTATTTCCTCAGCTGAAACGATTATGACATTTTGATTATAGAAAGCCTTTTAATGATTACTTTTCCTTGAGAAAGAGCAAATTCACGAGGAATTCATTTAATTTTGAGCAGCCACAAATGACATTTTCGTACATTTTCTTCATTTAAATATTCTAGGGAATAGTGGACCATTATGGATAAAAGAAGATCATACTTCGTTAACATTTATAGAGTAATGTTAAGGTGCTAGATGATGGAATATTTTTTCATGGCGGATATTCCATAATGATAATATAGGGTTAAATTTTTAATATTTGAGAAACGGAAATACCAGTGACAGTTTTTGTTTAATTTTTTTTAAAGAAAAAGGTTATATGCATATGTACGAGGGACGAGTTTTAAGCAAGGGCCGTTTATGAATTTAAAAAAAAAAATTTAAGAAAACATTTTTATTACTTACATTGCAAAGAAACATTATGCAGCAACTTCTCAACATAATAGCCGTATAAATTAAAACATTTATCATAACGTAACAGCAACAGCAGCTTGTTAATTCCATCTGCATAAAGCTTTGCCGCCTTTATTTTAACCCACATTTTGATAACATGTCCCAAGAGAAATATGCTACGATCTTATGTTTTTATAAATAATGGTGACAGTAGAATATAAAAATAGTAGCTAGGGCTAATGACTAGTTTCATATTCTACTAGCATCCTTATTTAAAAAAAATAAATTTGTAGTATATTTCTTTTGGACATGCGTGTTAAAAAAAATTTGTTTTGTGAGAGTAGTGCGATATATATATATTCTTTTTTCCTTCCATGTTCAATGTACTATAAGTTATTAAATTCAATGGTTAATTTCAATTGGTTAATATTGTTTACTATAATTCAATTTAATTCATTTATTGATAAAATCCATTGGTGAATCTTGTCTACTTTTAATGGTATTATATATATATATATATATATATATATATATATATATATATATATATAAATACTTTTATAAATATAACCAAAGTAATTCGGATATTACCATTCAATAAACCAATGAAACCAGTATTTTAACAATCATCTTATTGAAAACAGTTGAAGTTTGAAGTGAAATAGAAGGCAGATTACCAAAATAATAAAAGATACATGGATAAATGGACATTAGAAGGCTTTTTCATTAAACTACTCTTCATTGGTGTATAATTTAATGAAAAAGCAAAAACATCCAATCAGTTTCTGTTATGGGACGTGCTAAAAGCTGAGAAATTCGTCCCACAATGCACCCTACTGGTTGGATTTTACTTACTGTTACAGATTAGGAAAAAAGATATTCATTGAAGAAAATAAAAACAATATGACATTATAACAATAATATAATATTTCTTAAAAAGTATAAAAATATTTACCATACTTATATCTAGCTTGATGTGTAGTTCAAGTGAAACTCAGTTAAGAGTTAAAGTGGATATAAATGACATGTGACTCTGTAGCAGATATAGTCACAGTTATAAATTATATAGATAGTAAAATTAAAATTGTAACAATAATTATATTAAAAAATTAGCAGATCATATATTATACCATTATATATATATATATATATATATATATATATATATATATATATATATATATATATATATATATATATAGAGAGAGAGAGAGAGAGAGAGAGAGAGAGAGAGAGAGAGAGAGAGTCATTGGATAATACGACAAATCAACATCAAAATATAGAATAACTCATTAAATAACAAACTATATCAAACATGGGAGTTGTCAAAAATTGAAACAATATTGGAAATGTGGTATTTAGCTCGTTCTCAAGGGCAATGCTAAATAGACACATTATTTGCAATTAATTTCTGGTAAGAAATCAGGATAAACCTAAAAATCATTTCTAAATAACCCGATTAATCGTATTGAAAAACATAGTTCAAAGAAAAATATTAGAAAAATAATAAGACACTAATTGAATTATCAAAAGAATCACAATAAAAAAACATAGTTCAAAGAAAAATATTAGAAAAATAAGACACTAATTGAATTATCAAAAGATTAATCGAAATGGAAAACATAGTTCAAACAAAAATAATAAGATAATAATTGAATTATCAAAAAAATAAACTAACACGATAAATCGCCACCATGTGAGATAATTTCAAATTTGCAATCTCACATTGCCAACAGTTATAGTTGACAGTTAACAAAGAAAGTTATATCAGAAACCAAAAAGATATAATTAATAATTATATGTATAAATCCAATGTTGAATAGCGGTAAAATTTTACACAGATTGAATTAAAAAGCTCTGTACATTATGATAAATGTTTTAATTTATACCGAGAATAAGTTGAGAATTAGCTGCATAATGTGCCTTACAAATGTGAGTAATAAAAAATGTTTCCTTCAAATTTTTTTTTTTTTTAATTTATAAACGGTCCTTGCTTTAAAAAAAAAAAAAATCCCTCGTATAAGATAGTAACATTATTTACTGCTAAAATAAGATAGATTAAGCAACAAAATTCATCATATTATATTCAAATGAATTTTTTGGAAAATTCTAGAAGAACGGCCTTATTTAATTAAGGCCGTTCTAGAGTAACGGCCTTACTTATAAAACATCCCCCGTTTATAAAACAATAAAATTTTACTGTAAAAATAAAATAAATTAAGTTATAAAATTCATTATTATATTCCTTTCAAATACAATTTTAGGAAAATTCTAGATAACACAATTACTTGCCTCTGAGAAGGTTAAGGGATAATTTTCGATATCAATGCATAAATTTTTGCATTTAAATAAATATTATTTAATTCTTAGTTTAAAAAAAATAGTGAATGATCTTTAATGGAGCTGTCGGTTCAAAGATGAAGATGGCTTTTAAAAGATTACGATCATTCAGCTAAAAATCATCAATCATAATTTCCTAGATAATTTAATCTGGAGAGATTCAAAATGCGACAACGAAGATGAAGATACATTATCGGGAATAAATAATGATGCATAGAAAAAAAACATTAGTTAATTAATTTACATTTCATAATACAAAACTTGTTAATCTTGTATTAATCGAATCAGCATTCTATATGAATCAAAAAAATTATATGTTTAAAATTCAGTTCTGCTCGGATATGCAATATGCAGTATATTTATATGAAAAGTATAAACGGAAGTCACTGTAATTTCTATACTAACCATCTTTTAGTATTGTCATATAAAGTCGACTCTCGTTAATTCGAAATCGGATAATTCGAATCTTCGCTTAATTCGAACTAAACATGAAGTCTCGAAATTTTCAATGGTAGAATAACATTAAAAATTTTCATTAATTCGAACTCAATTTTCTCTTGACTTCGTTTAATTCGAGCTAACTATAATTCCGATTTTTCATTTTTCTTTTCTTTCTCACGGATTTCAGATCATTTGAATAACTTTCTTTCTTTGATTTTTGTGAAAATTGTTCAGAACGAGTATACATATAATCCAATACATTTGATATCCACTTTCTTAGTGTCCCGGCTGTCCATCAGCGACGCTTTAAATTTTTCTTCCGTTGTGCTTGTTTCTAATCTTTTAATTAGTTTATGTATTTATACATTCTAATTTAATATTAAGTCATATTCTAATGATAACAGATGAAATAAATTTAAAAAAAAACACTATAATATTAATTATTTTGTAATAGCACCATATTAAGTATGTTTTCATTTCACATTTTCCATAATTCGAACTTCGGATAATTCGAACATTTCTTGTGGTCCCGACGAGTTCGAATTAACGAGAGCCGACTGTATATCGATATATTTACTTATACTGCAAAATAACGTCTTTGACGAGAATTTATCAATGTAAGATTCAACTTTTATTCATGTTTCTTACATTCCTTTTATATTTTTTACTAATATATTTTTCATTATTCCACTTTAATGGATATCTATTTTTAAATTATGCATTTTGGATATCTATTTGTAGCCTATCATAAATGATTTCATTTGTTTAAATGGTTTATTATTACAAAATGTGACATGTATATATGCATTTAGAACAGCTATACATACACACGCAAACGTCTTATGAGCGCAAATGAGAAGTTATTAAACATTTCTGAGGCATTAATTAAACATTCTTGAGTCATTAATTAAACATTCCTTAAACCATACAGCCTTTGTTCTATGTAATCAATTGAAATCGAAGCAGAGTTATTATGTTATGCATAGTTTCAAGACTTAAGCTGAAATGATGTTACTCCGCTACACAAAATGACTTAATATCAAGAAATTTAATGTTCCATAACTTGATGTAAAGAGAAAATTTGGGTACTGTGGAATACCAATCACATTTTTACACAGCAACAATTATTATTATATTTTATTTAAGTCAACAGGAAAAAAAAATTGAGGTGCATTTAAACGTTAGTAAAAAACAAACTTTCAGTACGTCTGAACACATTTTTAATGCATTTAAGAAGGAAGAAAAAAATACATATCAATATTTGCATTTTTTTAAAGTTACACTTTTTGGGTAATGGTAACCAGTCAAAAATATAGAATATTAAAATTGCAAGAAAAATCACGATTTAAAAGATTTATTTCGGTATTCGGAGATTCCGCTTTTTCTGAACTCAAAAAGATACAAATGTATATGTGCTGGTGAAGAATATTCACCGCTAAATAGAAATATTCACTGTTTAGGAGTGGCCGTTATGGAAATTTTACTTTATTTACAAATAACCAAATCTATTCTATGGAATTATATGTAAAAATGTAAACAAATGTGAACAAATGTAAACAAATGAAACTTGTAAACTTCATAAAAAATGTCTATTTCTTCATTATTTTAACATTTGAATAATTTCCACAAATAGTTTCAAATTTCGAAGATTCCATAAAAAAAAAATAGTCAGAATGACAGTCATAAAAAATGCTGAACATGTTAGTTAGCTATTTTCTCTCTTAACCCCAAACCATTTAATGCCAATGTAATCACATTTTTATGCTCGTTTATAGCTTGACTATAAAAAATACCTTTCACCAAAAGAAATAAAGTTCGTCTCAGGGGATATAAATTCCGTTGTAACTAAGACTTATTTGTTAAAGAAAAACGGTAGTAAAAAAGCATTTATTCTATATTGTTAGAAATAATCGATAGACAGTAAGAACAAAAGGGATAAATTCGTAAAATATGTGCAGAAAATAGGAGTAATAAAAATAAAATTGCATTTGAGACTGCCTAGCTTTATATTGAAGTAAAATACCTGAAATTATAATAGTTAAACTATGAGAATATATGAGTCATATTTATATATTTCTCTCTCTCTCTCTCTCTTTTTTTTTTTTTTTTTTTTTTTTTACTTAGAAATTTAGTTGTTACTTTTTTTGTGTGTGTGTGTTTTTATTTTACACTATTTTCTGTTCAATTCATTTTTTAAAACCTCGATTTTTTTAAACTATTTTTTTAACGAGTATTTACAACTTTAAGATAACAGTCATATCAGTTTTCGAGTTTTAGCCCTAAACATTAAAACAAAATTATTATTTTAGAATGTTTTACTTTCTGCACCCCAACCCCCCTCTTCCTTGGGAACAGGGGAAACAAACATAGAAAGTTCCCTATGTTGGAGCTGAGACTGTTATTATCGAGATGCCACATTGAAAAAAAATCGATTTGATAATTAATTCGATATTACTTTTTACAAACATTTCTTCTTCATAATCTTACTAGGGAATTGCAAGAAGTGTAAGTCACCGATTTTGACGAAAGTGGTATCGTTGGAAAGACCTCATCGTGAACAGTAAAAAACTCAATGGAACTATCCGTCGCAAATCAGCCGTTTTCGAGATATCCCACAATTTATGTCACGTAATTAGTGCATACTTAATGGGGGACCGCAAAATTTTTTTGTCTTGTTTTAACGAAAGTGGTATCGTTGAAAAGATATCATCGTGAGAATTAAAAAACTAAATGGAACCACCCGTCGGAAATGAGACGTTTTCGAGATATCCAACAATTTGTGTCACATTGCTAATGCACTGCACACTGCTGGGAAACTGCATTAAGTGACATAAATTGTCCGATATCTCGAAAACGGCTCATTTCAGATGGTTAGTTCCATTGAGTTTTTTACTTCTCATAATGATATCTTTGCAACGACACCATTTTCATCAAAATCGAGAAAAAAAATTGCGGTCCTCCATTAAGTGTGCACTAAAACAGTGTGCACTAGCTACGTGACATAAATTATCGGATACCTCGAAAATGGATCATTTCCGAAGGGTATTTCTATTAAGTTTTCTCTCTCTCAATATCTTTTTAACAATACCACTTTCGTTAAAATGAGACTAAAATTTTTTGCGGTACCCCATTAAGTATGCACTAATTACGTGACATAAATTGTCGGATATCTCGAAAAGACTGATTTGCGACGGGTAGTTCTATTGAGTTTTTTACTGCTCTCGATGAGATCTTTCCAACGATACCACTTTCGTCAAAATCGGTGACTTACACTTCTTGCAGTTCGCTAGTTAGTGTAGATTATCAAAATAAATATGCTAAAATCTACTGTTAAAATAAATATGCTTAAATGCTTATTTTTAAATAAATACATCTAAGATTCTGTTATTAAAATAAATGCATTCAAATAGTGAGCTTAAAATAATTAAGTTTAGATACTAAAATTAAAATAAATAGCTTATATACTTTTATTACAATGTATGTGCTTAACGGCTAATGTTGTAATAAACCCTCCCAAATGTTTGATTTTAAATAAATATATTTAAATGTTATTTTAAAAATAAATGCGTTTAAATGCTAATGTTAAAAAAAGATATGTCTAAATGATGTTGTTAAAAAAAACTTCAATGCTTATTTTAAAAGAAATGCGCTTAAATGTTAAAATTGAAATAAATGTATTTAAATGCTAATGTTAAAATAAGTAAGTTTAATTACGTAGATTAAAATAATTGCGTTTAAATGCTAATATTAAAATAAATACACATTGAATGCATAGGTTGAAACAAATGCGTGCAAATGCTACTGTTAATATAAGAACGTCCTATAAACGCGTCTAATTTTTAATATTAAATTAAACGTTCTTAGATGTTGTTTTTAAAAATAAATACGTTTAAATGTTACTTTAACAAAATGTGTTGAAATGCTAATTTTAAAATATACATATTTAAGTACTTATTTAAAAATAAATGTATTTAAACGTTCCTTTTAAAACACATGAGCTTGAAATCTAATGTAAAAATGTTTAAGTGGTGATGATAAAAGAAATGCGTCTAAATACTAGTGTTAAAATAAATATGTTTAAAGACTATATTACTGTTAAAAAAATAATGCATCTAAAATAAGAACGTTAAAATAAGCATACATAAATACTTCTATTACAATGCTTGCATCTAATTCCTTCTTTTAAATTCAACATTCTTGTAGGCTTTTTTATTTTATTTTTTATTTTTTTATTTTTTTACATAAATATGTTTAATTGTTTGATTGAAAAGAAATGTGTTGAAATGCTAATGTTATTTTAAAAAAAATGCATTTAAATGTTACTTTTGAAGCAAGCAAGTTAATACCCTAATGTTAAAATAAATGTGTTTAAATGCACATGTTTTCTTATTTTAAAATAAACATTCTAAAAGGCTTATTTTAAAATAAATAAGTTTAAATGCTGATTATTAACAAATGCTAAAAATGCTAAGATTTAAATATGTATGCTCAAAAGTTTATTTAAAAAAAAAAATGCACTTAAATATTACTATTAAAATAAATGTGTTTAACTGCTAAAGTTAAAATAAATATGCTTAACTTCTTAGATTAAAATAAATGAGTTTAAATTGTAATGCAATAATTAATGCATCTAAAAAGGCTAACATTAAAATACAAACATAAAAGTATAATTGCAATCGCACTATAACGTAGCAAATGCAAGCACTTAAACGGATTTGCTAATGAAAACGAATCGTGCGTATTTTTAAATCTTATAAAATCATATAAGAGAAATTAATGGTCTTTAGGCATTTTAACTAATGAATGTGAGGGTGGGGAGTGATGTAAATTTTCTGAAACCGCTAGATCCTCCAAGAAGTAATTTACAATCAATATCCTTCTGGGATAATGCCAGATGTTAACGGCAAACAGAGCTCGGACCGTCAGTTTTGTTGGCAGTGATTTTGACTGATTTCGGTGTTTCCAATTTCTCCAAGCTATTCGATGAAGAGTTACTTGTTAATTGACGCGCATAATTCAAAATTAGAAAAGATTTCAGATATGCTTTTCGTTATTGCGTGCTGTTTAGAAATTGATTTTTTTTTTCCCTCGATGAAAGAGTAATGAATATAATATCGTATTTATTTACTTAACCCTTCATTAGTCAACAATTTCGATTCGAAAAATATTTTTTCCGATATTAAAATAATGTATTTTAAGCATTTAAGAAGTTTGAAAAAAAATTATTCATAAACAAATATACATACTAAAAATTTATCTGCAATAAACAGAAAACATGTTGGACATTGTATAACAAACGTGGCAAATGAAGGTGCGTTAGTTCTATATCTAGTTTTATAAATATTCATATCTTGGTGCAATAGCTGATGCACTCTTAAGCAAAAATGCACCAATACAAAATTCATTACGATTATATATATTAAATTCAGCAATACGGAAATAATAGGTCTCCGCCTTAAATAGCACATCATTACTATGGGAGCCTAAAATCATTACCTATCATTAAATTAATCAATAAATTAATCATTGAATTAATTATGTATGACATCATTAAATGTGTATGTATGTATGACATCATTATTTAAGGTATCATTAAATGAACTTTGTATGATAAGATTTAATAGAAAAATCGCCATAGCAACCTAAAATCATTACGTATCAAGGGATTTCAATTAATTAATTACGTATAATAGGATTTTATAAAATGAAGAAAATTTTATTAATATCTCTTTAAGTTTTGATTCGATTTCCATAAAATCTGAAATGATTCTGGATATATTAGATTGCAAGCCATTCAGTTTTGTAGTTTTAGGTTGTTATATGAGACAGACAGACGTGCGGACCAGGCGACAGCAACTGGTGCTACGTATTTATATAGCTACGAAAACATATAATTACATATTTTTCATAAATATTATCAAATATTCTAGTTCAAAATTGCAAAGTAGGCGAATTTATCTTTGTAAGAAATTTATTTTTGGACGCATCCGTCATTTTTTATTTTACAAAACTTACGAAGTTCCTTTTTAGCAAAAATGATGCAAAACGGCCTAAATAATAAACAAACCTTTCGCATGAAATATTAACTCACTATCGCCCTCTGTTGAGAATTTTACGGACTATTTATATTAACTGTTGTTTTGTGACATAGCAGCAATAAATAAAACCATCTTTTAAAGCCCATAGTATAAGTAATATTGACTTTGGTGTATGTTGCAGGTATGCAATAGGGTGATGCAGAGGTTTAAATACCTAATCCATGCATGGGATTTTCCTGAAGGGAGAAGTTACACCTTTCCTCCACCAGATGGCTTGAATTGTCAAATGTTTAAAAGTGAAGAAAAATGATTGTACAGATGAGTTCGCGCCGGAATCGTTACTTTGCATTTTATTACATCTAGATGCTCAGTCGGAAGTGTTATTAGGTTGTTATCTTGTTCGCGGATGGAGACGCAAATCATGATTATAACAATGATTATAATACTACATGTTCGGAAGATAATAATCGAAAAATAAAATCCAATGTTTCGTATTTTTCTGAGACGTGTTTCTTGCAAGCACATCTTTTAATAATACGATCTCTTTTTGGCATTTTAAAATATATACGGAATAAAAGAATCAAACATCACAAAAAGAGACTAAATAAAAACAAGGAGACGTGACTGAATCAGTACATTTCCAATTGATTCAACAACAGGAAAATGAAATTCATAGTTTAGAAAGATAAAGAAAAAAGAAGATGTTCAGGAAAGTTTTCATCGATCTGGATTTTCTTTATGTCGTCTTTTTTTGCTTAGAAAATTCCAGTTTTTCAGAGCAAATGTGTACCTGAACTCTGATTATTATTATTTTTTTTTTAATCATTTCTTTTCATGGTACTTGGCTACATAGGTTTCTGTTTTCGTTTTTCTATTTAGGATTTTTTCCTCTTAGACTTGAAATGTTATCGTATTAAAACCCATTTTTATTTTACTTTGGTTTTACTTTTTTCTTACGATCCAAATAAAGTTTTTTAGAACTAATCCTAATGCTTTTGAGTCATGATTTTATGGAAAAATCTTCCAAATGCAATTCTTTTGAAAGCTGTGTCTCCATATTTTTTTGAGTTATTAATTTTTTTATAGTTTTAGTACCAATTTTCTAATTGTGGCAGTCCATTTTCTCTGAAAATTGAGGGGAAAAAATAGAAATTAAAATACTCAACACTTTTCCATGCAATTCCCGTTTTGCCATATTCGTTACTACAAATTTCACACTTCTAAACATCGTACCTTTTAAATTTTTACACCGTCGTATCGAGAAAAAAATGTACTTTCAAATGCAATTTGTTTCAAAGCTGTATCTTATTTATTTTTGAGATATTAATTTTTAAATACGTTTTAGTTTTAATTTTATAATTGTGGCAACATATTCACTCCATTTCCTCTTAAAACGGAAAAAATGGACATTAAAAGCGTATACTGTTTCAAAAATATCGCTTGTTATAGAATCCGGAGAATTTCGATTTTATATCGTTTAAAAATTTGGATAATATAGGTTAATAGTATAATAGGATAGTAATATTTTGTTAATTTTAGCTTAAAATAATACATGTTTGACAGTTAGATTGACCAATATAAGAAGTATTTTTATTGTAACTAATTTTGCAGATTAATTATAAATCAATAAAACAGTTCTTTCTTAAATATTTTCTTTCGTCGAATTTCGACGGGTTCCACCTCGTAAAAAAATATTGTTACTTTCAAATATTTATCTTATGAAATAATGCTTCGCGAATGCAAACAAAGCACGGCTTTTGCTAGTTTTTTTAGAAATTCTTTATTTCTTCTGTAGTTAATTTGTTCTTAATCATCTTCCAACTCAAGAGGTTATATGACATCTTTTTTCCATGTTTGCATTATGTATGTCAGTGCATTCATTACTTTTGGCCAAATACTGCTTAAAAAAAAAAAAAAAAAAAAAAAAAAAAAATTCAAGATAATTCAAAAGTGTTAGTCTGTCCATCTCTAATTCTTGTAAACCCGATCAGATTGACATGCAATTTTTCTATGTTATTAGTGTGGAACATTCATAGTTCGTTTACAGCATTGCCTACTCAATATATTTAACGACTTGCTCCTTTCTCTAAAGGCTGCGAGCGAACAGCACTAGTTTTTATTGCACTAAAAGAGCAATCAATCAATCTTTGTTTCCGAACGGAACAAAGATGAAACCTCTTTAAATGATTTTTGAGGGACTGACCCTATTAAATTGACAAAGGAAGTGGAACTTTTATCTACTCCATCTTCAGTAGTAAAGCTGTCAACTAATTTCGCGTTAGATTCCTCTCTTGAAGTTCAGATTCAGTGCACTGAAAAAGCAGTTTTAGATCAAAACGCCGACACGAAAGATCAAAGATAGCGCAAGAAGTTAGTGCGTGGACCTTAAAAACCGCCGGAAAAATGTAGCCGAGTTTAAGCATGTGGTTTAGCCAAAGCATGCCCAAATTAACATTGGATAAGCCGGATGAGCAAGATGCAGTGAGCTTGTTTTGCAATGGAAAACATGCACAGGATGAAAGAGGGGACGAATCGCTATAATGCCTGGTGTGGACACTTATGGACAATAGTGGGACTGAAACAATAGACTACATTTGTGGTTTTGTAAAAGTTAGAAATCTTGTAAAGGTTGGTTGGTTATGCTTATCTCGGTCAATTATCAGCACGTTCAATATACACTCTAAGAGGAAGGGGAGTGCCCTCCATAGGGCTATTTATAAGTGAACCTATTATCTACGCAAGGAAATCCAAGGTTCGAAAAAAAATCACGAAAAACTCTGAACAATTAGACCGACGGACGTTTTTATTTTCTTTTTTGCGTTTTAATAAAAACTTGAAAATTTTCTCAGCGTTGAACAATTAAAAAAAACAGCTCTCCGGACTAAGTGGCACAAGCTACTAAACTATAACTTTTGTATATGGTGTCTACAATGTTGCCACTTCATCCAGCTAACCAATTGGCATCATTTAATGGCTCATTTAAAAAAATAAAGCTAGTTAGAAAACCTGACCCTATGGAAAGTGTTCCCCGGTCTCCCCTATGGGAAATCTTTATAAGGACTTTTCTGCAAATTGTGTGTTGCATTCCTTTTTCTAAACAACATGCTCTGTAATCTATTTTTACATATACTATTTCATATCTAAATAGGAGACAGACATATATATAGATAAAAAGATCATTTTAACTCTTTATATCCTAAATTATGAATTCATGAAGCTTAAAACAATTTTGAAGGTGATATAAATATATACTGTGAAAAAATACACTACGAAAAAAAGAAAAACATTAAAAAGATTAGTAAGCTTACAGAGGATTGTAAGAAAATATTTTTAACTGATGAAAACTAACTTGTTTTATAAAATTGTTTAAGCTATTATGTAAGAATAGTTTCATTGATTACGTTGTGGGATGTATGTCTATTAAAAAACTGAACATTAAAAGGAAAATGAATATAAACATTATTAGAACTCATAAACGAAATACTCTCTTCTAGCATAGTATTTCATAAATTTATGAGATAATATTTTAGAAATTTTTATTGCGAGAACTTTTTTATAACGAGCAAATGTCATTGTCCCTTCATTATTACCATCACCAAATTTGATTCTGTATCAAGTATGACAATTTATTGTGATTATTTTCCCTTCAAACATTGATCCCTGTTGATACACCTTTTTTCTATGAGTTCAGCGAATTTTTTCAAACAAAAATATGTAGATCTTCTTATCATAGCAAGCAAGTACACTGTAAAAAAAAATTTGGATAATTACAAAAATTTTTCTAGTAGAATTGTATTCCAAGAACTTTTTATGTAACGGCAACAATAAAAATTCATGTAACAGATACAGATTTGCACTTTGAATCAAACAAATTTTAAGGTTACTAAGAATTTTTTTGGGAAATCGTATTCCAAGAACTTTTTAAGTGACGATAACGAGCATTATAGATAAAATTTTAGTAAAGTTACCAAAATTTTAGTAAATTCTTTTGTAAAGTTACAGATGGTTTTAGTTATGCTTACAAGTTTTGTAGATTGACATCATTTTCTTGTACAGTGTACACATAAAATTTTAGTAAGCGTAAGAGATTTCGGTTAATTTAGATTAGTAAGGTTACAGATTTTTTTTACAGTGTACCATTGTCCCTTCATTATCATCAAAACCGAATTCGACTGTGTATCAAGTATGCGACGATCAATTATGATTTACTTTTTCATCAACCATAAATCTCTGATGAGAACTTTTTTATGAGTTAAACATATTTTTAAAACAAAAATACATTGTGAGGATATAAAAATAAAAATAAAAAGACTGATGAAAATTAACTTTTTTAAAAAATTGTTTAAATTAATTTGTAAAACGTAAGTGTGTTTTAATTGATTACTTTGTAGGATGTATATTTATTTAAAAATTGAACATTAAAAGATAAATGAATATAAGCATTATTATAACTCGTAAATGAAGTATTTGCTACTAGCTTAGTATTTCATCATAATACGCGAACTTCATGTAAGTGAAAATGAATTGTTGGGAGTTTAGTAAAAGCACAAGAGAAAATACCTTTGCTTATATACAGTCACTCTATTTTATTTATCTATTTTCGAAAAATGAAAAGTCTCTAGTCACAAATAATACTGTTAGACAAACAATCTGACGCCAAGATATATTTCTTATACATTAGGTCTTATTTATTTATTTTATTTTAGCCACTCACCTAATGGATTTTGTCTATTTTACTTTCCAGCAGACTGAATTACAAACCATAAAAATAGACTATTACTTGAACTTCCTTCGCCGAGTTTTATAGCCGCCAAAATTGAAAGAGATAACTGATGAACATGAAGGTGCCATTATACGTTAAAAGAAAAAATAGCGGAAAAGGTAGCGGCTTGAACAAATAGTATGGTTTCGACTTTTTTCTGTTTTCTGTTTAAAGAAATTGATCAAAGTGATAAAGGTTAAAACAACTTTGAAGTGATATAAAAACATATTGAGAGAAAAGAGACAGTACAAAAAATAGTAAAACATTTAAATGATAGTAAGTACTAGTTTAGTTTAGTTTTAACTAATTAGTAAATGTAAGTTGTTTATGCTTTAAGAAATTGATCAAAGTGATAAAGCTTAAAACAGTTTTGAAAGTGATATAAAAATATATTGAGAGAAGAGACACAACAAAAAATAGAAAAACATTAAAAGGATTAGTAAGAGAAAAGCGGATTGTAACAAAAGGAATTTTAATTATGTACATTTTAAAGATGTAGTTAATGGCAAATTAAGTGTGTTTTAATGACGTACATTGTAATCTGTAGAAAAATAAAAACATTAATCAATATTTGTAAAATTGGGAGAAAATATACTATTTATATACATTATAAAAAAAAGGCAGCGTCATTTCTCACAATCGGCTTTTTTATTACTAGTTTAATAATTAAATTTATTTTCGTAAATTTATGAGATGATATTTTAAACTTTTTTAGGACGTATATCTACATTAAAAAGTTGTAGGACGTAAATCTATTAAAAAATTGAACATTAAAAGAAAAGGGAATATAAACATTATTACAATTGATCAATGAAATACATTTCTCTATCTTAGTATTTCAACATAATACTCGAACTTCATTTACGTCAAAGGGAATTATTGGCAGTATAGTAAAAGCACAATGGAAAATAACTTTACTCATATAAGGTCACTCTGTTTTATTTATCTATTTTCTGAAAATAAAAAGTCTATAGTCGCAATTCTGGTAGACAAATAATCTGACGCCAAAATATATTTCTTATACATTAGGTCTTATTTATTTATTTTGTTTTAGCCACTCACCTAATGGATTTTGTCTATTTTACTTTCCAGCAGACTGAATTACAAACCATAAAAATAGACTATTACTTGAACTTCCTTCGCCAAGTTTTATAGCCGCCAAAATTGAAAGAGATAACTGATGAACATGAAGGTGCCATTATACGTTAAAAGAAAAAATAGCGGAAAAGGTAGCGGCTTGAACAAATAGTATGGTTTCGACTTTTTTCTGTTTTCTGTTTAAAGAAATTGATCAAAGTGATAAAGGTTAAAACAACTTTGAAGTGATATAAAAACATATTGAGAGAAAAGAGACAGTACAAAAAATAGTAAAACATTTAAATGATAGTAAGTACTAGTTTAGTTTAGTTTTAACTAATTAGTAAATGTAAGTTGTTTATGCTTTAAGAAATTGATCAAAGTGATAAAGCTTAAAACAGTTTTGAAAGTGATATAAAAATATATTGAGAGAAGAGACACAACAAAAAATAGAAAAACATTAAAAGGATTAGTAAGAGAAAAGCGGATTGTAACAAAAGGAATTTTAATTATGTACATTTTAAAGATGTAGTTAATGGCAAATTAAGTGTGTTTTAATGACGTACATTGTAATCTGTAGAAAAATAAAAACATTAATCAATATTTGTAAAATTGGGAGAAAATATACTATTTATATACATTATAAAAAAAAGGCAGCGTCATTTCTCACAATCGGCTTTTTTATTACTAGTTTAATAATTAAATTTATTTTCGTAAATTTATGAGATGATATTTTAAACTTTTTTAGGATGTATATCTACATTAAAAAGTTGTAGGACGTAAATCTATTAAAAAATTGAACATTAAAAGAAAAGGGAATATAAACATTATTACAATTGATCAATGAAATACATTTCTCTATCTTAGTATTTCAACATAATACTCGAACTTCATTTACGTCAAAGGGAATTATTGGCAGTATAGTAAAAGCACAATGGAAAATAACTTTACTCATATAAGGTCACTCTTTTTTATTTATCTATTTTCTGAAAATAAAAAGTCTATAGTCGCAATTCTGGTAGACAAATAATCTGACGCCAAAATATATTTCTTATACATTAGGTCTTATTTATTTATTTTATTCTAGCCACTCACCTAATGGATTTTGTCTATTTTACTTTCCAGCAGACTGAAATACAAACCTTAAAAATAGACCATTATTTGAACTTCCTTCGCCGTGTTTTATAGCCGCCAAAATTGAAAGAGATAACTGATGAACATGAAGGTGCCATTATATGTTGAAAGTAAAAATAGAGAAAAGGTAAAGGCTGAAACAAACAGTATGGTTTCACTTTTCTTTTCTATTCTATTTTATGTTTGAAGAAATTGATATAAGTAACAAAGCTTAAAACAATTTTGAAGTGATATAAAAAATATATTAAGAGAAAAAACACTACAAAAAATAGAAAGAACATTAAAAGGATCAGTAAGTGTAAAAAAGATTGTGAGAAAAAAATTTAAGGAACTTTCATTATATAAATTTTAACGATGCAGTTAATGACAACTTAAGTGTATTTTAATGGGATAAATTTTAAACTGTAGCAAAATAAAAACATTAATCAAAGAGATTATAATTGGGAAGATAATTTACTATTTATATACACTCTAGAAAATAATCACTATTCATTTTTCGCAATCGATTTGCTCATTACTGATAAATTGTTACTACTTTAATAATGAAACTTTTTTTTTATTTTATGAGACGATATTTTTAACTTTTTTATTTCGCGAACTCTTTTATAACAAGCAAATGCCGTTGTCCTTCGTTATCGTCAGAACCGAATTGACTGTGTATCCAGTTTAGACGATAAATTTTATTATTTTTATTATTTCTTTAACCATTAATTTCTGTCGACACTTTTTTTTTCTTTGAGTTGAGCAGGGTTTTTCAAACAAAAATACATTATTCAGACGTAAAAAGAAAATTAAAAGCAATGAAGAGAATTAACTTTCTTTACAAAATTGTTTAAGTAATATGTAAATCATAAGTGTGGTTTCACTGATTACTTTGTAGGACTTACGTCTATTTATAAATTCGATATCAAAAGAATAATTATTAGGACTAATAAATTAAATGTATTTTGCGAATATAGTATTGTTACAAACGTAAATTTCACATTGGTCATTCGGTATTTTTTTTTTATATATATATATATATATATTGATCAAATTTTCATATATTTTTTAAATTATTTTTCAGTTTTGATTTTTTAACTATGTTATAACGAGCAAATGATGTGATATCTTGGTATTATCCCCGAATTTGATTTTATAATAATTATAAATATTCCAATTTGTTTTAAATTTCAAAATAAAAATTAAATGAAAAAAAAGCCTGCTATTATTTTTAATCGCCACTACATAAAGAAGAAAGGAAGATTAACATTGAAAGTTTGAGAACTAATGAATGGTGTAGATTCTGCTAATCTAGCACTGCTAAGAATCTAAAATTACCGTTGTTAATTCGGTATTTTATATATTCTTTTTTTTTAATTATACGAGAATTTTGATTTTTTGTAACGAACAAATGATATGGTATTTTGATCTTTAGTATAACCCAATTTATCATGTTGCTGGCATAAAAATTCTACTTTGTTTTGAATCTCAACGTAAAATTAAAGAAAATTAATAATTGCCTTCTATATGCTTTTTAATTACTGTTAGGCAAAGTTGAAAAAAAAAAAAAAAAAAAAACCTGGCATTAAAAGTTTGAAAACTAGTGTTTCAATTAATTCAATACATTCTGTGATTGTTACAAACTGATATTGTAATTGAAATTGTAACGAATTTTAAACTAAGTGGATCATTCGGTATTTTATTCATTTTATTATTCGTAGCATTTAGTTAATAATACCTGAGTTTTGATTTTTCTAATCTCTCATATAATGAGCAAATGGTGTAGTATCTAAATCTACATTAAAATCAAATTTGATATTTTAGCAAGCATAAAAATCACATTTGTTCACAATTCCAACATTAAATTAATTGAAAAAAAATCACAGTAGTTTACTAATATATTCTTTAAATGCAACTGTATAGAGAAGAAAATAATCGTGCCATTAAAAGTTTGAGAACCAATGTTTCAAAGCATTGTAATGGACTTTAAACTATCATTTGATCATTCAATTTTTTTTAATTCACATTATTATTAGTAATATTTAATGCAAGCAAGCTCTTTGATTCCTTTTGCTCTGTTATAACGAGCAAATGTTACGATGTCTGAGTAGTCATAAAAACCAAAATTTATTCTATAGTAAGCATAAAAATCAGATTTATTCTAAATTTCAAATGGTTAAAAAAGTCGTTATAGTTTATTAATACGTTCTTTAAATGCTACAGTATGCAGAACAAAATAATTCTGGCATTAAAAGTTTGAGAACCAGTGTTTCAAAACATTGTAACGGATTAAAACTATCATTGATCATTCGGTACTTTAAAAAAAATCACATTGTTATTAGTAATACTTAATATCAGAGCTTTGATTTCTTCAACTCTGTTATAACGAGCAAATGTTACGATAGCTGGATATTCATAATAACCAAAACTTATTTTATGGCAAGAATAAAGATCAGATTTTTTCTAAATTTCATCTAAAAAAATCATAATAGTTTGCTAATATGTTCTTTAAATGTTATTGTATACAGAAAAAAAAAATCTTAGCATTAAAAGTTTGAGAACCCGTTGAATACACCTCTAAATCGAAGCTAATTTCCTATACAAAAAAACCACATCCGCAATTCAGTTCATCTTCCTCGTTCCAAAGAAGGTTGCTTGATATCCAATCTCCTTTGAATGAGGGGGGCTATTTTTATCCGTTTTAAGCGACTCGGGCCAAATGATGAGAGGGCATCACGGGAATTTACATGCAGACACAAAAGCGACGACAAACAATTTTTTCGTTTTCTTGGTTGCCTTTCTCATTTTAGTTTTATTTTAGCCGCTAACACAATGGGAAGCAAACAGAAGAGGCCGAGAAATAAATTTCGGAAGGGATTTTATTTATCAAAAAATGAGATCAGTGAACTTTTTGATAGAAAATTCTTTTGTAGTCTGCCGGGTTGAAAGCACCCGAACTAGAAGATGCCAGTGAAATGTATGTTGAATTATTTGAATAAAACAGTGCAGATTTAAATAGAGCAATTCAGAAAAATGTTGTAGAAAGTGTTAGTTTTTCATGGATTTTTAAAAAACTTTCCTTTAAATATCTAACACATTCGGGAAAAGATTTGTTACAGTGTCAGTTTAAGTTCGGAACGCTTTTTTAAAAATATGTATAGTATTAAGCAATTTTAGTTCACTTGTAATATGGAAAAAATGAGGGTAAAACATAAAATCCTAACAATAGCTTCAAAGCATTTTAAATATTTGGGAGGTTTTGCCATATTTTTAGCAAAATTTCATGCTTTGTCCAGACAGCGTGCATTCAATACAACTACCGGGTGTCCCAAAAATGACTGATGGATTTTAAAATTCAATAACTTGTAAACGGTGACAGCTATTTAAAAAAATTTTTGCAGGAGGGTTATGTATAATGTCAGGAGGTTTTTTTTCCGTAGTTTTTTTATTTTAGTTCGAATTTCAAAATAGGTGGCGCTGACGGCGATTGAAGGCCAGGTCGACGCTTCACTCAGCACTGATCAACTGGCCTTCAATCACCGTCAGCGCCACCTATTGTTTGAAATTCGAACTAAAATAAAAAAAATTACGGTAAAAAAAACTCCTGACATTATACATAACCCTCCTGCAAAAATTTTTTAAATAGCTGTCACCGTTTGCAAGTTATTGAATTTTAAAATCCATCAGTCATTTTTGGGACACCCGGTAAATATATTTTAATTTCCTCTGTATTATATACTATGGCACTGGCCTATACACGGAACTAGGAGTTTTACCGTACCTTCAATATTAACAGAAATATTTTAAACTATGTCAAAAAATACATATTTTTTATCGAAAATTATCTTTTTTTTATACTCGAGCATCTATAAAATAATTGCATTACCACAGAGAGTTTAGATTCTTGATCAGAACACAGTGAATGATGTGTAAAATATTCTGACGAAATTTCACTGAAATAGATTTTAAAATGTTTTATGTAATGGAGTTTAATAGAACATGGAAATAACGGAAATATTGATTTTCAAGAAATCGCATTTAAAGATTTTCTTATCGATATTATTTCCTATTTATAAATTTATTTAGATGTACCAATTAAGATTTATTAATGTTTTTGTGTCAAAAACATAAGAAAATCATGCTTAAAAACATTGTTTACATTTCTCCTATTTTTTTTTTTTTTTTTTTCGTCTACTTCCATTTTTTGACTCAGTAATTCCTGTTTATTAAATCGACCATAACGTTTCTTGTAAACGCAAGTCTAAGAATAAAACAGATTTGGAATTTCAAAAGATTGCACTTTCAAATAAAACAATGAAAAATATATTGCAAATTTTCACCAAGACGGTCATTTTAATTTAGGGAGCTTATACCTTAATCTAGTTTTTGTCATATTTCTACCGAACGGAGTTTTGAAATGAAAAAATCCAATTTTTGTTCTTACATAAAGAGATACCGCCCTGGTATGGAAACCATGAATAATAGACTCAATCTTCTTAATTTGTCAGTAGCGTGATTACCACTGCACTGCATGGATACTTTAAATCATCGGGATAAAAACTTACTCTTTAAGCATCTATATTGAAAATATAATTATTAAGTTTCATAATAAAATAAACATTTACTGCAAATGTCAATTTTAAAGCTTCTATCTTTATAAAGTTGGGTTGCAAAACAATGAAAAATTTGAATATATAATTTTTAGTTTAAAAAATGGTTACACATAACGTTTTCACAGAAAGTGTAAATGCTTTTATTATTATTAAGTAAAGTATCTATAACTCATTGTAAAATGTATTATTATTAATACATGTATTAAATGAATTTTATAGCAAGTTATTTTAATCGTACTTTAAATTAACGTTGGATATAAAGAGTTAAAGTTCACGCTGTGTAATTTGTGATTAGATTAAGCTGGAATATTGCATTTCATCTTATGATTTTATTTTATTTAACAATAAAATGTTTTAATTTTAAATTAAAGGATAAGCAGACTTTAGTTACATTTAATATTACAAAAAAAAGTGAAAAAGCATGATTACCGATTTCAGATTAACCCTTTTCTTTCATTATAAATCAGTGATTGTCAATCGCTGTGCCGTGTCATACTAGTTTACTATGAAAGGAAAAAAATATAATAATGAAATTACTCTTAATTTTTTATTATTTCTTAAAAATGAATTTACAATATATATATATATATATATACCGGGTGTCCCAAAAATGACAGGTGGATTTTAAAATTCAATAACTTGCAAACGGTGACAGCTATTTAAAAAATTTTTGCAGGAGGGTTATGTTTAATGTCAATAGTTTTTTTTTTTTTTTTTTTTTTTTTTTGGGGGGGGGGGCGGGGGGAGGCGTAATTTTTTATTTTAGTTCGAATTTCAAACAATAGGTGGCGCTGACGGCGATTGAAGGCCAGATGATCAGTGCTGAGTGAAGCGTCGACCTGGCCTTCAATCGCCGTCAGCGCCACCTATTGTTTAAGATGCGAACTAAAACAAAAAATTACGGTAAAAAAACTCCTGACATTATACATAACCCTTCTGCAAAAATTTTTTAAATAGCTGTCACCGTTTGCAAGTTATTGAATTTTAAAATCCATCAGTCATTTTTGGGACACCCGATGTATATATATATATATATATATATATATATATATATATATAAGTGTTATATATTTTCTGCAATGAAAACTATTGAAGGGAGAAAAAAAGATAGCTAGAATTTTTGAAGAAGGATTTAGAGTAAGTCTACAACTAAAAGAATCTTTAGATATAGAAAGTTTTAAATGTCAAGCACAAGAAAAAAATTTCACATTAAGAAATGTGAGGCTCATTAATTTCATAATTTTTTTAATTAAAATAAACCGCATAAATATATATAAGTAAAATTTTAATTTTTTTTTTTCATTTCAACCTATTTTATTACAACTTTTAACACATTTTTTTAACGTATGGTGTACATTTTGTAATTAATTACAAAGAAGTGAAAAAAAAAACTCCCATTTACTTTTTTTAACTTTCGCTAAAAAGTAAATTTGCAGTTGCATAAAAACGGTTTAAAATTATACAAAAATATAAATTGTGAATAATTTTAAAGAATGAGAAAAATTTTACCTTATAAAATTCAAAAGCATTATTTTTATTTGTTTGTTTTTAAGTAAATTAAAAATTTTAATTCATTGAATTTTCGGTTTTTCATTTTAAAAAATAAATTCGAACTTAGTTATTAATATAGCAAATACCCATGCGACCGAGAAATAAACGAACCTTTTCTCTCTCTTTCAGACTTCCGGGAAAAAGTACCGAAAAAGAAATATGTTTTCTTGGGCTACGGAAATTATCTGTTTAACAATTACGAAAAATTTACTGTATAAAAACAAATTTTTCTGACTGTGTAAGAAAAGTTTTAGCTTGAATATTACGATCATGTGGATGATTCACGCAAATATATATACACAGTCAAACCTCGTTAACATGAACACGCTTAACGTGAATTACTTTTAGCATGAATTGTTTTCTCAATCCCCTATAAAAACGAATTACAAAGATTTGATACTGATAACATGGATTACTGTTAACATGAACAAAATTTTGATTCCCCTTGACGTTAACGAGGTTCTACTGTATATGTATTTTTCAAGTATAGAAAATTAAGATAACTTCATCACACTTGAGAGAATGGGGATACTAGGTCAAAATTCCTTTAAATAGATTTGTAAATAATAATAATAATAATAATAATAATAATAATAATAATAATAATAATAATAATAATAATAATAATAATCTCTTTTTCAATAGGCAATAAATTAAATTTACAAAATATCATATCGTAAAATATTTTTTTCTTTTTACTTTTTTTTTTCATTTTTTTACATTTATTTAATTAAAAGTTCTATAAAAGTATCCGCATAACGTCATAATTTTTCGTGAAAAAAAACTTTTTTATAAAAGTAAAATTTCTTTCAAAAGTCCATTAACTTACCACAGAGAAAAAGAATATTTGAAAGTTATCTAGTTTTAAAGCTTCCACAAGAAAAAACAAAGTTGGAAATTAATGCTTGGTTAAAATAAATTGAAAGAAAGCCAATGCCATAATTTTTCAAAAAACCCATAACGGGATGGGCTTATAAACGTTGATTTTTCTTCCTTTTTCCTTTCCGATAGGTTATAAAAAAATTAATTTCTAAGATGTTTTGATTTTTTTTTTAATTCATTTTTTTTTCTTTTTGCACGAGTCTCTCGAAGTAAAAATCTTTACCTGATTAAATCACAAAAATCCTCAGTAACACTATATACAAGCCACTGATGCATTTATGCGTGATATATAAAACTATTGTTTAGAAATTCTAAATTCATCGCAAAGAGTTTGAATTGTTATTTTTCGTTATTATAAAAACTTGGGGAGTCCTATTATCAATGTATTAATACTAAGGATAATCCCATAAGTTGGTATTACAACTGATTGGGTGAATTTGAATAAAATAAGTTATACTTTGTTTATACACAAACTAATTCTATCTTATTTATACTGTATAATATTCCTCTTGAAAACGTACTTCATAATTCAAGTTCATTTTACTTCTTTTCATATTTTCGCATTCTGTTTCGAATTTTTCCTCTTAAATATTTTGTTCCTAAACCGTCTAACTGAATCTGAAGTTTAATGAAAATTCGTACATTAGTTTTCAAACAAAGAGCTATTGCGAAAATCATAAAAAATCTGCATAATAGCGCCACTTGTTGGCATATTTATATCAAATGTAATATCAACAACAATCTATATCAGCGAATAACTGAATCTAAAGTTTTATTAAATTTCTTGCATTAGTTTTTAAGATAAAGACAAAATTTGTGTAACATACAGACGAACAAACATAAATAAATTTTATAAAAATAGTGAAATCGTGTTCCGAACCTTCTAAAACGTGTAAATCCATCAAAAACTGGAAACCGAAATTTTTATCGAATCCAATGCATTCTCCTTGTAAAATAGAAGAAAGTAAAAAAGAAAAAATCTTAACACTATCGCCGAGCTAAAAACCAATTCTTATCTTCACATCTCTTTTAATAAGGAAAAAAATTGTCTTGGTACTAAGCAGACTTTATTAACACCAGAATACAATTGTCTTCTTTACTCGTAAAATGCTATAATCCAGAAAATTCTTCACCATTAATTTAAGATTAATTATTTGGAAAAATCGTAATGTAAGTTTTCAGTTTTTAATTTCGGTACAAAGATGAAACATAGATGGTATTCAATCCCATTTAAAAGATAAAAGAAGAAAACCCGTGAATTATTTATGCATTCCGTGAATTATTTTCCGTTTCATTTATGTAGCATAACATCGCATCTTCCAGAATTGGAAGTTTCTTTACGTAAAATTAATCCCAGAAAAGGATTTCAGAGGAAGAATGATCGTGCATTGTTTATGAATTATGTTCGATGTCAAGCCTCCATTATTGATAGTAAAAGACAAATTTTGTAAGTGTGCGTATATATAAGGATATTGTGTAAATAAGAACTTGAAAAGGTTGTTATAAAAGTATCGAGTTTTACATTTGTTGTAATAATTCACATACGTTGCTCGTAAAAGGATGTAACAGAATAAATAAGGTTTCGATTATTTTCGAAGGTGTATCGTTATTATACGTATTGAATCTGTAATAAAGTTTGCTAGGTCATACTAGAAGAAATTATGCATAACACTGCCACCTGTCGGCCTATTCACATCAAAAGTAATATCAGCAGCTATATATATCAGAGATTAACTGAATCTCAAGTTTTATTATATTTCGTGAATTAGTTTTTGAGATAGAGCGCTCACAAAGTTTTTGTCACATGCAGAGTAACAGAGTGATAGACATTTTGTAAAAACATGTTTTTTAGGTTCTCTGACCCCTACAACATGTAAATCTGTCGAAAATTTTCAGAAATCCAATGATTTCTTCTTGTGAAAATAGGTGAAAGTGAAAAAGGTAAAATCATAACACTGTCGCTGAGATGAACTTCAATTCTTAGCTTCCCATCTCTTTTAACAGGAAAAAAAATGTGTTGGGTATTAAGTAGACTCTATTAACACGATAATAAAATTGCTTTCTTTAATCAGAAAATTTTTCACCATTATTTTAAAGTTAATAACTCGAAAAAATCGTAATGTAATTTTTCAGTTTTTCATTTCGGTACAAAGAAGAATCTTAAATGGTATTCAATCCCATTTAAAAGATAAATGAAGAAAAAGGAGTGAATTATTTATGCATTTAGGATGTATTTTCCCTTTTATTTATGTGGCATGGCATCGCATCTTCTAGTAAGAAAGTTTCTTTAAGTAAAATTAATCCCAGAAAAGGATTTCAGAGGAATAATGATCGTACATTGTTTATGAATTATGCTCGATGTCTAGTCTATATTACTAATAGCAAAAGGGCAAACTTTTGTAAGTGTGCGTGTTTATAAGAATTTTGTGGAAATAAGGAGATGAAAAGGTTGTTATAAAAGTATCGAATTTTTACATTTGTTGTAATAATTCACACGCGTTGCTCGTAAAAGGATGGATGTAACAGAATAAAAGAGATTTCGGTTATTTTCGAAGATGTATAGTTATTTCACATATGGAATAGTTTAATATTTAATAAAGTTGCTAGATCATACTAGAAGAAATTATTTTGATACGGGTAACAATAGTCTAAATTCATTTGTCCAGTTAGAAAAAAAAAAGCTTCATAGTTTAATCCGAATTGTGTTTTATACTCGTAATTTTAATAGGCCCACTAGTGGACGAGAGGTTCTGCCCTCGAAACTGGTAGAAGGTAGGTGTGTTCGAACCCGATTTGAACTCCCACGGACGACCCCCCCCCCCCCTCTAGGGTCTGTATCCTTCGTGATGATAATTGGCCGTTATAAACATAACCAACCAATCGTAACTTTAATAATGGACAGTATTGTTTTCCTGTTTTCCAGGCTTTGGCCCCATCAGCCAACATCTGTCTATTCATATATGAATAGATGGCTTATTGCACAGTGGCCGAAAGGTTCTGCTCTCAAAGCTGCTAAACGGAAACAGCAGGGTTCAAACCCAATCGCGTTCGTCAACCTAATCGTTCAGAGCTTTCCATGGTTTTCTTCGAAACTTAGGTTCGAAGGTAAATACAGATTAGGTTCCGTTAGAAATACCCCACACTGAGTCCCCACCCCTTTTCATCGGACTCATATCTCTCATGTAGATAATTCGCCATCATACGGTGCCCCCCCCCTCCCCCCCAACGACTAGTTTCACAATGAAACTTTTTTTCCTAAAAGAAAAAGCATAACATTTAAAATAAATAAATAGGTTAAAAGAATACGTAAAATCTTTTAAAAGAAAGGAATACTAGGTTAAAACAACACAAAATAATTTAAAATACGTGCTATCGCGGTATTCGCTATCATTATCAAGTCTCAGAAATAATTTAACCTCTGATAGGCACTTAATCATTAATGTTATCAGCATTTTCTCCTTTTATTTTTGAATTAAAAAAATTGCATTATTAAATGAATATCTTTATTGTGCCGAGAAAAAGATCTTATCGCGACGTAAAAAGAATATGACTACTGAAATAAAGAGATTTAAATTGTCTTCTTTTATGGAAAGGAATTACAGACATAAATGAAAAGAAATAGAAAGTTAATACTAGAATTTTTTTTAAATGTGTCTAATAATAGTGATTTTTCTCTTAAACTTTTAGTGATTCATTTTTTAAGAGATAATTGGATTTTTTATTCGAATCATTGCATATTTTATTTCCTATATAAAAATTATGTGTACAGCGTGTTAAAAAAAGTAATCATCTACATCAGCAAAAAAGTAAACTGCGGAGTCGGAGTCGGACCCATATTTGAGCAAAAGAGACGGAGTTTGAAAAACAAGTCGTCTCTTTCTCCTTTTTTTTTTTTTTTTTTCGTTAGACAATTTGAAGTGAAATTAAATCAGTTATATATAATTTTAAATCCGTAAAAGAAATTATCTTGTTATTTTTGGTTTATATCAGGCTACTTAAATTAAAGATTCCCAGTATAGTGCCCGGCATACACAGTAAATGAAAACCGTTTTTAATTAAAAATTCTAGTAGATCCTGAACTATTTCCAAAATAGTAAAATTTTCATCTTTATTTTTTTTTTCTTTTCCATCCGTAATTTTCTGTTAATGTGGACACGAATTAACATCAAAATTGTAAGGATTTCCCTTTTTCAAGTTTACGAATCCGAGATAGTAAAATTTCTGTTTTGTTTTCTTCTTAAGATTTCGATAGTTGGACTTGATTGCTTGACGGGGAATTTCCAACTTGTAAAAAATTATTTTTGTTTTGTAAAACCAGATAAAGTGTCTTTTAACACATTCTAAACTGTATTAGTACCATTCGATGTATTAAAATAATTTTGTGTCAAATTATAAATGGTACCGTTTGGTCATAAAGAGTTAAACAATCTGCGCATAAAAGCAGGTGTATAATTTTTTTCCCTTCCTGACACGTGCTGTACATTCTAATAATTATTGAAAAGCACAGCAGACAAGAGACTCTGAGGAATAATGTTAAAATTAGAAATTGTCAACTTGAAGCGTTCCAGGTCTTCTAAACAAAGACTTCGTGGCAATCGAAATAGAAACGTCCTCACCATTCTGTTGCGTAACATACGGATTAGACTCATATGTATTGCAGGATTCTTTGTACAAATTTACTTAGTGTGATTTAATACCTTCATACCTTTAGGGTGTTTTAATTTTTACTAATGATACACATTTTGAGAAGAATATTTATTTCTTTTTTTTTTTTAAGTTATGATAGTAATGTGAACAACAACAATAAAAGAAAGTAAAAAGAAGACTCATTTTTTATAAACACATTGTTAATAAAAAAAATAAAATCTTAATTTGAGAAAATGTAGTGTAATCAAAAACGAATATATTCAATAATCTCTTTCAAGTTACATACGGTTTCGAAAAGCTATCTTTATCGTTAAGAAACCTCATAAGCCCATATATCTCCAAGATCTAAAGACGAATTCATAAAAAGAAACTTTTTTTCGTTGTCACGGATTTTCGGAAATGTTTTAAAATACTTTTGACAGTGCATTAATCTGTTTTCTCATCCCGGTATACAAATTTTTCGGATGTTACAATTTCTCGAAAAATCATTTTTATGTTCAGCAATTATATTTCAAAGACAAACATGATAAGTTAACCGCTTTCAGATTAACATTAATGTTATTTTGTTACTCTTGCGTGGATGAATTCAACTAAAAAGCTGAAAATGGAAAACATTTTAAAATTTGATATCCCAGGTGAACAAAACTGATTAATATACTCTAACAGCAACTTGGAGACACTTCTAAAAAAACTGTGGCAACAAAATAAACTTTGTTTATACAAGATCCTTTGAGCTGTCAAAAATACATTAATTACCGAGGTTTCTAAGCATTTAAAAAAACATGCTTTTCTGAATCGCGTGGAATTCGGAAAAGTTATTGTATATGTTAGTTCGTAGTTACATTATATTTTTATAAATTTTTCATGGATAATCTTTTATTTTCTTTTTGCAGTGTATTTCGTTGTAGAGAATATGAAAGTTTTTTAAGATAATGTAAATTTAGAAACTTTGAACTTGAAGCATTCCAGGTCTTCTTAACAAAGCCTTCGAGGAAATCGAAATAGAAACATCCTCATCAGTTGCGTAACATAATGATTAGACTCACAAGTATTGCAGGCTTAATTGTACAAACTTATTTAGATGGTTTGATTTAATACCCTCATACCTTTTGTGTGTTTTAAATTTTATTCATAGTACATATTTTGAAGGAATAACTCCAAAAGAACATTTGTTTGTGGAAATTTTATATTAATCTGAGCAACAACAATAACAAGAGAGAATGAATATTCATTTTCATAAATATTTAGTGGCAGAATATCGAAAGATTTAAAAATAATGTAAAATTAAAAATTTTTAACTTGGAAAATTTCAGGTCTTCTAAATAAACCAACTGTTTTCGCTAGTGATAGGCGATGTCAATAATTTGAATCGATTTTATGGATACTGCTTAAATTTTTTTTATCGATGTCTTTGCATATAGTATCATTCCTTTAAAAGTGAGTTCCTATCATAAGCACAGATAATCGTCAACTGGTTCGACCGTCTGTCTGTCCGTTGGTCCGTCTGTCTGCATATAACAGTGAAAAACTACCCAGCTGAATGGTTTTAAATTTAATATATAAAAACATTGCAGAATTTTGGCGAGTCATTTCAAATTTTATGAAAATTGAATCTAAACTTAAAAAGATATTTATAAAAGTTTTATACATTCTATTAAATTCTGTCATACGTCCTTAATTCATTGATATCCCATGGTAGGTAATTATTCTAGGTAACCATGGGAATTACATTTTATTAAAGTTGGAGTAATATTATTTCCATGTGTCTGAATTTAATATATATAATTGTAATAAATTTTTCATTCAGGTATTTTTGCATAAGAGTTTAGATTTAGATATGCTATTGCATATATTTTAATATTGTAAATAAATATAGATAAGTACGGCATTTTTATATTCCGAGATCATTTTAAATATATCATTTATAAAATAAAAATAAGAATTTACTTTCGATATTACGTAAACATAAATTACCAGTAAAACTAAAAGGAAAATCTCTTTTGAAAAATGAAAAAAAAAAAAAAAAAAAAAAAGGTTCAAAAAATACGCCGTAAATTGATGTGTTAAATACATTTTTTCAAGTTTTTAAGAATTCTTTTTTAAAATATTTTACGATTTTAATAGCATACAGTTTTCAGTTTAAGAGTTCAAACACTTTGAGATTTTTTTTAATTTATTTAATATTTCATAAAAATCTTTCTGACATATTATTAAATGCTATAAGAAAAAAATAATTAATTAAAAAAAATGCACTTCATCTGATTAAACTTAAGAAATTTTCTTTAAAAAAATATGATTTTTTTGCATGTATTTTTTACAAGTGTGTATTCTATAACCCTTAGGATCCAATTTTCAAAGAGTTAATTAGCTTAAGAAAAAATAAATAAATTATTACGACTCATATATAAAAAAGAATGACTTTTTAATTCAAGTTTTTACTTAATATATTTTAGCTAAAATAATTTATATTACTGGAAATCCGACCGATGATTTTATTAAATGCAATATAAAAGCCGTCCATTAAAAAATATGTATATTCAATTAAAAAATACTCATTGCATTTTTATCAATTTTATCATAGTAATTAGCTTAAAAAATTAAATATTGCGAATTATTTGAAGAAAAACAGATGCTGTTAAAATCTCCCTTTCTGGTATTTTTAATGATCCGCTCGTTACGATATAGCGATAATATATTACGAATGTCTAAATTTATTTTAAGAAAAAGCTTGGAGAATATATATTTTCATCAATCTTCGCAAAATGACGAAAAAAAAATCGAGTCCTCTTAAAATGTTGGCTGATTGTATTTATGACGACCAATTATCAACACGAAAAATATAGGAGGGGGAGAGGGGTTCTAAAGGAACCTAATCCGTATTTACCCAAGGAAATCCAAGGTTCGCAGAAAACCACTGTAATCTCCGAAAGATTAGGTCGGCGGGCGCGATTGGTTTCAAACCCAGCACCTCCAGTCTATCAGTTTTTGGAGCAGAACCTATGTGACACTAGTTAGGACTTCTTAAAAAGAATTCATTTTTGACACTTTCCAATATAGTTGAAAAGTGTTTATAAATTCGGTTTGTCTGGCCATTTATTTAACTGTCTTTCTGCATTCTAACTTACGTAGAAATTTGAATGCCTATGAAATTGATGTAAGTTATTTAATATAGCTGTAGTCTGATTTGTATTGAAATTTGTGTAACATTTATAGTTCGTTTACAGGGCACGATAAAGATTTTCGTTACATTGTGGCTTATAGGAAGAAATTGTTTGAAGTATATTTTAATAATTAATCTATGATGCTATGTTACCAACTTATATTGCCATTAAATTTACAACTCTTAAATTACGTTCAAAGCCCTTCCCGAGCACAATGAAAATAAAAGCTTTATCAAAGAAGAACGAAGAGCACCAATTACAGATGGAAATTGCTTTTCATGTTACACTATTAAAACTCACTAAAATTGCTTAGTCGAAATTTTAAAGTAGACAAAATGAAGCGAGTTCAAATAACATTTGAATAACCTAATTCAAATGCTTTGAACCTCTTTCAGTTTTCTTTAATGAGGTGTAGTAAACCATGCTTGTATTGTTGGGAGTTCAGTTGTTATCTGGTGATTTTGACAATAATAGTAATATGCATGTACAAGCAGACAAATCAGAAAGCAATTTATGATACATTAATAAAACTTATTGGGCATAATTTAAATTTATACATTTTAAACAAATGGACCAAAAAAAAGGTTGTTTTGGTGCATTAATTTGTAATCTATGCGTTGATACTCATTAATGTAAATAAATATTGTGAATATATGAATATACGCTTATCAAATAGAAAAGTCCTCTTTAATAATAATAATAATAATAATACGGAAATTGTGCGTCAAAAGTGGCAAATGACATACGTTAACGTGGTTCATGCCATAATTAGTTTTATAAATATTCAGATTTTGATGCAAATGGCTGTGACATTCTTATACAAAATTTATTATGATTACATATATTATATTCAAAAATATGGAAATAATAGAACTCTATCTTAAATAGGACGTAATCAACATGGCAACCTTGAATCATGGGATATCATTTGATTAATTACGTGTAGATTTAATAGATTGAAGAAAACTTTTATTAATATCTTTTTAAGTTATAATACGATTTGATTAAATTTAAAATGACCCGATAAGATTCTTCTACGATTAAATATATTACAATGGAAATCATTCATTTGGATGGTTTTTGCGCTGTTTTTTGTAGCCAGGCGGACAGAATGGCGCCTTTTTTATGGTCGTTAGACGAATCTGGTGCAAGTCTCCCTCTTCGAATCGAACGGCCTTGAATTATTGTAATTTTTAAAATTTTCTACATAGATTAATTTAAAATTTTCAGCACCGTTGACCACATTGCTATAGGGATCTAAATGGCTTTCTTCCAGCTTTAATTTAATAAAGGCATTACAGAAAATTATCGATCATTTCTTTCCTTTTGTAAAAACACAGTCACCCCAAAAAAAAAAAAAAAAAAAAAAAAAAAGTTAAAAACAACATAAAAAATTCTCAAAAAATTTAAAAATTTCAAAACACAAATTTTTTTTATATTAGATTAAAAGATTTAATTGATTGAAAGATTCATTTAAAATATTTATTCGTTTGTAAGATTTATTAGATTGAAAGATTAGTTTTATGATTGAAATAAAATCGACATAAAAAGCGAAATAACTCTAAATATCACATTTAAAATTTGCGAAAAATTAAAATTCGTTGCATTGATTTGAGAAAACTTTATTGAAAAAAGGGCACGATTTAATGCATTGTGCTAAAAGATTGAAGCCGTTCCCTTCTACCAATGTGAAAAAATTGGCGCGAAACACGAAAGAACGCTAAAAGTCGCATAAAATTTAAAATTTTAAAAAATCTAAACTATCTAAAAACTAGCTTCAGTATGAATAACACACATCAAAGTTCTTTTCTGAAACATCTTGTAGTTCTATGTCAGCGAATCTCTTCAAAAAAAGCGCACATACAAACATCTATCTTTATTATTACAGCTTGCAAAACAAACCTCATATGAGCTTTACAAGCAATAAAAAATTATTAATAAGAGAGATAATTTTAGTGATAATTTAAACTTTAAATAGATTAACACAAAGTAGAAAGTAAAAACTAAAGAACATTTTTGACCATGTTTATATCCAAGAGCAGAAATTCTCTGAGTAAATCTTCTCTCACAAAGGATGAAAACAAATTTGTCAAAGACGGATTTTTTTAAATGTTTTAAAGTTGTTCTGCCAGCTATATCTGTATTCAAAAGAAATCTCCAGCAAGATCTGTATCTAAAACAATACTGCGTTCTGTCAGCTATACCTGTATTCAAAACAATACTGCACTCTGCCAGCTATATCCGTATTCAAAAGAATACTGTACTCTGCCAGCTATATCCGTATTCAAAAGAATACTGCCTTCTGCCAGCTATATCCGTATTCAAAAGAATACTGTACTCTTCCAGCTATATCTGTATTCAAAACAATACTATACTCTGCCAGCTATACCTGTACTCTGCCAGCAATATCTATACTTAAAACAATACTGTACTTTGTCACTTATATCTATTTTTAAAACAACGCTGCGCTCTGCCAGCAATCATTCAAAAGCAGTGCTGAACCTTTTATGAGGTTTCCTTGCAAGGCTGTGACCAGATGAGGACGAGCTGGATGAGTACCCCTGCTCATCATCTTCAAGCCTTTTTAGATTTTTTAATATTTTTATAAGAAATAACATCGATATCGCATTATTTAAAATTTGAAATTTTTAAATAGGTTTTATAACAAACCCCATCGATATCGCATTATTTAAAAATTTAAAAATTTTAAATAGGTTTTATAACAAATCAACTTGGTCCAAAATTCTGCCTGTGTTTATCATAAGATTGCGGAGAAGGGAGATTAATCATGAATTAGACCTATCAAACAATTTCAAAGCCGTTTCCTCTTTTCACAATTTTTCCGGTTATTTATATGTCATGCATGAATACAAATAAAATGCATCCAATTATTTGAGAGTTGTTTTCTAATGTGAGGTTATTAGGAATGAAGAGGTCAAATTAACAACTCTTAATAATAACTACATACAACAAAATTAAAATTTACATTTATCAAAGAAGATTGAAGAGCTCGAAAAACCATTTGTAATTGCTTCGTATGCTACACTATTCACTAGTATTATTAAAATTCACTAGTACTGCCCTAAATCGAAATTTGAAAACATCCAAATTGAAATCAGTTCAAATAACTTTTTGAATAACCCCGAGAGTGTTTTCTTTCATTTCTCCTTACACTGGTTCCCATTTCTATCAAACGTGGCTCTTATTTCAAATTAAAGAGAGAAATATTTTTATTCAGTATCATAAACTTTAAAAAAGAAACCTTTTATTTTCTAGAACGGATAATTTGTTTTACCTCCCTTACTTGATCTTCGGTGTTGTTCTTCTAAACAATTGCCTTAACATTCCAAGCTGTATTTAAATTAAAATTCTCTGCTGAAAAGAATACACAAAGAAAATTGTTTCTAGAAATAAAACTTTCAGTTGAAGAGCATGTAATGTTTAGAGTTCAAGTGGCCTTCTATTCATTTTCTAAAATATACGTACAATAAATATTACTTCGAAGAATATAATTATCACTTAATAGGAATATATTTATTTTTAAATAAAATAAAAAAGTGTGTAGAACATGTAATTTTTTACATTTTAACAGTCAAGTGAAATTATATTTGCTTTCAAAGATGAGGTGTTAATATTATTTACAACAAATGAAGTAACGCTTAATAAGAATTATTTATTTTTACATGAAATTAAAAATGTGCAGAATATGTAATTTGTAACATTCAACTAGCTTTATATGGGTTTTCAAAGATGAAACACATAATATTATTTATAATAAATAACTTATCGCTTGATAAGAATATATTTATTTTTTCTTGAAATTAAAAGTGTGTATGATAATGTAACTTTGAGCAATCAATTTGACTTACACTGTAAAAAAAAAATGTAAAGTTACAAAGATTTCTGCAACTTTTATGTAACGGTAACAGCATAAATTCATGTAACAATCGGTTACATGAATTTTTGCTATTGCCGTTACAAGAAAAAATCTAAGGATCCCAGTTTCCTAGAAAAAGTTTTATAACTTTACAGATTTTTTTTACAGTGTTATACTTATTTTCAAAGATGAAACTCACATTATTTATAATAAAATAATTATCATTTCATCAATGATGAAACGCCAACTATTATTTATATAAATGAATTTCCACTTGATCAGGATGTATCTATTTTTACATGACATTAAAAGTGTGTAGATAGAATGTACTTGGTAGATGAGTATAATTGCTAGACTTCAAGTATCCTTCTTGTATTAATTTTCAAAGATGTGAAGCATAACATTATTTATGATAAATGGATTATCGCTTTGTAAGAATGTATATATTTTTACATGAAGTAAAAAGGGTATAGAATTTACAACATTTAATTTTTACCTTACCAAATAGCCTTTTATTCATTTTCAAAAGTGTGACATATATTACATAATAAATTAATTATTGCTTCATAAGGATGCATCGGGTAATCCGACTTCACTAGTACTAAATCCGAATGGCGGAAAAAGCAAATTGACTTTAAATGTTTCGGGTTCAGCTTTGACAATTTCAGATTGGGTTAGGAATTACCCGATTATTCAAAACAAAAAAAAGATAAAAGTTACATTATACAATAGTTGTAGATTCCCCCCCCCCCCAAAATTGTATTAAAATAAAACAGAAGTGCATCGGGTTTCGTTTTGACGAAATTGTTTCGCAGTCTCCGGACCAGGTTTCGGGTAGATTTTAAGCATAAATTTCTGGTTCAGATTGGGTATAAGCCGATAGGCGTGACGCGGTGCAGGACCCTATTAAAGGGTAACTACGGTTTACTTATAAATTTATTCTCGTAGTTATAAATTAAAACACAAAATTATTACGAAGATGGAATAGCTTTATTACACTTTTTTTTAAATTATTATTAAAGGAATTCAGCAACCTTCAATTTCTCCCAAACTTTTTTTTTTTTTTTTTAACTTCTGCTACATTGAAATAGAAATGAATTTATAACGAAATAATATACAAATTTCTTACAAAAAATAACAGTAAATTACAAATATTTCTCTTCACACTTGTTTTCATTCTTCTAAATTTCTTACTCACTAGCTATTTTGTGGTTTTGTTTCGATGTAAAATAAAGTTTTTTTTTTTCCTTTGTAGAAACTTACAGTAAAAACATTCGTTGATCAAAACCAAAATGGGGTAACTGAACATTCCAAAAGAATTGTTTCCAAATTTAATTTTGAATGTTTTGAGGATTTCTTAATTTACATATGGAAATTTTTAGATTCTGAAACTTTCTTGATTAAAGTTGAGAATAATTTTAGTCAATTTTAATCACAATCATCTTTCTGTACTTTTTGTTTTCAAAGAAATTAAGATCTTTTATAATTTCTTTGTAGAACCCCGAAATCATTAGTTGAGTAAAAAGAATAAAAAAGAATAATTGATTATTCGAACAGGAATGTTTTCGAATTTAATTTTGAATGTTTAGACGATTCCTTAATTTGCATATGGAAACCCTTAGATCCTGAACATTTTTTATTATAGTTGAGAATATTTTTAATCAATTTTAATCGCAATAACCTATTTATTTTTTTACTCTTTGGGATTTTCGTTTTGAAATAAATTAGTGCAAAACCCTTTATAATTTGTTTACAGAAACCCGAAATCATGAGTTGAGTACAAAGAGTACTTGATTCTTCCAACAAAAGTGTTTTCAAATTTAATTTTGAATATCTTGGGAATTCCTTTGCTTAATTTACGTATGGAAACTTTAAGATTCTGAAACGTTCTTGATTAAAGTTCAGAATAATTTTTAGTCAATTTATTCGTACACGATTCAATAGTCACAATTATGTTTTTGTGATTTTCGTTTTGAAAGAAATTAGTATAAAATCTTTTATAATTTGTTGGTAGAAACCCGAAATCCTTAGTTGAGTAAGAATAAAAAAATAATACTTGATTATTCTAACAAGAGTGTTTTTTTAATTTAATTTTGAATGTTTTGATGGTTCCTTGATATACATATGGAAACTCTTAGAATCTGAATATTTTTTTACTATTATTATAGTTGAGAATATTTTTAATAAATTTCAATCACAATCACCAATTTCATTTTTTACTTTTTTGTGATTCGTTTCGAAATAAATTAGTGTAAAGCTTCCAACAATTTGTTTGTGGAAACCCGAAATCATTAGTTGAGCAAAAAGAATAAAAAGGGAGTAAATAAGAACTCCCACAGAAGTGTTTTCAAATTTAATAAATTAGCATAAGATCTTTTATAATTTGCTTCCAGAAACTCAAGATTATTAGTTGAGAAAAAAAAGAAGGTAAATTACATATGAAAAATCGCAAACTTTAAACATTCCTTCATTAGAATAATTTAAATCAATTTTAATCCTAATCATCTTTTTTTTTTTTTTTTTTTTTTTTTTTTTTTTTTTTTTTTTTTGGTTCTCGTTTAAAGCAAATTAGTGTAAAACCTTTTATAATTTGTTTGTAGAAACTTGAAATCATTAAATGATAAAAAATAAGAAAATAAGAAAAAAATAAGAAAAAGTAATAGTACATAATTTTTTCAAATTAAATTAAATGTCTCGGGGATTTCTTCATTTACATATCTAAACTATCAGATTCTGATTGTTCCTTGATGAAAGCTGAGATTTAATTTCTTCAAAAAATAAATACTCAAGTAACTTTCGCCGTGAAAGATAAATCCTCGAAAAAAGAAACTACAATCACTTTTCTCGGGAAAAAAATAATAGTGCTGTCGGCATACAAATTAGAATGGAAATAAAAGTGAGTGGGCGTGGCCGGTGTGTTCATAAACGTGGAATGAAAATCTTATATGTTAAGGGTTTATACATATATACATGAAACAGCCTAATATTTATAATAGTAATACAATATTCAAGGTAACGTAGTTCGGAAAACAAATAATGTATATAATATTGACCTAGTGGCATTAAACTAGAGTTAATAAATTATAGGAACGTTTTTAGACCGGTGGAAAGAATAAAAGAAGAAACTATAAAATGGAATTTTACATTAATTCTTTTAAGTTCAATGAAATATAATAGATTGATAGAAAAAACTCAGCATTGTCGTCGCAGGTAGTTTCACTTTAATTCATGGCTGTCGAGAATCACGTATATGTGACACGCTTAATATGATAAGATTCTTTCATTAGTCCATCCAGTTATTTATAATTGCAAACTTAACCTGATTTAATTAGAGCATTTTTGCGATTCATTGATAAAATTGGAAAACAATTTCAATCAAATTTAAGCAGAATGATCTTTTTTTGTGTGCGTGTGTATGGTTTTATTTTTTAAGTAAACTCGTGTAAGACCCTTTCAAAGCTTTTTATAGAAACTCGAAATCATTAGTTGAGCAAATAACAAAATAAATAAAGAAATAAAATAAAAAATAAATATATAAATGAATAAACAAAATCAAAAAAACCTAAATCTCCCTGTGATTTTTTTTTCAAATTTAATTTTGAATGTCTTAAAGATTCCTTAATTTATGCATGAAGAATTGCAGATTCTGAACATTCCTTCATTAAAAATAATTTAATCAATTTTAATCACAATCATCTTCGTTTTGTATGGTTGTCGTTTCAAAGTTAGTTAGTGTAAAAACTTTTATAAGTTGTTTGTAGAAACTTGAAATCATTAGTTGAGCAAAAATAATAAAATAAATGTAATTGTACATTCCAACGGAATTTTTTCAAACTAAGTTTAATGTCTCGGGAATTTCTTAATTTACATATCTAAACTATCAGATTCTGAATGTTCCTTGATGAAAGTTGAGATTAAATTTCTTCAAAAAAATAAGTACTCATGTAACTTTCACCATGAAAGATAAATCCACGAAAAGAAACTACAATCACTTTTCTCTTGAAAAAATAATAATGCTCTCGCATACAAAATAGAATGGAAATAAAAATAAGTGGGCGTGGCATGCGTGATCATTAAACATGGAATGAAAATCTTATATGTACTAAGACTTTTTTTTCTTTTTTTTTATGAAACTGGCTAATTATATATATAAAACCCCTCCGTGTACGACGATTCCGGGGTCAGCCCATCCACGAGAAAAAGAAACTTATTGCAATTGCGTCCACGTTAGGCTTAACTATTCCGAGCCGTTCACAAATATTCTAATTGTTCAACTTGTGAAAATATACATGTAAAAGATTTATTCATTACGCATTTTCTTTAAAACCTACAAAAACTATTTAATTATAATGTTTAAGTTCTAAATAAAACAACCAGCAATTACGAAAAAGAACAAACAATGTAAACAAGTTAAAACTGTTGCCATTTAAGAATGACAAATTCCGTGAATGAATCTTTAGAATGGCTCCATTGTAACATCACGACTCAGGAATGATTGGGTGCGTTCGGGAGCTATGCGCGCGTGTTCAGGAGACAGGTACATGGAGTGAATATTACAGCGAATTTAGTACTCGGAAGCCAAAATCCCTGAGCTCGCGCGCGCAGCGCGTGTGTCTCTCGAACACGCGCTGTTTACTCTTTATTGTTTATATTTGTTTCCGATCTTATAGAGTGTTTTTTTAAGTATTAGCTAAAAATAGTCCAAAATAGGAATTTTTTTTTAATACATTTTAGCTATTTTTATTATTTTCTCTCAGTATTTTTATATATTTTTTGGCTGTAGTTTCACAATATAATCTTTTATAATTGATTTTTTGCGTTACTTTATTCTTTTAAAATTTATGTATTTACGATTTGTTCATTCCAATCCCCCCCATCCACCAGACAGTTTTGTTATAGTTTTAAATGCAAATTTCTGTTAAAATTTCCTTTTTTTATACAGGGTGATTCAGCTCGTCGGTGACAAACTTTAAGGATCGATAGAGCACACCTAGACGAACATTTTTGAATAGGGAATGTAGGGTCCCTGACGCGATGGTAAGGCGCTAGGCGCTTTCGAAAATTTGGGTGCCGAAATTCGAAACGTCATAAAAACTAGGGAAATGGTTAGATTTTCTTGCTTGTTGCGTCGAAATGATTCTGTTTGTTTAGACTTTCTTCAGTACCAATTTGATAAGCGTATCTCTTAAAACATGGATAGGGGGCGCTGCAGACTTTGGAGAGCTAGACAACAACTTTAAGCCCGTTATTTTGATAATTTAACACATGCTCGCCAAAGTTTATACTCTAACTTAAAGTTTGAACCCAAAAGTAGAGCCCTGCAAAAAGCGTAAGAGCCGGAATAAAATGTCAAAGTACAGGATGGTCGAAACTCGAAGGCTCCTAAGGGATAAACAAACAGATTTCTTGACTTATGGCATGCATTTTCATGATTCTGTTTGCTGGGGCTCTCTGAAACTCAGTTGAACGGTACAAAAAGAAACATCGATAGGGGGCGCTTTGGGCAAAAAACATAATTCGTTGACATTTCGGACGCTAACTGGAAACGGGGCGCTACGATCAGTTAGTAATAATGAAAACACATTTTCTACCTCTGCTCAACACTTCTGAATAAATTTAGACCAAAAACATCAATGATACTGGAAATTTATTTACAAAAAATAACACTACAGAAGATGCTCGAAATTTCGACCTTGGGCCATGATGCAGGCTTCGCACCTCCGTCGCATTGAGGAGTGTGTGTTTCCAACAATGCCAGGAGTATCTCTGATCTGCCCTGCAGCTGCCACAATGCGCGCCACAAGTTCTTCAGCACTGCTGACAGGTGTATGGTATACCTCGGCCTTCAGGTAACCCCAAAGGAAGAAATCCAAGCAGGTGAGGTCTGGTGATCGGGCAGGCCAGTGAACTGGACACCCACGCCCGATCCATTGCTGGCCATACCTTGCGTTTAGATGGAGACGCACGTCGTTCGTGTAATGGGCCGGAGCTCCATCGTGCTGGAACCACATCTGGCGACGCGAACCTTCGGGTACGTGCGCCTCCTCCAGAAGCTGCGGCAGCACTTGATACAGGAAAATCAGGTAATTTCCACCTGTCAGCCGTTCAGGTAACAAATAAGGGCCAATGAGGCAATCCCCCAGAATGCCGGCCCACACATTTACTGAGAAACGCTCCTGGGCTGCTCGGCTTCTGGTTTCATGTGGATTTTCATCACACCACACATGACTGTTGTGGGCGTTCCACATTCCCTCCCGGCTGAAGGTGGACTCGTCCGTAAACAAAATGCTGTTTACAAAACGGGGATCCCTGGATCTCATCGCCAAGTACCATCTTGAGAATTCCACTCGAGGGCCAAAATCCTGCTCTCTGAGCAACTGCACCCACTGGATGTGGTAGGGGTGCAGATTCCGGGAACGTAAGATGCGCCACGCAGTTGCTTGCGAAATGCCAACATGTCTGGCGATATCTCTCGTGCTAAGACCTGGGTTGTCCTCAACCAGGTTAAGCACAGCCTCTTCGTTGTCGGGGGTGCTCACTGATCGCTCCCGTTCAGGCCTGCCTCCGTCGAAAGATCCCGTTGTGGACAACCTCTGGTGTACTCGAGCGAAGAAGGCATGGCAGGGGATTTGCCTGTTGGGGTAACGCTCGGCGTACAACCGCTGAGCGGCTCGTCCATTACAACCAGCAGCGCCATACGCCAAATGCATGTCAGCCAATTCAGAGTTTGTGTACCGTTCCATCCTACTACCGATCTGCAGACAAGTAACCCGAAGCTTAAGTAGGTACCGCACGTTCAAAAGACGTGTCTGCGCATACAACTACGTCATCTCGCGTTGTCGTCTACGCATTACGTATCTTTTGCATATCGATATGGTACGATATCTTTTGCATAAATCAGCAAAAAGCACCTTATGTAAATTTTATTGCGCGCATTGTGCATGATTGAAACCAGCTATGTTTGTTAAAAAAACAAACAAACTGCAGTTTTAATAGCTTCTTATGATAAGTAAATTACTCTCTTGTTTTGTTTCTAACTGATCGTAGCGCCCCGTTTCCAGTTAGCGTCCGAAATGTCAACGAATTATGTTTTTTGCCCAAAGCGCCCCCTATCGATGTTTCTTTTTGTACCGTTCAACTGAGTTTCAGAGAGCCCCAGCAAACAGAATCATGAAAATGCATGCCATAAGTCAAGAAATCTGTTTGTTTATCTCTTAGGAGCCTTCGAGTTTCGACCACCCTGTACTTTGACATTTTATTCCGGCTCTTACGCTTTTTGCAGGGCTCTACTTTTGGGTTCAAACTTTAAGTTAGAGTATAAACTTTGGCGAGCATGTGTTAAATTATCAAAATAACGGGCTTAAAGTTGTTGTCTAGCTCTCCAAAGTCTGCAGCGCCCCCTATCCATGTTTTAAGAGATACGCTTATCAAATTGGTACTGAAGAAAGTCTAAACAAACAGAATCATTTCGACGCAACAAGCAAGAAAATCTAACCATTTCCCTAGTTTTTATGACGTTTCGAATTTCGGCACCTAAATTTTCGAAAGCGCCTAGCGCCTTACCATCGCGTCAGGGACCCTACATTCCCTATTCAAAAATGTTCGTCTAGGTGTGCTCTATCGATCCTTAAAGTTTGTCACCGACGAGCTGAATCACCCTGTATAGATTTTTTTTCCGCGTGTTTAATCGCAGTATTTTTAAAAATTGTTTAAGCCTAAAGTGGCTGATTGACCACAGTTATAATTTTTTTATCATCCTTTTAAAAATGCAAACACGTCATTTTGACGGGCTGTCTTCTAGTATTTAGAATAGTAATAGAATCTTAGTTATTCAAGGTAACGTTGTTCGGAAAACAAATAACGTATGTAATATTGACCTAGTAGCAACAAACAAGAGTTAATAAATTATGGGAACGTTTTTTAGACCGGAAGAAAGAATAAAAGGAAAAGCTATAAAATGGAATTTTACATTAATTCTTTTAAGTCCAATGAAAGATAATAAATTGATAGAACAAAGAGTCGTCGCAGGTAGTTTAACTCATGGTTGACACGAGTCACATATATGTGACACGCATAAGATGATAAGATTCTTTCATTATTCCTCCCGTTATTTTTAATTACAAACTTCACCTTATTTAATCAGAGTATTTTTGAGATTCAGTTAGAGAAAATTTTCTGATCTCAAAAACTGGTGGTAAAAGATGGGGAAAAAAATGTAAAGGACTCTTGAGAACTTGCTTATGCAAATGTTTAGTTGAGTATTGACAGCATATGATAAACCGATATTTCGGCTTGAAAAAGCGGATTAATGCTCTGTGAAAACGATTCGGAAATATTCCTGAAAATAACGGACTCAGAAGAAACTGTTTTTTTAATAATTTTGAAAATCTCGATAATCTACTGGTTTCTGAAGTTTCTGAAACTAAAAGAATGCTTTTAGTTTCAGTGAATAACTCAAAAGACTTTTTTTATTATATTTTCATTTATGATTATCTCATATTTATATAGATTCATAAACATTTTCCGTTTTTACTTTCTTCTATCTTTACAAGCAGTAAGTATTGGATTCCTGAAAAAATTCGAATTCCAATTTACACGTTTCAAGGATCTGAGAACCCGAAAAACATGTTCTTACAAAATGTCTGTCTGTTAGTCTGTGACTCTGTCTGTCTGAAACAATTTTGTGGGCGCTCTGTCTCAAGACCTATTGCACGGAATTTAATAAAAATCTATATTCAGTTAGTTTTTGATATAAATTTATGCTAATTAGTTTTCTGTGAAAATCGGTTAAAAGTTGGCGCTGCAATGCTGCATTATTTACAATTTGTGCCACAACTATATCTCAGTAACTAATGCACGTTTTTCTATCAAACTTCAAATTCAATTAGTTCTTGATATGAATTGATGCTGTTTACATTTTGGCATAATTTCTCTTAATTAAAGTTTTTATTTCCCCAAATAAAAAATTCTAATTTTAAATATTTAAAATAAACTTGTTGAGAATACCAAAATTCATCTTAATATTATAATATAAAAGATTATTAATGATTCATTACTTAAAATATTATTAAACAAATTAAAAAATCTTAAAAATCTAGTATTTTCGGCTAATACTTGGCCATAATTTCATCAGAATTTAAATTTTAAATAAAATTATATAAATGATTCATTACTTAAAAGATAATTAAACAGATAAAAAATGTTGATAATTGATTACATTCGGCTAATTTATTAAATAAAAATTTTAATTTTAAATCCTGATTAAGGCTAGCTATTAGCCGAACATACTCGATTTTTAACTTTTTTATTTAGTTTAATCACCTTTGAAGTAATGAATAATTTATACAGTTAAAAATTATTTAAATAGTTAATTTAATATACGTTTACAATAACGAATATTATTTCAACCACCCTAATAAAAAAAAACCTAATCCCAATGTTACTTTTTTCTGACATCATACTTTTCGTCCTACTATTTTACGTTTATTTATAAAGAAAAACTTCTTTTTTTATAAGTAAACAAAAAATAAAAATTTCCATTTAATTTCGCAAACTAAATTTAAGTAACATTTCCAATTTTTATTTATTTATTTATTTACTTTACTTTTTTTCCTTGTTTTCTATATTTAGACCAAGCTTTATTATGTAAAGTGAATTAAATTATATTTAATTCGCATAAAAACTTTGAAGAAAAGAAATGAAAAGAAAACACTTCAAAATACTTAACATACAGTAAATGTTTAAAAGCTGGATTTTAAAATTTTGTTAGGCACTCATGAATAATTCATTTGCCATTTTCAATATTATTGCATTTTACTGCTTTGTATTCGAATAAATTCTATTTATTTGTGAAATTTAAATAAATAATAAAACAAGGTAAAATGATATCCCTCGAGTTATTTGTCAATAGTAATTGGTAATATAATAAAAAACAAAAATCAGGTAATTGATTTGAGTTCAAGAATTTAAATTCTGGAGTATATTTCTGAAAATATTCATAAAAAAGAAAAAACAAACGATTTTTTAAAACTACTTTTAAAAATAGAAAAAACAAGAAGCATAAATATAATATTTCTTTCATGCAAATTCTGAACTAACAATCATGCTCAAAATATTTAAATGGTAATATCAATAAAAGAAATATAAATCTAAGATTGTAGAGGGGTGGGGGGTAGGGGTGGGGGGATTTAAATCGAACTGGTACATCTTCCTTGCTGTAAAATGTTACATATATAATTTTTTTTTTTTTTTTCAGACTGTCGTCGTCAATAGAAGAGAGTTAATTAACTTGCCGTATATTCATACATACAATACAGTGTTGCTTGGGTCAGGTTGTATACAACCATAACCTGAAAACTTTGATTAAAGACAACCTAAAATTCGACAAGAAAAGAAAAATCCTTAACACTATACCCTATCCGAATCCAAAATTGATCTGAATCCGGAATATTCAGATTCGAACCTGATTCAAATCAGAAATGAAATAATTTTTTAGAACAATTATGGAAAAGTAGAACATTAAAAAGCATAAAAGTTCATATTTCATCTAATTCGAGAGAGAAAATCACTAAACTCATTGCTCATAACTTGTACAATTTATTGTAAATAAAAAGAATATTTCCTAAAGTAAAAATTCCAATTCTTATTTGCCCCGCCAGTGGCCGAGAGGTTCTGACCTTTCAACTGGTAGACGGCAGGTGCTGGGTTCGAACCCAATCGCAGCTGTCGACGTAACCTTTCGGAGTTTTCGTGGTTTTCTTCGAACCTTGCGTGAATACGGTTTGGGTTCCCTTAGAAGCCCCCCTCCCACCCTGGGCCCATATCCCTAGAGTAGGTAATCGGCCGACAAAAATAAACCAAACCAATTCTTATTGATTAATTGTTTTGTTTTCGCTTCTTTCGTCTTATAAAATTCGTCTCGTTCTTCTGTCTGTCTGTAATTTTCGGTCTCAGAAATTCTCAGAAGTCAGAGATTTGAAATTATGCATACTTATACTGAATATATATTTTCAATCGACAAATTATATAATTTTGAAAAAAATATTATAATATTTTAATGAAATGAATTATTTTAAGAATATAGAGTCATTTTTGTGATTTAGATTTTAAAACAGAACCTTAGTTTCAGTCTTTTCCGCGCTAGCTAGATGGCTCCGTGGTAAAGAATTGATCTGCAAATCAAAAAGCTCCTGAATCGATGCTCGGAAGGCCATATGTTACTTTTACCTTATAGTATTCGACTTTTTATCCCAAATTCCTACAAAAAACGATTAATTTTTTTTCTTTAAAGGGAAAAAAATTACTTTAACCAATATACTCCGCTCAAATAACGTTTCGAAAAAAAAAAATCTCTGATACTTAATTGAATGTAAAGCCAACTCGACTATTTTTAATTCGCTTATAAATCTTCGAAGAAAATAATCAATAGAACCTTTTCAAAATTCTTAGCGTAGTAAATGTTTAAAAGTAGAAATTTAAAGTTTAACAGACACTTAAAAATAATTTATTTGCCATTTTCTATATTATTGCAATTCAATGGTTTCAACGTGGAGTTTATTCAGCTGAATTTGCTTTATTTATGAAATTTAAATGAAAGAATGAAAAGGAATATTTCTTGAGTTATTAATCCATATTAAACGGTAATAAAATAAAATAAAATTCAGTTTTGAACTCGAATAACAGGAGAATGATGATTTCTCTCCCTCTTTTAATAAAAAGAAAAAATCTACTAGAGTTATAGATATTATCTTTTAAAGAATGTATTTTTTTATGAAAAAAGTATTTAGAAACATAAATACAATCTTTTTACAAAGCCAATTTTTGGGGTAAACGCACTTCAGTTATTTTGTATGTTAACATCGACATCCAAATTCTAAGATTTGAAAGAGAAACCAACATTTTAAAAAATCCAACTGCTTCATCTATTTAAAATACAATAATAAATAAAAATGACATATATTTCTGCTTGTATTGCACAGTTTTTCAGTGTTTTTTTTTTCTTTAATAGAGCAATAAATGTTCCTTTAAATAAAGTTTATCGAAAATTTAATTTACTAGTTTTATATATTAATACTGAATAATCGCAAATTTTACTGAAGTTTTATTAAAACATTTCACACCAAAATTTTTACAGTCGAGCCTCTATATAACGAAATCCATCGTTCCAATAAAAAATTCGTTATATAGAGAAATTCGATGTATAGAGAATGATGTTAAAAATCGTATTTAATGTGTAAATTTTGAACAAATATTATTTTTGATCTTTTTAATTAAGAATTTGAAATGCTTAAAAGTAAATATTAACCTAACATTTTATTTCTTAATTATTTAAGCTGTTTCAAAAATGAGAACAGACATTTATTTTAAAGCTTTATGAAAATCAAATAAGGAAGACTTGCATTAATTTCAGACGAAGATACCTGTAATTTTTTGTTGTTTTGATTTTAAAATTGTTATGCTCTCAAAAAAAAAAAAAAAAAAAAAAAAAAAAAAAAAAAAAAAAAAAAAAAAAAAAAGGCTTGAATTTTAGCAAGGAATGAAAAATTGTAGTTAAAATTTTCCTCCATTTGAAGGCCTCTCTTATGTGCCTCTCATTTATTCCTCTCTTATATGTGTAATAATCGAATTTACTTTGTTTTGATGTGAAAAGGTGTGTGGGGGGTGGGATGAATTCGTTGGATTTAAAGAGCAAGGAGAAAAATAATAATATTAATTTAAAAAAAACTCATCACTGAACGATAAAGCAAAAATAAGTGGTGGAAAATTGATTCCATATGATTTCGAATCTTTTTTAAAACTGAATAAATTAAGACCAATTTATGAAAAAATTCGTTATATGGAGATAGATATTTCGCTATATAGAGACTGTATTTAATGTAATCATGTGAAAAAGGGGACCGTTCCTGCTAAAAATTCGTTATATAGAGAAATTCGATGTATGGAGTTTCGTTATAGAGAGACTCGACTGTATTTAAAATCTTTTTAACATTGTCTAAACAACATTTAAACATACAAAATCAAAACTGTGATTTTTTTTTTACTTCTAAAAAGATGCTAAGAATATATTAAAACATAAATTTTAAAATATAAAAACCGTCGTATGTGTTAAAATGATGCTACGAAGTCTACGCCCTAGCTGGTCAACTGAATCACATGGTCATTTTCATGGGAAAAAATTCTTAAACCCTTGAAGGGCCTAATGTTAATGAAGATTTTCATCAGAAAAGTTTCATTAAAATTTACCTTTCCAACTTTGATGGGAAAAAGTCGTAAAATTGTTTTTCCTCATTTTGCAATAAATTTTACGAAAATTCCAGTGTGAATACGACATTACGGAAACCCAATTATTTGTCCCTGAAAGGGTTAAGGACGCCTTAAGAAATTTTTACCTCTAAAGATTGGCTGCGTGAATCATTTGAATGCTTTCAGGTGTTGACTCCGTAACATCATTTTAACATCAATAATAGTTTTTATGTATTAAAAGCTATATTTTTATATATTTTTAGCATCTTTTTAGAAATAAAAAAATCCTAATTTTGGATTTTGTATGTTTTTATGTTACTGTGTTATATGTTCTCCTTCTGAACATTGTATTCCAAAATCATAGTTAAACTATTTATTTTAATCAACATTATTATTTAACTTGCTTTTATATGATATATATTTTACTTATTTTATAATGAATTTCTGATTTAAATCAAAATACTTTCATTTAATACTGGTCAAATGACTAGTTGTACGTATGTTTAATATTAAATGATGATGTGTTTAATTTCTAAAGCAAATTTTGATTAAATAACTCCAAACATTTTTATACATTTTTATTTTTTATATTTAATCCTAACCTCCGTATAGAAAGGCAATTTGATTACATTCAATTCGCTTATAAATCTTCGAAAGAACGAATCAACAAAACCTCTTCAAAATATTTAACATATACTTAACGTCTAAAAACTAGATTTTAAAGTCTAAGAGATGTTTATAAATAATTTATTTGCCATTATCCATATTTTTCTAGTTTAATGATTTCAGCTTGGAGTTTATTCAGCCGAACTGTATAAAATTTTGAAGTTTAAATGAAAATAGAAAAGTTATATCTCTTAGGTTATTCATTTATATTACGCTTCAATAAAATAAAAAAAAAAGTTCAGTTTCTAAAATAGTACACAGTAACAAAATTACAAACGATTTTAGTTCTCAAATAAAAATGCATCATGACGTTTTTGCCATTTTCCATACTATTCTAGTTTAATGATTTTAGCTTGGAACACATTCAGCTGAACTCTATACATTTCTGAAATCTAAATGAAAATTGTAAAATTGTATTTTTTGAGTTATTTTTCAATAACGAACAATAATAAAATTTTAAAAAAAGTTCTATTTCTAAAGATTTAAGAGTAACAAAATTGCAAATGATTTTAATTCTCAAATAAAAAAAGTATTAGGACGTTTTTATTTATTTACTTATAAGTGAAAAGGGGAAGGATCGATAATAAAGTAATGCAAGCTAAGGTTTCTGAAAAAAAATATTTTAAAACATAAATGCAATACTTTTTGAAACAAATTCTTATCTAACAATCACGTTTAGATGTAGCGTAATATCAATACATAGAATCCGAGATTTGGAGGAAAAAAGATTTTAAGTCGTTTTGTTGCAAAGAATAAGTAAAAATAAATAAATAAATAACTATTGATCAATATATATATATATATATATATATATATATATATATATATATATATATATATATTCCACATAATTCTGAGACAATATTTTATTAAAGTTTTATCGTAAATATTTTTAACTGATTAAAAGACAAATGTGTATTATTTATGTAAAAATTGCGTTTAAATTAAAAATTACGTAACAGACGCTCGTCCCGAAAAGACTAACAATTTTTTTTTTTTTTTTTTTTTTTTTTTACTTTCATATGTTAAAGTTTATTTGTAAAAATACAAAGGAATATTATTGTTTCTTTAAATGTTTTAAAATTGGTTATATCAGTAATTAGTCAATACTGTTAAGATTTTCATATAATACGTATGTTCCCAGTGTTGGGGCTTTTACATTTTTCGCATATTGCACCAATGTTGTTAATAAATATTTCAATATTTCATTGGCAGGATTTGAAATATAAAGCAAATATTTCTGTTATAGTCGCACGTTTTATTGGAAATATTAACGAAATTTTGTTTATGTTGACGAATGAAAGATAAATTTTTGTAATACGTGATTGCGTAACAATTTTATTTACATTGTAATAATGATAAATGAATTTTTAAAGAGTGCAAAAAAATGGAAAGCAATAAATTGTGTATTGATTTGATACATTTTTAAAAATTAGTTAAAAATCAGTATCTTGCAAAAACGTGACTGCCTAACCCGTATTTACGAAGGAGAATCCAAGGTTCGAAGAAAACCACGGAAAACTCCGAAAAATTAGACGGACGGGCTCGAACCCAGCACTTCCTGCCTACCAGTTTCGAAAGCAGAACATTTCGTCCACTGGTGGTGTGAAGTAATTGTATATATGGCTTCACCATAGTTGGAGCCTTTGTTTTTAAGATTCATTTAACCATATTTTTTAAAAATGTTTTAGTTACTAGTCACCTGAAATTCCTTGCTCAGTAACATGAAATATTGACACATTTTCTAACTCATTTTTAAACATGAAGGCATAAGCAATAATTTTCATAATTATCAAGTTATAAGTAATAATGACCACGTGGCAACCGGCTTCTTTCCTCTTTTCTGGTATTGCACCCGGGAATTCGATTCAAAATGTCGACGTTGACATTTTTCTGAAAGATCTGCTGCATTTTCCAAAATATGGGAAAACATCTTTCGATTACATAGTTTCTGAATAATAATATCTACCAATTTCACGTGTTTCCGAACAAAAATTAATTTAAAAATGTGTCAGGAAGTAGCTCTTTTGGATTTTAGAACATTCTTAACAATAATTTAAAAAATGTTTTAGTTATTAGTATCCTTAAAGGCAAATATATAATATATGTTTCATATTTTAGAAATTGTCGCTGATTTATCCCCTTAATTTTGTTTAAATAACGAAAGAAAAAAAACATTGGTATGACGACATAACTGATGCAAATGTTGATGATTATTCGATATCTGTAAGTACTGTGAATTAAAATATAATGAGGGAAAAAAAGAAAATGTGAAAACTGAAAATTAAACCGCTGTAATATCGATAAATATAAATCTCAGACATCATCGGAAACACTACAGCTACACTTTAAAAATCATCACGGCACTTACAAAAGTATTACAAATATTGGAAAACGCTTAGTTTAAATGAATGCTGTAACAGAAATGTTTCAAATATATTTCTATTCATTTAAACGTCGAATATTTTGCATAACATTAGCAATAGCATTCGAAAGATACTTTCACATTTGAAAAAGTTTCATTTGTTATCCAATTCTCATTCTGTTATATTAACAAAAGAATATAATAACTCATATCATAATCAATTGTTTAGATTTTTTTATCATGCAAAACTTTATCTTTGGTGTTTGTAATACATACTAGCATTAAAATATTTGTATGTGGTGTCTATTTTATAAATTAAAAACACGTCTGTGAGTTACGCTGACGTCATATTGATAATGGCAACACCTGCCCAGTAATTTTCATTTTTACAGCAATTTTTAAAAAATTTTAAAAAACACAATTTTAATTATTATGCCATTAAAAAGGTGGGAAAAGCGGGGGAATGTTTAAAAAAACAATTTCAATTTATTTGTGGCCCCACCAGTGGCCGCGAGGTTCTGACCTCCAAACTGGTAAACGGTAGGTGCTGGGTTCGAACCCAATCGCGACCGTCGGCCTAACCGTTCGGAGTTTTCCGTGGTTTTCTTCGAACCTTGCATAAATACGGGTTAGGTTCCCTTAGAAAGACCCCCACGGAGGGCATCCCACCCCATAAGGCCTATATCCCATGGTGTAGATAATTGGCCGACATACAAACAAACATATAATTTATTTGAAAACTGTCATATCAGTTACTTATATTTAACTGTTTTCAAAAACCTTTTAAAACATGATTATTCCGTAAGATTATGATCTCTTATGTAAGATTTAAATCAAAACCTTTTAAAACAATATAAATAGTTCAGTATTTGCTTCTGGGTAATATTTCATAATAAAATTAAAATTTCATGAGTAAATAAATAAAATAATAAAAGAACATAAATACGGAAGATGTAATAGACATTCAATCAAACTACGTTTTTAATTCACTCAAACTAATTACCAACATCAAAAAGGCTGCTCTGTGTAGCAAAATTTTTGGAGCTTTCTTGAACTATTATCTTCTGACATGCGACAAATAACTATATCGCTTTTAATAAGTTTCAAAATTTTATATTAATATATTATTGACATTCTTTAAGTAGTGTGGATTCTAGAAAAAAAGGGCAGCCAGGCGAGGCTTTTTCAAAAAGGGAACACTCTGATAAAAAAGGGGCAGATTTTTTTTCAAAAAGGGCACACTTATACCTTGTTCTCAAAAAATATTTTGAACTGGTTTGTTTAAGAGTCCGCTATAATTTGTGATATTTTTCCAGGAACAATTGGAATTGCCAAGCGGCACATAGGAAGTGTTAAAATGGGCCGCCGGCGCGTCTGTTTGGTTTGATTTATTTTATGACGGCCGATTATCACCACGTAGAATATAATCATCCCAAAACAATTTAAAAACTAGCTTTAATCTCAGTCAAAGGCATATCATATCAAAATTATCGAGACAAATACACTGCCATACTATAATCGGAATCAGTGTTTATTCAATTTTAATCATAATTTCACACTCAATTTTCTAAAAACTTAACAGAGGCACAATAACTTAGATCTGAAATTAACCTTTAACTGATGTTACCGTTCTCAGAGAACACTGCTTTTTTCACTTAGGGAAGACTGGGGTACAATGGACCACGAGGTACAATGGTCCACCCCCTATTTTTTATATTAATTCTGTTTTTGAAAGCTTCATATTTTTGTATATAGATGGCAGTCATGAAGTAGTAAAGAGAAGTTTGAAACCATGTGCAAAGCTGACATTTTAGCCATTTTATGCTTGATAATTGATTTGACACAGGAGGAGTAAGGCAAAAGTAAATATTTTCAGTGAAACATATCTTCGTTTATTTATTACAGATTTGTAATTTGAAAGACATTGTGTGGCAAAATAAAAAGGTAAGACAATACATTATTATATTTATTATAGCTAAAATAATAGAATTCTAAATTTCTTTTTTTATCATCAAGTTTTTGTCAAACTTCCATATGGGGCACAATGGATCATCAGAAACTGGGGTACAACGGACCATGGTTCATTGTACGCCAGTTTTGTATCCCATGTTTTTAAAAGTTAAATATTATTTGTGAAATTCAGAATTAATAAATTATTTTACTTATATCTGTAGATTAATTAATGATTCATGTTGTATAATGCATTTTTGAAATATTTATCTGTATAATATATGCTTTCAAACATAAAAATTATCCCAAATTAAAAATTAATAAATTATTTTATTTCTGTGTGTGAATTAATTAATGATTCATGTTGTGAAATGCATTTTTGAAATATTTATCTATACAATATAAGCTTTCAAATTTAAAAATTAACCCAAATTGAACACCAAAAATTAGTAAACAAAATATTTTGTGCATTTGAGGTTTTTTTTTTTTTTTTTTTTTTTTTTTTTTTTTTTTTTCAGATAATTTGTTAATTCAATATTCCTGCACTTATGCATACATGCATCCATAATAAGTTAGATTTAAATAAAATAGTAGAATGAGAAAAACAAAAAATATATCTACCTATTAGTTTGTATCTGGATATAATAACTAAATAAGGTAAAATTCATTAAAAAATACAGATGATGTAAAGTAGTCAGGAAAAATTTATTATATTTTTTCCTTAGTCATATATTTAGATATATATATATTTCTTAATATAAAGGTTTATATTTAACTTTAAGTGGCATCATTGTACAAAAAAAATACATATTATTTTTCATATTTCTTTTAGCAATGCCAAGAAACAAGCCTAGGAAAACCAATAGAGGTTCTGTGCCACATGAAGTTATGGAACAGGCTGTAAAATGTATTGTGGATGATAAAAAACCTAATTGTTAAATCTGCGACCGGTATAATGACTTAATGATAAAAAAAAATGAAGAAAAAAATGTTACTTTAGTTAGAGCTAAAAGAGTGAATAAACAAATAAAAATGAATAATAAAATATGAATAAACAAATAAAAATGAGTAATAAAATGTGACTAAACAAATTATGATGTAGTTTATCTTTCTTATTGTTAAAAAATGAACTACACTGATATATTTTTTCAAATTACAAGTGGTCCATAGAGCCCCATGCTGTGGACCATTGTACCCCGGCATTGGGGTACAATGGTCCACTTTGTCACTAGCTATTTAAAAAAAATATTTTAAAAAAAGGATGCATAATTATTATTTTTTAGTTGATGCAGCATAAACTTTAATGTATAGGTAACATGCATGTACTTGATCAAAAGAAAAAAAAAAATCAATACTTTAAGAGTAAATAGTCAAAATTTACAAAAGTGGACCATTGTACCTCAGTCTCCCCTATAGTTCAACTTGTAATTTTCAGTTTACCTAGAAACACTACCGAAATTTTGTTTCGTTCGGAACTTTAGTACTATGACAAGAGATATTTAAATAGGTGAATGTTAATTGTAACAGTCCTGCATACAAAGTTTAGTATAAAAACATCGTCCTATAATTAATCATGCCTTTTATTAATCTTTTGAACTTGCGGTCTCACAGACCGCTTCACACTAGTTATGTTACAATTTCTGTCACACCAGTTAAAGATTATATTAAAACAATTAACAATATCGGTTGGTGGGAGCATCAAAAATTAAACTTATTTACTCAGTTTCCTTATTTCAAAAGGTAATCATCCTAAAACAATTTACAAACTAGCTTTAAACGCAATATCTTCCATTGTGTTAATCTCGGTCAAAGTTACATTATGTCAAAACCCATTGCGACAAATACACTGCCATGTTTTAATTAGATTTAGTGTTTGTTCGATTTTAATCGTTAAGCAGACTGCATAATTTCACACCCAGTTTTCTGAAAATATATTTCACTTTCAAGATTCAAGTTTTTGGAGTCTCGCCAGGTACGTAAATCAAATAAATGTACAGGTATGTAAGATCAGGTAAATAATATATGTATAAATAGTAAGAGAGAGTAAATTAATATATTGCAAGTTTTAAAAGCTAAATAGTTGAATATTTAATATTTTAAAGTGTAATTTAAAAGAGATATATCTTCAAAACATAGGGTAATTTTCTCTTTCACTTTTTGTAAAATTTTTTTGTATTTTTATGAAAAAAAATTATTTGAAATCTATATATCGGTCTATATTGGAAAAAAATAGTAAAAACAAATAAATTTGACATTTTCAGCAAAAATTTGATATTTTATGGCAATTGATATTGTTTTTAATATTTTTTTATTAACTAAATGAAAAAATATGTTTTCAAAAAGAGAAATCTTGCAAATTATTAAAAATTTTTTCAAACAAATACTGCAAAATAAACCGAATGAGTACAAAATCCTTTAAAAAGAGTGCATTGCAGAGACATAAAATAATTCATCTTTTTTTTTATTTGTGTTCCCCTGTTTTAGGTGCGTTCCTAATTATGTAAATACTTAACACCTATAGTTGTCGTTCAGCCCGTCCGTCTGTCCGTCCGCATATAACAACGGAAAAACTACCCAACCTAATCGTTTGAAATTTAAAATATATAATTATTAGATAATTTTGTCGAGTCATTTTAAATTTTATGAAAATCGGATGAATAGTTCAATTACAGGGACAATCAAAAGTATTCCATTACATTACGGTCAATGGGGGAAAATGTTTCAAATGCATTTTAATCGTTTGAAATTTAAAATACATAATTATTGCATAAATTTGTCAAGTTATTTCAAATTTTATCAAAATCGCATGCATAATTCAATTACAGGGACAATCAAAAGTATTCCGTTACATTGCAGTCAATGAGGGAAAATGTTTCAAATGCATTTTAATGGTGTTACACTAATTCGAACATATTAAAATTGATATGCATCTATAAAGTACATATTATAATATACATTTTTCATAATCTGTAAAGCATAGAAGATTTGTTATTGATTTAGGAAGCCACACAAAAGTATTCCATTTTATAATGGTATAGGGAGAACATTGTTTGGTGCGCATTTTAATTGTAATTAACTATTTACAATTTTATGAGATTGATATATGAGAGTGATATGTTTAAAACTTCGTTATCGTACGAACGCACCTCATTTGCTACGTTTCACGTGCAATTTCCAACTTGTTTAATTTGTGTATTGAATCTTCATTCATATAAAATTGATATAAATCTTTATTCAAAAAGCGTTATTATATTATTTATTTAAGCGTAAGTTCCCTCGTTTAAAATCCTTTATTAACTGAGTTAAATAATTTGTTTTCAAAAAGTTTGAAATTTTGTAAATTATTTAAATTTTACCCCAAATAAATTTTTCAAAACAAATCGAATGACTACAAAACCACTTAAACAGAGTACATTACAGAGTTATTAAATGATTTTTCATAATATTTTTTATATCCCTGTCTTCAATTTGCATGTTGAATCTTCATTCATATCAATCACAATTATTTACTTCATTTGAAAGAGAGAAAAAAACTGTTTGAGAGCCTTTTTCTTAATATTCTAGAACTTTTATTTACTTTAAGAAAATAATATGTAACATTGTTGTACTATTCCCTTTTGCATATTTCAAGAGTGACTTTTTAAAAATAAATAATGCATCCTTAAAAGTTTCAACTACAAAATTGCACGAAATTTTAGAGGATATGTTTCCTTTTTTTTTTTTTTTTTTTTCTTTCTTTTTTTTCTCATTTCTGCAAATAAATTAGAGGTAGAGAGGATGGAAGGTGGGGATAGAATTCAACACCACCAAACTTTTAGCTTAATTACATTCTGCTAGTTTTAAACTTTGCGTAATTGAATTTCAATTTATTACTTTTTTCTATCTTGTTAAATATTTACCTTTCAAAAATTAAATTTTCAACAACTGATTTTTTAAAAATCTTGTTTCATCCATTTGATATTAAAAAAGAAAGAACTTGTCGATGTTTTTCTTTTTTAATTAAGCTGGAAGAATGAATAGCAATTAAAATTTGTCAGTTGGGTAAGTTTTCGAGATGGTAACTTAAATACGTACGCAATTAAAGCGACGGTGAAAAAAAAGAAAAACAGGAGAACTTTGATATTTTCTTTTTAAAATATAGTTAAAATTATAAATTGTTGTACATTCAGCGTCTCCTAGCATCAAAATTACTCTTAATTGGTAATATATATATTTAAAAATAGTAAATTTTTTAAAAACTGTCGGAATTCAGGAAAGACTCAGAACTTAGTCGATATTCAGATATTTTTTAAACAATCCATATTATCAAGCAAAAATGCGTCTTTCAGAAAGACCAACGTCATATTCAGGGTGGCAACGACTGTTCCAAGAAATATTACTTTTACTACATTTTTTTTCTTTAATTTCTAAATATCATGCAATTTTACGCTGCCGAATAGAAAAAAAGAATACTTTCAATGTAATTTCTTTAAAACTTTATCTAAATCTACTGTTTTTTTTTTTTTTTTTTTTTTTTTTTTTTGTGGAAATTGCATTTAAAACACATTTAAGATCACATAGAGCTGCAACTATACTTCTAAAGCTGATGGTTTAGGATTTAGTTGTCGGATAAAAAGGTACATTCTGTATATATTAAAGTTAAAATAAAAATATTTCACGAACCCAAATTCGTGTTACTGTATCACAGCCTTTAGTCTATTGCCTCCCATCCGCCACGCTTAGTTTCCCCCCCCCCCCCCTTCTTTGACTGCTAATTTTTTTTTTTTTTTTTTTTTTTTTTTTTTTTTTTTTATCTACATAAAACTGAATTATTTTTTATGAGATTCGGATCTGATATTAAAAGAAAATAAACTGTAAATTTAAACATCTGCGAGGCTGCCTGGAAGGCTATACTGATGTAATCAATATCATATAGAAAGAAATAATATAAAACTTTTCTTCCAACATCTGCTATTATTCCATGAAATCAATTTCTTTTTCCTAGAGACAGAAAGTAAGCTGAAATCTCTTCGTATAGAATTTCGTGTTTTATTAAAGCAATTTAACAATAAAAAAAGACAATTAAATGAAAAACAAAGAAATAGTTTATCAGTTTAATTAAATTAATTTATAAAGATGTTTTTAATGATAATAAGTAAATTCAAAATTATTTTTAATTACGTTAGCGTGCCAGAATTTTATAGTATTGACTTTAATTTAATAAAATCTAGAGTTGTGTGTGAATGAAACACGCAATGAAAACGCTTACGGTTGGACGTTTACAATTGGATCGCTATATGTATTTTTAATCAATAAATTAAAATAGTATAAAATTTATCGCCACCTGTTGAGTGATATGAACCCTAAAATTGAATCAACGTAGACCTTTATTATACGCACCTTATATTGGGATGTTCGGAAAGTCCTTTCAGTTTGGGAAAATCAATTCGTACCGGAAAATTCTATTACTCAATTATTAGACATTGTTTCCGATATCTAATACTTACAAATAAATGGACAAATTTCTCCGGTACGAATTGATTTTCCCAAACAGAAACGACTTTCCGAACGACCCATATAATAAATTCGGCCCAATTTCATTTCATCAACATGAGGATGTAATCCTCTTGCCATATCGTGAAAATCGCATCATTTGTTATAGCACTTTTTCAGTGAAGTATACCAAACATTTTAGAGTGCCAATACATCTCAAACAAAATATTAAGTTTCGTAGAAATCCATGCAATATTTCTTAAATTGCACAAAACCAAATATGATCTAATTAATGTATTTACACATGCCCACAACAGTTATATAACATACAGGCAGACTAGCGAATTACGATATCCGAATATCTTTTAACCCTTCAAAAGCTTATTTAACCCTTTTGGGTGTGATGTATTATTAAAATTACATGCCTTTTAATTGAGTATTATTTTGTTTTAACAATTACTTTTGTTACTGTTCACATGTGGTAATGTAAGTATCTAAGCGATTACTATATGACTTCATCAACGTTTAAACATTTAGTAATAATAGTAAAAATAAATAGTTGCTTAATTCTCTTTGCACCGTTTGCGATTCTTTTATTTTAAACATATATTTTACTCTTTAAATTTAAAATAAAGATTATATTCCTGAAAGAGTCTTCAGTGGTAAAGCGAAAAAGTATTAGAAAGTTATAATACCAGTTAAATCTCGTTGCAATATAATATTTTCTAAATATCTCCAAAAACTCTTCCTTAGCCTATTGTTATATGAATATGAATTGAATAGTACGCAAAACAACAACATTCGTTATGTTTCAGACAATGATACATTCGTTAAACTCTAATTAATCTATTTGGATAGTTAATGTTAATGTTACTAATGTAAAAATAAATTTTTTCTAAAAATGAAAAAAAAAAATCGGACCCGAATTAGTTAAGTGCGTTAAAAATTTTCTAAATAAATAAATTAATTAAGAAAGACATTCAAATTAATAAAGAAGTATTCTTTGAAATTATAGCAAAAATTTGCATAATTATTTCATATGCAATAAGAAATAGCGTTTAAATCGGAGTTAACGAAAGACACAGGCCATGGCACTACCCATTTCGGTTATCACATGATAAACATACTCTGGTTTCCACCGATTGTCGAACTGCTTTTCAGCCAAGGATATAGTGGAGGGTATACGGGAGTATACGCCGTATACCCTCTAGATTTTTTAAAGGAACATTGTATACCCTCTGCTTCTAAAGAAAGCTGTAGTATACACACTAAAGGGTATACCCACTGCCTTGAGCGTATACCCTCTGCTTAGAGCGTATATCGTCTGATATTTTTACGACTACACCCCTGTTTTCAGCGTACCTCCTTCGCATGGCATTCAAATATCACAGCTTGTATTTCTCGTAAATTGTGGTTTTAGTCAGTTTGTGAGGGAGTGTCCCTAATAAAGACACTCTGATATTTTAAGTGAGATCGCAATGTTTTAACATGTGTGGCGCCCTCGATCTACAGTTAACTGCGATTTTTTGAGTTTTTATGCAAATTTCTAGCTCCGTCTTCAGTTTGCAAAGCATAAAAGCTGTAAGTTATGAGTTGGGGTGTGTGTGGTGTGGTGAGTTGGGAAGAGCGACGAGTAGTAGAGCTGACATGTGAAAGTAGAGAGTCTCAGTACAGGAGTTCGGTAAGATTATTTCAGAGTAATTTTGCACTGTTGTTGTTTAAAATAAAGATATTTGTGCAGCCACGGGCTGTTTATTTACAGGTTAGTAAAAGTAGTCCGCGACCTGAAGAGAAGAGCCGAATTAGTTATTTGAGCCGGACTTCGTTGTAATGTGAGTACAAGCTAAATTTTATTCTCATAGTAGTGTGTTTAATTATCCAAAATACCGAACTTTGCTACACTCCCCGTTCACCAATTACAGTAAATAAAAGTTTTGCTTTTTTAATTATACTCAGAATATGTTGGATTCTAATCGCCCATGACATCATACTGATTTTATATTACATCACTTTATGCATAAAATGATGATTGGCTATCTTATCAAAGATCTCTATTGGTTCTCTTATTAAGAGTTACTATTGGATAATCTAGAATCCTAACTAAAACCTATAAATACATGTGTTTTCCATTATGTTCTGTTCTGCTCTCTCTTGCTTGTACTCTGTCATGACCTACTGTAAATAAACTCCTTCGATCCCATATCAACGCAGGGTCTTTTTCGTTCTGAAACCACAGCAGAGTGTGGTTCTTACTTACTTAGTGTTTTTCTGCGTTGAACGGAAAAGTGGGTCAGGCAAAATTTATTGCCATAGAGTACTTATGTTACTTTCGTCTGCGGTGTTTTAAACGATGACTGAAAACAAGGATTATTCGGTCGCTCCGTTTGATGGAAATAATTTCCAAATATGGAGCAGAAGAGTAACTGCAATTTTTGCGGCGAAAGAACTTGATGTTTTCTTGGAAAAGGAAGCAGATCCAGCAAAAGCTCCAGAAGTGATTAAAGCAAAAAAGGCTTACGCTTTATTATTATCGCTTTTAGAGGATAGGATTTTATCTTCTCTTCAAAAAGAAGATACCGCATGTAAAATCTGGAAATCCCTGCAGGCAACATATGAACTTAAAGGAGCAATTAATCAAATATTGACACGGAAAAGACTGTCCACAATGAAAAAGAATAAAGATATTACAATGAGACAACATATTGACGATGTTTTGAAATTAATTACTGACTTAAGGATATCTGGTGCTCAGGTGAGTGACATTGATACAATTGTTTACATTTTAATGTCTTTGCCAAAGGAATTTGAATCCGTCAAAGTTACGTTAGAAAATCAACCTGATACTAACCTGACTCTGGAATTTGTTATGCAAAGACTAATTGATGCTGAAGCATTAATGAGTGAATCCAGAAATACTACTAAATCATTTAATGATAATATTGCTTTTATGTCGGCACAGAAAAAACTCTTTTGCAATTTTTGCAAAAAGAAAGGCCACACCTCAAAATTTTGTAGAATGAAAACGGTCAAATGTTATAATTGTTCAAAAATAGGTCACTATAAAAAATTTTGTAAAAATAAACCAGAAACGCAGATGGATGAAAAACAGTCAGCTTTTGAAATATCTTTTATGACTGGAAACACAAATAATTGGAAATTTATCATAGACTCAGGTGCGACATCACATATGTGTTCTATCAAAGAATGGTTCACTTCTCTTAAACCTGCAACTGGGACAATTAAATGTGCTTCAAAGGCAGCAGTGTTAAATGTGGAAGGTACTGGAAGTATAAATGGTACAATATCTGAGAATATTCGCATAACTTTAAAAGATGTATTATATGTACCGAATCTAAACGGACAATTAATTTATGTCAAGAACATAGAAAAAGCAGAATTTTCTGTGATATTCAAGAATGAAGAAGTATTTATCGAAAAAGATAATAAGAAAATGCGCTTCGGTCATCGGGATATTCATGGACAGTATATAAGTTATTTCACTCCATCTAATGAAAGTGCTTTGACATCAACGTACGATAAGGACTTATGGCACAGAAGACTTGGACACCCCTGTAACCAGCCACTGATTCATTTGGGATTACCTACCCCTTCATCATTTTGTGAAATTTGTGCTCGTGCAAAACTCAGTGCAACACCAGCTGGCAAAGGTCCGAGAAACAGAGAAAAAGAACCAATGTTGATGATTCACACGGATACCTGTGGACCCATATTTCCTGAAACTATTGGAGGTGAGAAATATTTTCTAACTATTACTGATGATTTTTCGCGATTTACTGAAGTTCGATTACTTAAAAAGAAAAGTGATGCAGCTCGTGAACTAATATCGTTTTGTAAATTAAGTCCTTCCGTTAAGAAAATTAGATGTGATAATGCAAAAGAATTTATAGAGGGAGAACTTTTAAATTTTACAAATGAAGTGGGTATAAAAATTGATCCAGCTCCCCCATATACTTCATATTTGAATGGAATATCTGAGCGCGTTAATAGAACTCTCTTGGAAAAAGGGAGGGCAATGCTATATGAATCCAATTTGCCTAAGAGCTATTGGGGTTTAGCAGTACAAACTGCAGCTTATCTTAAAAATAGATTGCCAAGTAATTCTATTGATAATGATACTCCATATTATTTGAAATATAATAGCAAACCAGATTTGAAAAATCTCAGAGTATTTGGCTGTGACGCCTATGCACTTGTACCTACTAACTTAAGAAAGAAATTAGATGAAAAATGCAAGAAAATGATATTTGTAGGCTATACTTCAATGGGATATCGACTACTGGATCCCACAACAAATCGGATAACTGTTTCTAAAAACGTTAAATTCAATGAAGAAAAGAAAAATTCAGTTAATTTTAAACATACAACTGAAAATATTGAGGAAAATTATCCGGAATCTAAAAATCAAAATGATGAAAGTAAAACAGACTCTGAAACTTTAGTGCAAACAAAACTTGAAAACGATAAAAATTCAATTAATGAAAATATTATAAGATCCTCTTCTAGAGAAAAGAAACAACCCATAAGATATCCAGAGCCAGAAATATATGAAGCAATGCTCGCTCAAGAAGAAACTTTAACTTTTGATGACATTTCCTCTTTGCCGTACAGTGAAAAACAAAAACGGGAACTAGCCATGGAAGATGAAATGAAATCCATTAAAGAAAACGATGTCTGGGACTTAGAGGAATTACCATTAGACAGAAAAGCCATCTCTTGCAAGTGGGTGTTACGTAGGAAAAGGGACGGTAAGTATAAGGCAAGGCTGGTAGCTCGCGGGTTCATGCAGCAAGAAGGAATCGACTATACTCAGACATTTTCACCGGTTATAAACATGCCTGCCTTGCGTTTCATATTAGTTATTATGTTGAATGAAAATTTAAATGTTTATGTTTTGGATGTTAAAACTGCTTTTTTAAATGGTGAATTAAATGAAGTTATTTATATGGATCAACCCAAGGGGTATGATGATAATAGTGGTAGGAAATGCAAACTTAAAAAGAGTTTGTATGGCCTAAAGCAAGCCCCACGACAATGGTATGAAAAATTTCAAAATTTTGTAACTAAACTGGGATTTAAACAACTTAATTCTGAACCTTGTATTTTTGTAAGAGATGTAAACTCTAAAAAAAATTATAATGGCTTTGTACGTTGATGACCTTTTAATTTCCGGTTCAAATGTTAGAGAAATTAATGTTATTATTGATATGTTATCTAAAGAATTTCAAATGTCAAAATCAGAAAAAGTTTCAGAATTTCTAGGTATTCGAATGGAATTTACTCCAGAAGGACTGTTTTTAGATCAGGAACTTTACATTTTAAGATTGTTGAAAAAGTACAGTATGCTTGATTGTAATCCTTGTTCTGTTCCTATTGAACCTAAATCAACCCCTGCTATGTTTGAAAAAGGTAATGCTTTTAATGGGCCTTATCGCGAACTAATGGGGTCTTTATTGTATTTAGCTTATGTATCCAGACCAGACATTTCATTTGCAGTCAATTGCTTAAGTCAACTCCAGGAACGTCCTACTGATGTGGCCTGGAATGCCTTAAAGAAAATATTGAGATACTTGAAAGGTACTGCAAAATTAAAAATAAACTACAAAAAGGGTAATTTAGATGATTCGGATTTGTCTATATATGTAGATGCAGATTGGGGGTCAAACTCAATTGATAGGAAGTCTGTGTCTGGTTACATAATAATGTTTTGTAACTGTCCTGTATTATGGTGTGTAAATAAACAAAAGACTGTTGCTCTTTCAACCACAGAAGCTGAAATAATTGCTCTGTGCAAAGGTATTCAAGACATTTTATGGATGAAAAATATTGCCTGTGAAATTGTAAGTATTAAAAATGTTTTTGTGTATGAAGATAACCAATCATGCATCAAATGCATAACTAATGAAAATAACTATGGGAGAATGAAACATATTGATATAAAACTGAAATTTATCCGTAATGTTATCAGAGAGAATCAAATTAAAATAGAGTATATTTCGACTGATAATCAAATTGCTGATATGATGACAAAATCTTTGCCTAAAGCTAAACTCCAAGCACTTTTACTCCAATGTAATATGAAAATATAATGTAAGATGCGATTAAGGGAGGGTGTTGGATTCTAATCGCCCATGACATCATACTGATTTTATATTGCATCACTTTATGCATAAAATGATGATTGGCTATCTTATCAAAGATCTCTATTGGTTCTCTTATTAAGAGTTACTATTGGATAATCTAGAATCCTAACTAAAACCTATAAATACATGTGTTTTCCATTATGTTCTGTTCTGCTCTCTCTTGCTTGTACTCTGTCATGACCTACTGTAAATAAACTCCTTCGATCCCATATCAACGCAGGGTCTTTTTCGTTCTGAAACCACAGAATATGTCTTCATTAGACCGACACGTCACAAGTTTACTTTTCGAAAGCACGTTAATAAATGTAATATTTTTCAGAAAAACACACGAAAATTAAAAGAATACGATTTGAAATGCAGTAGACATTCTTAAATCCGCAATTCTCTAAAATAAACACATAATTTAGAGATGTAAACAATGAAACTTTCAGCTCTAATGTAGAGAGAAAATTTGACTTTTTTATTTTTATATCAATGCCATACATATTTTAATCTCTAATTTTCGTTAATATTACTGCATTCATACATTTTCATGAATTAAGAATAAATTTATTTCTGAAAAAATTTAAGGTATTGTTGATATCACTGATAATCACAATCTTTTGACCAAATAAATCTATGTATAAATTAAATCTTTTTTTGGTTTTTAAGTCTGACTAAACCTGAAATAGAATTTCATTATTTTATTATTCTGATGCGAATTAGTAAATGTACCTTTATGAAGCAAGTTCCATTGAATAATTTAAGAAAAAGGTAACTCATTTTTATAATGAATATTTAACTAAGCGTTATTATTTACGTAACTTTTGCTTTTTATATTTTAATCATTTTAAAAAGTTTCTAAAATTTAATTGTTTTAGTTTATTACTTTACTTAATTATTTCAATATTTTACTAAATTGTAAGCATTCATTGTAATTTCGATTGCACAATTAATTGCATTCAAATTACTGTTTAAAAAAAAAATAAACAAAGCAATGACCAGAATGCCCAAAATTCTAAAATCCGCACAGTCTCTGGTCCCAAGCTGTGTGAATTTGAGGAAGTCTACTCTATTTCTTTAAAATTATGTATGCAGTGTGTGATAAATAGAAACTTTTCCTAATAACAATTCATAAAAAGTTCTATTTTTATAGCTTAGATAAAATATAATCAAATAAACGAATAAACAAAGAAACATAATATTTTTTTCTCCTTAGAAAATAAAGAACTATCCAGGAGTAATGCTGGGTATAAAGATAAATATATTTTTCGGCTATAAAAGTCGAGCATTATATAAATGTATTAGCGATAACACCGTAATAAATCATAAAATATATCCGTCAGAATTTTTTCTATTAACATTTTTGCTTTCTTTTATTTGCACAAAAAGAAAATATTAGATTCGTGGAAGTTTTCGACGGATTTACAAGTTTTAGTTGTCAGAGATCCCGAAAAATATATTTTTATCAAATGTATGTTTGTGAGTATGCGACTCTGTCTCTTTGTATGTATGTAATGCAATTTCTGTAGGCCCTCTATATCCAAAACTAATGCGCGGAATTTAATAAAAACATATATAGAGTTAGTCCCTGATACAAAATATTACTGATTGTGTTTCATGAAGATTGCCCAACAGGTGGTGCTTCTACTCTTTATTTTTCATGATTTCCGCAATAGCTCAGCCTCAAGAGCTAATGCACGAATTTTCATCAAACTCCCGATGCAGTTCGAAGTTTATATAAGTTGTGACTGATTAGTTTATGTAAATCACTCATCAGGTGTCGCTATCATGCTACATTTTGCAGGATTTATACCATTTTAGTGGTAGCCATTTTTCAAAAAAGGAATGCGCGGAATTTTATATCTTTAGAATTCTCACGATTGACATAGATTTAATTTTGGCACTGTGATAGCGAAATTTGAAGCATTAACATGTATGATATGGCGAAAAGTTTTGGGATTGGTACATCCGAATCTTAGTTAATCTTAATTAGACTTTTTTTTATCATTTTATTGAGTGTTTAATGTTGTTAAAAAAAATAATTGATACGCAACAAAAAATATAAAGATCTGCCTAAAAAAATTAAACTTTCTACTTTTTAGAAAATGGTTTTTCCACAGCATTAAGAAAGATAACTTTACTATTCTAAAGTTTGATGGCAACAGAAAGTATAAATGCACGATTAATTTCAGAATTAAAAAATTTCAAATTGCGGAATAAAGAACTGATAGTCATTATTATTCTTAAATATTTAATAATGCTTAACCCTTTGCGGCACGGGCAAAATCTGTTAGTAAAATGAGACATTATCGAGTGACACCGGAATTCACAAACGAACTTTTTAGATATTTTGAATTCCTTAATTTAAGCTTTTATTGTAAAAGCAAAATTTTACTAGAATATTATTGGTGCCGATTGCAAGTTTGGAATAAAAATTAGGTATCCCAGACCGGGCACAGTGTGCCGGAAAGGGTTAACACATTTTTAATTTGCCCAAAAGTAAAGATATGAAGAAGTTATCGTAATTCTTGTTGAATATTAAAAAAAATTATTAATTTTTTCAAAACAAAGTTATTAATGTTTGCTTGGAACAAAAAGTATAAATAGTTCGAATATGCTGGAAAAAAAATCTTTCAAATGGTACAATAAAAAATTGTTCATCTTTACTGTTAAATGTTTAATATTGTTAATTTGTGCAATGTTAGACATATGAATAATTTATTCCGATTTTTGTTAAAAAATATTTAATCGGTTCAAATTTAGACTGTAAAAACATAAAAACTAAAATTTGCCTGAAAAAAAGAAAAAAAAAAAACAAAAAAAAAACATACATATATATAACTGCTAAAATAAACACGACCAGGTGGTGCGGTGAAGAACATATCGCCATCATTTTTAAATGTTTAATATTGCAAAATATACTTTTTTGTGCAAAACGGGAAATACGAATAATTAAATATTATTTTTATTAAATGTTTTTACTTTGTGCAAAACTGAAAATATGTATAACTTATTATGATTATTGTTAAATGTTTAACATTTTTAAAAACATTTTTATTTTGTACAAAAATGGACATATGAATAACTAACAGTCATTCTTATTAAATGATTAATATCAACAAATTCTTATTTTGTGCAGAACAGGAAATATGAATATCAAATCATCATTCATGTTAAATGTTTAATATTGTTAAACACATTTTTAATTTGTGCAAAACTGAAAATAGTAATAATTAATCATCATTCTCGCTTAACATTCAGATTATTAATCAGTTCAATTAAAAAAAAAAGTCAGACGCTAAAAAAATGCTTAAAAAGTTATCTTTTCCACTTTCTATAAAGTATTTTTTTTCTAACTGAAGACGCTTTAAGATAATCTCTTCACATTAAATAAAGTATGCTTGCAAAGAGGAAAATGTATCTACACTACTGTCAAGTGGTATCGCTTCGAAAATTCCGTTTGTGCCCAGTTCCAAATGAAATTCTGGTGTACGTGTGTTTTTCCCGCAATCGTATTAAATTCCTGCTTGGCAGCGTTGAAAACAAAGTTCCTTGCTGCTTCCAGGCGCAAGAAGTCGAGCCCGATCTCCGGAAAATGTTCTCGGGAGACGGGGGTGCTCTGCTCGGAGATGGGATGGGACTCTCTGGATCGATGCTTTTGGCTGTGGGCCAGCATCTGTGCCTGCACATCCGAATGCTTTTTGGATACAAGAGCTGTTTGTTGATCGCGGCGCAGTTTTGCAGCACTATTAAAAATTAAGCCAAGGCGCTTTTGGGTGGAGATCCCCGCAATATTTGAAAAGGGATAAAAGTGACGCAGATGGCGCACCGTTTTTCCCAGATGTTTTCAAACATGACCTTTAGCAGGGAATGTTTCTTACGCTACGAGGTGGGAGATTAAATTATAGAGAGAAAGGAATAAAACGAAACAGTAATTAGAAGAATCCAAGAGTAGTATTTAATACAAAATAAGTAATGGTGCGCTGTAACGATGTAAGTTGATTTAACCACTTTTGGGACAAGCAGTGGTGAATTCAGGGGATGGCCCGGGAAAGACTCCCCACCCCTCTTCCCACCGGAACTCAATAGTGTCCTCCCCGGAGTCACAGAAATTCCTCCCGAAGAAAATTATCTGAATTCGATACTGAGGACAAGCGTCAGATATGCTGGGTACACTTTTAATAATTTGCAGCTGTAGCTGCAAAGTCACTCTACCGCTTTTATAGACTATCTTAGTTTTGCTTAGTGAAAATACTTAATGTAGTAAAATAAGTGTCTTATATAAAAGTAATGGAGTGACGATGCAGCAACTGCTGCTTATTTTTAACAGTGTATAGAGATATATAGATAGTTCTAGATAGATATTTTTTATGCAAGAATTGTTTGTTGGCCGCGGAGTAGTTTGTTGCACTATTAAAAATTAAACCAAGGCCCTTTTAATGAAGATCCTGCAATATTTGAATGGGATAAAATTGATGCAGATTGCGCACCGTTTCCCCAGATGTTTTCAAGTATAAGTTTTAGGAGAGAACCTTTCTTGCGTTACGAGATTGGAACTTGAGTTATAATAAGAAAGGAATAAAACTAAACAGTAATTAAAAGATAAGATTCCTAGGGTTCTCTCGTTTCTCGTCATAGGGCCTCGTATTCCCCCTTGAATAGTCCATCAGTTGTATTGAAAGACTCAGAATCTTTCGATATATGTTATTTTTATTGTAATAATAATAAAATATTTACATTAATTATAAATAGAAGTTTTCTAATACATCCATTAATAACATTTCAAAAATATGCATTAAAATATTTAATTGCTATAAAAAACGTCAAATACTAATAAAAACATTAAAAGATCTTAATAATTTTTACATGTTTCTACTGAATTTACTCAATCATCATCAGAAAAAGCAAAATACAAATAAACACAAAGTGGGAAAATGACAATAAACTATTAATTTGACAATAAATTTCATTTGTAATAGTTTATTGTCATTTTCCATCTTTGTGTTTATTTGTATTTTGCTTTTTCTGATGATGATTGAGTAAATTCAATCGAAACATGTAAAAATTATTAAGATCTTTTAATGTTTTTATTAGTATTTGACGTCCTTTATAGCAATTAAATATTTTAATGCATATTTTTGAAATAAAATATTTATTAGTACATAATCTGTTTTCTTAATAATTTATATGAAATAGTTATACTTTAAATTAAATAAATACTTTAAATAAAATAATTGAGTGAAGTTATAAATATTGCACAAAAACACTGTAAATTGGCTATAGATTGGGCTGAGGCCCAATCATAATAACATGAGATGGTATCCCATACTGACACACGAGCCGATACCAAATCTTGATACTATGAAATCATACCCAATATTGCTACCGTGGGTTGAATCTTAATATCTAAAATTCGTTGTTTCAAATATGTTTTAATAAAACTTAAGATAGGGGGTGAGGAATGGAATTCTGATATTTTTCCGGACTTTAAATTAAGCTTGCTGAACATACAAAAGTTTCATGATCGGCTGCCAGAGTTGTTTAGGGCTTTTGTGAATTGTTTTAATTCACTCTTCTTCTGGAAATCTTTCGAATAGATATAAATAATTCAAATTTAATTATTTAATTTTAATTAGCAAAATTTTTCTAATAAACGATTGCATAAATCTTCCAATGTAATTAAAAAAATTCGCGAAAAATGCGTTGGAAGATGAAATTTACAAGAATTCACAATTTAGTATGTAAAGTACTAAGCATTTTGTGTACGATCCAAAACCATCGCCCCCCCTCACTCAAAAAAAATAAAATAAATAAATAAATAAAAATAAAAATAAATAAAATTTTACGTGCAAAGTTTTTATTCCATACTCTTAATTATCTGTTACATTTTCCAATTTTCCTTCTTGGAATTTAAAAATAAGAATGGGGGATTTTAAAAAGGGAGATTGCTTTTCCAGTTTTCGTCGAAAGAGAACTTCTAACACCTGTTGCTATAAATCCGAAATACAAAGTCTTTTTTCATTGGATGGAATTCGGAGCGAACTATTTCCTGGATTAACCTCACAAAGTTGTATTTTTCTATTCCGGTCAATTACATGAAAATGCTTTCGACACCATAAATCTGACTTGCCGCCACGTCGACCGACGGCTGCAGACGATATGTTCAAGAAGAAAATGTTCTCCCTCTTTCGTATCTGTTGATATGTTTTTATTGGTTATTGATTCCGCTTTTCTGTTTGTGTTTAGCTATTGATAAATGTATTTTGGAATTTCAATTTTTTTTATTTTTTTTATTTTTTTTTTCATTGATAGAGAAATTTTTTTTTCAATAACATTCAGAGAAATTATTTTGGCAACAACAGATTATTTATGCAAATCAGTCTAAAATGTTTCACTATATTCCAAAAAGAGAATAAGAAATTTAGTAATTGTAATTGTAATAGTAATACAGATTTTCAAAAACTCTGCATCAGAATATTAATTTCAAATAATTTTTTAATGGAAATATAATATTATTAATGTCTTAGCATTTTAATTGTTAACTAAAGTGTTGAATATAGGTTCTAAACTTTTGGACAGATACAGGAAATACAGAGAATGAATAATTCATACAAGACCTTGAAAATTGTTACACGCTGTAAAAATGCTTAAAGCTGGAAACAAAGATAAATAAAAAAAATAAAAAAATAATTAATAAAAAAAATGGATGTATGAATATTTGCTGAAATGTTTAACATATTGAATAATATAAGGAAATAAATCAATCTTTTCTAATTATGCTTGTATATTAGTAGAACCTGTAACTTTTATTATGCATTATGAATGTGGAACAAACACAGTTTGTACTACGAGAGAATTTAGAAATATGCTTATTCATTTTATGAGAAAATAAGAATCAATGCTGCCATTTACTGGTTTTACTCCAAAACAAAACCCCTCTAACTATACAAAATTAAAGTAAAATTGTGGAAAAATCAAACAGTTTTGTATTTATGATTTTTAAAAATATCGAGGTCTATATTTGTGTAGTCCGGGTCCGAAGAGATTATAAGTGTAGCATAAATAATCTAATTCAAAAATTTAACGATAAAACGATAAATATTTGCATTTTTGTAAACAAATTAATAATTCTACTTCTTAAACTTTCTTTTCTGGGGGCCCTCAAAAAAATCAGGATAATATATCAATCTGAAAAACATCTAATAAATTAAAATTGCAAGCACATAGTTCTTAATTTAATTCGTTATATAATGATGTAACTTATGTTACTGCTTGGATGTTCAAATAACTGACTTACTCTAGAATTCACCGACATAAAATCAAATTAAGACTTCTTAAAGTGAAGGACTTCTTATTAATTTTGGATTTTCTTGAACTTTTGGGTTTTATGGTGACTGCAATACTGACAGAAATTAAGCAGCTAGGCAAACATTGGAAGAATATTTCTGATTTTTTTGCATAGTAAGATAAAAATGAAAAAAAGAAATCTACCACAAGATTTTTTTCAATGAGTTAGAAAATTGTTTAAATGTAATTCCAACATGATGAAATATAGATTAAATAAAATACAATTTTAAGGAATAGCGTTAAACTAACATAAAAGGTTAAAGCCATTAAACGCATTTCAAATTCATTAATTGAGACAATAATTGAAATTTTGAAATCTATTCAAATCGCATTAATTTTATCCCTTTTATAACTACAAATTAAAACTAGAGATTATACATTATTTCAAAGTGTCACCGAAGTAAAACGGAAATATGCTTATTTAATAAATATCTTCAATTTTCCCACATAGCATAATCATTAATGCGCTTGAAGTGTTTTATTGTATCTGTAGTTATTGGCTTTACTTCATGTTCGATTCATAAAAATAAAAATATAAGTGGAAATTTGAAAATCAATCCATTTTAAAGATTGGTTCTAATGCATTTTAAAGATTAGTTCTGATATAATGTATTCTAAAAAATTAGCTTTAATTCAATTTAAAGATTATTTTTAATTCGTTCTAAAGATTAGTTCTAATCCATTGTAAAGATTAGTTATAACACAAAAATTCATTAAATTAATCTGAAACATTTCTGAGTGAACCATCTATAAAAAGTATCAATAAATAATGAAATAATCTATTATATATTAAAATCTGACTGTCTGTATTTCACGACTTCTATTCCTGGTATATGGAACATGTCGCTAATACCGCTATTCGCATGATATAATAATTTTCTTAGTTTTAAAATTTGAATTTGCTTCCGAGGCATTATTTTTGATAATTTTTAACGAAGGTTTTTCTTAGGTGGCATCATTAATAACGCCATTTTTGTGGGAAAAAAGTTGAAAAAAAAAGTCACGGAGGAAAGAGATAGATGGAAACAAAGTGAGGTGACTCATAGAGTAAAAAGAAAGAATAGAGATGAAGTATGGTGACTAGGGGTGACGTCAAAAATGTAACCCTAAAATCCGCTACATTAGGTCCAAACACAACCACATTCTTTCATGAAAAAAGAAAAAACTTTTAGTAATACAATTTTTAATTCGAAATACAATGAAATGCTACTTTAGAATGGTTAAACATAATCAGATCGTTTTTTATTTAAAGGGGAAAATGCACGGGTAATGTCAATGAACTATAAAGTTTTGCACTCTACTTTACATCTACATCATGTAATTTACAAAATGCGATTTTTTACAATTTTCATTTAATTTATATTGAAAGCCTTAGTTATTTCCTACAACAGGACATTTAATAAAATTACAGTCGATCAGCGTATCTTTGACTTATGACGGTAACTTTGGGCCAAGACAGAAAAAAGATTATATCTGCTACATCACTTGAGTTAATGGCAAAGTTTTGGTTTTAAAATATAGGTAGCAGCACTAGTATGAATTTTGCCGTTCATTGGAAATAATGGACCTTATGCACGCAACCTGAGGTCGAGGCTAAATTTCGTCTGCTGGCGGTATAAGGAAAGGGCATGTTTACAAACAAACACTTCTGTCAACCAATCTACCGCTACATTTTTGTCATAGTGATCATTGTAGGAATCATCTTGACGACGTAGCTCAATCATAGCAAGCAGACAACCATAATAAAATTCTTAGACCAATCAGAATGCCTGAATTCATTTGTAGAGTGGGTGCTATAACGAAGCACGGGCGAAAACAGCTTGCCCACAATAATAAGAGCCCACAGTGACGTCAGCTGCCCTTTCCTTATTTACTGGCGGTGTTTAGCATAGAAGTCTATGCTAGTGTGAGTTATTAATGCTTATTTGTTAGAAATACTGGAAAAGAATTTTTTGTTGTAGCAGCATATACTTAATATATGGTTATATAAATACAAAATTGTTGTTCTGCTTCCAAGAAAATTCTCTAAATTTGTAAATTTTCCGTTAAAATGTATCCAGAAACGGTGAAGTCGTCTGCTAGCGATGTTTGCGCCTGCGCATACTGGCATTCTGGCGGTGCAGTGACTAGAATAACAGGCTAGCACACCGCTAGCTCTGCCGTGTGACGTCACGTGCATAAGGTCCATTCGTCAAGATTCCAGCATGGCAGAATGGATCAAAGTTTTGTAAAGGTGGAACAAAGTTACCCTGATTGACTGTACTATTTGAGAACTTTTCTACATATAGAATTAATTTAAACCACCCACCCATCCACCCACTCTTCCAAAAAACGAGAAAAAGAGTCGTAAGTTCTCATGCTTATGTAAATAAATCACGTCGAGTTAACATGTCATCTAGTACATTACATTTTTATTATCTGTGCGGAAATTGTAAAGATTTTTTTCTCCCGTTTAGGTGCATGCTTCAAAGTAATCAGATGTGATAAGAAGAAAACTTAAAGTTAGAGGCTATTTGTGTATAAAATAATTATTTCAGACTCGGTAATTTATGTTAAATATTTTAAAATACTCAAAGAAACTTCAGATTTATACTAGTTTTTGAAATTTTGAATTGTTAAATTAGTTTTTCATTTATCTAAAATTTACAGAAAAAAATATATTCGCATCTTACAAAGTATATATAAAGTAATCAATGTATAAAATTGAAACTGGTGTTATACACAATTGAAATGAAAAAAACTTCTTTAAACACCATAAAATAAGTTAACTGCGCAAGGCCTTTCGAAAGAACTTAGTCTTTCTTCGTCAGGCGCAAAAAAGGCGTGCGTCCACAATGAATGTAGCGGCACGACTGAAGGGGAATACGGGAGGGAGAGGGGTCAAGCAGAAGGAACAGCCAATAGGAAAGAAGAAGGCAACAGCCAATCACGGAAGAGCATAAACAAAACTAGATAGACAATGAAGGAGAGGAAAGGAAGAAGGGGGGGGGGGAAGGGAAATGGAAAAAAAAAAAAAGCGGGGTAAATTAAAAAATTAACTAAAAGGAGAGATAAAAATGAAATAAAATGTACGCAAAAATATATAAATTAGTAATAATAATATAAATAAATAAATAAAAATAAAAAATAAAATAAATAAATAAATATAATAAAATAAAATAAAATAAAATAAAAATACATAAAAATAAAAAATAGTTGGCAATTATAAACACACATGAATATACCTGAAAAATAGTATACATAATATATATAAAAAAATAATAATAATTAAATAATAAACTTAATTATGAAGCAGTGCTGAAAAGATTCTTCCAGGCAACGGAGAGGGTTTTAGAATCAGATTTATCATTAACAATAATATCACGATTAATATAAATAGCTAAATTTTCAAGAAAGTCTAACTCAGAGGAACTATTGGCATTAAAAATAATTTTAGCAGTTTGAAAATTGAAACTATGGCCGGAATCCCAAGAGTGTTTAGCAACAGAAGATTTAGAAATTTCTTGATTAATGACATACCGAGAGTGTTCTTTTAGGCGTTTTTCGAGATTTCTTTTAGTTTGACCAATATACGATAAATCACAGCCATTACAAGGAATATTATAAATACCCCATTTTTGGAGGTCAGGGACAGGACATTTCATGGAAGGAAATTTTAATTTATTGACTGGTTTAAAGATAACATTAAAATTGAAACGTCTTAAAACTTTAGCTAATTTAAAACATAAAGGAGGATAAAAAGGGAGGACGACCAAATTATCAGGTTTACTTTTATCAATATTAGAAAGAGTGGAATTGTTAGGGGGTCTATTGAATTTGCTCACAGCAGTATTAATGATAGAAGGATTGAAACCAATCTGTCTCTAACCAATTTGTCCTCAGAATTCTGTCTCTAATCCACCCCATGTTCTCTCAAATCATCCTGTCAATCAAAAGATCGGTGTTTTTTATACTTATGTTTATCGTGCTCTCAAAATTTGTTCCGATTTTGCATCTCTTAAGAATGAACTCAATTACTTAAAATATGTTGCTGTAAAACATGGTTTCAATCCTTCTATCATTAATACTGCTGTGAGCAAATTCAATAGACCCCCTAACAATTCCACTCTTTCTAATATTGATAAAAGTAAACCTGATAATTTGGTCGTCCTCCCTTTTTATCCTCCTTTATGTTTTAAATTAGCTAAAGTTTTAAGACGTTTCAATTTTAATGTTATCTTTAAACCAGTCAATAAATTAAAATTTCCTTCCATGAAATGTCCTGTCCCTGACCTCCAAAAATGGGGTATTTATAATATTCCTTGTAATGGCTGTGATTTATCGTATATTGGTCAAACTAAAAGAAATCTCGAAAAACGCCTAAAAGAACACTCTCGGTATGTCATTAATCAAGAAATTTCTAAATCTTCTGTTGCTAAAAACTCTTGGGATTCCGGCCATAGTTTCAATTTTCAAACTGCTAAAATTATTTTTAATGCCAATAGTTCCTCTGAGTTAGACTTTCTTGAAAATTTAGCTATTTATATTAATCGTGATATTATTGTTAATGATAAATCTGATTCTAAAACCCTCTCCGTTGCCTGGAAGAATCTTTTCAGCACTGCTTCATAATTAAGTTTATTATTTAATTATTATTATTTTTTTTATATATATTATGTATACTATTTTTCAGGTATATTCATGTGTGTTTATAATTGCCAACTATTTTTTATTTTTATGTATTTTTATTTTATTTTATTTTATTTTATTATATTTATTTATTTATTTTATTTTTTATTTTTATTTATTTATTTATATTATTATTACTAATTTATATATTTTTGCGTACATTTTATTTCATTTTTATCTCTCCTTTTAGTTAATTTTTTAATTTACCCCGCTTTTTTTTTTCCATTTCCCTTCCCCCCCCTTCTTCCTTTCCTCTCCTTCATTGTCTATCTAGTTTTGTTTATGCTCTTCCGTGATTGGCTGTTGCCTTCTTCTTTCCTATTGGCTGTTCCTTCTGCTTGCCCCCTCTCCCTCCCGTATTCCCCTTCAGTCGTGCCGCTACATTCATTGTGGACGCACGCCTTTTTTGCGCCTGACGAAGAAAGACTAAGTTCTTTCGAAAGGCCTTCCGCAGTTAACTTATTTTATGGTGTTTAAAGAAGTTTTTTTCATTTCAATTATATATAAAGTAGCTAATATTTAATTTTTCAAATGTTGTTGTTGTTATAAGCTGTTTAACACTAAAATACCCGTAAATGTTACTCAAATTTGATAATATTATTTCTCCCTAGAATTTTTATTCAAAATTACTTAATTGATTTATTTGATGTAAGATCTTCGTGGTTTAAATTTAACTTCTTTCAAGAAAAAATTTCTGGCTCGAATTAAACTTTAATCACGTGGTCGGAGTTGAATCGACTCCTTCCGAACGTTTTAAGTGTTAAGGTTTTTTTTTTTTTTTTTTTTTTTTTTTTTACGTTGGCTTTTTTTGATTTTTTGTGCTATATGCAGTAATTTTGAAGTCTATATTGTATATGTTAATATCCATTATTTGTAAGTTTCTGCCATCAAGCATTCACCGAGTAAATATTCATTTAAATCCTCTTAATTTATTAATTTATTCTCTTGAACCGCCTGCTTAAGAATTATTTCGACAATAAAGGGTTGGTTACATTTACAAACGTGTCTCATATCTTATTACATTTGGATAAAATCCAAAATGCTTGTACACCATTCATAATCAATAAAATTTTCGAAATAAATTATTATTTTACGGTTCAAATCCTTCTTTCATTTCTTATTCTGTGAAAAATATTTAAAAAAATGTTTTTAGTCGTTAAGAAATTATTATTTTTTATGAGGAATGTCGCATATTATATCTACGTAGATTTCCCCCCCTTTTTTTAAAGCTAAATACGAGTAGAAGATTTAGGTTAAATGAAAGAAAAAATGATAATTTTTGTTCTTTTATATCCTTCTATACTTTAAAAACTATACATTATATTTATAGAACTAAGTTTTTAAAAACAGTAATAGATAAGAGTTTATTCTTTCATTTCATTATTTTTTTGTTTCAGTTCGTAAACTAATTTTTATAGTAATTTTTTAAAAACTTTTAGAGCAGAAAATTGGAATCACATGCTGCGCACAAGGTTATAAAAGAATTTTTGCATGTAAAAAAAAAAAAAAAAAAAAAAAAAAACTTTTTTATATTAAATTATACTTGAGAGTTTTAGGTTTACGCTGGTGCAGCCACTGGATGAATTGTCAATTAATTAAATGTAATATGTTTGATAGCTTCAAACTTTTTATATTTCTTTAACATTGTTTGTGAGAAAGTGTAGTTTTCATTAGATATTTTTACAGAGTTAAGGGGCGACGCCATATTTTGGCCGCGTATTTTATTAGTGCGATTATTTTGACATGGTGTATGATGGAATAACGGTTTACGTAACGAAATTTCTAGTGAGAAATACTAATAATCAGGTTGCCATTCATTTACATTATAGAAAGCTGTGCTATGTTGCTAATGTAACTTTTTCCTTCATTATTAATGAGACGACTGACTGGCAGTTTCGTTATCTGTACCATTTGTTCTATCGTATGTAGTAAAAATTATCGATGGTAAAAATGATCGCCAAAATGTGACGCTGTTTCCTAAATTGCTAAGACATCACAAGTTCATTTTTTAATAGCTTCAGAAATCATACTGGTAAAGTACAAAATTATGTTAATTATGTTATACACAAGTATGTAGTGGAGAGTATATGGGAGTATACGCCGTATATCTTCTCGATTCTTTTAAAGCAACACCGTATACCTTTTGTTTCTCAAGAAAGCTATAGTATACATACTCTAAGGTGTACCCTTTGCCTTGAGCGTATACACTCTGCTTAGAGCGTATAGCTAAGTTATTCTTACGACTACACTCCTGGTTATACAGTATTTGCAAAAAAAAAAAAAAAAAAAAAAAAAAAACCTTCTTTAGTGCTAGACTGCATAACTTTTGGACAATTAAACAAGTAATTCAAGCAATTTAAATGTCTTATAATTAATCTACAACAAAACGTAATTAATGTCGACTTGGAAGAAATTCAGAATCCAAACGTATGTTTTTAAAATTTCATAGGTAAAAACACTATCAACATGACATTCACTCCTCAGATGCTGTGGTATTTTTAGAAAAGGAACGGACTCGTTTTCACAACTATTTGCTTCCATGGGAAAAGACTCGCGGATGCTGCAGAGTCAGGAGAAATTTTGACTGCCAGCCAGGTTTCGCTTAGACACAAATTCGTGCAAACTAAAAGTTGTAGTTTCTGGATGCGTTAAGAACAGAAACGTTTACAGAGACAATTTTCTGATGAAATTATTATATTAAAATCTTAAGGTTTGTTTGTGTTTCAGAATTATTCTTCCTAAGGTATGGAACACAACGGAATAAAATTAATATTAGTTAACTGCTGGTATCCTAGGATATTACATAAATTTTCAGAATTTTAAATTTTGAATTAGCTTCTGATTTTTTTTTTTCTAGTAACATTTAATGAAGTTTTTCTAATGATGGCAACAGTAATAGCCCATTTTCTAAAATAACAAAATACAGAAAAAATAAATAATGGAATATCTTCTTCTATTTAAAATGGTGAACAAATGTCTTAATTTCTATTTCGTTTGAATAAATCCATTATTTAATTATACTTAGTTAACGTTCTTAAGAAAAAAGTAGTGTAAGGAGAATGAATTTTTACCACATTTAATAAAATTATAATAAAAAAAATCTTAAATATTTAATATTATTGCTCATATAAATAAACGGACGGCGACAGAATTTTCAACATGAAGTCTAAACAAACGAACATGCTCAGATTAAAAGTATTTGACAAAATTACAAAAAAAAAAAAAAAAAAAAAAAAAAAAAACTATATAATTTAACTATATCACCTGGAAGAATTCGTGTAGACGAGTTAAACAATTAAATAAACATTTGAAGAAGAATAATTTTAAACTCTCCAAATCCTTAACCAAAATCATCTAGAATAGACTAAAAGAATTTTATTGCACCCGTGTGGTTATTTCTTACATTTGCATCTGTGTTCTACTCTAATTGCATTAGAATCAGCTTGCATTAAAAATTTTTGAAATATAATATTCGTATTTTCAGTTCCTTTACAGTGTTTTCATATTTTCTTTTTTACTATAAGAAAAAATAATAAAATTAGTATTAAAAACCTAATCTCATACAATGCCAGAACAACACATCAAATTGCTTCACCCAATAACAGTACATATATATTTACTCTCTCTCTCTCTCTCTCTCTCTTTATTATTATTATTATTATTATTATTATTATTATCTTATCTTGCTCTTTATTACATCGAAACTGGCAACACTAGTCCTTATTTTAAGTTTCTTGATTACTCTTTCTTTTTTTAAATTTTTAAGCTTTTAACAAATTTGATAACATAAAGAACATTTTAAAATAAATTAAAAATAAAAATAGTGGCTGGAAAAACGTGTATGTATCTGCCATTAATTACAAGAAAATTTTCCTAATTTTTAAACTTAATGATGAGATGACGGCATTAATTAATCGCTAGATAATCGATTTTTAATGAATGTGCTTAAAAAAGTCTCAGAATCAAAATGTCCGTAAAAGCTTCAGAAAAGAAAAGAAATGTGGAGATTGGCAAAGTAGAAAATATGAGAGGAGGAATTCAAGCACACAGATTTGATAGCAGAAAATTAAGAGTAAAAATTTAAAACAGAAAAATTGAGAAAACTGAGAATATTGAGAACATTTTCACTGTACTGCTACTAATTTCAGTTCTCTCTATTTCCAACATCTTTCTGAACTTTTAGGATATTTAACTGGATTTTTTTTTTTTTTTTTTTTTCATGAGTCGCTCCATAGAATTGACTATTTAATTCTACAAATCTTTGTTATCGTTCGCGCATTCTCAGATAAAAATCATTTTATATAACTGCTCATATTTCATAAAATATTTAATATATTTATAATTTAATTGCACTGTACTGTTTCTACTTCATTTTAACGCCAGTTTGGTAAAAACCAAACTGGCGTTAAAAACCCTGCATGATATAAGCTAAAAACATGCAAGAATTTTTGAACTTAAAAAAAAATCGCGATATTTTCATGAAATATACATGCTATTCTTGCACAAATCAACAAACATGTTGTACAGTATTTCCATACTTGTATTCTGCAGCGACAGATCATTATGAGCATTTTAATTTACAGGGTTATCTTAAATATTATTTTTTATTATTATTATTATTATTATTTTCCTATGGTTCCCTAATTATCCTTCTTATCAAATCGATCCTAAAGTTTCAGGAAAATCCGACAAGTATATTTTGAAATATTCTGCAAATGATCCAAATTGAAAATGTCCGGTGATTAACGGCTGACAAATACTTTCGTTACTGTTTACATCCATGGCCCACCTACCAGTATTAAGTTTTGGAGGAGGTTAGCATACCTTAGAAGTCTATATTTTCATGATGTAGTTCGGAATATTAAACAAATTCAATCCCCCTCTTTTTTTTTTTTTTTTCTCAACATTTTATTTAAAATGTACGAGATGGTTCGTCCTGGACATACATTTTTTCTATCGACTTGATACAGAACACAGACTGGGTGATGGATGAAAGGAGCCATCAGTGGAACCTAGTAGAGGGCTCTGGATATGTTTGATGGGGCTAATTCTGAAAGCTTTTAAACCTCTTTAATAAATAAAAAGAAAATACTGTTTTAAGGGCTGAATATTAAAAATGCTGATATTTCAAATTTCATAAGAAAATGTATAAATTAAAAAAAAAAAATGTGAAAAGATTACTGTTCAGGCGTAAGCCTTAAATAAAGAAATAAATTTATTGACAGTAATGTATTTGACCTTGACAGGTTAATTACTGTCAAATAATAATGCTTAATATTGATTTATTATTAAATTAATGTTTATTTCTTAACAAGTTGACAGCTTAATTTAATTTAAATTCATTTAAAGAGATTTATTGGTCTTATAATTATTTTATGTCGAAATTAATGTTTTATTTATTGATAAAGTTGTCAACTTGAGTACTTTTTAAATCATTATTAGAGATTTATTGAGTTCTTAATTGTTTTATGTCAAGTTAATGATATATTTTTAAATTTATGATCATTTTAATTTTATCTCTATGCTTTCTTGTTATATTTCCCCAAAGGGGGTTTTTTTAGTCCTGGATCTGCAACCAAGCAGATAACATGTACATGTCTTGACTCTGCAATCAGGCAGAGCACATGTAAAATTTTGACTGTTAATATCGTGATTTCATGACTCTGTACCAAGGAATACGTTTTGTTGGCTCTGCATATCAGAGAATTTAGTAATATTGGCTACTAATGCTCTTATTCTAATGTGGATTATATTATTTTTAATAAACTATTATAATCATATAATGCTCTCCCATCAATTGACTGTGATTATTGAAACATTTTGTGACTGATACACCCACTAAAATTTTGGTGCCGAAACCCGGGAATGTTAAATAGTGAATAGTGTTGAATAGTGTTAAAGTGACTAAATTGTGTGACTACTGTGACTATTATTGTGCATGAACATAGTTTTCTGCTTGTAACTGGATTATTGTGAATGAACACTTGACTTGGATTACCTGAAATAAACAGGTAAGAAGCTTTATTATTCAATTAGAAATTAAGATTTTATTATTGTTATGGAAAATTTAGAAAAACTTAAAGCAAAGCGTTCTGTTGAACGAACAAGTTTTACAAAATTATTAACAAAATTAGACACGTTATTAGCAGATGACATCGACAATACAAAAACTGATGAATTATTAGAGCTTCATGAAACATTATCTTTAAAAGAATCTGCATTTCAAAAATTAAATCATGAAATTGAAGCTCAAATATCAGACTTAAAAGAATATGAAAGGGATATTGCTAGCAGCGAAAAGTATAATGATCAGTTGATAAGTGCTAAATTTAAAATTAAAAATAGATTAAGTAAATGCAATAAAGGCAATATTTCTACTATGATATCAGGTAGTTCTGTGGATGCATTGAATAGTTCTGTCAGTGGAACAGAAGCAAGTTCTTATTCGGCCATGAAATTACCCAAATTAAATGTTCCAAAATTTTCTGGTGAAATCGAAGAATGGGTAGAATTTTTTAATTGTTTTGAAACATCGATACACCAGAATAAATCACTGTCAAAGATAGAGAAATTTGCATATTTAAAATCTTTGTTATGTAATCGTGCATACAATGTGGTAGAAGGATTTCCATTGACAGAACAAAATTATGATACCTGTATTGATTTATTAAAGGACCGATTTGGTAAAGTTGATGTAATTATAAATAAACATATGTCTAATTTGTTAAACATGGAACCCGTGAAAAATTGCTCAAATTTAAATGCGTTAAGAAGATTGCATGACGTTTGTGAAATAAACATAAGAAGTTTAAGAAATTTAGGAGTAACATCTAGTTCCTATGGCCATTTATTAAATCCTGTTTTGATTAAGTTATTACCCCATGAACTTGTAATTGAATATCACAGAAGACGTGATACTAGTAAAGACCTTGATGTAACAGATCTAATTGCCTTTCTTAAAGCAGAAATTGAATGCAGAGAAAAGGCTTTGCTTATGACTAGTTCTAAAACTGATACAACTTCTTCGTTTGTATATAAAAATAAAACTGAATATCGTGAAAGAAAACAATCAAATAAATATCAACATGCTAATACTTTAAATGCTAATATTAAAGTTTTTTGTGTTTTCTGTAAGAGTAATGAACATTTATCGTCTGAGTGTAAAAATTTAGCTGATGAAAAGAAAAGATTAATGTTAAAAAAAGAAGGTAGATGCTATCGGTGTTTTTTCAAATCCCATTTATCTTCGCAGTGCCGCGTAAAATTGCAGCCATGTATAAATTGTAAAAGCACTGAACATAACAAATTATTTTGTTTTAAGAAAAAATTGAAACCAGAAATATCCGAAAATCAAACAATTGTATCTAATTCTCATTGTAATTTAAAGAATTCTAATCATGCTGTTTTATTGCAAACATGTTGTGTAACTGCTCAAGGTAACTCGAAATCAAAATTAGTTCGTTTATTGCTTGATTCTGCAAGCGAGAAAAGCTTCATAACAAAAACATTAGCTCATGAATTAAATTTGCCTGTTTTACGAAAGGAACATTTAACTGTATTTGCCTTTGGTATTGATCAAGGTCGGGAAGAAGAATATGATGTTTTCAAAATTAAATTAAGAAGTAAATTGAATTATCGCCGTTTCATAAATGTTGAGGTATTAGCTACGGATTTAATAAGCGCAACAACTTTGAAGGTTCCAAATTCTGATCCTTTAATTACGAAATATGTCGAGAGAAAGGGATGGAAATTAGCAGATCCTACCCCCCAGGAATCAGCAGTGCAAGTCCTTCTTGGAGCTGATTATTTTTGGAATGTGCAGAAAGGCATCGTAGAAGAAATTAATGAGCATTTATATGTAGCTAATACACTTTTTGGTTACACAATAGTGGGAAAAATTAACTCTGAAAGCAACAAAACAATTAACGCTCATCATGTATCGGTGAATGAAAGGGAAAATTTTGATTTGCAAAGGTTTTGGGATCTAGAATCATTGGGTATTTCTGATAGTAAAAATGAACTATTTTCACAAAAGGATTTAGATGCAATGGATTTATTTAAAGATAATTTAAATTTTGTTAATGGAAGATATGAAACGAAACTTTTGTGGAAGGTAAACAAAAATGAATTGGAATCCAATTTTGATGTAGCTAAACAGAGACTTTGGGGATTAAAATCGAAATTATGCAAAAATGAATGGTTGTTAAATGAATATAAGAAAATATTAAATGAGCAGTCTGATTTGGGGATAATTGAAGAATGTAAATTTGATAAAAATGAAGTGAACACATATTATATGCCTCACAGACCAGTAATAAGGGAAGACAAACTGACAACGAAAGTAAGAATAGTATATGACGCGTCATCTAAGGATAAAGGAGCAAAATCCTTAAATGACTGCCTATTTTCTGGTCCCAATTTAAATCCCAATATTTTGGATATTATTTTAAGATTCCGTCTTCACAAGATTGCTTTCTCAGCAGACATAGAGAAGGCATTTTTACAAATTCAGATAGAAGATGAAGATAGAAATTTTTTGAGATTCTTGTGGTTTGATAATATCACTAGTAATAATCCCATCTTGAAGGTCTTCCGCATGACTCGTGTAACTTTTGGTGTAACAACCTCACCATTTCTCCTTTCTGCAACCATCAAACATCACATTGAGGGATATAAAGATCTTTTTGAGAAAATAGTTAATATGTTAAATACTTCATTGTATGTTGATGACTTGTTCCATGGTGCAGATTCAGTAAGTGAAGCTTTTGTTTTATCGAAAGGTGCAGAGAAGATATTGAGTGAGGCCAATATGAAATTAAGAAAATTCAAAACCAATTCAATGGAATTAAAAAATTTATGGAAAGAACATGGGATAAACTTTGAGGAAGACACCCTTGAACAAAATCTTTCAAAGATATTAGGAATCAAATGGATGACAGAAAGTGACACATTAAAATTAGATTTACAACCACTTTTGGTAGAATTTGATAGTCAAATTATCACTAAGCGTCTTGTTTTACAAACCATGGCGAAAATTTATGACCCTCTTGGACTCATTTCTCCCTTTGTAATAAGAATGAAGTTTTTGATGCAAGAAATCTGGGAACATGGAATGGACTGGGATTCTATGTTGCCAGATCCTTTAAGTGAAAATTTCAGAAAATGGGTTTATGAGGTTAAGGAGTTAGTAAATTTTGAAATGCATAGAAAATATTTTGTAAATAATGTAAAACTAAATCCTGAAACTGCTCAGCTTTTTATTTTTTCTGATGCTAGTATAAAGGGATATGGGTCAGTAGCCTATATTCGTGATCCCCTTTCTTGTGAAACTTCATTTGTTATTGCAAAATCTAGAGTGGCACCTCTAAAAAAAGTTACGTTACCTCGTCTTGAACTTCTTGGAGCCCTTACAGCTGCAAGATTAGCAAATTATTTAAGGGGGATACTTGAAATTGATAATGAAAATATATTTTGTCTTTGCGACTCACAAATTGTTTTGTACTGGATAAAAGGAAGTGCCAGTAAATGGAAACCTTTTGTCGCAAATCGCGTACGTGAAATTCAAGAACTTGTTGCTCCTGTGCAATGGAAATTTTGTAAGGGAAAAGAAAATCCTGCAGATGTTCTCTCTCGTGGTTGTTCTGCATCTGAATTGATTAATAACTCTGTGTGGTTAAATGGTCCCTGCTGGTTGAAGGAAAATTCTTTACCAATATTTACGCATGAAATTCCAATAAATCTGTCTGACGAAGAGGCCCTGCAGGAAAAACGTAAAATGCTTGTTTGTTCCGTATCCCAAAATATTCCTGAATTCGAACTTTTGTATAAATTTTCATCCTGGACCAAATTGAGACGAATTACGGCTTGGTGTCTCAGATTTATTAAAAACTGTAGATGTCCATCTGAAAAAATCAGTGGTTTCTTAAATGTTCAAGAACTTGAAGGGGCAACAAACGCTATTGTGAAATTGATTCAACGCCATGAATTCGGTGAAGAACTGAAAATGCTAAATTCAAAAAAGAACCTAAATTCTAAAAGTAAATTACTTCCTTTACACCCTTTTCTTGACGAAAATGGTATTCTTCGTGTAGGAGGTAGGTTAAAAAATGCAAACCTCTCTGAATACCAAAAGCATCAAATTATTCTACCTAAAAGACATCATGTTACAGATTTGATCATAAAATACTTTCATGAAAAACATCTTCATAGTGGTACTCAGTTAACAATTTCGGCCATTCGACAAAAATTTTGGATAGTTAATGCTAAAGAAGCTGTAAAAAGAGAAATAAGAAAATGTATTAAATGCTTCCGAAACATGCCACACATTTCATCTCAAATAATGGGAAATCTTCCATCTTCACGTGTAACACAAGCTCGAGCTTTTTCGAAAGTAGGAGTGGATTTAGCTGGCCCTTTTTTGATCAAACCTCGTAAGGGGCGTGGTGTGAAACCCTTTAAGCATTATATTTGCCTTTACATTTGTTTTGCAACAAAGGCTATCCATCTTGAAATTGTCACAGATCTTACCACTGAAACATTTTTAGCCTCGCTGAAAAGGTTTGTAGCTCGACGTGGAAAGCCTCAAGAAATATATTCAGACAGAGGTACAAATTTTGTAGGAGCTGACCGAGAAATGAAGAAAATGATGGCTCGAATTGTTTCTGATGAAAATTTTCACAAATATCTGACTGACGAAATGATATTATGGAAATTTAATCCACCTTCTGCCCCTCACTTTGGAGGCCTTTGGGAAGCAGGAATAAAACAAATGAAAAATCATTTAAAAAAAACAATTGGTGAACAAATTTTGACTTATGAAGAGTTCTTAACATTGATTGCACAAATTGAATCTTGTTTAAATTCAAGACCGCTCGTGGCTGAATCTTCTGACCCCAATGACTTCACTGCTTTGACACCAGGACACTTCATTATAGGAGCCCCAATGACATCCTTGCCTGAACCTGACATCTCCTCTACATATGTTACTCCCTTGGAACGTTGGAAATTGCTGCAAAAGATTTTCCAGAGCTTTTGGAAAAGATGGTCTTCAGACTACCTCTCACAATTGCAACAACGAACAAAGTGGTTGAAGAGTAACCCGAACTTAAAAATCAATGACTTAGTACTAATAAAGGAAGAAAACCAGCCCCCATTAAGGTGGAAATTGGGCCGAATAATTGAACTTTTTCCTGGGGAAGATAGTCATGTTCGGGTTGTTAAACTGAAAACTTTGCACGGGGAACTGAAACGCCCCATACAAAAACTCTCTCCTTTACCAATAGAAAATAACTGTACTTGATTTATTATTTTCTTTTGTATGTTTAATTTTTGTGATTATAATGTATATTAATTTTTCTTTCTCTATTTTAGTTATACAACTTTTAACGCCTGAGGACAGTTAGAATTGTTATAATGCATATTGAAGTTGTTTTATTTTATTTAAATACTAAAAAAAAAAAAAATTCAGGTAACATGTTTTCATTTTATTGTTTTAAATATTTGATTAAGAAAACTGGTAAGTTAAATTTTTAATTTGATGAACTCCGTTCATGGAGGCGGAGGATGTTCAGGCGTAAGCCTTAAATAAAGAAATAAATTTATTGACAGTAATGTATTTGACCTTGACAGGTTAATTACTGTCAAATAATAATTCTTGATATTTCAAAATTATTGATATTAATGGATTTGGCCTTGAGAAATTTAATCACTGTCAAAATAAAAATCTTGATTAATATTTATGACTAAAATAATGATTTAAAAATGCTTAATATTGATTTATTATTAAATTAATGTTTATTTCTTAACAAGTTGACAGCTTAATTTAATTTAAATTCATTTAAAGAGATTTATTGGTCTTATAATTATTTTATGTCGAAATTAATGTTTTATTTATTGATAAAGTTGTCAACTTGAGTACTTTTTAAATCATTATTAGAGATTTATTGAGTTCTTAATTGTTTTATGTCAAGTTAATGATATATTTTTAAATTTATGATCATTTTAATTTTATCTCTATGCTTTCTTGTTATATTTCCCCAAAGGGGGTGTTTTTAGTCCTGGATCTGCAACCAAGCAGATAACATGTACATGTCTTGACTCTGCAATCAGGCAGAGCACATGTAAAATTTTGACTGTTAATATCGTGATTTCATGACTCTGTACCAAGGAATACGTTTTGTTGGCTCTGCATATCAGAGAATTTAGTAATATTGGCTACTAATGCTCTTATTCTAATGTGGATTATATTATTTTTAATAAACTATTATAATCATATAATGCTCTCCCATCAATTGACTGTGATTATTGAAACATTTTGTGACTGATACACCCAATTACTGTTTTTCAATTTTTTAATTTTGCATAATTTATTCAAAATAATAAAAAAAAACTTTCATAATTTTGTAAAACTTTAAATAGTTAGTTTAATCTTGCGATCTGGTAAAAGCTTCAGGCCCCTTAGCTCCCCCACGAGGGTGTGTGCAGTAATGTTAATATGTGTGTCTATGCATTTACTATATGACTTCATTAATGTTTAGCCATTTAGTATTAATAATAATAATAAATATTTGCTTAATTCTGTTTGAACGGTTTGCGATTCTCTTGTTTTAATATGTATTTTACTCTTTAAATTTAAAGTGAAGGTCATTTTTCTAGAAGAATCTTGTGTAATAAAGAGCAAAAAATTCTTAGAAAGTTGTAGTATCAGTTAATTCTTGTTGTAATACAATATTTCCTAAACAACTCCAAAAATTCTTTCTTAGCCTATTATCATATGAATATGATTTTAACAGTGCGCATAAATAGCAACATTCGTTATGTTTCAGATAAAGAAATACTCGTTAAACTCTAATTAATCTATTTGGATAGCTAGTTTTAAAGTTATTAAAATAAAAGTTTTTTTTTTTTTTTTTTTTTTTAACCAGACCCGAAAGGACTAAACATATAAAAGTCAAACATTTCATCAATAACAGCAAATATGCAAGTATAAATAAAATAACTAAAAGCAACACCAGTCTATTATTAAATTTTTTTTAACCCTCTAAGCGTTTAATCCGTAAAATTCCGTACACTAAGCCCCAGGTTTCACTGCAATATAAGCAATGTTTAAGATATTATTATTCTATAAATTTAATGAATTTTCAAAGCATTGAAGAATTATTAAGACTCTCAAGGATTACATTTATATTCCTAAATAAGATTTTTTATGTAATATTGAAAGAATCATATTTTATTAACATTTAAAACAAAAGGCAGAGAAAACAACATTACAATTTTACCCATTTGCAAGACGCTTGGAGGGTTAAAAATACCTTTTTGCCCTTCAGCGCATTTACCGACGCTGGAAAAAGATTTAGAAGTCAAAAAGCTCCCAGAAACTGGCCTCAGATAATTAAAACACAAAAACGGTTCTTGAACTTGGCTAATTACTATGTTACATAGTTTTTATATTGAAGCAATTAAGTACCTTGTACCGGCAGCAAAATTTTATCATTCGCTGGAGTTATTTTCATCATTTAATCAATTTGTAACTAATCAAAACAAAGTGATGCAAAATGTAAACAATTATTTTGGTGAAGCAACATATTTTGTGCATATTTAATAATGGTCGTTTTTTTTCTTATGGGTTTTTTTTTAAAATCTGAATTATGTAAAAATAGTTTAAAGTTTGAAAAAAACTTGAAACAATGAAAGAAAAATCTATAGCGATGTAACCATATGTTAAATATATTGTAAATGTAACACTGAAGTTAGGCAACGCTTTATACAAGATTTTAAGAAACAAAATTAGATTTAACTGTAAAATAATAATAATATGAATTTTAATATGAAAGTTAATATGAAAATCAATATGAATATAAATAAAGAATAGTGTATTTTTGTTGTTGTTGTTATTTAAAGAAAATTTGTTACATTAAAAAAAAAGTTATAACAATGGAAAATCTAGATATTTTTTTGCAGTCGTAATTACATCTTACTGTCTAAACAGCACTATGTAAATAAGCTATAGAATGCTAATTATATGCCTTATTTTTATTTTTATCCAACATGAACATTTTAAATATCTACACATTTCAGTCATAATTTCTCTCATGTGGGACCAAAAATAAAAAATTCCACATTTATATTATTAAGTTGCATTTTTAACACAATGAAACTGATTGGTAAAGTTATCATATGAATTAAATATTTCCAACTGAGCGAAAAAATGCCCAGGCCGGAAATCGAACCCAGATACTTGTCTTACAAGGCCAATGCCCTTGGCCAAGGCCCAATTTACCCTTTAAGGTAGTTCTATCAAGTTCCTTAACCTGCGGTCTATTCTGTTGAGCTGTTTAAATGACAGACTAGATGTTAAGTCCAATAAGGTTACCTGAGCGAAAAATGCTCACCGGTTGTCGTGGCCAGTTAACTTAAGCGGTAAAGCGCTGGACGCTGGCCTTGTAAGCCAAGTATCTGTGTTCGATTCCCGGCCCAGGCTTTTTTTCGCGCAGTTCGAAATATTTAATTTATAGTATTAAATTAATTTGGAACCTTAATCTTCTTATTAAGGTTCCAATGTTTTTGAAGTGATTGATAATTTGTTGCAATTTATTATTATTTCATTTATTTCTATTTATTTAACCCCCCCCCCAAAAAAAAAAAAAAAAAAAAAAAGGAACGAAAATAATTATTTGATTTGAAGTTTTAGTTCTTTTCGATTTGTGTGAGCTTCACTTTTGTTTTTAATTATTATTATTATTATTATTATTATTTAATTCTTTTTATTTCATTATTTTATTTTTTTATTTTATTTTGTAGATATAATAAATAGTGTCTACACTTAAATTTATATTACAACCCTTTTCTTTCACCAGGTGTCCCTTTCAGTGAAAGAATTAAATTTATCCGCTGATGTGAATCCATTTTTCGATTCACTTGCAAATTCGTCTATAAAAAATATGCAGCCAGAGAAATAAATTGCCCTCACGTATTATCCGTGACCTGGAGAATAATACGTCAGCGCGCTGATAAGGGCATTTTTAACACTTAAAATAATCCTTATTTTTACCATGCATATAATTCATTTATTACCGCTTCGTTATTTATTAGTTTATAGTTTATTTTTTATTTAAATTTCTTGTTTATTCATTTTAATTTATTTTTTATATTATAATTAATAGTTTATAGTTTTTTGGTATTTGTTTATTATAATTTATTTTATTTTATTTTACTTTTATTGGGGAGAGGATTATTTACCATTTTTTACAATGTTATATATTAAATGATGTTAAGTTATTGTTTTGAACGTGATTGAAAACTACAGAAAAGGTTGGTAATCGGCAACCATTTTTGGCGATTTTTCTTCAGGACATCGATAACGTGCAAGTACAAATTAAACTTCCAGATAATGCAACTTCATAACATTAAATCTCATTTCGGAGTAAATAGCATAATATGAAATGTAGAATATTAAGGCTTCACTATATAGTGAAGCTCCCCGATCACGAAATCCCATATTAGCCCATGGGAAAACTTTGAGACGTGATTACTCATTACTTAATATAATTATACAAAGTAGACGTCAGATACCGATTATATGCATTTTAAAAGATTGTCTTTGTAAATTTTAAGTACATAAAAAATCTCTATAAACTTTGAAATTCGATTTGATTAAATTTTATCATCTTCTTATAAATACTTAAACTTTCCACACACAATTTTTAAAAACATTCATAATCGACATTTACATCTACTTTCTGATGGTGAAACGGTATTTTAATAATTATATTAGGTAATGAGTAATCGTGCTTCAAAAATTCCCCATAGGTTAACGTAAGATTTCGCTTTTTTTTTTTTTTTTTTTTTTTTTTTTTTTTTTGGGGGGGGGGGGGGTGAAGTTAGCACACGCAAGGATAAGTCTCACCCCTTTTATGACCTATTATATTTTTCGCTAAATACGTATTACGAACAAATCTACTGCTTACATTGTATATTTTATCAGTTTTCGTCTTTCTAGGAAGAAAAATAGTGCTTTTAATTTTTATTTCAAAATTTTGTAGTAGTTTACGTAAAAATCACGTTTTCAGTGGAAAAAATACTATACATTTGCTAACAATTTTTTTAACCTTAAAGCATGAATTATTTTACAAAATTGATATTAATTACATTTAATATCTTTTCTGAAATATATATCAATAACTTTTATGTTACTCTCTCATTAAAATTATTTTAGTGTGTGTTATCTCATAAGAAATGAACGTTTCAATATGAAATGTTTATACATGCACGGGATTATTTAATTCCAAGAGGTGTCTAAGAGCAAAGAAACTACATTTTTTACCTACTCTTTAATATTCTTAATCTTGAAAATACAATGCAGGATAAAAGCGTTCTCCTGCAATTTATAGCCGATTTCGAAAAAAATATATGATTTGGGGTGAAATCTACCCCGGCACATCTGCTTACAGATTAAAGAAAAAACATATATTTCCACCTTCAACAGATCGAAATTCTCAGATACATTTTCAGACTCATTTTTAAACGTAAAAACATTAAACTTGCTGAGGGGATTTTTAAAGAGATTTAAAAGAAACCGTGTGATTTCATTTTTCGCTCAATTCATTAGAACTTGATTTATAAACAATCATTTTCTCAGAATAATCGTTTTTTTTTTCGATCCCATATCTCCCGCTTCGGAAAATTCCATTCGAAGCCCCAACTTTGACAGCATTTTTTGTAGTATTTGCTACATTTATGAAACAATCGACCAGCATGGCACATTATGTAGTTTCTAAATAAGAGAATGTGACAATTTGATGCTTTTGAGAGCAAAAGTTAATTTAAAAATAAATCATTAAATAAGCAGTTTGTATTGGAATATACCCTTAAACATTAAAATTCTGACCACAAATTAACACCTCAATTTCTCTTAAGACGCACCGTTGTGTCGCAGTACACCGTTTGAAAACCATTGTTTTACACTTATGGATTCGAAAAAAAATAGTGAGTGATACTTCCGTTACTAATTTAAGCTAATTGTTTTAAATACAAATATAACAGATAATTTTATTTCGGAAACTTTACTTTTTCTAACTTCAATTCAAAATTAGTTTATTTGCATCTGCTTAGTTTTAGCATAAACGAAGAAAAAAAGGATTTGTGTGTGAAAAAGGATGAAAGACTTTGATCATTTATATAGTAACACGCTTGCACGAGACCGAAGCAAGTCACACTTCTTGAATTCAGAAATTTTAAGATAGAAACTGTTAACTGTAACAAAGCCAAACCGAGAGACACAATTGGGTTAAGGTGATTCAATTATCCAATCAGAAAACTAACTAAAAATACACGCAAAACTACCTACAGTTTCCAAGATAAGACACTCATTACCACGATGTTAAAGTTAACACCGCTTTTAAAACATCAAATCGCGGCGTCTTTTTTTTTTTATCCTCTATTTAGATAAACATCCATGAAGTTGCTGAAAGTGAGAACATGTGTTTATTCTGCTTATGTAACAGACGCTAGAAAAAGAAATATTTATATAATAAAATAGAATTTATAAAATACTGTCTGTCAGTGATGCCAGATAATTATTGTATTACTAAAAGACTTGAATTTATAAAATACTTTCTCTCTGCCAATAATTCTAGATAATTATTACAAGTTTTATTAAAAGAAATAACAAAATTTACAAAATATTTTCTCTCGGCCAATAATCCTAGATAATTATTATAAATTTTACTAAAAGAAATGAAAAAAATTACAAAATACTTTCTCTCTGCCAATAATGCTAGATAATTATTATAAGTTTTATTAAAAAAAAATAACAAAATTTACAAAATACTTTATCTCTGCCAGTAATGCTACATAATTGTTAAAAGTTTTATTAAAAGAAATAACAAAATTTACAAAATATGTTCTCTCGGCCAATAATCCTAGGTAATTATTATAAATTTTACTAAAAGAAATAAAAAAAATTACAAAATACTTTCTCTCTGCCAATAATGCTAGATAATTATTATAAGTTTTATTAAAAGAAATAACAAAATTTACAAAATACTTTATCTCTGCCAGTAATGCTAGATAATTGTTAAAAGTTTTATTAAAAGAAATAACAAAATTTACAAAATATGTTCTCTCGGCCAATAATCCTAGGTAATTATTATAAATTTTACTAAAAGAAATAAAAAAAATTACAAAATACTTTCTCTCTGCCAATAATGCTAGATAATTATTATAAGTTTTATTAAAAGAAATAACAAAATTTACAAAATACTTTATCTCTGCCAGTAATGCTAGATAATTGTTAAAAGTTTTATTAAAAGAAATAACAAAATTTACAAAATATTTTCTCTCGGCCAATAACCTAGGTAATTATTATAAATTTTACTAAAAGAAATAAAAAAAATTACAAAATACTTTCTCTCTGCCAATAATGCTAGATAATTATAAGTTTTATTAAAAGAAATAACAAAATTTACAAAATACTTTATCTCTGCCAGTAATGCTAGATAATTATTACAAGTTTTATTAAAAGAAATAACAAAATTTACAAAATATTTTCTCTCGGCCAATAATCCTAGATAATTATTATAAATTTTACTAAAAGAAATGAAAAAAATTACAAAATACTTTCTCTCTGCCAATAATGCTAGATAATTATTATAAGTTTTATTAAAAAAAATAACAAAATTTACAAAATACTTTATCTCTGCCAGTAATGCTAGATAATTGTTAAAAGTTTTATTAAAAGAAATAACAAAATTTACAAAATATTTTCTCTCAATTAATGATACGAGATAATTATTCTATATTTGATTTTAAAAATAGATAAATAGATAGATGGGAAGTTTTTCAAATTAATTTCCCTCAGTCAGCGACGCCGGATAATTATTATAAATTATATTTTTAAAAAAATAATGTAACAAAATTTATGAAATAGTTTCTCTCAACCAATGATCCACATAATTACTGTACATTTATTATTATTATTATTATTATTATTATTATTATTATTATTATTATTATTATTATCATTATTATTATTATTATTATTATCATTATTATTATTATAAAATAGGAAAATTTTCAAACTGTTTTCTCTCAGAAGGTGATGCTAGATGATTATTGTACATTTGATTTTAAAAAAGATTTATACAGCAAAATTTACAAAACGTTTTCTATAAGCCAAGAATGTCAGATAGTTATACAATTGGTTTAAAGGTATTTTGATGGTAAAATGCACAAAATACTTTATCTCAGTCAATGATGTTAGATAATTACTGTATATTAAATTTAAAAAAATGGAAATTGCACGTCAAGCGTAGCAAATAGTCTATAACAGAGTTATGTTCGTACTATAACAAAGTTAAGTAAAATATCCAGATCTTTATGTAATAGTTTACAGTATATTTATAGTATATTTACAGTATACAGTTATTTCGGATACAGTATAGTGGCTGAAATCTTTCGTGTGTCCCTGTAAATGACCATTTATGACCATTTCACATGATTGATATATTTCCACTATTGCCAGCTCAAACGTTTCTGTAAAATGAGTAATAATTATATTTTTGATAATTATGTTTTATTGCCCTTCCTAGACGATCCCTTAAATCATCATTTTGAGTTTTTTAAGTATGATTCAAAAACTATTTGGAAAAAAAAATGAAAGTGAGAAGTTTCATAAAGCAAGGCATAATAAATATATAAATCTATCAAAAAAAATGCAGTTTTCAATTCATGTTTTTTCAATTATTAATTTCATAATTCATATTATATATATTTTTTAAATTACAAATTCAATGTATTTATGATTGGATTTTTAGTATCATAACCACACAAAACATTATCACATTAGGATTTTAATTTCAGAAGATACTAATAAAAACATGAAATTTTTTTATTAGAAGTTTAAATTTTGAATGTTTATAATTCAAAAACTTATCGTTCAAATTATGCGAATTTTGGATCTATGCATAATTTGAACCGAAAGTATAACTCTTTCGTGTGTGATGTACTATTAATAATATATTTCTTTTAATGAAGTATTATTTTGTTTTAAGAAATACTTTTGCTATTCGTTGCATGTAGTAATGTTAATATATGTCTTATGCGTTTACTATACGACTTCGTTTATTTTTAGGCATTTGGTAATAATGATTATTATTATTTGCTTAATTCTCTTTGCGCCGTTTGCAATTCTTTTATTTTAAATATACATACCTCTCTTTAAATTTAGAATAAAGGTTATTTTCCTGAAATAATCATGTGTAATAAAGCGCAAAAAGTATTAGAAAGTTGTAATATCAGTTAAATTTTCTTTTAATACAGTATTTTCTAAACGTCTCCCAAAATTGTTTCTCAGCCTATTGTCATATGAATAGTATGTAAACCAACATAATAACTCTATCAGACAATGAAATATTCGTTAAACACTAATTAATCTATTTGGATAACTATCGTTAATGTTATTAACGCAATTTTTTTTTTTTTCTAAAAACTGAAAAAAATTTCGGAAACAGTTAAAGTATATTGTCAAAATTGAGAGTTGCCATTAAAAGAAACAAAGTCGGGTCCAATTTTGATTAGCAGATGACCCCGTAAACAAATTTCATGGACATAATTTAAAAACAGACTTTATTTTCAATTGTTTGGTACCAATAACTTGCTTGTAATATAACAAGTTGCAGAGTTAGTGCGGGATGCTTACCATTTTTTTCACGATTGTACCTCTTTATTATAATCTAAAGTAATATTTAAATATTATTTATAAATTATTTAAGAAAATTGTAACTGTTACAATAAAAAATATATACAATGTAAAGAAATCAATAAATTTATTTATATCATTACATTTTTATTGCCTGTAGTAACATTTAAAGTGTTCAAAAAATGCTATTATAAAAGCTTATTTCCTTTTTTTCTGCCATAATTACCATAAAGAAAAAAAAAATAAAATGGAAAAGAGAAGAAAAGAAGGTAACATTCTGAAATTGTGGAAAATTTTAAATTCTTTGTGAAAATATTCAATGATAAATGGACTTGTCAAAACAGAATGTCGTAAAAAAAAAAAAAATCTTATTATAAATACAAGAATATTCAACAATGTATCTTCTTTAAAAAAAAATATATCAAAAGGAATTACATTTTATTAAAACTCCTAATCTTAACATGAAAAAAAAATCAATGTATTGTTAAAGCAATATTTCCCGTTATAATTTATCACTTTGTCAAAACGAAATTATTACGAATTTATTTTTATTCAAGCAAGAAAAAATCAAATCAATTCGAAATGAAATGAATTAAGATTCTTTTATTCTTAAATGGAAATTCAAATTTAGTTGAATTAATATTTATATAAAGTTTATTTTCTTCTTCCATTAGTTATTTTTATATGATTTTGGATGATTAATTTTTTAAAGCATATAAATAAAACTGGTGTGAAATAGTAAAAGTTAAGAACTAAAAGATCTTAAAATACCGTTATGTATACATATATATTGTAATAAAATTAATGGTTTTAATTTGAATCTAACTTTTAACAACTTGGACAATACCTAAAATATTGCTTCTAAGTGTATAAAATGCATATATTAATTATCTATTTTATTCCTTCTTTTATCTTATATTAAGATATTGAGTTAAGGTTAGTATTGTCAAATTAAATGATTGTTTGTTACCATCATTTTAGGGGTAACTGTAATGTCTGGTATGTTTTTTCTTCTTTTTTATTCATTTTAATAATGTTATTATTATATATTTTTAATGTTTTTCTCCGTTTAATTTTGGTTTTATGCGTATTGATAGCCCCAAATTTTTAATATTTTGTTTTTTACAGCTAATACGAAGATGAGACCATACACTTTATTAAAAGTTCAAAAATTTTTGTGAGCCTGGGAATTTCGCTTTAGTTCTTTTTTTTTTTTTTTTTTCAAATTTTAACTTTAAATAATTTTTTTTAATTGGTATTTTTTAAAATGCTGAATCAAAATATAAATTTAGATGTTTGTGTTTATTTAAATGTAAAAAAAAAGTTGAAATTCTACAAATAATACGTTGAGTTATAACGATTTTAAATTACCCCACTTTTATAACAAATGTAAAATTTGTTAATGTTTTAAAAAGTTATGAGAAGTTTTATCATGTGATTTTGTTTACAAAGAATATGGTTAATCATCATAAAAAAAAAATCAAAATTTTAATTCAAGAAACAAAAATTAGTTTAAAATGTGTCCCAGACCCCCTTAAAAATGATTAAAAAAAAAAATGAGTATAAAAATATTTTTTCATTTTCCTAGATTTTACCCTAGTATGTTCTTTAAGGAAGTTTTAGTGTGTTCTGTAATCGAATAGGTATGAGTTAGATAAAAAGGCCACATATAAAAGTAAAAATTTAAACTTTCATAGAATGTTAAAATCCAGAAAATGGATAAAAAAGATGCATTCTTCCAGTTTTATTCGAGTATGTTCTTTAATCTATAAAAACATGGGTTGGACTCTCTGGTAAATATATATAGTTCGAAAATTGCACGACAAGCGTAGCAAATGAGGTCAGTTCGTACTATGACGAAGCTTTAAAAATACTCAAATCTTGATGTAATAGAATAGAGCACTTTGGATACAGTATAGTAGCCGAAATCTTTTGTATGCCCCTGTAAATACTATCTGCTTTTTAATATACAGAAAGTAACTTGTGGTAAACCCCAGCATTTTATCTTTTTTTTTATATAAAATATGAAATAGTTTAATATAATAAAAACGTCGCCCAAACAGCGTTTCTCTGCCCCAACCCCCTTATACTATTATGAATTGGAATACTTTTGCGTGGACCTAAAAATTAATAACAAAAATTCTTTTCACTACAAATTGTACAAAATGTATATTTAAGTATATACATCGTCAATGCACATAAATTATATTATGATCGAAAGTGTGTAACATTATTAAATTGCAGTTGATTTTTTTTTTTTTTTTTTTTTTTTTTTTCATTGGCCGTTATGTAACGGAATAACGGAATAGTCTCTGTTATTAAATTATACAGCCGATTTTCATAAAATTTGAAATGACTCAACAAAATTATTCAAAAATTATATATTTTAATTTCCAATAATTTGGTTGGGTAATTTTTGCTATGTTATATGCGGACAGACGGACGGACTGAACGACGGCTGTAGGTGCTACGTATTTACATAATTACGAGTGCTCTTAAAAAGTTCAAATTTATATTTTCATGCATGGTTAAAATTACAGAAAATGGATAGAAATGTACATTCTCATGTAATCCGATTTTACCCAAGTATTACATATATTCTCTAAGAAGTTTTATTATGTTCTGCATCCGGGGATGCAGGGTTAGATCCTCTAGTAAGCATATAAAAGTAGAATTTTCAATTTTTATACATTGTTAAAAATTTAGAAGAAGTCAAAAATATGCATTATTTAATTTATTAATACTTCTTTTAAATTATTTAAAATTTATTATTATTATTATTTATGTATTTATCTAATATCGTTTTTTTTTTTTTTTTTTTTTTTTTTTTTTTTTTTTTTTTTTTTTAAGTCTCTAACATTTTCCACATATCAATTATTAATTACGTGTCATAAAAGATTAACATTATATGAATTTTGAAATTAATCAAAGTATTTTTTTATTAAAGATAATGGAATTATCTGTAATGATAATTATTTTTTAATAATAATTTTTATCGTATTAAATCGCCGAAAATGTGCAATTTAATAAAAGAAAAAAATTACTGATAACATGAAAGCATAAAAAAATAACAGAATAGAAATATTATTAAAATTGAAGAATTTTCGATAGATTATGTTTATTTTTCCAACCCCCCCCCCCTCCCCCCCCCCCCCTCTTCACCACACACACACACACACTTTTCCTGTTTTCAGTGCCAGATTTGTTTTACTCAACACGAAAAAAGTTTTAAAAATATTTTTAAAATACTTTTTATAGGAAAAAAAATGTATTCTTTCTTTGAGTATTAGAAGGTATCTGATATTTTATTATTTAAATCTTATTAAAAGTTTTCTGCAAAAACTATTAACTCTGAATTTGGCTTAAAAAATTTGTAGAATCAAAAATAAAAATCAATTAAAAATTGTTTTTTTTTTTTTAAGTTAGTAATAATGATATTATTGTGCTACCTACATATAAAAAATAAAATAAAATATCAAAATTCCCATTAATATTTTTCAAACACGTGGATATTAAAGCAAAAATGAATTAATAAATAAATATTATATTTAAAAAACTTCAAACACTCTCTAGTGTACAACTTGTATTTTGTAGTCTTTAAAAAATAGTACTTGAATAAAAATTTAATTAATATGCACGCCATTTTTTGCCATATGTTATAAATTTCTCTCTCTCTCTCTCTCTCTGTTTATATATATATATATATATATATATATATATATATATATATATATAAAGAAAGTTGGATAGTTTTTTTTATATATATAAAGAAAGTTGGATAGTTTTTTTTTTTTTTTTTTTTTTTTTTTTTTGTAGTTAAATAATTTATTTAAGAATACTAAATGAAGATAAAGAGAAAAACAATATTAAAATTTATTAAAGCGTAGTTACTTAATAATAAGTCTTTTTTTTTTTTTTTTTTTTTTTTTTTTTTTTTTTTTTTAAAGGAAATCAGGAAGAAAAAAAATAACCATACAAAATAAAGTAAAGATGGAAAAGGGAAGGAAAATAATGGATAACATGTAAATGTTTGTAAAAGTAAACATTCTTTTTTTCTTAATGTATTTAATGGGGTTTGTTTTAAGATTAAGTTATTAAACTCACATCAGCTTTCTTAAACTTTCATGCTTCATAATATTTTTATAACGCTGCAGTAAAATAAAAAAGTATTGAAAACACCAGAAATCCTTATAAGAAGCGACTAGTTTCGAAAGAACTAGCTTTGTCGCTCTCTTTATCAGGCATCAGACGATAGACAAAAAACATGTTTGTTTTCTTATTTTCAAATGAATACATCATTTAAGAAAGACAATTAAAAGATTATTTCTATTGTGACTATGTATTTTTCATAATCATCTCTTTAACTTTAAAATATATTATTTTTTATTTTAAATATTTCTATTATATTTAATTTACTATTACCTTATTTACATAGTATTATTATGTTTAATACACGTTTAGATAGTTACTATTATAATTTTGTACCCTATCTATATTATTGCAGAAAATTGATTTAATAAAAAGTTCTCAATGAAATTAAAAATTGAGGCAGTAGTTCCACATGTTTCTGTCTCATCGCTTGGTACATCGACTTATAACATGGAGAAACATAACATCCTGTGCCCATAGAAATGTACTCTTAAATAGAAAGAAAATAATCATGTTTAATTCAGACAGTTGTCCCACATACTCCTGTGTAAGCATTTGACACATGGGCTAGTAATATGGAAAAACATAACATGATGCGCGCATTAATTGAGACCTTAAATAAAAGGAAAGGTAACTGCGTTTGACTGGGACAATTGTCCAAATGATTCTATTTCATGATTTGACTAAGTTGTCACCAAATTATTATTAATTGCCTTACTGTCGACGAATCGTTACATCATTTTGAAGGGGTTTTTTTTAAGTCAAGATTTGATTTTTATTATTAAGATTATTATTAAGATTATTATTAAGATTTGATTATTATTATTAATATTATTAATATATTATTTAATTGCACAAAAAAGAATTTTTCTAATTGTATTTTTTTTTTTTTATATAAAAACAACGTTTTAGCGTTATAGCTGTAAAAATCATAGATTTTTAATGATGATTTGACTAAATGATGATTGACATGATTTGACTAAACGATCACCAAATTATAATTAATTACAAACTGTCGACAGATCGCTATATCATTTTGAAAAAAAAAAATCAGTCTTTTGTATTTGATTATTATTATTTATTTATTTACTTCGATGTACACAAAAAAATTTCTAATTCTCTTTTTTGATGAATACAAATTTTTAGCGTTACAGCCATAAAAATAATAAATTTTCAATTATTTTTTATTCTAATGCAATGAAAGACTAATTTTATTCTAATAATATGGAAAAACATAACATATATGCTTGTTAAATGTGATCTTAAATAGAAGTAAAGGTGATCACGTTTGACTGGAAGAATTGTCCCACATACTCCTATTTGATGATTTGACTAAACTATCACCAAATTATAATTTATTGCCTATACTGTCCATGGATCATTATATCATTTTGAAGATTATTTATTTATTTATATCAATGTACAGAAAAGTATTTTTCTAATTGTATTTTTTAATAGAAAATTTTTTTTAGCGTTATAGCTGTAAAAAGTATAGATTTTTATTTATTTTTTAATTTAATCCAATTAAAGAATAATTTTATATAATATATATTTTTATAATATTGTTTTCTTTACTTCAATTATTTTTTTTTCTAATAAACATTTTTTTAAAGAGTATATCTTTTAATACAGTTAAATATTTTCCATTATAACTATAAAAAATTATAGATTTTTTTAAATTATTACAAGAAATGCATCATTTTTAGCCAAAAGTAACAGAATTTTAACCCCTAGTTACGATACATTCTTTTTAAAAATTTTCCAATACTTAATTTTGAAAAAATATTGGGCTGAAACCTTTTAAAAACGAATACAGCATAAGAATACAGGGGATAGTTGTCCCAAATGCTCCTGTGTCATAATTTACCGCAAGATCAATGTGTAAAAAGATAAAAAACATGTCATGGGCACATTCCGTGTGACCTTAAAAAGAAGGTAAACAAACACGTTTTCCTGAAATATTTAAAAAAAAAAAATCTCGCATAAAACGTATTTTTCAGCATACTAAATAGCACGTTTAGAAGAAAATACTAGCTTCGGAAGAAATAATTTTATGTCAAGTTATTTCTTTCGAAAATAACATCTTCAAAAATAATTTCTTCCTTTTTTTCAAGTTATGACAACTAGCCCGATATATTTGAAAAATTCGGTGTCACCAAATTTCTAAGAAAAATTTTTAACAAGTTTTTACAAGTTTTTTCGGGCCTGGTGAAAATGATATTACTTTTAACTCTTCATCAAGAGATACTGGCCCGCATTTATGTTCACTAGTTTTGACTTTTTTGATCAAAATAATTAAACATTTATTACATATGCATTCTTTTTATAAACATCTCTTTAAATTCAAAATAGTTTTCTCTTTTTTTCCCCTTTCTTTTTCTTTTGTATGTTTAATAATATTATTGTCCCACAACACTGCAATGATATCGTGTAAGGCTCCGGGACAACTGTGCCATTTGCCCCTGTATCATGATTTGGCACAACGCACTAATGGTATGGAGAAACATACATAACATACATGCACATATTCCTTATATCCTTAAACTGGGTAAAAATAAACACGTTTATCCAAAATATTTTCAAGTTTAAAACGTATTCCTTGTACATGCACAAAAACACTGGTTCACCTCAGTATCCTATTGAAAACATATATCCAATCAGCGTATTTCAATTTCTTTGCCCTATTATGATTGGTCATTTCAAAGATTAAATTTAAGGTGGTTAAAAATGATTGATTTGCGCTTTATTTTTAATCTAATTCGATTGAATAATAATTTTCAACTAATACACACTAGGTAGATAATGATTTGACAGATTTATAAATTGGCACATGGATTAACGGTATGAAGATACATATCCGGACATTCCATGTAATTAAATGTAAGGAGGGAAAAAACACATTTTTCTTAAATATGTATATTTCAAACTATTCTCAAGCGTAAAGCGTATTTCTGCAGCATGCACAATATCACTCTTTATAAAGGGTCTAGTTTCGAAAGAAATACACTTAGTCTTCCCTTCATCAGCTGGATTGTAAAAAGAGCAGATTTTTATATCTGCTTTCTTACTTTCATGTTTGATGAAGAGAACTGAAAAGTTATTTCTGTCGAAACTGTACATTTTTTATGAAGATGAAATTTTTTTCAGTTTTTCCATTTTTTGATAAAAGTTATATATATTTAATGTAAAGCTGAGAAAATTGGGACAGGTGTCCCATCTGTTTCTGGCAGATGGACAAACAATATGGAGAACACACAAGAAGATGCGCACATTTGATATAATCTTATATGAAAGGAAAATAAACATGTTTTACATAAATCTGTATATTCCAAAAACTGTTTCAAACGTAAACTGTATTCCTCAATCATTATATTCTATTAAAACTATATATCCAATCAGAGCATTCCGATTTTGTTGTTCTGTTTTGAATGGCCATTTCAAAAAATAAATTTGAAATGGCTAAAAGTGATAGATTTTCAGTTTTTTATCTAATTCAATTGAATAATAATTTTTAATTAAGGTATAAAATATGTATAAGCAAAAATATGTATTTTAAATTATTCTCATGCTTAAAGCGTATTCCTGCAGCATGCACAATAGCACTGTTTATAAAAAATGGCTAGTTTCGAAAAAAATATTATTATTCCTTGCTTCTTCAGGTGAATTGCAAGAAAGCATATCTGCTTTCTCCCTTTCACGTTTCATGAAGAGGAGAGAAAAGTTATTTCTTTCGAAACTGCATTTTTTAAGGAACATTTTTTAGAATGTCAAAATTCACTTTTTTCTATAATCCAATAAATATTGTAAATATTTAAAGTTGACTGGGAAAATTGCGACAACTGTCCCAATATGGATTATGTCCCATTGGATCATCGCACATGGACAAACAATATGGAGAAACACAACAAGATGCGTACATTCGATGTAACCTTATATGGAAGGAAAATAAACACTTTTTACTGAAATCTGTATATTCCAAAAAACTGCTTCAAGCATAAATTATATCCCTTCATCACAGTATCCTATTGAAACTATATATCCAATCAGTGCATCCCGATTTCATTGGTCTGTTTTGAATAATAATTTTTAATTAATGAAAACAAGGTAGATAATGATTTGACATATTCTTAATTTGGCATATGGTTTAACAATATGAACAAATATATCCACACATTCCATGTAATCATAAATGTAAGGGGGGGGGGGGAGGAAACACGTTTTTCTTAAATATGTATATTCCAAAATATTGTCAAGCGTAAAACGTATTCCTGCAGCATGCAAAATATCACTGTTTATAAAAAGTGACTAGTTTCGAAAAAAATATATTCAATCCTCCCTTCAACATCGGCTGAATCGCAAAAAGAGAAGATTTTTATATCTGCTCTCATACTTTCACGTTTGATGAAGAGTGCTGAAAAGTTATTTCTCTCGAAACTTCATTTTTTTCATGAGCATGAAAAATTTCTCAGTTTTTCCATTGCCTCATAATAGTTATATTTATTGAATTTAAAGTTGAAAAAACTGGGACAGTTGTCCCTGTTGCTCTTGGCACTTGGATAAACAATATGGAGGAACACAAGAATGCGCACATTTGATATAATCTTATATGAAAGGAAAATAAACATGTTTTACATAAACCTGTGTATTCCAAAAACTATTTCAAACCTAAACTGTATTCCTCCATCACAGTATCCTATTAAAACTATATATCCAATCAGAGCATTTCGATTTTGTTGTTCTGTTTTGAATGGCCATTTGAAAGAATAAATTTGAAGTGGCTAAAAGTAATAGATTTTCAGTTTTTAGGTGCGTTCGTAATTATGTAAATACGTAGCACCTATTGTTGTCGCTCAGTCCGTCCGTCTGTCTGTCTGTCCGTCTGTCTGTCTGTCCGTCTGTCTGTCTGTCTATCCGTCTGTCTGTCTGTCCGTCCGCATATAACAACGCAAAAACTACCCAACCGAATCGTTTGAAATTTAAAATACATAATTATTACATAATTTTGTCGAGTCATTTCAAATTTTATGAAAATCGGAAGGATAGATCAATTACAGGGACAATCAAAAGGATTCCGTTACATTACGGTCAATGGGGAAAAAAGTTTCAAATGTATTTTAATCGTTTGAAATTTAAAACGCATATTTATTGCATAATTTTGTCGACTCATTTCAAATTTTATGAAAATCGTATGGATAGATCAATTACAGGGACAATGAAAAGGATTCCGTTACATTACGGTCAATGGGGGAAAAAGTTTCAAATGCATTTTAATCGTTTGAAATTTAAAACGTATATTTATTACATAATTTTGTCGAGTCATTTCAAATGTTATGAAAATCGGATGCATTGATCAATTACAGGGACAATCAAAAGTATTCCGTTACATTACGGTCAATGGATAAAAAGTTTCAAATGCATTTTAATGGTGTTACACTCATTTGAATATAATAGAATCGACATGAATCTATGAAATATGTACTAAAAATACATTTTGTATAATCTGTGATGCAAAGAATATTTATTATTAAATTACAGGGCCACACAAATGTATTCCACTAAATAATGTTATACGGGGAAACATTGTTTGGGGGTTTTTTTAATTATATTAAACTACTTCACATTTTATGAATAAAATATACGTTAATGAAGTATAATAAGAATTACTCCCTGCATATTTACAGGAACACAAAGATTTCGACCACTATACTGTATCCAAAGTACGCTCTACTATATCAGCAAGATCTGAATATTTTAAAACTTCGTTATCAACGAACGCACCTCATTTGCTACGCTTTACGTGCAATTTCCAACTTTTTTTTTTTATTTAATTCAATTGAATAGTAATTTTTAATTAAGGTATAAAATATGCATAAGGAAAAATATGTATTTTAAATTATTCTCATGCTTAAAACGTATTCCTACACTATGCACAATAGCATTGTTTATAAAAAGTGAATAGTTTCGAAAAAAAAAAATATTATTCCTCGCTTCATCAGGTGAAGTGCGAAAAAGCATATCTGCTTTCTCACTTTCACGTTTGATGAAGAGAATTGAAAAATTAATTCTTTCGAGACTTTATCTATTAAGGAATATTTTTTGGAATGTTAAAATCCACTTTTTCTGTAGTTCGAAAAATATTTAGTAGACTGTGAAAACTGGGACAGTTGTCCCATAGGCTCCTGGCACATGGACAAACAATATGGAGAAACACAACAGGATGCGCACATTTGATGTAATCCTATAGCAAAGGAAAATAAACACGTTTTACTGAAATCTGTATATTCCAAAAGCTGTTTCAAGTATAAATTGCATTCCTTCATCACAGTATCCTATGGAAACTATATATCCAATCAGAGCATTCCGGTGTCATTGGTCTGTTTTGAGCGGTTATTTCGAAAAAAATAAATTTTCGGATGGCAACAAATTATGAATTGTCCACCTACCGTTCGAAGGAACGAAACATCATCCTGCTCCGATCCCCCTTCTCCTTCAGCCATGACTTCTTTTTTAGCGGACAGGCACTTTCAAGGGGGGGATTTCAAGGAGCACTTAAAGGAAGCGGGCGACAATTCCGGAGGCAGCTACACTCAGGAACCGCGGCACCCCTCCATCTGGTAATCCCCGGCAACTTCGCGAACCCCTAACAACTGGAATGCATCCAGGGTTGCCAGAAAGAATTCGCTGCGCTGCGCCAAATGAGCGATGCCCGCTGAATTTCAGCGGCAGAGAAACAATTCCTTTTTTTAAATAAATGACTTAGAATAAAAGGGGAAAGAAAGTTTATAAATGCTTGGATATTTTGTAAAATGTATCTTCACACAGTGCTAATACAACGAATTTTGTTTTATCATATTTTATTTTTGAGAGGATTCATTTTTTAGCTGATCCTGAAAAATTTTGCTAATATTTGAGTAAAATAATTTTTTATTAGTCTGTATCAGGTCTGTAACCTAAACAAGGGGAAGGTCTGTGGGATGCAGATGCTTTTTCAAACTTTTTATATTTTTTTATTTTAAAAAAAGTGGATCAAAAATGCTCATTATTAGGAGCATTTTTTTAACTTTTTTATGTAACTCTGCAAATAAAGTTAAGAAAAAGGATAGAAAGTTTATAAATGCTTTGGATATTTTATAAAATGTAGCATCGCATTGGGCTGATACAGCGAATTTTATTTTATTTTATTTTATTTTTCAGAGGGTTTATTTTTTAGGTGATTCTGAAAAGTTTTTGCTTACATTTGAGTGAAACACTGTTCATTAACTTGCACTAACTCGTAAATAAGGGGAAAGTCTGTAGGAGGCAGATGTATTTTCAAACTTTAAAAAAAAAAAAGATGGATCAAAAATACCTATTATTAGGAGCATTTTTAATTTTTTTTTCAATATAACTCTTTAAATAAATTTTATTATTTCTTTTTATCGCAACGACGAAATTGCGCATGTAAAAAGGCGATTATTAATATTATTATAAAGTATTCTTCAAAAATTTTGGGCCCAATCGACCGTCGGCCCAACCGTTCGGAGCTTTCGTGGTTTTCTTCGAACCTTGCGTAAATACGGGTTAGGTTCCTTTAGAAAGACCCCCGCGAAGGGCACTCCCTCCCCACTGGGCCTATATCCCTCGAGTAGATAATCGACCGACACAAAATAAACCAAACCAATATTCAAAAATTTTATTTTTGAATCAGCACCTACCGTTTCAATGATGCTCGCTGAATTTCAGCAGTGGTGAAACAATTCCTTTTTTTAAATAACTTGGAATAAAAGGGGAAAGAAAGTTTATAAATGCTTTAGCTATTTTATAAAATGTATCTTCGCACAAAGCTGATACAGCGAATTTTATTTTTGAGTGGGTTTATTTTTCAGGAGATCCTGAAAATTTTTTGCTAACATTTGAGTAAAACACTTTTTATTAGTCTTCATCAGTATCGTAAATAAAGGAAAGATCTGTGCATTTCCAAAAAAAAAAAAAAAAAAAAAAAAAAAAAGTAGATAAAAAATGCTTATTATTAAGAGCTTTTTTAAAACCTTTTTTTTATGTAACTCTAAATAAAGTTTTATTATTTCGATTTATCGCAACGACGAATTTGTTGCATCTCAAGAGATGATTATTAATATTTTTATAAAGTGTTTTATTTTTTTCCCATATCTTTTTTAGTATTCGTACTAGAGGTCTGCACGGGCCCGGGCCTGGCCCGTGGCCCGTACCCGGCCCGGCCCGCGGGCCGGGCCGGGCCGGCGGAATCGTTTCGAATTTTCTCACGGGCCGGGCCGGGCCGGCAGATTTAGAATAGTTTTTTCAACGGGCCGGGCCGACAAACAACATAAACGGGCCGGGCCGGGCCGGCAAAAAAATTGAAAGGGCCAGACGGGCCGGGCCGGGCTGATAAAAAAAAAATTTTCGGGCCTGCCGGCCCGTTTTGAACATTTAAGCAGAAACGATAAAATATGAGCTATTTTCAACGAAAATGGTTTTTACGAGAATAAGTATAAATGTGGCCAGCCACTAGTTTGACAGCATCAATATAAAATGCACAGTGTATCGGCATCGGAGAATTACATTATGTGTAACCCGTTTTAATATTTTTTTAGCTGACTCATGCCGACCCGAGATCACGCTTGCACTATTTTTCTACATATAGACTGGCCGGACCGGTACTAGACTTAATTATTGGCAGAAAACATTGTTTGTAAAATTATTAACAGCGATAAAGAACTTATGTTAGCTTAGTCTTCGGGTATATACTTCTTGGTGATTTTTAAATTAATTTCTCAATAATGCGGAAGTTTGACACATTTTCTGATTAATTTTAAATTGTAAAAGTATAAAAGTGATAAGCCTAACTATTGAAGGGATTTGGAATCGAATAGCGTTTTTCATTTTTGGTAAATAAAATACTTGTATAACCTTGTTGAGTTATAATAGTTTCACAAATGATTGCAGGTTTTTCTCCCTTCCCTTGCTATTGCTTCCGGAAATTCTATTCAAAACGCTAATTATCACAGTATTTTATTTGTTTGCAGTATTCTTAAATTGCTTGTATCAAAAAATGGATAACGCCATTCGATTATATAGTTTCTGAATAAAGATATCTGCTAATCTTATGCGTTTTTGAGAAAAAAAAAATGAATTTAGAAATGTATCAGAAAGGAGCTTCTTTGAATTTAAGAATGAATTTAGATTTGAAATCTATAATAAAATGATATAGAAATATATTTATAAATCTTTTTTTATTAAACAGCTTCAAAATTAACCATGTTTTTAGCTTTCTTTCTTTTTTCTTTTATTCTAAGCCATATTATTTTTTTAATGAATCTTTATTCGAATGTTGAAAGCCTAAGAATCTAAGTAATCATTAATGTTGTTAATGTGTATTTGCTGTAAAATATACTGTAAAATCATTCCATAGATATGTATGCAGTATTCTTTAAAGGAATCTTAGTTATATGGTAAAAATCTGAATTTTTTAGAAATCGTAGAAATTGTAACGGGCCAAAACGGGCCGGGCCGGGCCGGGCCTGTTTTCGCTGATTTTTGTACGGGCCGGGCCGGGCCTAAAATACAAAAATTTAAACGGGCCGGGCCGAAATAACTTTCCTACGGGCCGGGCCGGGCCGGGCCTGGAAATTCCGGCCCGTGCAGACCTCTAATTCGTACATAACAAAAGTGTTTTATGTGACAATTATTTTTTTAATGTTTTTGTTTATTTTGATTATCTTTTTAGCTCATGCAACTAAATCCTTTTTCATAACATCCCTTACCATTATAAAAAAAAAAAAAAGTCTCTTAGGCTCCATTAATATTTTTAAAAACTATTTTATGTAACTCTATAAATAAGTTTTTATTATTTATTTCTATTTTCAGTAACGACGAATCTTTCGCATTTGAAGAGTAAAAGATTATTATTAATATTATTATTATTATTATTATTATTATTATTATTATTATTTAAAATTTATTAGTATTATTATTATTAAAAATTATTATTAATTTATTTCCATGTCATCTTTAAGTAGCAAAACAGCTGTTTGCTACCTTTTCATATAATATTTGTGCATTTATAATCGTTGGTTTCTATCTTGAAACATTAAAAGAATTGGAAATACAGTAGAACCACGCAAATTCGGACCCCGCTAATCCGGATCGATTTAGTCGATTTTTTTTTTTTTTTTTTTCAAAGTTTGAGAAGTGATCGGTAAATTTCCATAACATGAATTTATTTCAGCCTCATATTCTGAATAAATAAGTGTTTTCTGAAATCTTTTTGGAAGAATATTTCAAGCTTTCTTATTTAAATTCTTTAATGTTACCTATGAAAGGAACAATTATACATCATTTAAGCTTTGCCAATTCCAGTTTTCACAGTTTTCTATTTAATCCATTTGGAAATGTCATGAAAGCTCGCTGCTTAACCTCTTCAGACCTGACACATTTTAAGCCATAGTAAAAATTATTTAACACTTTGTTCCATCTATCTATACGTATAGAAACATAATTTTGTAATAAAAAGTAAAATAATTATTATTAGTTTATATTTACTAGTAGGTACACATATGTGCACCTCGGGTTCATACTGCAAAAAAACACTCCATTTTTCAAAAAATTATTTAAACGCGAAATTTGGTGGACAATTGATACATATAAGCTTATTTTACGATCTATTTTCGAAAAAAAATATTTTTTTTATATATAGAGATACATATTGCAATTTGTACAAATAACCCTTGTTCTCGATTTCCAGCCTTCATACTTACATTTTGAAGCAAAGTTACCATTTGTTGAACGAGGAAACTGTTCACCAATTTTGTCATATCTAATAAAGTAAATTGGCTTTTAAATACCCTTACGTTGTTTTCGCTGTGGTTTATTTGCAGAATTGTATTCAAAATCGTTTTCAGATGAATAAATTTTGCGTGGTCTCCATGGTCGTTGTTCTTCACTTACTTTGCCCTTATATTTTACCAATACTCATGCAATCTCTAAAAATACCGCAGGAGAGACAATCTGTCTTTTCGAGGAACTTCGCCTGTTTTGCAATTTCTGATATACATTATCCAACAAATGGAAATAACCAAATCTATAAAATGTATAAAAACTCTTGTTGACTACTTTTATGTGTGAATAGAACACCGGTAGTAAGCTAAACACTTATCCTTTAAATCTGCACCACCCACACACGTTTTGTATTCACAATTGCAGGTTGTGTTACATTAATTTTACATTTTTGATCTTTAGACCACCTAACACAACTCCTCTCGGGATTGCTATCGATGCAAATCGAAAGCAAAGTTACACATTTGCTATCTTTCCAGGTTAGTATACACATATCCTTCCCTTCCCTTAGTTTCTCATCTCACTCTCCGCGTTGCAAATCTCGATCATTGATTTTTTTTTATCTGTTCCTCCAAGTCTTTTGTTCATAATCTTTCCAGTTCGGTAGATATTGTTCTTCAATAAAAAGTCGACACATTTTACACCAGTAAAAAAAACTGTCCTAGTAAATCACCCGTGTGTTGTCTATTGGTATAAATTTAAAAAACAATTTGACAATGCCTCCACCTATACCTAATCATAATTATTTTGAATGCTGGTACTATTTCTTTTCCATGATATATTTGGCATGGCAAAATAAAGTTTTTTAATCTCAACGGATTAGGTTTTAACGGCACATAATGTCTAGATCCACAACGTCCAGCAAATGGGATCTAGTGATCTCTGTTCATCTAGTGATAAAGGTTTTGGCTTGGTTAGGGACAAACATTTAATTCTTACGGCATTCAAAATTAGATTTATTTTCCATAATTTGTCATCTGCTTAAAGATCATTTGATTTATCTGCAAAATGAAGAAATTTTCTAATCTCAAGAATTCGAACACGCGACATACTAGCTGCAATTCTAACTACTGACAAGTCTTTTTGCCAATAGAAGCTTGCTTGGAGATATATTAAAGTTCCCATGTGTATGTGTACGCCTTCAACTTTTATAATTTCATATTTAGATGCATTTATTGAGCGACAGTTTTGTGTTTGAACAGAGAATAACGGAATTGGAATTGTTTGAACGGAATTGGTTTCATTTGAAACTTTTTCCCCAAAATCTTCATTTAACTAATCTAGAAATGATTCAAAAGGATTTACGATGCTGGAAAATCTGCTTTCAGATAATCCTCATCAATCAATGATCCTCGGAATACTATTAGAAGAAAAAAAGATTAAATAAATGTTTGCGAAAAGATAAAGTTTTATTCTCAGCATTATTATTCTACTGTGCTGTAACACAAGTTTTAAAAATTTACTTATTTTCAGCTTTCCATAACAAAGGCTTTTTAGGTTAAACTTTATTGTTACATGGATTTGGGATAGATACTGGAGCAATATCCTCAATAGTTATATCTGTGTCATCTAATTTTTTTTTGCCAGAAGACTCACCATCACCATAGGCCTCATCAGAGTATTTACTCTTACAAAGATATAATAATTATTATTTCTAAAAATTAATGTTTAATTTAAAACATCAACAAGATGAATTCTTATTTATAATTAAGTATATTTTTTAATAATTCCACAACTTTAGCACTGCACCAATTAAATATCATTCAGTACAATTTTTTCGTGTGAGATGACTTCTTTCGAAAAACACAGAATTGAAACCGGAGGTGCACATATGTGTACCTTACAAATTACACTAATTTAAACAGATATTATGATCTAGCTAAAAAATTCAAATGATTTATGCAATACTGAAGAGCTCATAAGCATTCTTAAAAATTATTATGAATAAATATTAATTTTCCAATTATAAAAATGTAGTTACTTTTTCGACATTTTATATCTTTCGCCATTGCTCGTTTTTTTTTCCTCCAAAATCATATGAATTAAGACTGCTAGCGCCATTTCTTGCTGAAACTAGAAAAAGCTAACGTACACAAATAACATTCATTCGTCTCAGTAAAAAAAAATTCAAATATTAAGTGAGATACGCAGTTGAAATCAGAGGTACACAAATGTGCACCTCGGGTCTGAAGAGGTTAATAAAGATTTATTCAGAGCATTGCAAGAAAGCAAAGTAAAATAGTCCTTATAGACACACTGACTGATAAAGATCGCGATCCGATCTTTGTCAGCCAGTCCTTAGGTCCTCTTTGAAACAGTCCTCCTGCGACTATTTTCTTGTGTTCTTGCCAAAACCTGCTACAAATCACCTGCGAAAAATCGAAATAAAAGGAGGAATAAGCGAGAATGCTCAAGAGATTGTGTGACTGACCATGCGGCCCGCAAAACAGGCAGAATATGACAAATTTTATAATTACAAAGTAAACATTTTTACTGTCTGCAAATATTGAATATGTTCAAAAGGTGATTTTATTTGAGTATGTTTTATTTTATTTCATTTGTTCACATTCTCCGGATCGGACCTGGTCTCAATTAATCCGAATTATCGGGGTTCTACTGTAATTCAGAATTAAGGCGAATTTCTTATTATTATTACATATGTAGCGTATATTAAATTTAAAAATCTATTTTAAAGTTATTAGTTTTAAAGAAATGATGTTCACCTACATGACAAGCCGGGATTTATATCCTTGTTTTTTTTTTTAATATCTCTTTTTGTTATCGAAAGAAAGTCATTTTCGTTCAAATGAAAAGTTTTGGACTCCACCCCCACACACATACCGCCATCACCCTCAAAAAGAAAAACTCGCAATGTATGATTATTCCTTATACTGCTCGCGCCAAAGCGCAATATTCTTTGCAATTTCAGTGAAGGAGAAAGAATTTGATACATTTTTGATTAGCGTTTTAACACATTTACAAATTCAATTTTTAACAAAGAAAAAATAAAATAAAAATAAAAATAAAATAAAATAAAATTGGAAGACCTGACTATGGATGCGATTTGGAATCGAACTTAGTTTTCCATTTTATGATAAATAAATTGCTTATCGAGTTATAAGCGATTTCGATCACATGACCACGCTCGTTTCTCAATTTGTAAGACTGGTTTTTCTGCTTTCGTCGGGAAATACAGTTCAAAGAGCCAACTTTGACGGCTTGTTCTTGAAAATCAATTACGTTTAAAAAAAAAAAGAAAAGAAAAGAAAATTGAGCTCAATTAGATAGTTTCTGAACTGCAACCCTGCTAGTTTCATGCATTTCCGAATACAAATAAATTAAAACTTATCTCATAAAGTTGGCCTTTTGGATTTAAGAACACCGTAAAGTTATCAGTTTTAAAGAAATAATGTTCACCCTATATTCTGCCACCCGAGAAGCCGGGATTTATATCCTTGTTTTTTTTTTTTTTTTTTTTTTTTTTTTTTTTTTTTTTTTTTTTTAATATGTCTTTTTGTTATCGAAAGAAAGTCATTTTCATTCAAATGAAAAGTTTTGGACTCCCCCCCACACACATACCACCACCACCCTCAAAAAGAAGAACTCGCTCTGTATAATTATCCCTTATAGTGCTCTGCGCCAAAGCGCAATATTCAGTGCAATTTCAGTGACAGTGGAAGAATTCATTGTTAAATGACTTTTAAGAAAAGAGAAAGAAAGTATATAAAGGGGAAATTGTTTTATAAAATGTATCTTCACGCATGTGTGACTGCTGAGTTTATTTTATTTTATTTTTATTTTTATTTTTTTGTGAAAGGATATATTTTTCATGTGGGACTGAATAAATTTTGTGAAGATTTGAATAAAGTCTGAATAACTATTCGTCTGGGTATAAAACTGAAAAAAAGAAAAAAAATAACGATTAGTTTTTCGTGAAAAATGACTAACTTGTATCGAAATATTTAAGGTGGTCAAATAACAAAATATATAGGTATATTTACATGTTTAGCTTAATGCTGCTGTTCAACAAGCTCAAAACGTTTTGACACTTTTACAAATTCAATTTTTAACAGAAACAAATGAAACTGAAAGCCCTGACTATGAATGCGATTTAGAATCGAACTTGTTTTCCTTTTTATGATACCTATCGAGATTTTATGATATCTATTAATTATCTATCGAGTTATAAGCGATTTCGATCACATGATCACGCACTTTTCTCAATTTGTAAGACTGGTTTTTCTGCTTTCGTCGGGGAACGCATTCAAAGTGCGTTTGACGGATTGTTCTAAAAAATCTAACACGTTTGAAAAAAGAAATAAAAAATTGAGCTCAATTATATAGTTTCTGAACTGCAACCCTGCTAGTTTCATTTATTTCCGAACACAAATAATTAAAACTTATGTCAAAAAGTTGCCTTTTTTTATTTAAGAACAGCCTTAAAATTATCAGTTTTAAATAAATTATGTTCACCTACATTCTTCTATCCCACAAGCCGGGATTTATATCCTTGTTTCTTTAACATCTCTTTTTGATATCGAAAGAAAAGTCATTTTCATTCAAATAAAAAGTTTTGGACTCCACCGCCACCACCCTGAAAAAGAAAAACTCGCTCTGTATAATTATTCCTTATGCTGCTCTGCGAAAAATCGCAATATTCAGTGCAATTTCAGTGACGGAGAAAGAATGCATTGTTAAATGACTTTCAAGAAAAGAGAATGAATAGTAGATAAGAAGAAGTAACTGTTGTTTTATAAAATGTATCTTCTTCACGCATAAATGTGTGACTGCTGCGTCGATTTGACTTTATTTTATTTTTTTCTTTTTGTGATAAAATATATTTTTCATCTGATACTGAATAAATTTTGTCAGGATTTGAATAAAGCATGAATAAAGTTCATCTGGGTATGGAATTGCAAAAATAATAAACAATTAGTTATTTAAAAGAATTAAACTAATTTGTATCGAAATATTTAAAGTGATGGATGACTTATATCAATTTTCCTCATCTGAACACAGACAAGTTGGACCATGCTTCGAGGGATTGTACGCAAGGTGCTTAAAATATTAGAAGAATTTATTTCGCATGTTCACTCTCTCCCCCCCACACACACAAATCATGATCAAGTTCAAGTTCAAGATAATACTTTTACTCTATGAGCACGGAAAGGATAAAAGGAGCCAAGTTAATTAAAATGTAAGTTGCGTATTTAGTTATAATGTAACGCCAAAGAAAACGATTAACGTGAGAGGGAGAATTTTCGTGTTTGAACAGCCACGTTTATCACGTTTATCACAGCTTGACACAAAAAAAAGTTCTGAAATCCTACAGTGTTTCCTACAATGGGTTTCCATGCAATTATCTGAATCCTTGTGATGTCCCCTAACTCCCTTTAAAGATTGTTCCAGTAGTTCTGGGATATCTTGTATATTAAACTTAAAATATAATAATATATGTATTAAATCTAAAAATAAATTAGAATTATCAATTTCAAAGAAATGGCCGACATTATGCGACCCGGGATGTGCAAATTTGTATCCTTGTTTCTTTAACATCTTTTTTGTTATCGGAAAAAAAAGTCATTTTTATTCAAATGAAAAGTGTTAGACTATACCCCACACACATACCACCACCACCCTCAAAAAGAAAAACTCGCTCTGTATAATTATTCCTTATACTGCTCTGCGCCAAAGCGAAATATTCGTTGCGATTTCAGTGACAATGGAAGAATTCATTGTTAAATGACTTTTAAGAAAAGCAGATAAAGAAGTGACTGTTTTATAAAATTTATCTTCTTCACGCATAAATGTGTGACTGCTGCGTCGATTCGACTTTATTTTATTTTTTTCCTTTTTGTGTTAAAATATATTTTTCATCTGATACTGAATAAATTTTTTCAAGATATGAATAAAACACGAATAAAGTCTGAAAAAGTATCCGTCTGGGTATGAAACTGAAAAAATAATGAACAATTAGTTATTCACAAAAAATAAATAATCTGTATCGAAATATTTAACTAGGTCAAAGAACAAATATATATATATATAGATAGATATATATATAACCATTAACTGTAACACAATATTTATCGATAAAAACATGAAAAAAAGGAATTAAAAGGAATATTTGAAATATGCAGAATCATAGTACATTCATCAGACCCCATATACATTTATAGATGTGTATAATTTATCTACAATAAAGTCGGTATACCACAAGGTGGTTGTACATCTAGTATATTATCAGACTTATATCATTATGAACGTAAATATACTAATAGTAAAATACATTTATATCAATATATTGATTATATAATTTTAATTGCCACTGAAAATACCAATCAATCTCAATTTCCAGTAGATTATCCAGCTAATATAGAAATAACAAAAAACCTGCTTTCTATCAATACCATTAATTTTTAAATTTTAAAATTATAAATATATAAATATATATAGGGGGAACTGGGGCACATTGATACACCCCCTGTACAGCACACAGGGTCATTACAGGAAGTTTCACAACAGCTCCAAAAGGTGATACTAGTGAAATTAACTACATACAGAAAGATTTGGTATGATTCAATAGTTTGATGAAATGGGATGGGTGATTAATTGTTTTTGTAGGTCAAAAGTAAATTTGAGTTGTACAACTGAAATGGTATTATATAACTGTTCCAGTATTTTCAACCAAAAAGAATATCCTCCCTGGCAAGTAAAGTTACTCTTTATCAGTTCCTCATTCTTTATTATTAGATAAATTATGAAGTGTTGGATTTGCGACTCATTTTATTCAAAATGGCTAAATGGGGCACATTGATGCAGTCTTTGTCGGGGCACATTGATACAACCTAAATCCTTTTCTAGTTCATTTTTTCATTACCTTTTATTTTATTTTATTTTTTTACCATACACTCCTTAATTCAACCATTTTTCGTCAAAAATTTCTACTATTAGTTTTTATTGAATTGAAATAGCTCTAATTTCTTTATATTAGAGCATTTTATAGTATTTTTGCACACAGAAGACGTACAAACTTATACAATATCTAGTGCTAGTAGAATTAACAAAAGAAATGTACGGCAGCCTGGCAAATCTCAAATTTATATCGATTCTCCAGAGAAAAAAATATTATCGACATGAGAAATGTTAAGTAAGAGAAACAAGCTGCAGAACAGTACAGGATAATTATAATATAAACATAATTTTGAATATAATTATCTTTATTTTCTGTTTGTAAACTGATTTATAAACAGGAAACCTGGTAATTCTTTCACCTTTCCTAAGAAAGAAGATAATTCTGGAGTTAAAGTGCCAGATATGACAAAGTTACCACAGCCAACAAAGAGACAAGGAACAGCCAGAACATCAGGTCATTATACATTTCATTTTGATTTCTTTAATATCGCTTACAAATAAATTGTGTGCGATTTTAATGTCTATAAATATATATAAAATGGTTTGCTAACTATTTTTCTATGAAAAATATGCATTAATGTTTTTTTCTCTCCATTTCTCCCAAACGTGTCAAAGTGTATCAATCTGCCCCGGGGATGGGGCACATTGATACAAATTACTTTTTTTTTTTTTTTTTTTTAAATTACATGCAAAAATAATATAATAAACAACGATTGTACATTTTTATAACACACTACACAGGTTTTGCTGACATTACATAGAAAAATAACTTGACATTTCTGCTTTCTAGATACCAAATTTTTTTTTTTGAAAAAAACTGTAGCAATGTCCCCCAGTTCCCCCTATATAATAGGCTGGCTGGGTTTGTAGATGTTTGAGTACGGAGAAGGGCAGTGTTGTCTGGATAATACTCAATGGTTAATTTAAAAAAAAAATGAGGAGGGAGGCATTTGCAAAATTGCAATACATTTTATACTGGATGTTCAATTAACACATACAAATGGATAACGCTATTGTTATATTCAGGGGTGGGGAATTTTCAGAAAATCTTACCAGCCAAGAATTTAATTTATCAGCCAGCAATATGCAACATACAATTCAAAATTGTTACGATAAAAAGTATGTGATTGAAAAAATAGTCAATTATTCATTAATTAATAGCTAGTTACTGTAACTACTTTCACACGCATATATATGTATATTAAATTAATAAATATAAGTACAGGAGGAAAGTTTTGTATGAGGTAGAATTAAGTGCCTAATTTGGAAAATTTCAAAACATAACCAACTAGTTAAAAAAAAAAGTTTTTCACATATATTTTGCAACTTGCAGTTCTTCAAAGAGTGTCTAAAAATTCATTCGCCTTGTAAAAAAATCCACTCGCCAGTGGCGAGTAAATTGATGCCATTTCCCCACTCCTGGTTATATCAATTAAATCTATTAATATAATTTAATTAATTTCAAAGATTAACTTGTACCTAACTTTTAACAATTTGGATACCTAAAATACTATTTCTAAGTGTATAAAATTTATACATAAATTATCTATTTTATTCCTTATTTCATCTTATATTAAGATATAGAGTATAGGTTGCTATTGTTAAATTAAGTGATTTTATGCAACATCTTTATAGGGTAAACTATAATGCATGATATGTTTTTTCTGTTCATTTATTTATTTATTTTTCTATCCAATTTAATAATGTAATTATGATTTATTTTTAATGTTTTTTCTCCATTTAATTTTGGTTTTATGTGTGTTGGTAGCCCCAAATTCACATTATTTTCCTTTTCATAGCTAATGCGAAGGTAAAACGACACACTTTATTTGTAATTCCAAAGTATTTCTGGGCTTGGGGATTCTGCTTTGGTACTGCAAATTTCATTTGTATTCATTTAAATTTTTTACCCCATATTTCAATATAATAATTTTGTATTAAATTCAGTGGCTTATATATATATATTTTTACAATTAATGGTATTATATACATAATATATGTGACATTTTGAAGTTAGGGGGGGGGGGCAGAAACATCATCGCCAGGTTTCCCTTGCTCCGCACAGAAGTCATGGCGAGCGAGAAAAAAACAAAATAAATAAATGTAGAAGGTCAAAATAATCACTCCTTGGCTGCTGCAAGTTCATTTTATTAAACTGTAACTATAATAGAGGAAAAAGCTCCTGTTGCAGACGATATTTTACCGAAACATCTAAAAAATATTCCATGCTACATCAAGTCGTACTCATGCAAGAGCGCACCCAGGAATCCTTCTTCTCATCTCTCTTACCACCTCTCGAGCTTCCTCTTTTAAATCTAAAAAGAAAATTCTAGAACATTCTCTAACCTCAAACCATCATTCTTTTATGTAAACAGAATTCTTGTCCAGCTACGAGACTATTTTCCACAGACGATAATTTTATTTAAAAAAAAATATATTATTTAACCAATTTATAATCGACTCAGACTTTTAAATATCTTAGCCAGACGATTTTTATAGATGATTAATTTTAAGAGAAAAAGAAAAGAAATGAATTTATTGATATACACACTATCAAATGTTGACGAAGGGAAAATAAATAAATAGATAAAATAAAATAATGATATTTTTTGAAAGGTATGGTTTTGGAATAAATTTAATAAGACTTTCTTAAAAAGGGTTGATAAAAACATAGAAGAAATGAGTTTTATTTGGAATATTAAGAAATAAAGTTTAATTAAGAATATTTTTAATTTAGAGCCATCTTTTTAAATTTACGCATACTGGAATAATGTTTTTTAAGGCGAATTAAGAATTTATATCGTCTGCATAAAGATTAACAGATTAGATCTAGAAACAAGATTTTAATTTAATAAGTTGAAGTAAGTACGGAATATTATTATAAGAAAATTAAGATAGTATAAAGGTTAGTTTTGGCGAAAAAAATTTAAAATTTGTAATATATATACATGTAAACCATTAAAAATTTAATATAAAATTACCACATTGAAACATGGAAAAAATAAATTAAAATGAATATAATCGAAATTTGTAGAACCAAAGTAGAATCTTCAGGCGCACAAGTACTTTGGAACTACAAATAAAGTGTGTCGTTTCATCTTCGTATTAGCCATGAAAATGAGAAATAATACGAATTCGGGGCTACCTACACACATAATACCAAAATAAAATGGAGAAAGACATTAAAAATAAATCATAGTAATATTATTAAAATGAATAGAAAAGTTAAAGACATACCAGACACTATAGTTACTCTTAAAATCGTATAGCTAAAACAGGCTGTTATGATTAAAAAATAATTAAATGCATTATATTTCTATTGGAAGTTGCCTTAAGTATATACTCTCGGTAGATATATAAGTAAAATTTTTTGTATATACAGTCGAGTCTCTATACAACGAAATCCATCGTTCCAGTAAAAAAATCGTTATATAGAGAAATTCGATGTATAGAAAATGATGTTAAAATCGTATTTAATGTGTAAAATTTGAACAAATATTATTTTTGATCTTTTGAATTAAGAATTTGAAATGTTTAAAAGTAAATAATAACCTAACATTTTATTTCTTAATTATTTAAGTTTTTTCAAAAAAGAGAACAGACATTTATTTGAAAGCTTAATGAAAATCAAATAAGGAAGACTTGCATTAATTTCAGACGAAGAAATATGTATTTTTTTGTTGTTTTGATTTTAAAATTATTATGCTAAAAAAAAGAAAAAAATGCTTAAATTATAGCAAGGAATGAAAAATTGTAGTTAACATTTTCCTCCATTTGAAGGCCTCTCTTATATGCTCTTCATTGATTCCTCTCTTATTTGTGTAACAATCCAGTTGACTCCATTTTGAGAAGGATGTGGAAAGGTGTGTGGGAGATGGGATGAATTCGTTGGATTTAAAAAACAAGGAGAAAAGTGATATAAAAAAAAAACTCAGCACTGACGATAAATAAAAAATAGGTGATTGAAAATTGATTCCATATGATTTCGAAGCTTTTTAAAACTGAATAAATTAAGACCAATTTATGAAAAAATTCGTTATATGGAGATAGATATTTCGCTATATAGGGACTGTTTTTAATGTAATCATCCGAAAAGGGGACCGTTCCTACGAAAAATTCGATGTATGGAGTTTCGTTGTAGAGGGACTCGACTGTATATACAGGTGGCAAAAAAATTATTTGTATACTCTAAAATGTTTAATTTTTATCTAAATAAAAACAGATATTTTGCCAAAAATAGTATTAATACAGTCTGTTTACCGTGCGTTTTAAATTAAACAACAGAAAATTTCGATAAAGATGTAAAATAATTTTCTAATAGGAAAAGTTTAACAGTTTTTTGCAAAAAACGTATTTGTACATTTCCCCATCCTGATATACACTGTGTTTTATACTGTTTATGGTTCAAAGGACTACTTATACAGAAGCTGTTAATAATTTTTAACTTCATATTATATTTGTCTGACATTTAATGTAATTTGCTCTTGAAGTAATTGAGAATAGCACCTAAAACTAGAGAGGTACCTCTATATATATATGCAATCCTATTATTGAGCATCCTAAAAATTGAAACTCGCTACAAGAATTAGGAAAAACTATTAAATTACTATTTACAACTATTGGATGCATAGTGAGAAAGTATGAAGAAATTGGATGCATCGAAATTCAACGAAAACCAGGACTTTTTAGCAAATTAACAATGAGAGAAAAATGAGTGTTGTTAAAACAGCTTTAAAAAATCCTATGGGTTCAGTTCAAAAATTTGCTGAAGACCTTGCAACATCTTCTAAAATCAGAGCAATACCTCAGAAGCAAATCATTGGATTTTTGGAAAACAGTAATTTTTTCTGCTGAGAGAAAATTCAGAATTTACTTACCACCAAGCATTCGAAAAAATTGGCGTAAAAATAAAACTGTTCTAGATCCAAAACGTATACTTTAAACTATCAAGCATGGTGGGGAGAATGTTATGATTTTGGGATGTATAGCTTCTAATAGAGCAGGACATTTGGAATTTATTGACATTAGAATGACAGCTCTAACATACATTCATGTGTCGCGGCATAATTTATTAAACAGTGCTAAGAAATTACGCGTAGAGGAAGCTTTTCGTTTTCTGCAGGATAACGACCAAAGCATACTACTGTGATCACCAGCACATGGTTACTCTATAATACTCGAAGGCGACTGGCAACTCCTCCACAATCTCTAGACTTGAATCCGATAGAAAATTTGTGGACGCTATTGGATGCAAAAATCTGAAAAAAAGATATGTATCAGGGAAAAACAGTTTTAAAGAAGCTCTTATTGAGTCATAGAATAACATAAACCAGACCGCTGCAAAAAAGTAGGTGGAATCTATGTCACACCATCTAAAAGTAGTCATAAGCGCTAAATGAATTCACACAAAATATTGATTTTTATCATTTCACTAAATTTTCATTAATTAAAGTACATTAATGGAGTGTACAAATACTTTTTTGCATTATATTTTTGTATATTTGTTTATTATAATGTAAAAAATCAATTCGTTTTATTTTGTTTTTGCGTTTATACTATTATAATACATTAAATTAATGTATTACAGTATTTTTTGCTTGTATCTTTTATTTAATTTCATTATAATTTAAAAAAATGAAGTGTACAAATAATTTTTTTGCCAACTGTATATATATATATACATTTCTAGCTTAAACCTGTTCGCAACTGCTCTGCTCAAACAGCACAAAACATTTTGATACATTTACAAAGCCATTTTTTAACAGAAAGATATAAAATTGGAAGGCCTAACCATGGATGCCATTTGAAATCTAACTTAGTTTTACATTTTATTATAATTAAATTACCCATCGAGTTATAAGCGATTTCGATCACCGCGCTTTTCTCCGTTTTTTTTTTTTTTTTTTTTTTTTTTTTTTTGCTTTTTTTCGGGAAATGCAGTTTAAAACGCCAACTTTGATGACTTGTTCTGGAAAATCACAAAAAGGGTTTGCACCAGAAAAAAGAAGTGTCATTAAATAGTTTAGATTCGATAACTACAACACCATCTAGATTCATGCATTTCCGAACAAAAACAAATTAAAACGTGTGTCACAAAGTTGCCCTTTTTGAATAAAGAACACGCCCTTTCACTATCAACATTTGAAAATTGAAATAAAAATTACTAAGTTAATTCACACATTGTAACACATAGTAAACCATTGTTAAATATACTCCCAATAAGCTAAAGAAAAATCTAGAAAATTCTAAAAAGTTTATCCTTGATTAAAAATTACCAATAGCGAAAATGTTAAAAAATGCAACTAGCAACTAGACGTACCTAGTTTTCCTTAACCCTTTTAAATGCCAACATTTTAAATATGTAATAACAAATTAATGAAGGTTACCTATATTGTTAATAAGACTTCCAAAAAGCTAAAACACATCTATATATATATATTTTTTTTAACTACAGCTTTAATTAAATTACTTCACTAGAGAAAACGTTAACAAATTAGTAAGTGTGATCGTAAATCACACAAAGGGTTTCGTTTAATATTTCATTTATATGATCGTAAATCACACAAAGGGTTTCGTTTAATATTTCGTTTATGTGATCGTAAATCACACAAAGGGTTTCGTTTAATATTTCGTTCGAAACAACTTATCCTTTAACTAATAAATCCAAATTGTTGATTTATATCTATTAAATTCTTACTTAGATGAGAGCACCAATGAATTTAATTTAAAAAATAATTATAAATAGAAGTTATTTATTTTAATCAAATTAAAAATGTTCAAGTAAAATTAATTAAATAAAATCCAAAATTCTAATTATTTTGAAAATCCGAAATTAAAAGAAAAAAATAGCGGAGATATAAATAAAATTTAAAATGTGAAAAAATTGTTCAAAACTAAACTTAAAATGATGAATCATTGATAAATCTTGAAAGTTTTTAAAATAGAAAGAAAATTGAACTTAAAAAAAAAAAAAAAAAAAAAAAAAACTATTATGAATGTCAGATGAATTAAACCCTAAACATATAAACCTTTAAATTGGTCAAAAATATCAAAATTCTTCTTATTAAATCCATCTTAATACGAAAATTTCAAGTTCAGGCATTGAGGTTCGAATTCAGAACTTCTGTTTACAAGCAAGATGATTTATCTCTAAGGTATAATGTCAGTATGAATTGCATTGAAATTAAGGTTCATTTTAAAATTTTAAATCGCAAAACTGAACAGATGATATAGAAAAAATTATTGAAAAAGGTATATCCTTGATTAAAAGACGCTAGTAGTCAAAGATTAAAAAAAGATCAAAAGTTTAAAAAAGTTAGAAATTGAATATCAAGCGTAGCAAATGAGATGCGTATGTACTATAAGGAAGTTTTAAAAATATTCAGATCTTGGTGTAATAGTACACAGTACTTCGGATATAGAAGAGAATTCGAATTTTTTTTGTGTATCCCTGTAAATACTGTCTGCTTTCTATTATACAGAAAGTAACTTGTAGTGAACCCCAGCAACGTATATCAAATTCATAAAATGTAAAATAGTTTAATATTACTAAAACGTGTTACCAAAAACAATGCTTTCGCCCATACCATTATGCAATGGAATACTTTTGTGTAGCCCTTTAAATTAATAACAAATATTCTTTGCACTACAGATTGTACAGAATGTATACTTTATTATATATTTCATAGATACATATCAATTTTATTATGTTTGAAAGAGTGTAACACTATTAAAATGCACTTGCAACTCTTTTTCCCATTGGCCGTAATGTAACGGAATATTTTTGGTTGTCCCTGTAATTAAACTATGCATCCGATTTTCATGAAATGTGAAACGACTTCATTATGCAACAATTTTAAATTTCAAATGATTCAGTTGGGTAATTTTAGCTCTGTTATTTATGCGGACAAACGGACAGACTGAACGATTACTATAGGTGCTACGTATTTACATAATTATGAACGTACCTAAAAATTGCAGGAAAATATGACAATTTGATCAAAAGTTTGCTTTTTGTGTTGTACTGTCTGTGGTTGATGCTTCCTCCTCCAGTATTTAAATGAATTTCTTTCAAAATTATTTTTCTCAAGATTTTTCATATTTAAACTAATATACGTAAATTTCAATGGAAGATTAGATTAAAATACTCTGTTCAATTATCTATTATATATCCTTTTAATTGTCATCGGAATTTTTAATTTTTGAGAGACACTTTTGACAATTTAGCTCTTGTAGAAAAAAAGTCCTTATGGAAAAAAATATATAAAAAATCACCAGTGGCCGAGAGGTTCTGCCTCAGAAATTGGCAGACGGCAGGTACTGGGTTCGACCCCAATCGCGGCCGTCGGACTAACCGTTCGAAGTTTTCCGTGGTTTTCTTCGAACCTTGGATTTCCTTGAGTAAATGCTGGTTAGGTTCCGTTAAAACGACCCCCACGGAGGGCACCCCACCCCCTTTTAAGGCCTATATCCCATAGTGTAGATAATTGGCCGACATAAATACAAGCAAACCTTTTGAAAAAATTCATTTTTTATAAATAAATATTTTTGTAAATTTCGACAACAAATCATATGCGTTCTTTTTTCATACTCAATATGAACAACTTTCAATGGGTATATATATATATATATATATATATATATATATATATATATATATATATATATATATATATATATATATATATATATAATTTTGCATATTATTAAAATTTAAAATTCTTAAATCAAAAAAATATATAAACTAGTATTTGAAATAACAACTAAAAGGTCTTAAAAAAACCCATCAAAAAGATTTAAATGTGTTAAGCTTTTCAATAGATCTTAGTCTTTCTTCGTCAAGCGCAATGAAGCCGTGCTTCTACTATGAAAGCAGCAGCAAGTCTGAAATGAAAGGTAAGGAAAAGTAAAAAATCTGAAGAAATATCCAATAGGAAAGTAGTAATCAACAGCCAATAGGAAAGCAGAAGACAACAAATTACAGAAGAGAATAATAATAATAATAATAATAATAATAATAATAATAATAATAACAATAATAATAATGATAATAATAATAATAAAAACGCAGAATATAGCAGGAATAAGGAAGCAAATTGAAAAATAAACAACTAAATAAATACATAATAATTAAATTAAATTAAATTTAAATTTAAATTAATAATTTAAAAGAGGGGTAAAACACACAAATATCTAAAAATGTGAGAGCATGTAAAATAAATTAAAAAATGAAAAATAAGTAACACGTTGAAAAAATAAATAAACTAAAAATAAATATGAAATTAATATTATTTTATTTTATTTTATTTTCAAATGAAAGTAAACAAATATGCATAGTTTATGAAGTGTACTAACACACGTATTCTGGTGAATATGGGGAATAAAGCATTTATCATTTATTTACAAGGAGCACACAAAAGATTTCCATTACATTATGATTTACGGAGATAAGATGTTTAGAATGTATCTGAATTATGTTACACTCTTTCAAGTAATATAATAAAATTGATATATTTGCTGAGGTTTACTACAGCGAAATACTTTCTGTAGAATATAATGTGTAAATCCTTTATTCATCATTTACAGAAATACACAAAAGATTTCAGACACAGTACTGTCCATTGGCAATAATTGCTATAAAATTATGCTTATGGTATTCGTTTTTAAACTTAACTAATTTTTGTATATTACGGGATAGAAATGCCATACATCATATACAGGATTACACAAAGGAATTTGTAAGCATTACTGAATATGAACATGAATTAATTATAAAAGTTCTTTTTTTAATTATGCTATGTATTTTTAGGCCGAACAATATTTATCATACTAAGAGATAATGTAGAATATAAATAAAATCATGTACGGGCCACATAAAAAATTGGATAAATAATCTTCATGTATGATAATTTCTATAGTGTGATTTCATTAGTTTAAAGGGAGATTTTCTGCCTGAATTATTTTTTAACTTAATACGTGTTATATGCAGATTATATACAAGGCTGTACAAAAGAATACAAGTATTTTTTCAAAAAGAATTTAAGTACTTTCCGGCTATGGACGATAATTGCTATCTCCTATTTTGCAGATGCGTTATGCGTTTTCTATAAGTGTTTTATTTATCTTACTATTAATGCGAGAAGTATTGTTAAAGTATTCTGGAAGTGTTCGAAAGTCTTGTATAATCTATGCTTCATGCATGATTTGTCTTTCTTGTTACATTATTTTATCAGATTTTTAAAAAATTTAGTAGCACTATGTCACTTTAAAGCAAACTTCGGATGGAAAATAAAATGAAAAGTACTCATTTACTAACGTTGTGGATTTTTGTTTTTGATTTGTAAAAATAAAAATAAGAATTGGAGGAAAAAATCTTTGAGGCATCCTATAATGCCTAAAAAGCTGAATCCAAATTCTTAAATATTTTATTCCATATTTTATTCACATATAGATGTGCTGTATATTTTCAGATCAATTTGCCACAGCCGCTGTTGATATATGTTCAAAAGTCTAAAATTTAGAATGAACAAGTATGTTGATACATATCGAATATTTCTTTTATAAAAATTTCCCAAATATCTCAATATAATTCATGCATAAAATCTGATTATTTTGTATTCCGTTTTATTTCAGTAGTAGCGAGAAATCATATCATAAAATGTGGATGTAGTATTTTACAGTGTATGTAAAAGGAAAAATAAAAAAAAATAAAATGATTCACAAAATGCGTTATATTCTGCTGTTGAAAAGCAAAGTTTGAAAATAGCAATTTTGAAATAACAGACAATAAATATAATTGTCTAGAATTTTTAACAATTCATCTGATGTATTTCACTAGTAGTTGTCGCTGCGTGGCATAGTTTCTACAAAGATTTTCGCTTCAGTTTTCAAAGGTGTATGTTGTAAAAATCTGTAATTTTGCTGAAACTTTTCTTTGAAACTGAAACCTCCTAGAACTTTTTATTGTAACGGCAGCAACAAAAATTCATGTAGCAGATACATGTCTGCACATTGTAAAACAATAAACTCTGTAACTGCGAACTTTTTACAGATTTCTGTAACGTTACAAAAATTAGTTTTATAGATAGACTTTTTTTTGTGCAGTTAACAGATAAAATTTAAAAAGCATAGATTTTTGTAACTTTACAGACTTACTAACTTAACATTCTGTAGAATTACGCTTTTTTTCTACATTGTAGGTAAATGAGTGTTACGTTGTTATTAATTTTATTTAATTAGTTATTAATGTGGGAATTGGCGTCGACATTTTTTCTTGTGGGCGAAAGAACAATAAAATAAAAAGAATATAGCCCAGTTAAACTGATGGCATTGAGCTCACAGGCTATGCACAGTAATTGTATGTTACAGTCTTATTTTTTCAAGGGATATATGCTCCTTAAAAACAAATTAAGGGAGGGATCATCGCTCCCATTTCCCCCTTTACACTTAATCATTGATTCCTCAAAACTAATCTGTAATACACTTTATCATATTGAAACTATATTTAAAATCCAAAGCAAATCGGATACTTCAGCATAAAAATTTATTTATTTAATTTAAGAGGGGCTATCCCCCATCCTCCGCTTTACATTTAACCATTAAACCACCAAAACTACTTAGGTTTTCGCCTTATTATATTGCATCCAAATATGAAGCAAATCGGATAATTCTGCATAAAACCCGCTTTATCTAAGGGCCCCCCCCCCAGGGGGATACCTTCTTTAGGTATTCACGGGCTTCACAACCTCGGGGCACCTGAGTGATATTTCTCCTTTCCTTTTCCTCTTACTCCTCTGGTCTTCCTTTTCTCTTTGTTTCACTCTCGTTGTGGTTTCCTTTTCGGAGGTGAGGGCAATTCTGTATGAGCCGATATCATCCTGTATATCGACTTATGGAGAATTGTAAACCACCCACGTGTTAGCCGTGCGTGGCGACCCGTGTCCCTGGAAAGGGGGATCCTGGCAGTTGAGGGAAACCAACACACTGCTTTGGCCTCTGCTTCAGGTAGACGGGAGGTGCATATTGGTCCCGTATGCATCAATCGGCTGGTCAGCTGACTTTTGTCACTGGCTGTAGGGATCAAGTGATCGAGCAACTACTAGTCATCTCGTTAAGGGTGGAGACTGACATAGGGTTATCTTGTGACCGTATGGGCCCTGGTTAGCACTGGTGCACGAATGTGCATCCCCTTGTTGGGCTCGGTAGTGGGTGGTGCGGCCGGGGTCTGAATAATTTTTTTTTCTAATATGGATGGAACTACTTCTATTCATTCTAATCCTCTCCCTTGTGGAGAGCAACAAATAGTACAGACTTCTTCTTTTATTCGCTTTTTTATCATTAAACGAACTGATAGTCACTCTGATAGTTCCTTTGGAAAAACTTCACCATTTCTCATTTCAAAAACATTCCAATCTGTCTTAGGAGATGGTCACTCTCTCAAAAAATTACAATCTGGAGATTTACTGGTAGAAGTATCTACAGCTAAACAATCGCAGCTTCTCACTAATTGCTCTACAATAGGCACATTTTCCGTTTCTGTACAAACACAAAAATCTCTAAATACAAGCCGAGGTGTTATCTCTGAACCAGATTTATTATTCTCTACAAAAGATGAACTCATAGAAAATTTAAAAGACCAAAATGTAATTGATGCACGTCGTATCACTATCCGTCGGAATGGACAAGTCCTTCCTACAAAGCATGTCATTCTCACTTTCAATAGCCCTACTTTACCAACTAGAATCAAAGCCGCTTACCTGAATTGCCCTGTCAGACCTTACATTCCTAACCCTCTCCGTTGCTTTAAATGCCAACGTTACGGCCATACTAACGGTACATGTCGTGGATCGCTTACCTGTGCACGTTGTGCAGAAGTCGGCCACGACAATAAAGATTGTGAAAAGCCCGAACGTTGTGCAAACTGTAAAGGAAATCATACCGCATATTCCCGTACTTGTCCTAATTGGAACAGAGAGAAAGAAATTATCGCAGTTAAAATTACTCAAAATTTGTCTTATCCTGAAGCCCGCAAACTCGTAGAAACCAGAACCCCATCTGTCGGAATTTCTTACTCCAGCTTACTTAAAAACCAATCAAAATCTGTAAGACACATAAGTACCCAAACTGATTCCTCATATTCTCCTAATAAATCTACTAAAACACAATCAACTAGCACACCAATTAAAGAAACCCGGGATATCTCTCTCCCTGCTAAATGTCTTGTAAATTCGCCATTAGAACGCTAGCTACCATCCACAGAACCTGTAAAAATCAGTTATCTTGAAAAACTGAGTCAGAAATCTCAAGCTCAATCTAAGGAATTATCCAAACCTCTAAATAAGACAAAGGCTGTTACCCCACCAAAAAACGACCCGAATTCATTTGCATTAAACTCGAAAAAACCCAACACTAGTCAAATAGTGAAAACTGGCGTTCAGAAAGAAGGGACCAAGGCTGGGACCCAAACTGTTACTAGTACAAAAACATTACAGAAATCACATAAAAAACGAACAGAAACCATAAAAACCCCAATTCCTGCATCCCCACGGCGGAAGACTGTCGTTAAAAGATTGAAAAATGCATCGCTAAGCCCATGTATGAGAAATTTGAAAGATCCCAGGCAAATGCAGCATTATGTTCAAGAAGCTATGGAATCCGAGACTTACGCCAATGGCTCGGATTCCGAGGAAAATACTATGTTTGAGGAGTATGTGCCTAATTGAATTATGTTATTGGTCTTTGTTTTAGTTACATTATAGGTTTTCTGTAGTACTTTTCCAATTTGGTTTTCGTGTCATTATCTTATTGTTTTAGAATTTTAACTAGTTTTAGAATTTTATCTTTTTAAACTCTTAAGTATCTTTGTTTGGTTTTAATTGGTTTTTAATTTCATGTATCACCGCATTGCCTTTATCCACTTATTTCATATCTACGACAAGTTTTTAACGTAACATTTACTTTTTACATTTTATATTAAATTTTAACTTTGTTTTATTCCTACCTTGTTATTGGCGCAGCATGTCCCACAGGGGACTTTGCGCCATAAAACCCCACTCAACCAACCAACCAACTAATTTAAAGGGCGGTAATCGCAAACTTTCTGCTTTGAGAATGCTATTTTTCCCGAATACAGATATTTAATTTATTTATTAACAGAAATTTATTACTAAATAAGTAGAAAATGCCTATGCGGGATTAGTGGTGCTCAAAAATCGGAAGACTTAGCTACTGTGCTAACTTTATTACCCATTTACTCGCATATTTTTCACAAAATCAGCTTTTGAAAAAGACTATGAAAATCAGGAAATATAAGTATGAAAATGGAGAGATAGTTAAATCTCGATCCGCTTATTAAAATGCAGTCGGTCTGCCAAGTCATATCTTGGTGGAAAACACCTTTTCTGCTTCCAATCCTCCGTGTTTTCATACTTTTGGGAGCAGGAAAGCACAATGGTAAACCTACGAGTCAACCGTTAAAATTGGGTTTTTAAGTATTTTAAACCAAGACGAGTGGAATCCCGTCGAATTCGATAAATGAAATGTTTAAAAGGATCGATTTGGTTTAAAAGAAAAAAAAAAAAAAAAGTAATTACATTATTGAATTAATATATAATAAATATATTTCCAAACTTAATGTCAAGTTTGCCAGTTACAATTTTGCATGCAAATATTCGCACATCTTCAGTTAAAATTGTAATCTGAGTGCCGGCGAAATCCAGAAATTTTATTTTATATGCACTCACAGAAAAATAGTTTTATTAAAATTAATATAATATAATTATACGCAATCATTTTATTGTGGTTGAATTTTACGAAAACAATTAACTTTTTTCTTTTAAATGCGAGGACATGTTCACTGATGAAATAAAGCTTCTGACTGGTGGAAAGTGATAATGGAAAAAAGTTTTTATTATCGAGAGAAAAGTTAAACTGAGTTGCCACCATTTTGAAGAAATATCGTAAAAAGCATTTAAAATTAAAAATAAAATATAAAAATTCAAATAAATTAAAAAATAGCTAAAATGGGCAGAACTACAAATAAATAGCTTTCATTTAAAAAAAATAATAATTATCAAAATCGGTTGGGTAGAAAATTCAGGGCTGATGACTAAAAAAACAGTCAGGCCTTTTAAATATATAGATAAGACTTGGGGAACCCATTGAGTTTTAATATGCGGATCAAAATTTAACTAATCCTAGATTTTCATCCGTGAATTCGATAAGATGATTACCTGTGCTGCCACCTCCCGATCTATTAGTCTCCATCAAAATAACTCCTTTCTCAATGTGATATCAGTACAATGTCCAGACTTTTTTTATATCTTAATATAGTATGCATGTATTTTTTAAGTTTAATTTAAATTATTTTTTTAATTGAAAATTGGAGCAAGTAAAATACTGGCACAAAATAGCCAAACTTTCTGCTTTGCAAATGCCATTTTTACTGAATACAGATATTTACTTTATTTCTTAAAAGAAATTAGCTATTAAATAAGATGGAAATGGCTATCCGGGATTAGTGGTGGCTCAAATATCGGAAAACTTGGTTACTGTACTGACTTTATTACCCATTTACTCGGATATTTTTCACAAAACCAGCTTTTGAAAAAGATTTCAGAAAAGAAAATGTATCGAATAATTTTACGCCCCAAAAGTCCATTAAATGAAATTTCACATTAATCTAATAGTATATTTTATTATTATTATTTTACTCTACAACCCACAAAATATGGCTTCTGTAAAAAATTACTGCTGGTAAATTTCAGTAAATATCAATTAATATCTCTCATCACTTTGGCATTTTATGATTTTTGACTGCTCGAGGATTGAAAATTTGTCTTGAAAATGATTCATGCTCATTAGGATCGGGAAATTTCTTCGGGCCATTTTTAAAGCAAAAAAATCTCCGACAGAAACGTATTATTGCTTCAGATCTGGCTGGCGGATTTACGGAAAGAACTTTTAAAAGAAATGGTCTAACAGATTGACGCTGAAATCCAGGGCCGTAACTACCACCGGGACACTGCCCCGGGGCCCCCAAGCTTGAAAAGCCCCAAACTGATGGCTAAAAAAACTATTGATTTTAGTGTCTAATCTCACTTCGTATAAAATGCCCAGCACCTAGCTAAAAGTTAGTAATAAAAAAATCAAAGTGCTAGAGTAAATGTTTTTGCGTATCCATCGATATACTCCATACGCTTCCCATGCAAAAGCAGCTCTAGAACAGACAGCAGAATGTCGAGTCGAATGTGTCATGTCGCGCCAGCATGTTCGCGGATCCCACCGAAACTAGTATAAGGAAGAAAATATAGGCTTCTAATCGGTTGAATAACATAAAAAGCATCTAAGAAAATCTAGAAAATCTTTTTTCTTATATATTAGTAAATACATAAAATCGAAAAATATATATATAAATCCATCTTTCAAAAGGTTTTTAAACAGATGTATATGATTAAGATACATAAATTCAAAAATGAAACTAAACAAAACGCTCTTTAAAGTGTTCAACCAATCAGAAGTCCGTAATTTTACTTACCCATCATACGTAGTATAGGGTAAGTCTTGCAATCGTTTTGAAAATCGAAAAAAAAATTTTGACGGATTTACACGTTTTAGATAGTGAAGATTCCGAAAAACATATTTTTAGAAAAAAAAATTTTGCCGTCCGTCTGTCTGTCTGTCTGTAAACGCTCTATCTCCCGAACAAATTGAGATAGAGACTTGAAATTTTGTATGTAGTTAGTATGTAAGAATAGGACGAAGCTTATTTAATATCAGCAACCTCGATTATCCGGAACTATTTTTTTCGGACTCTCGAAAAATTCGTTCTGATGAAAGGTATATAAACAATTTCGAATTTTTTTGTTCTAAGGAATGGACGTAAAAGGCAATAAAATAACACATATTTTGTATATAGAACGAAGTAGATCGGATTATTAGTTGCCGAGATATTTGTAATTTTTTTTTCCACATTCTTCGATTTTTCATGACCCTGTATTTCATTCAAATTTCAATTCAGAGGTATATTTTAATTGGAAATGAGACGCTTAATCCGACGCAATCAATTATTAGTTAATAGAATTATTATTTTTGGAGTTATAAGGATGTTTCTTTTACGCAGTTCGGTACTACTTGAGTAGTTTGGCGTTTTATATAATTTGTCGAAATTGGTACATCAGCAGTTCTTTAATATAGCATTACTATGTATATTAACAATATTTAAATTTTTTTATGAATTGCAATGCATTGTATAAATAGTTTTCACGTGTTTTATTTTCATATACATATCCATGATGGGTAAGTATTACGGTGGCCCCCAACGACTAGTCTCCTGTATGCTAGCATCAGTGGGATCGGCGAAAAATGCGTCGCCGCCAGGTGCCTGCCGAGTAGGATTATCTAATTCTACGTTTTTTAGTCATTTTTGGCAGGGTTTGAAAAAACCCGGGTTTTTTTTTTTTTTTTTTAAGCCCAACCCACTGGGCCCACTAGTCTAAAACTCGGGTTTTTTCGGGGTTTCTGAAAAAACCCGGGCTTTTTCGGGTTTTATCGAGTTTTATTTTTAAAACTTTAAATTTCTAATTTTTATATTACATAATAGCTAAATTTTTCATGTATCAGTGAAAGCTGGGTAAAATTTTGCATTAAGAGTGAATTAACAAAATGTACACTTTCCAACAAAGTTGAAAAGTGCTTATGCATTCGGTTTGTCTGGCCGTCTGTCCGTCTGGCCGGATGGCCGCCTGTCCGTCTGTCCGTCTGTCCGCGCTCTAACTCCCGTAAATATACTCGGATTGCTATGAAATTTTTATACGTTATTGAGGTTTACACTAGCACGAACCCTATTGAAAATGAAGTATCTACCATGATTAGTTTATCTACAGAGAGAATCAAAAGTTTCCCATTACATTACGGCCTATGGGGAAAAATCGTTAATATACTCAAATTGCCATGAAATTTTAGGACGTTTTTGACGTTTACCCTAGCACAAGTCCTATTGAAAATGAAGTTTCTACCATGATTAGTTTGTCTACAGGGCGAATCAAAAGTTTCCCATTACATTACGGCCTAGGGGGAAAAATCGTTAATATACGCGGATTGCCATGAAATTTTAGGACGTTATTGAGGTTTACCCTAGCACGAACCCTACTGAAAATGAAGTTTCTACCATGACTAGTTTGTCTACAGGGCGAATCAAAAGTTTTCTATTGCATTACGGCCTGTGGGGATAAATCGTTAATATACTCGGATTGCCATGAAATTTTAGGACGTTATTAACGTTTACCCTAGCACAAGTCCTATCGAAAATGAAGTTTCTACCATGATTAGTTTATCTACAGGGCGAATCAAAAGTTTCCTATTACATTACGGCCTATGGAAAAAAATCGTTTTAAAGGAATTTTAAAGATGTTATACCCTGTCGAACATATTAAAATATGCATTCTATAAAATATAAGGTGAAAATGTAGCTATTATTCATTTACAGGGCCACACAAAAGAATTCCATTAGATAATGGTAAAAGGGGGAATTGTGTGACATATTTTAAAGATTTTAAGCTTTTTCATGTATAATAAAATTGATGTATGTCACTGAAGCTTAATATAAATTATACGCTACTGTCTTGCATAATATGAAGTACATAGCATTTACAGGGCCATACAAAAGATTTCAAATAGTATATTCTTTCCGAAGTACCGTATATGTGTCTGATGATGGCTGATGGAGGGATGAAATGCATTTTATTTATTATATTCGCGTTTATATTTCGTTAAATATATGCACATTATATGGTGTGTATAAATGTCATAGTTGATATACAGACCCAAAAGAGCTAACCAACGTTACTGAATATGAGCGTAAATTATTTAAACGTGGTTCTTAAATAAGCTATGCATTTTTACGCTGAGCTGCATTCAAGTTACTGAAAAATGTTTGCAGAATATAGATAAAGGGATATACAGGGCCACGCAAAGAATTCGGTACATGGACGCCTATGAATGATGATTTATGAGAATGTGATTTCAGTTGTTTTAAAAGTGTTTTAGTTTACAATAAATTTTAGCCTAATGCTGACTTGTAATAAAGGTATAATGTAAACTACAGGGCTGAATAAAAGTATTCAAGTATGTTTCCATCTAATAGTATGAATTGCTGAAAAAGAAATTTCAAGCTACTGGGTATTTTCTTGCTAAGCTAAATTTTCCCATTATATGAACTGACATATGAAATACAGGGCTGTTCTAATGTACTGGAATACATATTTGGGTATATTTGGCTATACACTATTATTTCCCTAAATAACAAAGTTTTGTTAAAGATTTCATTAAGTGTTGGAAAGTGCTTCATAATCTATGCTTAACGCATGATTTTTCTTACTTGTCTTTCTTTTAAAAAGCATGAAAAAGCTTCTTTGTCAAAGAAAAAACATGTTGCATAAAATCTGGTAAAATAAAAATCGTTAAAGACAAAAAAAAAAAAAAAAAATCTCTTTCAGACAGGTTTTTGTTTTAGCAAGTATCATTGTATGGAATCTTTTCAGGTCTCCTCCGTTAGCATTTTCCGTTTAAAACTAGATTTCATTATTAGACCCGAAGGCGGTAGCAAAGACAGTCATCTCATCGAGTTCACGCATGAAAATCAAGGATTAGTTAATTCTCAATTTACATTACTAAAAAGCAATCAGTCTGCCATGTTCTATCTTGGTGTAAAACACTTAAAGAACCGATTTTAGAGGTTGACTCAAGGTTTACCATTATGTTTTCCTATACTTCCAATCAATCCTCCATGTGTTCATACTTTTGGGTACAGAAAAGCATAATGGCAAACCTACGAGTTAACTGCTAAAATCGATTTTTAACCACTTAACCGGCGAAGGGTATGGGGAAATAGTGCTTTTACCCCCGACTTATCTCGGGGCAGGGTGTTTTCCACCAAAATATAACTTGGCAGACCGATTGCGTTTTAATATGTAAATCGGGATTACACTAATCCTAGATTTTCATCCATGAACCCAAAAAGGTGATCGTCTATGCTGCCGCCTCCCGATCTATTTATTCTTTTCCACCTAAATAATTTCTGGCTCAACGTGATATTATTAGAACGTCCAATTTTTTTTTTTTTTTTTTTTTTTTTTTTTAATCTTAATATAGCATACATGTATTTTTTAAGTTGAATTTTACATTATTCTTTCTAAATGAAAACTGGAGAAAACGAAACAATGGCACAAAGTTACCAAACTTTCTGATTTTTTAATGACATTTTAGCCAAATTCAGATATTTACTTCATTTATTATCAGAAATTTACTATTAAATAAGACGAAAGTGGCTATCCGAGATTATTGGTGCTCAAAAATCGGAAGACTTGGCTGCTGTACTTATTTTATTACCCATTTACTCTCATATTTTTGTCAAACCAACTCTTGAAAAAGATTTCAGAAAAGAAAATGTATCCAATAATTTTACGCCCCAAATGTCCATTAAATGAAATCTCACATTAATCTAATAGTATATTTTATTATTATTTTACGCTACAACCCACAAAATATGGCTTCTGTAAAAATTTACTGCGGGTAAATTTCAGTAAATATCACTTAATACCTCTCATCACTTTGGCATTTTATGATTTTTGACAGCTCGAGGATTGAAAATTTGTCTTCAGAATGATTCATGCTCAATAAGGGAAATTTCTTCGGGCCATTTTTCAAGTAAAAATCTCCGACAGAAACGAATTATTGCTTCAGATATGGCGGATTTACGGAAAGAACTTTTAAAAGAAATGGTTTTAACATAACAGATTGACGCTGAAATCTTTTCAAAATGTCATTCAAGGCGATGATGGAAGAAAAATATGTTCTTGTAAAAAGTTTTTTCTTTAATTTTTTTTTCCTTTTTTTTTTCCTAAAAGGCATGAAAAGGCATTTCTGTCAAAGGAAATCATGTTGCATAAAACTTGGTGAAATAGAAATCATAAAAAAAAAAAAAAATGATTTAGACAGGGTTTTTTTTAGCAAGTATTGTATGGAATCTTTTCAGACGGCTCCGTAAACATTTTCCGTTTAAAACGACATTTCTTTATTAGATCGAAATGCGGCAGCACAGGCAATCACCTCATCGAGTTCACGTATGAAAATCAAGGATTAGTTAAATCTCCCTTTGCATATTAAAATGCAGTCGGTCAGCCAAGTCATATCTAACACCTAAAAAAACTATTTTAGCAGTTGACTCATAGGTTTATCCCCCCCCCCCCCCCTGTTTTCCAGCTCCCAAACCTCGAATTATTTAGGTGCTTTCCATCAAGATATGTCTTAAAAGACCGAATGCATTTTCATATGCGAATGGAGATTTAACTAATCATTGATTTTCATCTATGAATTCGATGAGGTGGTTGTCTATGGTGCCGGCTCCCAATCTATTCCTTTTAACCGAAATAATTTCTCTTTCATCGTTATATCAATACAATCACAAAACGTTTTATCCGAATACAGTATACGTGTATTTTTAAGTTCAATTTTAAATTATTTTTTCTAAGTGAAAACTAGAGCAACTAAAACAAAGGCACAAAGTTGCCAAACTTTCTGCTTTTAGAATGTCATTTTTCCCAAATACAGATATTTACTTTATTTCTTAACAGAAATTAACTGTTAAATAACACGAAAATGGCTATCCGGTATTAGTGGTCCTCAGAAATCGGAAGGTTTGGCTATTACAGCTCATATTCAAAATATTAGAATAATTGAGAAAAAGTAATAAGAAAAAATTATTTGTCATTTATTTATTTTTTATACTAAGTAAATGCAATTAAATTTCTTATAAATTAAATCTGGAATGTTTAGATAAGATTTTAACATTTATAAAATATAAAATACAGCACAATAAATTAGGTATACAGCTTCCTTAAACACACCAGAATATTAGAATAAAATTTAGATTGGTTCAAAATATTAGAATATTTTATTTTACGCAACAATATTACCTTATGAATATGAAGTAAATGGTAGTTAATATTTTGTAGCATCCCCTTTAGCTTTCATAACAGCGTACAATCGATCTTGCATACTATATACAAGGTGTTTACAAACATTTCTATCAATATTAGACCAAATAGACTTTATACGTGCCACTAACTCAGTTTTACTTGAAGGAGGATTTTCTTGAAGTTTTTTCTTCATTATACACCATAAGTTTTCGATGGGATTAAGATCTGGTGAATTTGGTGGCCAAGGAAGTACCTTAATGTTGCGTTGGCGGAACCAATTCTTAGTTGACACCAAGGTATGCGGGGACGCTAAATCTTGTTGAAAGATGAAATCATCTTCAAATAAATCTTCTGATGATGGAATCATGTAATATTCTAAAATTTCTTGATATATCAGAGAGTTAACCTTTTCGTAGACGATGCATAACTTTCCAGGTCCTTCTGCACTCATACAACCCCAAACCATGACACTAGCAGCAAATTTTACAGAACGTTTAAGGCATTCTTTATCAAATGCTTCTTGCTTCATTCTCCAAACTCGAATACCTTGATTACCATATGAAACACGAAACATACTTTCATCACTAAATAATATATTTTTCCAATCTTCATTGCTCCATAAACGTCTTGATTTACACCAACTCAATCTTATACGCTTTTGTCTTGCAGTCATGAGAGGTTTTGTTTTCGGTACACGAGATTCAAATTTAAATTTATGGAGACGTCTTAATGTTGTCGATGTAGAAACTTCAACTCCTTCTTCTTTCCATTTTCGGTGCAAGAATCGCACACTTTTAAAACGGTTTTTCTTAACTATACGCTTCAGTTTCCTGTCATCTCTAGCAGATGTTTTTGGTTTTCGGCCACCATTTCGGCGATTATTTTGAAATTTTCCAATTTTTGAATATTGTGTTAGTATTTTACTAACGCTCGATTGCGAACAATGTAAATAATTCGCTATAAAACATTGATTTTTACCGTGCCGATACAAATCAACCATACGAAGTTTAGTAGATTCAGGAATATCACTCACACGGCCCATTTTAAGACGAAAAAGAAACAAACTGCAAAAAAAGAATATTGATTTTAAATAAAATAGTCTGAATTTAATCAATGATGCCACCAGTTAAGAATTGGTAATAATTAAAGGAGAATTAATGTGAAATATTCTAATATTTTGAACCACTTGAATAAATATTCTAATATTTTGACTTTTCAAAATAATTTTTTTTGCAATTAATCTTTTCAAAAATGATATTAAATTTAAGATAACAAGTAAGTTTAATCAACAATAAGTTCTTAATAAAAATATCGTTTGCATATTTTCATTAAAAGACATTAAATTACCAAACGATATTTTCAATTTCTAAAAAAAAGGTAATTATTCTAATATTTAGAATATGAGCTGTATACTAATTTTATTACCCATTTACTCGCATATTTTTCACAAAGCCAGCTTTTGAAAAAGATTTCAGAAAAGAAAATATTACCAATAATTTTAAGCCCCAAATGTCAATGAAATGAAATTTCACATTAATCTAATGACATATTGTGTTATTAATTTATACTACAACCAATAAAATATGGTTTCTGTAAAAATTTACTGCGGATAAATTTCAGTAAATATCACTTAATACTTCTCATCACTTCGGCGTTTTCTGATTTTTGACAGCTCAAGGAGTGAAAATTTGTCTTTCTTCGGGCCATTTTTCAAGCAAAAATCTCCGACAGAAAGGTATTATTGCTTCAGATCTGGCGGATTTACGGAACTTTTATAAGAAATAGTCTAACAGATTCACGCTGAAATCTTTTCAAAATGTCATTCAAGGCGATGATGGAAGAAAAATATGTTCTTGTAAAAAATGTTTTTTTTTTCCTTTAATGTTACTTGAATACTTATTTTCCCTTTAAAAAGCATGAAAAGGCATTTATGTCAAAGCAAAAACATGTCGCATAAAATCTGGTAAAATAGGAATCATTAGGATTTTTGAAAAATGATAATCTGGTTTAGCTAGATTTTTGTGTTAGTGAGTATCATTTTATGAAATCTTTTCAGACGGCTTTGTAAACATTTTCCGTTTAAAATTAAATTTCATCATTAGACCGGGAGGCTGCAGCATAGACCTCACCGAGTTCACGTATGAAAATCAAGGTTTAGTTAAATATCGATTTGCATATTAAAATGCAATCGACCTGCCAAGTCTCTTGGTTGAAAACACCTAAAAAACCGATTTTAGTGGTTGACTCGTTAACCCTTATGTTTTCGTACTTTCAGTCTTCCATGTTTTCATACATTTGTGTGCGGGAAAGCACACATGTAAGTCTACAAGTCAACCGCTACTTTTTTTTTTTTTTTTTTTTTTTTTTTTTTTGGTCTTTTCCACCAAAATATAACTTGGCAGACCGATTGCGTTTTAAAATGCTAATCGAGATTTAAGTAATTCTAGATGTTCATCGGTGAATTCGATGAGATTATTGACTATGCTGCCGCTTCTCGATTTATTTCTTTCCATCAAAATAATTCCTGTAATGTGATATCATTACAATGCCCAAACTTTTTCTTTTATCTTAATATAGTATGCATGTGTTTTTTAAGCTTAATTTTATATTATCCTTTCTGATTGAAAACTGGAGGATGTAATATAGTGCCACAAAGTTGCCAAACTTTCTACTTTTAGAATGCCATTTCTCCCGAATACAGATATTTATACACAGAAATATACTATTAAATAAGAAGAAAATGGCTATCTGGGATTGGTGGTGGTCAGAAATTGGAAGACTTGGCTACTGTACTAAATTTATTACCCATTTACTCGCATTATTTTACGCAAAGGCAGCTTTAGAAAAAGATTTCAGAAAAAAAAATATTTCCAATAATTTTATGTCCTTAATGTCCGTAAAATGAAATTTCACATTAATCTAATACTATATTATGTTATTATTTTATACTACAACCCATAAAATATGACTTCGGTAAAAATTTACTGCGGATAAATTTCAGTAAATATCACTTAATACCTCGGCATTCTTGTGATTTTTGACAGTTAAGAGCCCACAATAGTCACAGAAAAATTACTCAAAAAGACCCGGATGACCATGTAAAGTCTATGGGAGCGTTCTTTTCGAATATCTCGCTCCAATTTTAATATTTTTGCATGATTTTTTTGCACAAGATAGCTGAGGGCGATCCACAACCGGGCTAGTTTTTACTTTTTCGATTTTGGTTATATATTTTTTATATTACGATAGTTTCAGTTTCAGAACCGGTTTAAACCGGTTTCGAAAATTAAAGTAATTTTTTAAAGAAAATCTGAAACAAAAATTGAAAAAGTAAAAACTAGCCCGGTTGTGGATTGCCCTCAGCTATCTTGTGCAAAAAAATCATGCAAAAATATTAAAATTTGAGCGAGATATTAGAAAAGAACGCTCCCATAGACTTTACATGGTCATCCGGGTCTTTTTGAGTAATTTTTCTGTGACTATTGTGGGCTCTTAAGGGAGTGAAAATTTGTCTTCAGAATGATTCATGTTCAATAGGTCCGGGAAATTTCTTCGGGCCATTTTTCAAGCAAAAATCTCCGACAGAAACGTATTATTGCTTCAGATATGGCGGATTTACGGAAAGAACTTTTAAAAGAAACGGCCTAACAAATTGACGCTGAAATCTTTTCAAAATGTCATTCAAGGCGATGATGAAGAAAAAAATGTTCTTTTTCCTTTAATATTATTTGAATATTTTTTCTTTCCTTTAAAAAGCTTGAGAAGGCTTTTCTGTCAAAGGAGAAACATATTGCATAAAATGTAGTAAAATAGAAATCGTTGGAGGGGAAAGTGTCTGCACTGTAAAAAACAAGTTGGAAATTGCACGTGAAGCGTAGCAAATTAGGTGCGTTCGTACGATAACGAAGTTTTAAAAATATTACTCTCATATATCAATCTCATAAAATTGTAAATAATGAATTACAATTAAAACGCTCATCAAACAATGTTCTCCCTATACCATTATGTAATGGAATACTTTTATGTGGACTTCTAAATCAATAACAAATGTTCTTTGCACCACAAATTATGTATGATGTATATTATAATATGTACTTTATAGTTGCATATAAATTTTATTAAGTTCGCATGAGTATAACACGATTAAAATGCATTTGAAACATTTTTTCCCATTGACCGTAATGTAACGGAATACTTTTGACTGTCCCTGTAATTGATCTATGCATCCGATTTTCATAAAATTTGAAATAACTCGACAAAATTATGCAATAATTATGTATTTTAAATTTCAAACGTATAGAATATATTTGAAATTTTTTCCCCATTGACCATAATGTAATTGAATACTTTTGATTGCCCCTGTAATTGATCTATGCACACGATTATCAAAATATTTGAAATAACTCGACAGAATTATGTAATAATTGCGTATTTTAAATTTCAAACGATTAAAATGCATTTGAAACTTTTTTCCCCATTGACCGTAATGTAATGGAATACTTTTGATTGCTCCTGTAATTGATCTATGCATCCGAGTTTCATAAAATTTGAAATGACTCGACAAAATTATGTAATAATTATATATTTTAAATTTCAAACGATTCGGTTGGGTAGTTTTTGCGTTGTTATATGCAGACGGACAGACGGACGGGCTGAACGACCACTATAGGTGCTACGTATTATATAATTACGAACGCACCTAAAAAGGGTCGATCTACTAAAAAAACTTTAGTGATCCATGCAATTACTAAAAAATTTTTAGTAATCTTACTCGGTTACAAGAAAATCTGTAAGAATTACTAGAAAAAAGCTAGCAACGAATAGAGTTAATAGTTTTATATTTTTAATAGCTATTACTAAAACTCACTTGGTGTCGCCGTGATAACCTAGTGGTCATAGCACCGAACTCCAGGCTGAAAGGTCCCGGGTTCGATGCTGGACACCACCAAATACGCAACGAATGTATGCAGTGTAGGTACTCGTTATATAAAGGGATTGTGAAAATCCTTTTGGAGCAGGTAGCAATGTTTGGTGCTGCCATCTATTGCGGCTTAGCCGAAAATCTTCCGCTTCAGAAGTTTGTCTTTTTATTCACTGGATGCAGCTCGAAGGAAGCTCCTGCCCTTCGAGCACACGTAGTGGTTACTAAAAATAATTTTGGAGCTATTACTAAAATTTGCTTGGTGGCTCATACTAAAATGTTTTAAGTTAGTTATACAAAAAATTCTTTTGTTCAGTTTACAAAAGAAATGTTTGTTTCACTTGCAAAAAAAAGTTTGTAATGGTTACTAAAAAAATCTGTGGAATACAAAATTACTAAAAAAAAATTTAGTAACCTCTTAAATTTTTTTACAGTGTGGTTTAGACAGGTTTTTGTCTTAGCAAGTGTCATTATATGGAATCATTTCAGACGGCTCTCCATTAACATTTTCCGTTTAAAACTAAATTTACTTATTGGAGCGGGAGGCAACAGCACAGACAATCTCCTTATCGAGATCAAGGATGAAAACCAAGGTTTTGTTAAATCTCAATTCGCATATTAAAATTCAGTCGGTCTGCTAAGTCATATCTTGGTGGAAAAAAACCTAAAATACATATTTTAGCGGTTGACTGATAGGTTTAGCATTATGTTTTCCTGCTTCCAATCCTCCATGTTTTCATCACTTTTGTGTGCAGGAAAACACAATGGTAAGCCTAAACTGTAAAAAAAAAATTCAAGAGGTTACTAAAAATTTCTTAGTAAATTTGTATTCCACAGAATTTTTTAGTAACCATTACAAACTTTTTTTTTTTTTTTTTTTGCAAGTGAAACAAACATTTCTTTTGTAAACTGAACAAAAGAATATTTTGCATAACTAACTTAAAACTTTTTAGTATGGGCCACCAAGTAAATTTTAGTAATAGCTCCAAAATTATTTTTACTAACCATTACGTGTGTCCGAAGGGCAGGAGATTCCTTCGAGCTGCATCCAGCGGGTTAAAAGACAGGCATCTGAAACGGAAGATTTTCGGTAAAGCCGCAATAGATGGCAGCACCAAAAATTGCTACCTACTCTATTTTGACATGTTTCTAAAGGGGAGGGGAGGTTCAGACATCATTACCCATGGTAACTGCAGTACTTTCCGACATCCTTACCCATGGTAACTACAGGACTTTCATAATCCCTTTATTTACATTCGGTGCACATTTGGCGTCGGCCAGCATCGAACCCAGGTACTTTCAGCCTGGAGTTCGGTGCTATGACCACTAAGCTATCAAGGCCACACCAATTGAGTTTTAGTAATAGCTATTAAAAACGTAAAACTATTATCTCAATTCGTTGCTAGCTTTTTTCTAGTAATTCTTACAGATTCCTTGTAACCGAGTAAGATTACTAAAAATTTCTTAGTAATTACAAGGATTACTAAATTTTTTTTAGTAGATCGACCCTTTTTTTTACAGTGTACGAGCAAACCGCTAAAATATGTTTTTTGGATGTTTTCAATCAAGATATGACTTAGCAGACCGATTGAATTTTAATATGCGAATCCAGATTTAACTCATCCTAGATTTTCATTCATAAACTCGATAAAGTGATTGACTATGCTGCCGCCTACCGATCTATTACATTCCACCAAAATAATTTCTGTCTCAACGTGATATCATTACAATGTCCAAACTTTTTTTAAAATCTTAATATAGTATGCATGTATTTTTTAAGTTTAATTTTGTGTTATCCTTTAAAATTGAAAACTGGAGGAAGTTAATACACTGGCACAATGTTGCCAAACTTTCTGCTTTCAGAATGCCATTTCTCTAATACAGATATTTATTCACAGAAACCTACTGTTAAATAAGAACAAAATGGCTATCCGGGATTAGTGTTGCTCAAAAATTGGATGACTTAGCTACTGAACTGAATTTATTACCCATTTATTCGCATATTTTTTCACAAAACTAGTTTTTGAAAAATATTTCAAATAAGCAAATATTTCCAATAATTTTTGCCCCAAATGTCTATCAAATGAGATTTCACATTAATCTAATACTATATTTTGTTTTTATTTTACGCTACAACCCACAAAATATGGCTTTTATAAAAATTTACTGCAGATAAATTTCAGTAAATATCACTTAATACTTCCCATCATTTCGACATTTTGTTATTTTTGACAGCTCAAGGTGTGGAAATTTGTCTTCAGAATGATTCATGCTCGATAGGTTCTGGAAAATTTCTTCGGTCCATTTTTCAAGCAAAAATCTCCGACAGAAACGTATTATTGCTTCAGATTTTTCAGTTTTAAGGAAAGTAAAAGAAATGGTCTAACAGACTGACGCTGAAATCTTTTCAAAATGTCATTCAAGGCGATGATGGAAGAAAAATATGTTCTTATAAAAAAAAAAAAAAAAAAAAAAAAAAAAAAATTCCTTTCATATTATCTTAATATTTTTTTTCCTCTTTAAAAAACATGAAAAGGCTTTACCATCAAAGCAGAAATATGTTGCATAAAACCTGGTAAAATAGAAATCATTAGGGAGAAAAAAAATCTGGTTTAGATAGGTCTTTGTCTTAGCAAATATCATTTGTATGGAATCTTTTCAGACTGTTCCGTAAACATTTTCCGTTTAAAAGTAGATTACATTATTAGACCAGGAAGCGGCAGCACAATTTCATCGAGGCACACCTCATCGAGTTCACGTAAGAAAATCAAGGATAAGTTAAATCTCGATTTGCATATTAAAACGCAATCGGTCTGCCGAGTCTTATCTTGGTGAAAAACACCTAACAAACTGATTTTAGCGATTGACTTACAGGTTTTCCTAGTTCCAATCCTCCATGTTTCCATACTTTTGGGTTCAGAAAAGCACAATGGTAAATCTATAAGTCAAGCGACAAAATTGTTTTTTAGGTGTTTCCCACGAAAATATAACTTGGCAGACGATTGCATTTTAATATGTGAACCGAGATTAACTAATCCTAGATTTTCGTTGGTGAACTCGATTAGGTAATTGACTATGCTGCCGTCTCCAGATCTATTCTTTTTTTATCAAAGTAATTCCTGTCTCAAAGTATTATCAGTCTTTTTAATAATTTGTAATAGTAAATAAATTCCAACCAGTCGAGTGCATTGTGGGACGAATAATTAGCTTTTAGCACGTCCCATAACAGAAACTGGTTGGTTGTTTTTGCTTTTTCATTGAATTATGCACCCCTGAAGAGTAGTTTAATGAAAAAGCCTTCTAATGTCCATTTATCCTTTATCATTTTGGTAATCTGCCTTCTATTTCACTTTAAACTTCAACTGTTTTCAATAATATGATTGTAAAAATACTGGTTTCATTGGTTTATTGAATGGTATTGTCTGAATTACTTTGGATGTATCTATAAAAGTATTTATACAATGTCTAAAGTTTTTTTTTTTTCCTAATGTAGTATTCACGTATTTTTTTAATTTAATTTAAAATTATTTTTTCTAAATGAAAACTAGAGCAAATAAAACACAGGCACAAAGTAGCCAAACTTTCTGCTTTTAGAATGCAATTTTTACCAAATAAAAATATTTATTTTTTAACAGAAATTTACGATTAGATAAAACGAAAATGGCTATCCAGGATTGGTTGTGCTCAAATATCAGAAGACTTAGCTACTGTGCTGACTTTATTACCCATTTACTCGCATATTTTTCACAAAGTCAGCTTTTGAAAAAGATTTCATAAAAGAAAATATTTCTCATAATTTTCATCCTAAATGTCCATGAAATAAAATTTCACATTAATCTGATACTATATATTGTCATTATTTTACGGTACAACCCACAAAATATGGCTTCTGTAAAAATTTACTGCGGATAAATTTCAGTAAATATCACTTAATACCTCTCATCATTTTAGTATTTTGTGATTTATGACAGCTCGAGGAGTGAAAATTTGTCTTCAGAATGATTCATGCTCAATAGGTTCGGGAAATTTCCTCGCCCCATTTTTCAAGCAAAAATCTCCGACAGAAACGTATTATTGTTTCAGATATGGCGGATTTACGGATAGAACTTTTAAAAGAAATGGTCTAACAGACTGACGCTGAAATCTTTTCAAAATGTCATTCAAGACGATGATGGAAGAAAAATATGTTCTTATAAAAAGGGTTTCTTTTCTTCTTTAATATTACTTGAATATTTTTTCTTTCCTTTGAAAAGCATGAAAAAGCTTTTTTGTCAAAGGAAAAACATGTTGCATAAAATCTGGTAAGATAGAAATCGTTAGGGGGGGGGGGGATCTGGTTTAGACAGTATTATTGACTCATAGACTTAGCAAGTATCATTGTATGGAATCTTTTCAGACGGTTCCACAAACATTTTTCGTTTAAAAGTAGATTTCATTATTATACCGGGGGCGGTAGCACAGACAATTGCCTTATCGAGATAACGTATGAAAATCAAGAATTAGTTAAATCTGAATTTTCATATTAAAACGCAGTCGGTCTGCCAAGTCATATCTTGGTGTAAAATACCTTTCCTGCTTCCAATTCCCCCTGTTTTCATACTTTTGGGTGCAGAAAGGCACATTGTTAAACCTAAGAGTCAACCGCCAAAATCGGGTTTTAGGGTATTTTCCATCAAGATATGATTGTTCAGACCAACTGCGTTTTAATGTGCGAATAGAAATTTAACTAATCCTGTTTTTTCATCCGTGAACTCGGTGAGATGATTGCTGTGCTGCCGCCTTCCGGTCTATTAGTCTCCATCAAAATAACTCCTCTCTCAATGTGATATCAGTACAATGTCCAAACTTTTTAATCCTGATATTATATTCATGTATTTTCTAAGTTTAATTTTAAATTACTTTTTTCTAACTGAAAACCAGAGCAATTAAAACACAGACACAAAGTTGCCAAATTTTCTGCTTCTAAAATGTTATTTTTGCCGAATACAGATATTTATTTATTAATAAAAATTAATGGTTAAATAACCATGCGGGAAAATGGCTACCCGAGATTAATGGTGCTCAAAAATTTGAAAACTCGTCTTTTATACTGAATTTATTATCCATTCACTCGCATATTCTTCAGAAAGGGAACTTTTGAAAAATGTTTTCAGAAAAGAAAATATTTCGCATAATTTTTGCTCCATTTGTTCGTGAAATGAAATTTTACATTAATATAATACTATATTTTGGTATTATTTTATACTACAACCCACAAAATATGGCCTCTGTAAAAATTTACTGCGGACACATTTCAGTAAATATCACTTAATACCTCTCATCATTTTAGTATTTTGTGATTTTTGACACCTCAAGGAGTGAAAATTTGTCTTCAGAATGATTGATGATCAACAGATTCGGGAAATTTCTTCGGGCCATTTTTCAAGCAAAAACTTCCGACAGAAACGTATTATTGCTTCAGATCTGGCTGGCGGATTTACGGAAAGAACTTTTAAAAGAAATGGTATAACATAACTGATTGACGCTGAAATCTTTTCAAAATGTCATTCAAGACTATGATGGAAGAAAAATATGATCTTATAAAAAGGGGTTTTTTGTCTTTCATATTATTTGAATATTATTTTCTTTCCTTTAAAAAGCATGGAAAGGTTTCTCTGTCACAGGTAAAAACATGTTGCGTAAATTCTGGTAAAATAGAAATCGTTAGGGGGGAAAAATAATCTGGTTTAGACAGGTTTTTGTCTTAACAAGTATCATTGTATGGAATCTTTGCAGACGTCTTCGTAAACATTTTTCGTTTAAAAGTAGATTTCATTATTAAACCGGAATTCACAGATTTGCTTTTAACAGTGTAATCTAATACAATATTTTGTTATTATTTTACACTGCGACCCACAAAATATGGCTTCTGTAAAAATTTACTGCGGATAAATTTCAGTAAATATCACTTAATACCTCTCATCATTTTAGTATTTTGTGATTTTTGACAGCTCGAGAAGTGAAAAAATTTGTTTTCAGAATTATTCATGCTCAATAGGTTCGGGAAATCTCTTCGGTCCATTTTTCAAGCAAAAATCTCCGACAGAAACGTATTATTGCTTCAGATATGGCGGATTTACGGATAGAACTTTTAAAAGAAATGGTCTAACAGACTAACGCTGAAATCTTTTCAAAATGTCATTCAAGGCGATGATGGAAGAAAAATATGTTCTTATAAAAAGGGATTTTTTCTTCTTTAATATTATTTGAATATTTTTTCTTCCTTTCAAAAAGCATGGAAAGATTTTTCTGTCAAAGGAGAAACATGTTGCATAAAATCTAGTAAAATAGAAATCGTTAAGGGCAAACAAAAAACAAAACTAGATTTCATTATCAGATCAGGAAGCGTCAGCACTGATCGATGTCACCTCATCGAGTTCACATATGAAAATCAAATATTAGTTAAATCTCGATTAGCATATTAAAACGCAATCGGTCAGCCAATTCATGTCTTTTTTTAAAACACTTAAAAAAACAATTTTAGCGGTTGATTCATATCCTTACTATTATGTTTTCTTACTTCCAGTCCTCCACACTGTAAAAAAAAAAGTCCGTTAAATTTACAGCGCAGCAATGTTGCCAGCAGTTTATGCCGTAAAATTAGATGTAATAAAAAATGTACATCTAATTTTACTGTAATTTTTATGGAAAAAACTGCTGGCAACATTGCTGCCAGCAGTTTTTTCTGTAAATTTAACCGGCCGTCAGGGCCTGACTAAGGCAGGGGCATGCGGGGCAATTGCCTCGGGCCCCCCGGCTTAAGGAGGCCATCCAAGGACAGATATGTTTTTCATTAAAAGAATGTCAAATAATAAAAAATGGTCAAAAGTGGCGAAAATTCTTTTTTTTTTTTTTTTTCATTTTAAGGGTCGCTCTTCTCCTATCCCTTCTGTTTCCGTATCCAATGCTTCCTTAAGGCCCCGCATTTATCCCCACATTCTTGTAATCGAAAAAAACCTGTATTCTATAATTTCTTAAAGTTGTCTTTCTTCTACTATTATGTATATAGATGTGAATAGTACTTGGTACAAAATTTATATACACATACAATAGTTATTAATTTCAGTTTTAGTCACTTCAGTATATTTTGCGAAAAATTTTAAGATAGAAGCCCCCTCCCCCTTATAATGTTTGCCCCAGGGCCCCCCTCTGTCTAAGTCGGACACTGCCGGTCGTAAAATTTGCAGTATTTTTTTTTAATTATTATTATAATTTTGGGTGTAGGGAAGCACATTGGTAAGCCTACGAGTCAACCACTATTGTTTTTTATTTTTATTTATTTTATTTTATTTATAGGTGTTTTCCACCAAAATATGACTTGGCAGACCGACTACATTTTAATATGGAAATCGAGATTTAACTAACCCTTGATTTTCATCCATGAACTCGACGAGATGGTTGTCTGTGTTGTCTGTGTTGTGTGTGTATTCTGATCTATATATAATTCAGTTTTTTTCTACGCTGGTTTTGCTGTGTTTTATAAATTACTGCTGGACAACATCACCTGCTGTAGTATGTTTTCAATTCATACTCCACACTGTGGTTTGAATACGAGATTAACCCTTTTACTACCAATATTTAAACAAGTTGGAAATTGCACGTGAAGCGTAGCAAATAAGGTGCGTTCGTACGATAACGAAGTTTTAAAAATATTCAGATCTTGATGATATAGTAGAGCGTACTTCGGATACAGTATAGTAGTCGAAATCTTTGTGTTTCTGTAAATATGCAGGAAGTAATTTTTATTACACCTCAGCAACGTATATCTTATTCATAAAATGTGAAATAGTTGAATATAATTAAAACACGCCCCAAACAATGTTTCCCCGTATAGCATTATGTAGTAGAAACTTTTGTGTGACCCTGTAATTTAATAATAAAAATTCTTTGCATCACAGATTTTACAGAATGCATATTTTAGTATATACTTCATAGATTCATGCCAATTCTATTATGTTCGAATGAGTGTAACATCATTAAAATGCATTTGAAACTTTTTTCACATTGACCGTAATATAATGGAATACTTTTGATTGTCCCTGTAAATGATCTATGCATCCGACTTTCATAACATTTGAAATGACTCGACAAAATTACGTAATAATTATATGTTTTAAATTTCAAACGATTAAAATGCATTTGAAACTTTTTTCCCCATTGATCGTAATGTAACGGAATCCTTTTGATTGTCCCTGTAATTGATCTATCCATCCAACTTTCATAAAATTTGAAATGACTCGACAAAATTATGTTATAATTATGTATTTTAAATTTCAAACGATTCGGTTGGGTAGTTTTTGCGTTGTTATATGCGAACAGACAGACGGACTGAGCGACAACAATAGGTGCTACGTATTTACATAATTACGAACGCACCTAAAAACCAAAATAAAATTTATGAAGTTTTTACGCATTGTTAATAATGCTCCTATTAAGTTAAAATCATGTAATAAAAAAATCCTGAAGATTTTTGTTGCTGTTGTTATAAAATAAGAAAACATCATGAACAAGTGTTTTAAGGAAATTATAATTAGTTAGAATTATCAGAATAAGTTTGAATCAGGAATTCTAGTTTGTTTTAATGCAATTCAAAAGATATATAATTCAGCTCTTAAATTAAATTAAAATTAGAGGATTTTTAAACAGCTGAGTTCTTGAGTCTGAATATTCTCGGCGAAACTTCCTCTTTGTGATTTTAAGCGTCTTAAAAGGGGTCAGGTACCTTTTAAAGAATCCAAAAATCAATTTTTTAGAAAATAGCTTATAATTAAATTTGATTCTTTAGAAACATTTAATAACAAACCGAATTCAAAAATTCGATTTAGAAAAAGAGTTACGTCTAAAACACTTTGCGCTTTTCCTATACGACCAATGTGAAATTTAAACTTTGACGTCAATTTTCTCAAAACAGCGATTTTGATCATTGCGCGCACGATTTCTTAAAAACGGTTGCGTAGAATTTAACAAAATTTGAGCTGAATATATTAAACGTACACAGGCACAAAATGACCTACTATTATGTTCCTCAAATTAGAAGTTTAGAATTCACGACTACTTTTTTGTAAAAAAAATCTCGATATTTCGAATTTCTTTAAAAAATAATTTTTTTCTCTGGATCTATAAGTTTTATTTTTTCCATCGTAGGTCATTTTGAAAACACTTCATATCTCTACCCCAGAAAAAAAAAAAAAAGTAGTTTCTTGGTTTGTTTTAGCAATTCAAATTTGAAAAATCGTGCGCGCAAGGCATGCAGGATTTAGTCTTCCGAAAAAAATGTATTATATTTAAAAAATAATTAAAAAAACATTATATGCGTGTATACTTTTTTTAATAACTTTAACTAATAAAATAAATCCTTCTTATGTGTTTTCAATTTTAAAGTCAAAAGTCAATTAGATATAGAGTGTCTGCAGTTCTTACAGAGGTCACTTTTTCACGTATTTTGTTAGTTCGAAAGGTACCTGACCCCTTAAAAAGTTTCCTATTCATGTTTAAGAATTCATAAAATAGTAACTTACGAAAAGCATTGGTATGAAATTTTTTGAATTTCTGACCGAAATTTTCGATATATAATGTTCAAGTTATGTATGAATTTACACTTATAACCCATCTTGGTCGGTGTCGCATGTCATTTTGCCTTTCTTGTGCTCCTACGGTCGGTGTCGAATATCATAAACAAAAAGAAGAATTGCAACGTTGAAAGAAAATTTCGTCGCTACTTACAGATCGCGTTATATTCCTCGATTGTTTGTCTTTTTCTTTTTCTTTTTTCTTTTAATCTCTTTTTTTGTGCAAAGTAAGCGATAAAATATTCTAAAATAAACGTTTTCAATGTATTTTTCCCCTCTCTCTAATGGCGAAGAAAGAATGTAAAACTGTTTTCGCGGTAAGGTTGTAAAACCATTTTCCAAAACATTCTTTAGATATTACGTAATATTTTTATAGGCAAATTTCTCTTCAATACCTCAAATCGATTTAATAATCGATTTGATAAATATGGTATTAGATTATTATCTATATTTTGAAAGACAGACGTGTATTTGCATAACGCTGACGTTATTTTGACTGTGAGAACAGCAAACAATTAAATTTAATTTTTATTAACTTTCATTGTGATTTTTTTTAATGTCTAAATGTTGCATATTTTCAATTTTTACACCGTCAGAAAAAAAGAAGAAAAATGTACTTTCCAATGCAATTTCTGTGAAAAATAAGGTAAGCTTGGGCAACTGGATCCAGAAGGTAATTGGGCCATAGGTTGTTTTATAAAAAATCATTGATCACTTTTAAGTTTAAATTCTTTTGAACATTTCACCTTCATGTCTAGTTCTTAAAACAACGTATGTTAACTCATTCATAGCTCTGCCTTTTCTGTGATAAGTTGCTTGAAATTTTGGTTTATATTTTAAAAAACAATGTCAATTAGATTGAACTTCGTCGGCTTTTTATTAAAATACGGTAAGTACTTTTATTAAAGAATAACTTTTTTAAAAAAAGCTAGACATTTAAATATATTATTATTATTATTAAAGATCTATACATTTTTACTTCATTTTTCAAATGTAAATCCGGTGTTCCAGTTACTCTAATAGTTATGAGTGCATTTTGGGGGGTTTCTCTTACAAAATATTAATTTCTCCATTGTTTTTGATGATCCGAATGAAAAAAAGATACCTGCAAACACCGAAATATTTCGCTATTTCTTCGTATATAAGGTCATACGAAATTAGTGTTTTTAATAAAATTAAAAATTTTAAATACAAATTTAATACTTTTGAATTTTTTCCTTGTACTATTTGTGGATAATTTAAAAAATATATCAATTAAAAAATGGCCTTCGCTCACATTCTATAACCTGGGAGTTCCTGATTAGATTTCCTTGCTTCTCATATAATGTCATTGTGTAGCAAAAATTTCAATAAATTCTTACACCAGACAATATATAAATATTTTATATTCTCCTCTGATTCGTATAAAAAAAACCTCCCCCCATTTGGAATGCAATTTTTTCTAGAACCTAACAAAAAAATTCATCTACCAGAAACATTCCAAAACAGAACTGCTCTACATTCCGAAATAGATTCAAAACCGAAAATTCAAACCCGGACGCAAAATGAAATAAAATGTATTCAATATTTTAATACAATTATGAAAAGTAGTGCTCATACGAAATTTGTGTTTTTAACAAATTTAAAAACTTTGAATACAAAATTAATAATTTTAATTTTGTGTGTGTGTTAGTCGATAATCTTTAAAAAAAAAAAATTAAGGATTAAAAATGGCCTTCCCTTACATTCTACATCCAGGGAGTTCCAATTAGATTTCCTAGTTTCTCATATAATGTCAGTGTAAATGAAAAATTAAAATAAATTATTACAGCAGACGATGGATTAATATTATATGTCCTCCTGATTCATATAAAAAAATCTCATTTGGAATGCAATTCTTCCTCTTCATTCAGATTACAGTTCAAGTACAGATTTCACTTTTTTATGTTCATCTTATTACATAATCAAAACATATCCGTGACTTCGTGACACAAAAATGGCTTGGAGTAAAAATCAATTAACATCGGAGTTGACAATAAGCAGATGAATCCCTCGCCACTATTACGAATGCCCACAAAAGAAAGAACATCGAATCAAACTATTTTTAGAATGCAGATACTGAACATCTGCAAGAGAATCGGTCGAATAATTTTTAAAAATCTTATAGTAAAAAAATACGTATATAATTTATACATGTGTAGGAGATATCAATCGTTACTTTCATATAATTCCTTTCTTTCTGTTTTACATTATTCACCAATGACTGTAACCGTATTCTCATTATTTTCATTCTTTCAATTTACATTCTTATTTTATATTTGACAACGATCGAAGAAAAAACAAGTTGGAAATTGCACGTGAAGCGTAGCAAATGAGGTGCGTTCGTACGAAATTTTAAAAATATTACTCTCATATATCAATCTCATAAAATTTTAAATAGTGAATAACAATTAAAACGCTCATCAAACAACGTTCTCCCTATACCATTATGTAATGGAATACTTTTGTGTGGCCTTGTAAATCAATAACAAATTTTCTTTGCACCACAAATTATGTAAAATGTATATTATAATATGTTATTTATTGTTGCATATAAATTTTATTAAGTTCGCATGAGTATAACACCATTAAAATGCATCTGAAACATTTTTCCCCATTGATCGTAATGTAACGGAATACTTTTGATTGTCCCTGTAATTGATCTATGCATCCGATTTTCATAAAATTTGAAATAACTCGACAAAATTATGTAAGAATTATGTATTTTAAATTTCAAACGTATAAAATACATTTGAAACTTTTTCCCCATTGACCGTAATGAAACGGAATACTTTTGATTGCCCCTGTAATTGATCTATACATCCGATTTTCATAAAATTTGAAATAACTCGACAAAATTATATAATAATTATGTATTTTAAATTTCAAACGTATAAAATACATTTGAAATGTTTACCCCATTGACCATAATGTAATTGAATACTTTTGATTGTCCCTGTAATTGATCTATGCACCCGATTATCAAAAAATTTGAAATAACTCGACAAAATTATGTAATAATTATGTATTTTAAATTTCAACCGATTCGGTTGGGTAGTTTTTGCGTCGTTATATGCGGACAGACAGACGGACGGACTGAACGACCACTATAGGTGCTACGTATTACATAATTACGAACGCACCTAAAAATGTATGTGAAGTAACAGGTATGAATCGGGAGTGGAAACTGTCTTGAGTTTAGCGGATGGCAGCGGATGTATGAATATGCGATCTTTTGTATTTTAATTGTGCGTTTTTTATTATTAAATATTGTGTTAGTAAATTAAGATGATTGAGAAACTATTAATTCATTCCCGAGACCCTCCGACCCCCATATATATATATATATATGGGTGATTCTCAAAATAGGGGACAATTTATGTCTTTCGGCATACAAAAAAAAATTGAGAGGTTTTCTGTCATGTTTTTATATTTAGATATGTTTGTCTTAATATTATTCATTATTTGCACTCAAGAATTACTCACTTTTTAGTTAAAAACACCTTAAAATAACAGAATAAATGTTCAAAATGTCATTAGCATGGATGTCCACAGCAGCTGTGCCTTGTATATACTAGTTTTTTCAAGAGTTAATATCATGTTTATAAAATAAAACAAATGTTATTATTTCTTTAAATTAATCAAGGAGAGGATTTATCCAATAAATTTCTTTTTTAAAATAAAATTATAGTATATAAAAAAAGAATTGAAGTTTGTCCTCCATATTCTATTTTCAAAACAAGGTCATACTAGAACAGCTGGTTATTAATCAAAATTTCATTTTCACGTATGACAATAGTTTGAAAATATAAAGTTTCTCCATGGCAACAAGTAGCCATTTTATCCCAGCCTGAAAATAGAAGCATGTATTGTATTTTAAGAATAGAAGTTGAATATTAGGAGTACATCAATTGTATGTCATTAGAATGGATAATAATTTTCATGTTTATTTTATAATTAAAATTTTTATTTTACTTATTTGCATAGGACTTTTGTGTTTTAAAAAGCCCCAGAAAGGACTATTGCATTGTGATTATATTATGGCTCATAATCTTATTTAAATTAAAATTTGTCATTAGCATGGACAAATATCAGTGTCATTAGCATGGTTTTTCTGTCCATGCTAAAGACTCCTATGTGCATAAATGTAACCATTGCTTATATTGTATCTTTTATAAAGTTTAATTTTACATATAAATTTAGGTATTACATTTATTATCCCTAAAATATGCATTAAATCTGTCAGAAAATCACTAAGACAGCTTCTTACATTGTTAGTGTCAGAATGTTGCTCATGTAAACAAAGTTTGCTCTTTGGTAATGTTTTTAATCTCCTTATATGTATATATGTAAAAATGGAAACCATTTGCTGAAAAGGAAGGCTAATAAATATAGAAAAAATACTTAAACAGGAAGAAAATAAAAATATCTTAATATATTTATTCCATGCAATTTGTTTTGTCATTAGCATGGCTCAAAAAATAATAATTATTTTTTTTAAGTTAATTTTTAAATATTTAGCTCTGCTGATTACATGTAAAGTATACCTAATACTATATTAACATCACCTATTTTTTTCAGAAATTTTGCTAACAGTAATTTTTTTAAGATTTCACTTTTGAAATTGTCCCCTATTTTGAGAATCACCCATATAGGGAGCTCCGATTAGATTTCGAGTAAAGCAAAAATTTCAATAAATTATTACAGCAGACATTGGATTAATATTTTATGCCCTTCTTATTCATATATATATATATTTAAAAAAAAAAAAAAAAAAAAAAAAAAAAAAACCATTTGGAATGCAATTTTTTCTCTATAATTCAGTTTGCAGTTCAAGAACGGATATCACTTTTTCATGTTCATCTTATTACATAATCAAAACATATCCGTGACTTCGTGACACAAAAATGACTTGGAGTAAAAAATCAATTAACATCGGAGGCGACAATAAGCAGATGACTCCCTCGCAGACATTACGAATGTACCACAAAAGAAAGTACATCGAATCGGACTATTTTTAGAATGCAGATATTGAACATCTACAAGAGAAACATGCACGAAAATCGGTAAAAAAAAAAAGTTATAATAACAAAGTATATACTTTTTATTTATTGCTCCTTATTTTTTATCTATACTTTGTTTTCTACATTTTAAGTTTTCAAAATATTTTCTTGGTGTGGTTTTACAGTAAGAATTATGTATGGGGTAGTTGTGCGCTGCTAGTTTGTTATTTATGTCGGCCAATTATCTACACTGTGGGATACAGGCCCTAAGGAGTGGGATAACCTCCGTGGGGGTCTTTCTAAGGGAACCTAACTCATATTTACGCAAGGAAATCCAAGGTTGGAAGAAAACCACGGAAAAATCCGAACGGTTAGACCGACGGTCGCGATTGAGTTGGAATGCAGCACCTACCGTCTACCAGTTTGGAGGTCAGGATTTCTCGGCCTCTGGTGGGGCTGTGCGCAACAAGAACCTAGCGAAAAAATTCAACAACCAGAAATGCGACGCACCGATCAGAAACCGAAATATTTAAACCCAGACGCAAAACTAAATAAAATTAATCTTATATTTTAATACAATTATGAAAAAGTGGTCTGTGGTTAGATCTAAAATATCAGTTTTCAGTTTTTTAAAAATAAAAATGAATAGTATACATTTATTAATATTGAAATAGACAGTTGTTTTTTTTTTTTTCCATTAAACGATAATGTACGACTTTTTGTTTTTATGTTCATTCATCCCAAACCCATCTCCAAAGTATTTAAAATCAATCTGAAACCATACAGAACCCGAAACATTTAAAGTGATCCAGATCCGAAAATTTTGTTATATCAATCCGAATTCAGGTGAAATCGAGTAATCCGATCCGAAGATGGGCCCCACCAGTGACCGAGAGGTTCTGACCTCTCAAATGGTAGACGGCAGGTGCTGGGTTCGATCCTAGTCACGGCCGTCGGCCCAACTATTTGAAGTTTTCGCGGTTTTCTTCGAACCCTGCGTAAATACGGGTTTAGTGCTCTTAGTAAGACCCCCACGAAGGGCACTCATCACTGGGCCTATATCCCTCGAGTAGATAATCGACCGACACAAAGTAAACCAAACCGATCCGAAGATGGACTCTATTTCATAGTCAGTTATTGATTTGGCGTGTAATTAATTCCATTTTTGTAATTCGTATATAATTGTACCCATACTTTTCATGTAAACAAATACCTTGCGTTTTATTACCTGCGTCCGACTTACGGAAAAATGATTTAAAATAAAAGTATTTACCCAGTGGCGTAGCTAGCGGGGGGCGGAGGGGGCGGTCCGCCCCTTTAAGGGGTGACACCCAATCTTTATTTGCAAGTACATATATATATCATCTTATAAAATTTTGGGAAAGAATTCTGGAAAAAAAAATGAAATTTACAACTTATCACACAAAAAAAGATTATTTTTTTTTAGATATAGGCACCACATTGATTTATGAGAAGTATGGGATGAATTATGAATTGCCCCTGTAATTTCTTATATGGGAAGTCTGAAGATAAACTAAAAAAGGTTTCGTCATTTCCCATGTTATAGATGCCATGCATTCATTCCCCCCCCCCTTTTTTTCTTAGAGACAGTGTTCTCGCTGACATTTGACTAACGTTAGTATTAGTAATTTGGCTAATTAAAACTAAAAAACATTCGCCAGATGAAAAAAGTATTAGCCAAATAGATTCGCCATGTAACACAAAATAAAATTATCTTTAACCCTTTAATGTACCCCCTTTTTAATATGTTCTAGAATAACCTAAGTTTTTATAACTGTGACAGTGATTGTTATTAATCTAATTTCAACTATCTGCTACAAATATAAAAAATATGTATATATTAATATGTATATTATATATATATGAATATGTATGGAAAACGAAAAAGCAAAATTTGAGCACTAGCAATTTGGCGAATCGATTCGCTTGTTTACTCGTCAAATGAAGAATTGAGTCGCAATTTGGCGCATTGGCGAGCGACAGCCAGAACACTGCTTAGAGATTAAACTCGCATACAATATAATCCATATTAAAAGATAATAATAATCTATACTTTAATCTGTGTCAGCACCCTTGACTTCCAAAAATGCATAAACTTTAGGTTGTAAACTATATTGCGTCTCAAAAGTATATTGACAGGTAACTTTTTGAAATAATTGTTCAAAAATGAACCAATAATCACGGAAAAAACTAGTTGGATGTGTCAATCCCGAAACTTTCTTCTATCTCATAAGTACATTTTAATATTTAAAAAAAACAAAACGTGGTGACCCCAAAGTTACCCACTATCGAATTTCCTCGAACATTTGACCTAACCTAATGAGATTCTGGTATCCGAAAAGCCTAAAACGCAAAATTTAATTAATATTCTGAGAAAATGAGCTTAGTAGTGCCTCATGTTGGGTAATTTATACTAAAACCTAATAAGCATCTATTTATGTCAAGACCTAACAGAAACTGAAATTTGATGGAATTTCGTCCATTAGTTCTTGAGTTATAGTTATAACAAAAAAATTGCAAAACGTAGCACATCAACACCATATCTTGGACAATTTATGCCAAAACATAAAAAAGCGTCTAATTATGTTATGGTGTAAAAGAATCTGAAGTTTGATGAAATTCTGTGCATTAGTTCTTGAGATATAGCTAGTTTTAAAAAAACCGTGTAAAATATAGCCAGGGCCTGATTAATGCACGGGCCTCCGGGGCCTCGGCCCTGGGCCCACCAATTTCAGGGGCCCATAAATTATGTGGCTGATTTTTTTTTCTTAAATCAAATACTTTTCAAAAATATTATTTTATAAAATATGAAACGTAAAATTTAAATATTCTGAATGACTCAATAACATTTTTAGAAACTAGGCACTTTTCACCCAAACAACTTTGTCAATTCATCAAATAAACCTTTTTTCTGAAAGTATCACCGGAAATGGTTAGGTAGAGGGGGCCCAATTTTTTAACAGGCCCTGGGCCCAACTTCAGGTTGATCGGGCTCTGAATATAGCACAGCAGCACCATCAGTTGAAGGATTTATAACAAAACGTAATCATCGTGTAATTATGTAATATGTCATTTTGTAACAAAATCTGAAGTTTGATGAAATTCTGTGCGTTGGTTGTTGAGATATAGCTATCGGAAAAATCGTGCAAAATGCAGCATAGCTGCACCACCTGTTACAAGTTAGTACCAAAATGTAATCAGCGTCTAATTATGTTATATATTCTAGTGTAAAAGAAACTAAAATTTGATGAAGTTCTCTGCATTAGTTTTTGAGATATAGCTATCGCAAAAATCGTGCATAATGTAGCATAGCAGCGCCACCTATAGGGCAGTTCACACCAAAACCTTATCAGCGGCTATGTATCTCAAGATATCGCGGAATCCGAAGTTTGGTGAAATTCTGTGCATTGGTTCTTGAGATATAGCTATCACGAAAATCATGAAAAACGTGGCATAGCAGCGCCACCTGCTGGCCAATTTACACCAAAATTTAATTAGCGTCTATGTATATAAAGCGGTCACAGAATCTGAAATTTGGTGAAATTCTGTGCATTAGTTCTTGAGATATAGCAATCTTGAAAATCATGAAAAAGTAGTATAGCAGCGCCACCTGCAGGCCAATTTTCACCAAAAACCAATAGGCAGCTAATTCAAATCAAGGTCTAACTGAATATAAAATTTCATGTTTTGGTGTTTTCAACTGCTCCGCTCAACAAGCCCAAAACGTTTTGACACATTTACAAGTTCATTTGTTAACATAAATATATGAAATTGGAATGTCTGATTATGGAAGCAATTTCGAATTGAACTGAATTTTCCATTTTATGATAATTAAATTACCTAGCCAGTTCTAAGTTATTTCGATCAAGCGATCACCCGTTTTTCTCCTGCTTTTCGACCGATTTTTCTGCTTTCGTCGGGAAATGTGCTCAAAAACGTCATCTTTGAAGGCTTGTTATGAAAGATCTATTGTGTTTTTTAAAAAACAAAAAATTGAGTGCAATTAGACAGTTTTTGAATAACAACCCCTGCTAGTTTCATGCATTTCCGAACAAAAATAAATTAATGCATGTGTCACAAAGTTGCCCTTTTTGATTTAAGAACACCCTTAAATTTCGAGCATTAGTTCTTGAGATAGAGCGCCCACAAATTTTAGTCACTTACAGACATTTTCTAAAAATAGTCAAAACGTGTTCAGGACCCTCTAAAACATATAAATCCGTCGAAAACCGGAAGTCGAAAATTTTCATGAATCCAATACTGTCTTCTTGTAAAGATAGAAGAAAGTAAAAAGGGCAATGATAAGAATCGTAGCATAAGTTTATTCCGATAAAGAATACAGTAAAAGTTTACAGAAATTTCGTTAAAAAATCAAAATAGGCTTCCCTATAAATGTACGGATTTTTTTAGTTTTTTATTTTTAAATTATAATTTTGTATCCATTTCTTTGAATTATCTATAAAATCACATTAGGCATGCAAAAAATGTTGAAATTTTATTTGTAATAACGTAGAATTGTAATTGAAAAATATGGCGGATTTGGGGTGTGTGTGTGGGGGGGGGGGGGTGACACCATTTACATCCGCCCCGGGTGTCACCCATCCTAGCTACGCCACTGTATTTACCGTATATACTCACTTATAAACCGACAACCTTACTTTTTATTTCAATTTTGCGCAAAATAGAAGCAAACCTTCCACCAACCAATCAAACCAGTCCAACCACTTAAAAATGCGAGAAATTAGTAAGCAAACAATAAGAAATCATTGAAAAAAATTTAATGATAAATCATTATTATTTGTATATTTAATATGTTTTTTTTAATATTCATACATATAAAAAGCCAGAATTTTGGAATATTCGAAGTTTTCTTTTTAGTTTTAAATTGACTTGAGAATAAGCTCCCCCCCCCCCCTCCCTCCCAATTTGCATGCCGAAAATTATCATAAATTCTTCTAATTATACACGGTATATACAGTATTAAATAATAATTAGTGTCTAAAAACTTTGAGTAAAAATATCGAGATACAAAATTCCATCTTTGCATAATATTTATAATAAAAGAAGATGAAAATTACATTCAGTACTATTCAATATGTGTCTGTCTATTTATCTATTTTTTGCCTACATGTCTGTCCATATGATATCTATTTGTCTGTCATCTATCTGTCTGTAAATCTATATACCGTTTTGTCTATTTGTCTGTAATCTATCTGTTTGTAAGCCTATCTACCGTTTTGTCTATCCGTAGTCTATGTATTTATTTATCTCCCTATCTATCTGTATGCTTGTTTCCCTGCCTATAATAGTCTGAATATCCATCTGTCTATCTTTCTATGCTTCTGTGTCGTCTTATTATCTCTCTATCCGTGTAATAGCTGTCTGTCTATGTATCTATTTGTCTATCTGTCTGGGTATCTGCCTGTCTATGTTTATGTCAGTTTGATATACATATCTGTCTATCTAATCTTTCTATCTATCTATTGATTTCTCGATATTTCTGATTGTCTATATAATATATATCTATCTGTCTATGTTTCTGTTTATCTGCATGTCTGTCCATCTATCAGTATTATTATCTGTATGTTTATGTATCTCTCCGTCTATGTATATATCTACTTGCCTAAGTGCATGTCTGTTTGTCTATCTATATCTGACTATCTATTCATATAATATCTTGTCTATATAATATCTGTTTGCCTATGTATATGTCTATCCACATGTCTGCATATCTATCTGTCTGTATATTTATCCGCCTATGTATCTTTTTTGCCTGTCTATCTATCTGCAGAATTTATATATCCATCTGTCTCGGTATCTGCCTGTCTATGTTTATGTCTGTTTGTCTGTACGTATTTGTCTGTCTAATATTTCTATCTATATATGTGTTTGTCTATCTTTCTGGTTGTCTATATAATATTTATCTATCTGTCTATGTGTCTGTTTATTATGTCTGCCTATCTATCTGTATGTATATCTATCTGTCTATGTATCTATCCCTCTGTGTGTATATTTGTCTGTCTATGTATCTGCATAGTTTATATATCTATCTGTCTATGTATATGTCTGTTTGTCTATACGTATCTGTCTGTCTATCTATGTATCTGCTCGTCTGTATAATATCTATCTGTCTGTCTATGTGTTTGTCTGTCTACAAGTCTGCCTACCTATCTATCTGTATATCTATCCGCCTATATATCTATTTTCCTGTCTATTTATCTGCATCATTTATATATCTACCTACCTAGATATGTGTTTCTCTATGCATCAAATTGTCTTTCTATCTATCTACCTGCCTAGACATCTGCTTGTTTGTCTGTCTGCTATTGTATCAATCTGTCTACCTTGTTTAATATCTTACATGAAACTCCAATATAAAGATCATGTAGAAGCATCACATACAGGCTAAAAAGAAATTTCTCGCTCAGTTAGTAATGAGACCTAGTGTAATTATAAGCCAAATGAGAGCACGTAATTTTCGAGTTGATTTATTGTATACAATCTAGCAGTTCTTTCGGTGGAATGAGCACGGTGCCCAAGGGAAAATGATGTTTGACTCTTTTCTAAAAGTTTTATAATCGATGCATAAATATGTGTCTGTAAGCTATTCGCGTTTGTAATGACCGAAAGGTGGCGTTGTATAGACCTGATAATCGTTTGTTTACGTAGTGGTGTTTGTTCCATGCTGTTGCATAGCGAAACCCGTTTAAAGAGCTATTTAAAGTGCAGTTTTTTATCTTTTTTATTTAATTATGCGAGATAAATTACAAATATCGACAATTTTAGAATTTCTAGATGCTGGAAAATCTAGTAATTTCTTTAGAGAAGCTGAAGCAATTATTGATTCAAAGAGATTAGTAATGTGTGGCATTAAAGAATGCAAAGAAGAAGAAATAGAGATTGTAGGCTCGTGTTTACAAACAAGCCAAACAAAAGGAAATCCCCATAATATTTCAGGTTTGCTAGTAAAGGAAAACAAAAATTTGAAAATAAAAATTTTTTCTTGCTCTTGCAAAGCTGGAGCAAGCTAATCATGCAAACATTGTGTTGCCGTCATGTTATTTTGCCATGAGTAAGTCAAATGTACTTTTTTATATTATAGATCTAAACTTTGTGTATAAAATTTTGATTTTAGATAATTTTAATACAAAGAACCCAATGTTGCATGCGTTATAGAACTGTTTATTTATTTATTTATTATAGAACTGTTTATTTATTTATTTATTATAGAACTGTTTATTTATTTATCGGCTTTTTAAACACTGATTTCAACGGAAGATGCTCACGGTATCAGTTCTATTTCGTTTCAGACTTTGTCCGCGAGAGGGCGTCTATTTCATTTCAAACGCGAATATTCAATTTATTTTTAGAAAACATGGAAAATGACGCGCTCGTGACACTATTTTACTGCATTAAAATTAGATTTCTAATTAATTCTGTGGAAAATATTCTAAGTTCATGAACAATTTAATTTATTAAAGTCATGTATATGTTTAAGATACCCTTTTTAGATGCATTCGTAATTTTATAAATACGTAGCACCTATAGTCGCCGTTCATTCCATTCGTCCGTCTGTTTATCTGCATGTATGTCTATCTATCTTACATGTATATTTACCTGTCTATTTATTTATCCGTCTATGTATATATTTACTTGTCTATCTATCTGCATAGTTTATATATTTACCTGCCTATGTATATGTCTGTTTTGTCTATATGTGTCTGTCTGTCTAGTCTATCTATCTATGTGTTTGTCTATCTATCTGGTTGTCTATATAATATCTATCTGACTGTTTATATGTCTGTCTATCTATATGTCTGCCTATCTATTTGCCTATACATCTATTTCGTCTATGTATCTATTTGCCTATCTATCTGCATAATATATAGTATATACCGGATGTCCCGAAAATGACTGATGGATTTTAAAATTCAATAACTTGCAAACGGTGACAGCTATTTAAAAAAATTTTGCAGGAGGGTCATGTATAATGTCAGGAATTTTTTTACCGTAATTTTTTATTTTAGTTCACATATCAAACAATAGGTGGCGCTGACGGCGATTGAAGGCCAGATGATCAGTGCTGAGTGAAGCGTCGACCTGGCCTTCAATCGCCGTCAGCGCCACCCATTGTTTGATATGCGAACAAAAATAAAACTAGTCGTTGGGGGCCACCGTAATACTTACCCATCATGGATATGTATATGAAAATAAAACATGTGAAAACTATTTATACAATGCATTGCAATTCATAAACAAAATTTAAATATTGTTAATATACATAGTAATGCTCTAGTAAAGAACTGCTGATTACCGATTTCGACAAATTATATAAAACGCCAAACTACTCAAGTAGTACCGAACTGCGTAAAAGAAACATCCTTATAACTCCAAAAATAATAGCTCTATTAACTAACAATTAACTGCGTCGGATTAAGCGTCTCATTTCCAATTAAAATATACCTCTGAATTGAAATTTGAATGAAATACAGGGTCATGAAAAATCCGAGAATGTGGAAAACAGGATTACAAATATCTCGGCAACTAATAATCCGATCGACTTCATTCTATATGCAAAATGTGTGTTATTTTATTGCCTTTTACGTCCATTCCTTAGAACAAAAAAAATCGAAAATTTTTATATACCTTTCATCAGAACGAATTTTTCGAGAGTCCGAAAAAAATAGTTCCGGATAATCGAGGTTGCTGATATTAAATAGGGTTCGTCCCATTCTTACATACTAACTACATACAAAATTTCAAGTCTCTATCTCAATTCGTTCGGGAGATAGAGCGTTTACAGACAGACAGACTGACAGACAGACAGACAGACAGACAGACGGACGGCAAATTTTTTTTTTCTAAAAATATGTTTTTCGGAATCTCCACTATCTAAAACGTGTAAATCCGTCAAAAAAATTTTTTCGATTTTCAAAACGATTGCAAGACTTACCCTATACTACGTATGATGGGTAAGTAAAATTACGGTAAAAAAAACTCCTGACATTATACATGACCCTACCGCAAATTTTTTTTAAATAGCTATCACCGTTTGCAAGTTATTGAATTTTAAAATCCATTAGTCATTTTTGGGACACCCGGTATCTACCTATCTAGATATCTGTTTGTTGATGTATATATTTGAGTGTCTGTCTATGTATGTATTTGTCTGTCTAGATATCTGCTTGTTTGTCTGTCTGCCTATGCATCAATCTGTCAATGTATCTGTCTATCTAGTTTTATATTCCATATGAAACTCCAAAATAAAGATCATGTAGAAGCATCACATACAGGTTAGAAAGGAATTTCTCTCTCAGTTAGTAATGAGTCCTGGTGTAATTATAAGCCAAATGAGAGCACGTAATTCGCGAGCTGATATATTGTACAGTAAAGCAGTTCTTTCGGTGGAACGAGCACGGTGCCCAAGGGAAAAATGATATTTGACTCTTTTCTAGAAGTTTTATAATCGATGCTTGAATATGATAATATTACAAGTCTGTAACAAGGGATTTTCAATTAATTTTTAAAGAACATTCAAAATGACGTAATCGTGGCACTATTTTACTGGATTAAACTTAGATTTCGATTAATTCTCTGCAAAATATTACAAATCCATGAACGACTTGATGCATTAAGGTCATGTATATGTATAATATACTCTTTTTTATATGATTTCTTAATTATACAAATACATAACACCTATAGCCGTTGTTCAGTCCATCCGTCCGTCCGTATGTCTGTACGTCCGCATATAACAACGCAAAATCTACCCAACCTAATCATTTGTAATTTAAAATACATAATTTTTGCTTAATTTTGTAGAGTCATTTCAAATTTTATGAAAATCTGGTGCATAGTTAAATTACAGGGACAATCAAAAGTATTCTGTTACATTACGGTTAATGGGAAAAATAGTTTCAAGTGCATTTTACTGATGTTACACTCTTTCTAACATAATAAAATTGATATGCATCTACTGAAGTATGTACTATAATATACATTCTGTTCAATCTATCGTGCAAAGAATATTTTTTATTAATTTACAGGGCTGCTCAAAACTATTTCATTCGATATAGAAGGTAACATTATTTGTGGTGCGTTTTAATTATACACCCAGAAAAAGATATTTATTAAAACAAGCAATAACCCAGTTTAAGGTAAAATAAGAGAATCTATCGAAATCATTGCACGAGAAAATAAACCATGTAATGATAATTTATCCTACAATATACCAAAAACATGGCATAACATCATAAAGTCTTAAAATTTTTATTTCGTTGCAATATTTTAATTTTTACTCACGTGTAAGTGGCAACATTTTTAAACTTTTAATTCATTTAGATTTTAATTTATTAGAAATATTATCTCTCGATCAAGATGCAAACTTAGTCCTTCCGTTATCATATTTTCCTGAAAACGCCCGCAGAAGACTGCGCGAAACGTTGATAGTTTTATTTTATTTTAATTGTACAAATGTATATTAAAATTCTTTTTTTGTGTACCACTGAGCAATGTGTTGTATTTTAATAAATACATTCTTATTAATGAAATTTATTAAAACTACAAAACTTGTTTTGTTGAGTACATTTTGATTGTTTTAAGCGAATTTTTTAGTTAAAGTATCAAATCGATTTTGTTGCTCAGACAAAAAAATATTGTTAACACTCTTATAAAATTTTAACAAAATTTCATCAATTTTATTTGAGTTTTACTAAAGTCCCGTATTTTTAATTTGTAATTCCAACAATTTTTTTTTCTTTTGCACATTTTAAAATGGTGTGCAAAACTCTCTGGTGTGCCATAACTCTCTCACCTAATTTTGTTTAATTGACTTATATAGCTATAAAGGATTAACATATTTTTTGGAAAATAGAAACTTTTCAAATTGAGACGAATTAATGACGTTATTATTCATTTTGAATGAAAATTGTGGACGGAAAATTATGAAAAAAAAAATCAATATTTTTTTTTTTGTTTGTTTATTCAAACAAAATTTCCATTGACCCATATTAAATGAAAAAATTTGTTGGACCAAACAAATTTTTGTTGATACAACAAAACTTTTTTCTGGGTGTATTAAACTATTTCACTTTTTATGAAATTGATGTACTTTGCTGAGTTTTACTAAAGGTTGATTCCTGTATAATAGAAAGACAATAATATTTACAGGGACACACAAAAAATTTCGGATACTTATACACTAGCATTACTCTAAGATCTGAATATTTTTAAAACTTTGGTGATGTACAAAACGCACGTCATTTGCTACGTTTGACATGCAATTTCCTAATTGTTTCATTGCTTAATGTATTATTTTAATTCCATGTTTCTCTTGTTATAAGGAACTATTTAAAAGAATCTTATAATGTTTTATGCATCATTTTTAATTTTAATCAATTCCTTTATTGCTTTAACATTCACATTAGTTGTTGAAAAATTGTATTGATTTATAATGGTTTTATATTTAATCAATCTTTTTGTATTTATAAACCATTTTATGGAGTTTGTCTTTTGATATCGTTATCATTTTCGATGCAACCAAAAACTCCCTTTTGTAGTGTATTTTTTTTTACACACCAGTATTTTTTTATATAATACTAGGGGGGCTCCGTCCCCCTGCTCGCTATGCTCGCCAACCCCCCGCGTAATAGCTTCGCGATTCCAAGTTGTAGGCTACCCCTGCTTGCTGCGCTCGCCAATACCCCATGGAATCGCTTCGCGATACCTTATTTTCCATACACTACATTCAAATTTAGCTATTTAATACCACATATCTTTATTTATAACGTAAAACTGATAAATATATAACATTAATCTTAAACCAAATAAGTTCTATATTACTTTTTTAATATCATAAAAATGTATTCAAATTTAGGTATTGAATGACAGAGATCTTTATTTTAAACATGAAACCGATTAAAAAAAGGCTAAGTTTAAACAATCCTCAATAGAATGAATTCTTCATTATTATCATTATTTTTTTAATGCAATAAAAATACTTCCAAATTTAGGTATTCATTAATACAGATCTTTATTTAAAACGTTAAACCAATAAATAAATCATAAACTTCCCTCTCCTCTTTTAGAAAACATGCAATTCTTCGGGTTAATTATACTAAAATCGTGACAATTTTAAATAACAAGAGAAGTTCGCCAAGATGTCGCCAAATGAGCAATCACTTTCAATTTCTGTAGAGAGAATTTGAGTTACACCTGAGTAATGTCAAGCGAGTGATTAACTAACCACAAAGTTATTTTTGAATCCCTTCTCTGTTGTGTTTGTCGCTCTTTAAAACTGTAAACTTCTTTCGGTTGCATAAAAATATTCCAATATACAAGTACCTTGATGCTTTCAATTTCAAATCTAATTTTCTGTTAAATTGAATTTATTAATGTTAATTGTTATAGAAACTGCTAAAATATTTATAAATTTGGCGCGATTCTATTAAGCTGGTAAAACTTCAATTATTCAAACCCCAGACATCTGGATAGAGGCTATGCAAATGTAACGTTATCCTTTTAGGGGGCAGCGGGGGCCTGGCATTTGATATCGTTAAGATACCTCTAGGAGGAGGGGGAGAGTTGTCTTTTGATATCGATATCATTTTTGATCCAAACAAATTGTCTCTCTTTTTAGGTGCGTTCGTAATTATGCAAATACGTAGCACCTATTGTTGTCGTTCAGTCCGTCTGTCTGTCTGTCTGTCTGTCCGCATATAACAACGCAAAAACTACCGAACCGAATCGTTAGAAATTTAAAATACATAATTATTACATAATTTTGTCGAGTCATTTCAAGTTTTATGGAAATCGGATGCACAGATCAATTACAGGGACAATCAAAAGTATTCCGTTACATTACGGTCAATGGGGAAAAAAGTTTCAAATGCATTCTAATCGTTTCAAATTTAAAATACATAATTATTACCTAATTTTGTCGAGTCATTTCAAGTTTTATGGAAATCGGATGCACAGATCAATTACAGGGACAATCAAAAGTATATTCCGTTACATTACGGTCAATGGGGAAAAAAGTTTCAAATGCATTCTAATCGTTTCAAATTTAAAATACATAATTATTACCCAATTTTGTCGAGTCATTTCAAGTTTTATGAAAATCGGATGCACAGATCAATTACAGGGGCAATCAAAAGTATTCCGTTACATTACGGTTAATGGGGGGAAATGTTTCAAATGCATTTTAATAGTGTTACACTCATTCGAACATAATAAAATGCATATGTATCTATAAAGTACATATTATATATACATTTTGCACAATCTGTGGTGCAAAGAACATTTGTTATTGATTTACAAGGTTACACAAAAGTATTCCATTACATAATGGTATAGGGAGAACATTATTTTGTGCGCATTTTAATTGTAATCAACTATTTACAATTTTATGAGATTGATATATGAGAGTGATATTTTAAAACTTTGTTATCATACGAACGCACCTCATTTGCTACGCTTTACGTGCAATTTCCAACTTGTTTTTTCGTAACATGGTCTTTGGTGCAAAATAGCATGACATCTTTTTTAACCTGTTGTCTATTTTTATGAAAATACAAAGTTATTATTAAAATGATTACATTATTATAAAAGCACTCAATTCTAAAATATGGAATACCCCAACATTTGACATTCATATTCTTCTTCATATCTTTGTTGATACATATATAATTACAGTCCGAGAAACCATACGTGAAGTGTATTTGAAATGAAGCTTGTGTGTTACTAATAAATTAAGAGAAGGAATGTTGTCCAATTGTTTTGTTGACAAGAATTTCTATCTACCTCCCACCCCTCTGGCGCTAGGGCTGTGGAAAATTTCGAAAAACCCTGCGCCGCTTAGCTAGACGCGCTGGCGCATGGGTCACGTGATTCACTAGAGAACTGATATTAAAAACATTCTTTTTGTTTCTTTTTAGTTTAGTTGGTTTTATGTTTTGTGCTTGGATGCAGTAGAAAACTGCGTATTTTCGTGGCCTTCCAAAAGTGGAAGGAAATAAAATATTGTTTCGGTATTAACATGAAAAAGTTGCTAGAATATTCCTTGTAATTTAGAATCCTAATTTCTAATCAAGCAACTAAATGTATTCACCTCTGATATATCTATGTAAATATTGTATATACTGTACATTTCGATTTAAATATAATCTACAAAATTTTGCATGAAGAATATTATTTCGAAATGGTATACACAAAGCTTCAGAATACATGAAACTAAATATTGAATAGTAAATTAAGAACTTGTTTCATTTATGCTCTCCCACTTCTTGTTTTGACATTTCGTGGAATACATGAAGATAATCATTATTTTTTGGTGCCTCCACAACCGGGAAAAAAGGTAAGAAATACCTTTATTATTCTTCATGACTTTGAACATGATTTAGTGAAAATAACCTTTTTTCATGATAATATTTTTTGAACATTGAATTAAAATTTTAACATGGACAAGCCAGAAAAGATTAAAAGTAAGCGAGCTGCTGTTCGCGCAGCAGTTACTAAATTAATCACAAAATGTGATACATTGTTGTTAGTAGATATAGATAAAACTGATTCCGATTCTTTAATGGAATCATTAGAGCTTATAAATGAAAAGGAAGCTCAACTAAAGGAATTAGATAAGGAGATTGATGAGTTAATTCAGGATAAAACTGAATATGAAAAGGAATTAAAATCAACAGAAGAATATTCCGAAAAAATATCAAGTATGAAATTTAAAATTAAGATGAGATTTAAAAAATGCAAAATCGAAACTGAACCAAAAGTTTTACTAGAAACAACTAACGGTTCAAAAATCGGTAATAAACCAGTTTCGGCAGTGAAGCTGCCTAAGTTGAACATAGAAAAATTTTCTGGTGATGCAAGCCAGTTCTTAGAATTTTTCAATTTATTTACTAGTGCGATAGATTCAAATGAATCGTTATCAAAAGTTGAAAAATTCCAGTATCTTAAATCTTTGTTGTCTGGACCTGCATATAATATTGTAGCTGGTTTCGAATTGAATGATCAAAATTATTCTACATGTTTAAAGTTGTTAGAAGAAAGGTATGGGAAACGGGAAAACATAATAAATTGTTATATGAATAAAATTTTAAATCTTGAACCAGTGAAATCTAGTAATAATGTGACTTCGCTCAGAAAGTTATATGATAATATTGAAACTTGTATAAGAAACCTTGACGCTTTAGGAGTAACATCAGGCTCTTACGGTCATTTATTACTACCCATTTTATTACGATTATTACCTGAGAATTTGATTCTAGAGTTCCATCGTAAACGTGATCCCGATAAGGATTGTGAAATCACAGAGTTAATAAATTTTATTAAAACGGAATTAAGATGCCGTGAAGCTACTAATTTAGTAAATAATTCCCAAAGCAAGATTTTTGAAAATTCTAAAACCAAATCTGAAAATTCATCAAGTAAATATCAAAATTATCCCCAAAAGAAAAATATACCTTCAGCTGCTGCTTTAAATGCATCTACAAAACAGTTTTGCATATTTTGCAAGTCTTCTGATCATGTAGGACTAAACTGTTCAAAATTCACGGATGAGCAAAAACGATATAAATTAAAAAAGGAAGGTCGTTGTTACAAATGTTTTTATAAATCCCATTTATCTGATAAATGTAGAACAAAAATTAACCCTTGCTCTAAATGTGGTAACAATTCCCATAGTTATTTATTTTGTTTTAAAGAAACAACTAAAGAGAATCCTGAAAAAGAAACGAAAGGTGCAATTGTATCTATGATGTCAGAACAAAAATATGAGCGAAATAAATCTACATTACTGCAGACTTGTACAGTTTCTGTGTCTGCTGGTAAACAATGTCTGTTGGCTCGCGTTTTATGTGATAGCGGTTCTGAAAAATGTTTCGTGAAGAGATCTTTAGTTCAAAAATTAAAATTGAAGCCATTGCGAAAGGAAAATTTATTGATTTATCCATTTGGGCGGAGACGCCCTTATGAATCATGTTACGAAGTTGTTGCTCTTGAATTATCCAGTATTGTGCAACCTATCAATTCATTAACGATCGAAGCTCTTGTAGTTGACAATATAACCGGAGCTTCCGTAAAAACCTTAGAACCGGAACTTCTAGACATAATGAGAACAAGGGGCTACAAGCCTGCTGATACAGGTCTTGAACAAGAAATAAATATTTTATTAGGGTCTGACTTTTTATGGAAAATATTAAAGGGAATCGAGGGAAAACTTACAAAAGAGTTATATGTTGCAGAAACTATTTTCGGTCATACAGTGCAAGGGCAGATAGAGTCAAATAAAAAAGAAATAGCTTGTTTTCGTGTTTCGGTTGAAAATATTAACACTCAGCTGAAAGCATTTTGGGATCTCGAAGCAATTGGCATTGCTGAAAGCAAAGAGAAGAACATTACCGATCTTGAGGTAATAAAAGAATTTAAAGAAAATCTAAAATTTGTAAATGGGCGTTATGAAACGAAATTATTGTGGAAAAATTCTCGTGAATTGCTTAGAAATAATCTTGAAGTTGCAAAGAAGCGGTTTTCCTGTTTAGAAAACAAATTTCTGAAAAATGACTCTTTACTTAAGGAATATAACTCCATTTTTGCTAGAGCAATTTAATGAGGGTGTAATAGAATCGTGCACCGATCAAGATTCCAATAATTCTTATTATCTGCCACACAGACCTGTTATCCGTGACGACAAAACTACAACAAAAATGCGCATCGTTTATGATGATGCTTCTTCCAAATATGGTGATTCTCTATCATTAAACGAATGCTTGAATCATGGCCCTAATTTGAATCCTAATGTTTTAGATATCATTTTGAAATTCCGTTTACACAAAATTGCTTTTTCGGTTGATATTGAAAAAGCTTTTCTTCAAATATCAATAGACGAAGAAGATCGCAACTATCTTAGATTTTTATATTACGAAGATTTTGATAAGAATAAAAGCATAGTACCCTATAGAATGACCAGAGCTACTTTTGGTGTCACCTGCAGTCCCTTTATCCTCGCATGTACTATTAAGCACCATATTAGTAAATATAAAAACTCTCATAAAAACGCATTTGAAATTCTAAATTCGTCTCTGTATGTAGATGATTTGTTTTCAGGAGAAAACGATGTTCTCGAAGCTTTTAACTTATCTAAAGAAGCTGTTAATATTTTGAAAGAAGGAGGTATGAAGTTAAGAAAATTTGAAAGTAATTCTGAGGAACTTAGGAAAAAATGGCTCGAAGAAAACATACCCCTTTCGATTTCTGACTCCCCAAATACTTCTCTAAAAGTTCTAGGACTTATATGGGACAATGTAGAAGATAATTTGGGACTAGAATTACGATCATTGTTGGCAAATTTAAGCAATAATTCTTGTACAAAACGCAATGTTTTGAAATTTGCAGCTATGTTATTTGATCCAGCCGGATTTATTTCCCCTTTTATCATTCGTATCAAATGCATTTTACAAAAACTTTGGCTAATGGGAATATCATGGGATGAAATTTTTTCTGGTGAACTAAGAAATAATTGGCAAAATTGGCTTTCTGAAATTCCGGATCTCACATACTTGAAAATTCCCTGGCACTATTTTAACAGCATGATTATAGAAAAGGAACATCTTCAATTGCATATTTTCACTGATGCTAGCCCTAATGCGTATGGTGCAGTAGCATACTTACGGTATCCAATTTCTAAGGATAAATTTAAAACTAGTTTTCTAATGTCTAAGTCTAGGGTTGCTCCCTTGAAGAAGTTAACTCTGCCCCGTCTGGAACTCATGGGAGCACTTATTGGAGCCAGAATGGCAAAGTTTATTACCAATATTATTCAATTAAACAATACTATTTTCTGGTCGGATTCAGAAATTGTTCTTCATTGGCTTAAAGGGCCAAAGGAAAAATGGAAACCATTTGTTAGTAATAGAATCGCTGAAATTCATCATTTGTCTGACCCCAATTTATGGAGACATTGTGACGGCAAACTTAATCCGGCAGATTTGATAACGAGAGGTTGTTCTGTGAAACATTTAATAAATTCTCAAAAATGGTGGTTTGGGCCTGAATTTCTTTCCCTTCCTGAAAATCAGTGGCCTAGGGTTAAAATTGCTGCATCACGATTACTTGATGTTTCTGAAGAGAAGTCTCGAAAAGCAGCAACCATTTCTTGCGTTGTTCAAACAAATAAAGCTGATGTAATTCCCATTTTCAATTTAGAAAAATATAGCTCACTAAAGAAATTGTATCGAGTAACTGCATGGGTATTTATATTTATTTATAATCTGAAATCAAAGGTTGAAAAGAGAGATTTATTAGAATTATCAGCTGAAGAAATGTTACATGCTGAAAATTTCCGGTTAAAACTAGTACAGGAAGAAAGTTTTCGTGAAGTTTTAAAATGCTTTAAATATAAAAAGAGTATCACTAAACAATCAAATCTTCTTCAGTTAAATCCTATTTTGTCAGATGAAGGTGTTCTGTTGGTACGAGGACCGTTACAAAAGTCCGATTTCTCATTTTATGAAAACTACCCTGTTGTGATTCCGGAAAAACACAAATTTACTGAATTAATCATGAAAGATCTAACAACTGTTCTTATTTCTTTGTTTTCGTGTCTTCTTTACGCATTCAGAGCTACTAGGACGTTTGTCAGCTTATCATCTGTAATATCAACTGGAATTCTCTTTTTCCGGAGCAAACCTGTTGCATTTAATACTTCAAGGATGTTGAATTCTTCATGTGAACTTGAACGTGCATGGACAGAACTTGACTTAGATGAAATAGTATTGAAAATTGTGCATTTTCTATATTCAAATACTTGCCAGACTGTTGTTGGTGGTTATGATGAACATTTGTTTTCACAGACAGCTAAAAATCATCTTATCGTTGCATTTTTCTCATTTTGCTTTCCACTAATACAACATTTGTTGCTAACACGCAAATCTAATATGACATTGCTTGAACAGATTCTCACTATTATCTCTGAACATCTTGACGTTAGAGAAATTGATCAAACTTCAGAAAAAATTTATCAAGAAAGCCTGCCAACAGTGCAATTATTTGATGTACTGACTAAAGTTATTTGTGTTACTACTGGACAAAATTGGAATCTTTTCATAATCACTCTTGTGAAAGTTAGTGAAATTTCATCTGGGGATGACAACTGTGAGGTTACAACTATGGATAAAACTGATGTCTTACTTTCAGCTCTTCTTTTGTATGAAGAAAAGGCCAGATTTGCTGCACTACAGTGTTTAAAGGATCTGGAAGTAGTTTTACCTGATGTTGACTCAGACCATGAAAATGGGATGGATGTTGTGCAGCTCCTATTTGTGACATGTTTTGATCCAGCAGAGCAAAATGCTACCACTACACAAGATTTGTGGAAGAGATTAAACTTCTCCAAATTGCCTGACTTGTGTGAGCATATTTTACATGATGTGATCAATAATGAAATTCTGCAAGCTGCTGCTGATGCTCTTGTTGACCTCATCTATGACTTTTCTGAATATATTGAATCTATCATTAAAGACTGTTTTATAGACTCAAAAATTGCATTTGACTTTAAGAAGAGAAAAAAAAAGAAAAAACTTTGAACATTTTTTTGCTATTGACTTTTAAAGACCTTTTTATGCTTTTAACTTTAAAAAAACTTTTGTTTGCTAATATTAATCTTTAATTTGATTTTGTTTTGAATGTTATAATAATTTGTATAGATTTAAATTGTTTCTATTTTTTTCTATTTTTAGTAGCAGACCTCTGTCTAGAAAAAATTAATAATTTAACTTTATTATTTTGTTTGAAATCCTGTAAGTATATATTTGATTTGTATTGCATTTATGTATAATTGTTTATTCTAGAATAGTTTTATTTTCTACTTTAATTATTTTGAATCCCCTTTTTGATGAACCCTTGTTCATCGGGGGGGAGTTTGTGGAAAATTTCGAAAAACCCTGCGCCGCTTAGCTAGACGCGCTGGCGCATGGGTCACGTGATTCACTAGAGAACTGATATTAAAAACATTCTTTTTGTTTCTTTTTAGTTTAGTTGGTTTTATGTTTTGTGCTTGGATGCAGTAGAAAACTGCGTATTTTCGTGGCCTTCCAAAAGTGGAAGGAAATAAAATATTGTTTCGGTATTAACATGAAAAAGTTGCTAGAATATTCCTTGTAATTTAGAATCCTGATTTCTAATCAAGCAACTAAATGTATTCACCTCTGATATATCTATGTAAATATTGTATATACTGTACATTTCGATTTAAATATCTACAAAAGTTTGCATGAAGAATATTATTTCGAAATGGTATACACAAAGCTTCAGAATACATGAAACTAAATATTGAATAGTAAATTAAGAACTTGTTTCATTTATGCTCTCCCACTTCTTGTTTTGACATTTCGTGGAATACATGAAGATTCATTAAGGGCAAGTGCAACAAGATCTTATTATTATTGGATGTATTATGTAACAAAAAGCTTTTATAAAATACTTTTTAATAGTAACTACCGTACTTACTCGTGTATAGGGCGCACGCGTGTATAAGGCGAACCCGTACTTTACAAGTAAAAATGGCGATTTTTTAAAATCTCGTATATAAGGCGCTCCGTAAATTTGATAGGCTAATGAAGAATGACCAAATAAATTTATGTAAAAAAAAAAAAAAAAAAAAAGTCGAAACAAACATTACACTGGACCAGAAAACAAGACGAATATGCATTTTTAGACTTCGGGTTTTAAGAGAATGACGGGAAATAGGAATGAGTGACGGTAAAAAGAATTGCTAATTAGCGTTTAGATAAACTAGTACATCGTACCCGGGGTTCCCGGGTCACAGAGCAAAGTTTTTTTTTTCTATTTTTTTTTAATTAAAAAGTCCAATAAAATTTTTCTACGTAATATGCTTTTTAAACTGCCAACTAATTCCAAACAACAATTTTATATGAAACATATTAATTATGCAATTATATAAAGCTTTGAAAATTATCGGTACTTCTGTATTAGACGCAAGATAGAAGTTATTAGCCAAACATTTTGCCAAAGAATAAAATTGCATTCGTTCAGTTTTTAAAACCAACTAAGAAAATATGGCACACAGAGATATTCTTCAAAATACATTTTTGTTGTTGATTGATGTATCTTTTGTAAAATAAGCTTACAACGAACTAAAAGTCATTAAATTGATAAATAAAAACGAAATAAAACCGACAAAATTCACTGGGTTTTATAACCGACAATATTTTGTCATAACAGGTTTTTAATTGCTATTTTTTTCAGTTGCTATGAAAAAATGGCAACTAAAATATACAGTGATCTGTTATTTTCCATGGAGAAAAGAGATAAATGCAGGTGCAGTATGCGATTAAAATGATTTGAATGGGCGTTATTCTTCCAATTTAAGTCTCTTATTCGGCCCAAACAAAACTATCTCGTGGAACAGAGACCGAATTCTTTAACATCAATTTTTCTCTAACCGAAAAAATCTGATTATATTTTAGCATTCTAAAATAGCATTTCATTGTATTTTGAATTGAAACTGTATCGCTAAAAGTTTTCCTTTTTTGCGAAAGCACGCGGTTGTGTTTGATGCAACGCATCAAGTTTCAGACTTACATTTTTGATGTCATCTCCACACTGTAAAAAAAAAATTGGGAAACTTACAAAAATTTTTCTAGTAGAATTGTATTCCAAGAACTTTTTATGTAACGGCAACAATAAAAATTCATGTAACAGATACAGATTTGCACTTTGAATCAAACAAATTTTAAGGTTACTAAGAATTTTTTTGGGAAATCGTATTCCAAGAACTTTTTAAGTGACGATAACGAGCATTATAGATAAAATTTTAGTAAAGTTACCAAAATTTTAGTAAATTCTTTTGTAAAGTTACAGATGGTTTTAGTTTTGCTTACAAGTTTTGTAGATTGACATCATTTTCTTGTACAGTGTACACATAAAATTTTAGTAAGCATAAGAGATTTCGGTTAATTTAGATTACTAAGGTTACAGATTTTTTTTACAGTGCAGTCACCAAATTGCATCTTTCTTCTTTTTTTTTTTTTTTTTTTTTTTTTTTACTCTATGGCTATTTTTCTTTATTTCCCACATAAATGCGATACTCAAGATGCCACCATCAGAGAAGTTGAACTAAAAACTACAAAAAAATTAATAACTCAAAAACAAATTGAAATACAGTTTTCTAACAAACTGCATTTAAAAGTGCATTTTTTTCTCTATACGATGGTATAAAGATTGAAAACGTGCTATGTCTAGAAGTTTAAAAATTTGCAATAGCGAAAATTGCAAAACCGAAATTTCATCGGAAGGTGTTGCCATTCAAAACATGACGTATGCGTTACGCACAGATACGTTTGGCCTTTATTATATAGATAGATATGCTGTAAAACTTCAATTAAGTAACATTTTCCGAGTTTTAATATCTTTGAATAATTTCTTGTTTCATATGTATATCGTTCGACTGCATACAACAGTAAAAAATTATTCCGTGTATAAGGCACACCTAGGAGTTTTGCCCTAATTTTTGGGGGAAAAAAAGTGCGCCTTATACACGAGTAAATACGGTATTTCTTTTAAGTGTTATTTGCTATAATGTTTTTTCATATATAAAATAATATTATATCGAATTCTCTTCTTTGAATCATAAAAGTATGCGGAAATAAAAAGATAGCCAGTTTTGTATATCACTTCAAAAAAAAAAAAAAAAATTGATAACGATATTATTACCGAGTGGGAAGTGGGGGGGGGGGGGGGAAGGGAGTCCAAAATTACCAAAAAGTTGATAAAGTTATATTTACACAGCCCCATAGCCGTATTTCCAGATACACTAACACGCCATGAAAGAAAAAGTGTACTTAAATGGGTGGGAAGGGAGGAGGCAGGTGTGCGGGAAATCACTGAAATCCTAATTTATGTATGCGCAAAAATATAATATTTTATAAATTCCTATTTAAATTTTATATTTCATAGTAATTTTCGGAGAAATAATTGTAGGAAAATAATTATTGTTACGTTGAAACTTTAATGGAAGTGTTCAATTAACGCATCTAGTAAGTTAACACATCTAAATGCATGTTATTATAATTTTTCAAATTTTGCTTGCAGAAGATGTGATCTTATTAATTCTTTCAGTGGCAAATAATTGTGTTTCGTAATTGTTGATTTCATATTGGTCTTATCGAAAAAATATTTGAAAATAAGGAAATGTAATTTTAAAACTTCTATTCACAAAAAGTATAACTAAAATTTAATTCAAAGATCCTTGAGCAAATTTTGACTAAAATTAAGTGGGATACAATACTATCGTCCCTTAAGGCTCCGTCTCTGGCCGACGAAGAGCTCGCTAGCTAATGCTAATCCTATGGGCGGATTATTTGCTAATATCTGGTTTGCATTTTGGCATTTTTTTTATTGGATATCTGAGGTGGATGCCGACATCGCTCCTTTTTTATTTTTTCGATTTTGAACGCAGATATTTTTTATTAAGTTAGTTTCATTTTCAAAACCGAGCTCGAAAGGGAAACTGCCTTTTTAAGAAATATCTGCAACCAAAATCGAAAAAATAAAAAAGAAGCGATGTCGGCATCCACTTCAGCTATCCAATAAAAAAAAAAATACTTAAAACTATCAAAATGCAAACCAGATATTAGAAAATAATTTCCCCATAGGAATAGCATTAGCTACACTGTAAAAAAAAAAGGGTCGATCTACTAAAAAAATTTTAGTGATCCTTGTAATTACTAAAAAATTTTTTGTAATCTTACTCGGTTACAAGGAATCTGTAAGAATTGCTAGAAAAAACCTAGCAACGAATAGAGTTAATAGTTTTACATTTTTAATAGCTATTACTAAAACTCACTTTATGTGGCCGTAATAGCCTAGTTGTCATATCACGGAACTCCAGGCTGAAAGTACCCGGGTTCGATGCCGGAAGCCACCAAATAATCATCGAATGTATGCAATGTAAGTACTCGTTAAATAAAGGGATTATGAAAATCCTGTCGTAGCAGTTACCATGGCTAATTATCTCTGGACTTTCCCTCCCCTTTAGAAACATGTCAAAATCGAGCAGGTAGCAATGTTTGGGGCTGCCATCTATTACAGCTTTGCCGAAAAGCTTCCGCTACAGAAGTCTTTCTTTTTACCCATTGGATGCAGCTTGAAGGAAGCTACTGCCCTTCGGGCACACGTAATGGTTACTAAAAATAATTTTGCAGCTGTTACTAAAATATGCTTGGTGGCTCATACTAAAATATTTTAAGTTAGTTATACAAAAATTTCTTTTGTTCAGTTTACAAAAAAATGTTTGTTTCACTTGCAAAAAAAAAAAAAAAAAAAAAAAAGTTCGTAATGGTTACTAAAAAATTCTGTGGAATACAAATTTACTAAAAAAATTTTAATAACCTCTTGAATTTTTTTTTTTTTTTTTTTTTTTTTTTTTTTTACAGTGTAGCGAGCACTTCGTTGGCCAGGGACAGGAGCCTTAAGGGTTAAAAGGTAGAACTAACCACAGCCAAACTCGATGATTTCTTCCTAATCGAGTTTGGCCGTGAACTGACATATTGCATTGCTTATTATAAAACGAAAGTGATTTTCAAAATTTCTTTATTTTCCAATATAACTATTTTTTCATGATTTTCCAAATTATCAAGATTTTCAAATGCCTCAATTAAAAAAAAAAAAAAAAAAAATAACGTCTAGTCATGCGATAAGAAAAAGGTGCAATTCATTTTTTTTTTTCTTGGTTGAATTTAAATTTTAGATTTTTACACAAAATGTACAAATAATTTTGATGTTTTATATAAAAATAATAATAAGTATATTTTAAGCTATTGCTTCCATTTTTATTTATTTTTATTATTTATTTATTTATTTATTTATTTATCTTTATTTGGACTTGTGGTCATGACAGTAACTTACTAAGTTTGGCTTATCTGAAATTAAAATAATTAGTCGTTATTAATTAAATAAATTTCAAATTAGAAATGGGACAAATAAGGTAAAGCCCGTCGAATTTCGCCGAAAGAAAATGTTTAAGAAAGAACTGTTTCATTGATTTACAATAAACCTACAAAATTAGTTACAATAAAAAATGCACTTTATGTTGGTAAGTCAAATTCATAAAAAAAAAATTACATTTAAACGAAAGTTAACAAAATACTGCTTCTGTAAAACGGAGTTGTAGAAACTGTTTAAATTAAACTTTAATCGTACATGTAAGCAGTAAAAAATAATAAAGATCTGTTATTATAATAAAGTTATCAATTAAAACTCTCATGGTAGCATTCCAAAATGAATTTTTTTTTTTTTTTTTTTTTTTTTTTTTTTTTTTTTTTTATGGTATTTTCATTTGATCATTTAGAAATCATTTCGAATTTGAAGTCTCGATACTATTAACTGAAACAGATGCTAAAGTATTTATGTATTTTTTTAAGTATAAATGAAATTTTGTAAATGAATCCAAAATTCAGCGGGTTCTATAAAAGACAATATTCTTGGCACAGTACGTACCTTAATTAATTAATTTATTTATTTTCATTTTTAGTGATAAAATGGCAATATAAAGATTATGTAATCTGCTTTTTTTTCGGCTTTATTCCCTTTGCTTTTAATAGACTTTAGTACTTCTGTTGCCATGTTTAGAAAACGGTGTTAAAAAAGAAAAAAAAAATAATTAATGTTTCAAAAACAAATTCAGATAGATTTTTCAAATAAATTGCATTTAAAAGTACATTTTTTTCTATACGATGGTGTAAAAATTGAAAATGTGCGATGTTTAGAAGTTTAAAAATTTGCAATAGCAAAAATTGCATAACCGAAATTGCATTTCAAATTTCAAAGTGTTACCATTCGCAAAATGACGTATGCGTTACTCACAGATACGTTTAGACTTTATAATACAGATAAATAGATAGATAGTTAAATTTATTAAAAACTGAGCTCTTTTGATGGTCTAAAAAAAAAAAAAAAAAAAAAAAAAAACTCAATTTTTATTTAAAAAATGACTGTATATATTTTTTAAATTGATTAAAAAAAACCACTAAATTAAAATAAATAAATAAATAAATAAGTTGTACACAGTGTGCGCACAAGTACATAAGAAAAGAGCCGACTAAATTTGAAGTGAATCAATTCATTAGTTTTTGTGTAATTACGATCACCGATAATTTGAAAAATGTCACTTTTTGAGAAAATCAGGTTTAAAGTTTTTAAGATTTTTAAGTAAGGTATTACACAAGAAAGAAAAATAGTGAACACGTCCGATGGGCGATAGCTATCACGCGTGCATGCATCTCTATGCCTGCATTTACGCAATGTCAATATCCGTTTTAGGCATTTTATCTTTCATCTTAGGTAAATTCAAAATTAGACGATAGATGGCACCATTAGCTGCTTTTAATGGATTTTAAAGAGTGGCGGCGAAAAATTGAAATATTTTGAAGATTATTTTAAGGAATGAAGTATAAGTAATTGAAAAACTAATAATTCGTCGTTTTTTTTCTATAGCTTTAATTTATATATTTTTTTTACTGAAATTTGTTCATATATTACGCCGGAAACCTGCAGCCGCGTTGATCAGTACCAAAATATCTGGGCTTTATGGGCATCCTAAATTCCTGTAGAAATAAAAAAAAATATTAAAATCGCAGCTTCTTCCATTAAAATAAGTATTTAGCTAAAGGCCATCGGCTCAAACTTTTGATTTTTTTAAAAGGATGAAAATGACTTCTTCTTTCTTGTTCTTTCTTTCTTTCTTTCTTTCTTTTTTTTTTTTTTTTTTTTTTGTAAGTTTATATTTTGTCGAAAAGTTAATAAAATTTAAAAAAAAAGATTTGCGGTATTTTCGACTTAAAAAAGAAAGGATTTTTTTAATGTAAATATAGAAATAACTTCGTGAAATTCTAAATTTCGGAAGGAAGGCGTTTTGATGGTCTGGGAGTGAAGAGAAGGGGCGAAGTTACCCAGGGCCGAAACTAGGATCGCCAAAACGAAAGGCGCCAAATAAGGCACCAGCTTGTGGATTTTATTTGTCGTTTCATACAAAAATATACATATACATGAAATACAAAGGAACTCATAATTAATGTTAAAACCATGCTGGGAGCGTTCATTTCAAATTTGCAAAAGAGGAAATAACTTTATATATACATTAAAATAATCTGCTACCTAAAACAAATACTAACCCAGATTTGAATTATACCTCATCTATTCATGCAAGGGAAAAAAATCCTTTAAAACTATTGATATGCAAGTGAGAAATTTTAAAAAGAAAGCTTCTATATGTTTAACATTAGTGACTGATTTAGTTTAGTTTATTTTATGACGGCCGATTATCAACTCATGGAATACAGAGGATGGGGTGCCCTCCGTGGTAGTCTTTCTAAGGAAACCTAACCCGTGCTTACGCAAAGAAATCCAAGGTTCGAAGAAAACCACGAAAAACTCCGAACGGTTAGGCCGACAAACGTTTTAAAAGGATAAAAATGGCTTCTACTTCTTTTTTTTTTTTTTTTTTTTTTTTTTTTTTTTTTTTTTTGTAAGTTTACATTTTGTTGAAAAATTAATAAAATTTAAATAAATAAATAAAAAAAAAGATTTGCGGTATTTTCAACTTAAAAAAGAAAGGATTTTTTTTAATATAAATATAGAAATAACTTCATAAAATTCTAAATTTCGGAAGGAAGGCGTTTTGATGGTCTGGGAGAGAACAGAAGGGGCGAAGTTACCCAGAGCCGAAACTAGGGAGATGCAGAGTTAGCCTGTGCCCCGATCGCCAGAACGAAAGGCGCCAAATAAGGCACCAGCTTGTGGATTTTATTTGTCGTTTCATACAAAAACTAGTCGTTGGAGGCCACCGTAATACTTACCCATCATACATATGCATAATATAAAATATGAAAATAATACATGTGTAACTTATTTATAAAATGCATCGCAATTCCAAAATAAAATTTTAACGCACATTTAAATAGTTTTAATATACATAGTAATGATTTATTAATGAATTGCTGATGAGCCAATTTCGACACATTATATAAAACGCCAAAATACTCAAGTAATACCCGATTGCGTAAAAGAAACATCCTTATAACTCCAAAAATAATAATCATATTAACTAGCAATTTATTGCATCGGATGAATAGTCTCATTTCCAATTAAAATATATCTTTTAATTCCAATTTGAATGAAATACGGGGTCATGAAAAATCAAAGAATGTGAAAAACAGGATTAGTAATGTCTCAGCAACTAATAATCCGATTGACTTCGTTTTTATGCAAAATTTGTGTTATTTTATTGCCTTTTATGTCCACTCCTTAAAATAAAAAAATTCGAAAATTTTTATATACGTTTCATCATAATGAATTTTTTGAGAGTCCGAAAAAAATAGTTCCGAATAATCGAGGTTACTGATATTAAATAGGCTTCGTCCCATTCTTACATACTAAGTACATACAAAATTTCAAGTCTCTATCTCAATTTGTTCGGGAGATAGAGCGGTTACAGACAGACAGACAGACACACAGACGGACGGACAGCAAATTTTTTTTTCTAAAAATATGTTTTTCGGAATCTCCAGTGTCCGAAACGTGTAAATCCGTCAAAAAAATTTTTCGATTTTCAAAACGATTGCAAGACTTACCCTATACGACGTATGATGTATAAGTAATAACTTTATATCAAAATAATCTGCTATCTAAATCGAAAAAACAAATACTAACCCAGATTTGAATTATATCTCATCTATTCATGCAAGAAAAAAAAATCCTTTAAAACTATTGATATGCAAGTGAGAAATTTTAAAAAGAAAGCTTCTATATGTTTAACATTAGTGACTGATTTAGTTTGGTTTATTTTATGACGGCCGATTATCAACTCATGGAATACAGAGGATGGGGTGCCCTCCGTGGTAGTCTTTCTAAGGAAACCTAACCCGTGCTTACGCAAAGAAATCCAAGGTTCGAAGAAAACAACGAAAAACTCCGAACGGTTAGGCCGACGGCCGCGCTTGGGTTCGAACCCAGCACCTGCCATCTACCAGTTGAGAAGTCTGAACCCCTCGGTCACTGGTAGAGCAACATAAGCGATGCGTGACTAATGAAGATTTTTAAGCTAATGTTAATCTTGTGGGAGCGTTGTTTACTTATTGCTTGCTAGCTTTTTAAATATTATTAAATTATTTTTATTTTTTAAGAATTTTCTTCTTTTTTGCATAGGGTACCTGAAGTCGATTATTTTCATTGTGCGTGATTAGAGGGGGGGCGAAAAAAATCCATGGACCTAAACTAGCCGCATGCAACCTACGGACATTTTTTTTTATTATTATTGAATTTTCATTCTATATTTTTACATTTTAAGAAATATAAAAAAATTACTCTCAGAAAACAATTAAAACATATGGAAAAAAGAGAAAAATTGAAGAGAAAAATGGGAATTTATTCCGTATTTGCTATATTTAAATGCAAAAATAATAATGAATTCTCTTATATGTATACATATATTTTTTTTTCTGATAGTCTTAAATTTCAATGATAATAAAATGTTCAACCAGTGTTAATAAAATTTCAATGTTCAATAAAAAAAAAACTAACTAAAAACTAAAAAGGAAAAACGCACAATAAAAGTTATCAATCTCAAATATATTACAAAATAAGTCCGTTTAAAAACATTAAAATGCAAGCGAGAAATCTGCAAACAATACTCCCATAGAATTAACATTAGCTTGAGTGTTTTTTTTTTTTTTTTTTTTTTTTGTGACTAATGAAGGTTTTTAACATTAACACTGTCTGCCTTGAAATCCAAATATTGTTGATTTCTTTTACCTGGATGTAATACTTATTTGCTCGAATGGTAAAATTATTTTATTTGCACTGAATATCGTTTAGCGTATTTTGCATGCACTCTTTTTAGGTGCGTTCGTAATTATGTAAATACGTAGCACCTATAGTTTTCGTTCAGTCCGTCCGTCTGTCTGTCCGCATATAACAACGCAAAAACTACCGAAACGAATCTTTTGAAATTTAAAATATATAATTATTACATAATTTTGTCGAGTCATTTCAAATTTTATGAGAATCGGATGGATAGATCAATTACAGGGACGATCAAAAGTATTCTGTTACATTACGGTCAATGGGGAAAAATGTTGCAAATGCATTTTAATCGTTTGAAATTTAAATTACATACTTATTACGTAATTTTGTCAGTCATTTCAATTTTTTTGAAAATAGGATGCATAGATCAAATACAGGGATAATCAAAAGTACTCCGTTACATTACAGTCAATGGAAAAAAAAAGTTTCAAATGCATTTTAATAATATTACACTCATTCGAACATAATAATATTGATATGCATCATAAAGTACATATTATAATATAGATTTTGCATAATCTGTTGTGCAAAGAACTTTGTTATTGATTTACTAGGCCACACAAAAGTATTCCATTACATAATGAGTATATAGAGAGAACATTGTTTGTTGCGCATTTTAATTGTAATTAACTATTTACAATTTTATGAGATTTATATATGAGAGTGATATTTTTAAAAGTTTATTATCGTACGAACGCACCTCATTTTCTACGCTTCACGTGCAATTTCCAACTTGTTTCCCATGTTGTGCGTCGTTATCAGCCATCTTTTTCATCATCTCCATATTCTATTCTTCTACAACTTCAAACAAAATGCTAACCTCAATTAATGAATTTATTTTTCATATATTGTTTCATTTAAAACATTACCAGTTAAAACAAAGTGTTACCCGCCTTCGACTTTGATTTTTTTTTTTCCTTTATGTATATTTAGGAAACTCTCGGCATTCGAATAATGAAACATGACAAAACAATGTTACCTCATAAATAAAACAAAAACCAAATAAAATTAACTTATCATCAGAATTTACAATCGTTTTTTAACTGATAAAGAATGGGTTTTCTTATAAATTCTCACAACAAGTTATTTCCAAAGAAAAATCGTTAAATTTATAGCTAAATAAAATTGCAGATAAGTATGAAGTTAGGGATTTTCCAATTGGCTGCATCTGGAAAGTATAGAAACGAAAAATATATCGAATTTCAATTCGATTTCATTACGATTTTATTCGAAACACATATTTTTAATTCTGAAAATAACTTTGAAAGAACTGTAAAAGAATTGTCCTAGTTATTTGCCGTAAGCTCAAAAGAGAAAAAAAAAAGGATCAAATGAAATACTGTGTATTTCATTCCCAAAAACTTTAGAACGTTGAAAAAGTTGAGAAAGTTTTATTATCGACTTTCTTTTCTGTAAATGTTTGGAAAGTTTTATTATCTGTATACATGTTTTTATTTAAATGAGTTTTATAACGTTCACTTAAATGTATTGGACAAAAGTTTTACAATTTATTAATATTATTTTTAATGTAAAAAGAATCCTACACGCTAGAGTTTTTCGTAGATAAGGTTATACTTGATGGTGGTGCGAACTCCAAAACTATATTTCCAATCAACACACGAACCTGTCAAATACTAGTCAGGTGTGGCAATCCCAAAACTTTTTTCTATCTCATACATGTTAATATTTCTTGAAAAATGCAGTATAGCAGCGCCACCGGTTAGGTGATTTACACCAAAATCTAATCGACATATGTTAACTTATAACTGAATCTGAAGTTTAATGAAAATCAATGCATTAATTTCTGAGATAGGGCTATTGTGAATATCTTTAAAAATTCTGCATAAAAGAGCCACCTGTTGGCTGATTTACACCAAAATCTAATCAACATATGTTAACTTATAACTGAATCTGAAGTTTAATGAAAATCAATGCATTAATTTCTGAGATATATCTTTAAAAATTCTGCATAAAAGAGCCACCTGTTGGGTGATTTACACAAAAAATGTATCAGGATCAATTTTTATCAGGTATTAACTGAATCTGAAATTCGATGGAAATCCATGTATTAGTTCTTGAGATAGAAATGCTGTGATAATTATGAATATTGCAATACAGTAGTGACATCTGATGAGCGATTTGCACCAAATTATAACAAAGACTAACTGAATCTAAAGTTTTATAAAAATCCGTGCATTAGTTCTTAAGATATAGCTGTTATGAAAATCGTGAATAATGTAGAATAGCAGCGCCACCTGTCGAGCGATATACGTAAAAAAAACTAATAAGCTCCAGTTTCTTTTGAGGTCTAACAGAATCTAAAGTTTTGTGAAATTCCATTCATTATTCTTGAGATAGAGTGCCCACAAAATTTTTTTAACATACTGACTCACAGAGTGACAGACAGACTCACAGTCAGACATTTTCTAAAAACCATCAAATCGTGTTTAGGAACTTCTACAACGTAGAAATCCATCGAAAACCGGTAGTCGAAATTTTTCACGAATTCAACACTTTCTTCTTGTAACAGATAGAAGAAAATAAAAAAAAATTATCGACCTGGAGAGACCTAAACCTGACAAAAGAAATTTTAATGATGCGAAATCCGACTGATTTCAATCCGAATCAGAAATGGTGGCCAAGTGGTTCTGACCTCTCAACTGGTAGACAGAAGGTGCTGGGTTTGAACCCAGTCGCGGCGGTCGGCCTAACCGTTCGAAGTTTTCGTGGTTTCTTCGAACCTTGCGTAAATATGCGTTAGGTTCCCTTAGATGGACCCCCACGAAGAACGCTCTCCCCTTGGGCTTATATCCCTCGAGTAAATAATCGGCCGAAACAAAATAAACCAAACCAAACCGAAAGAGGAATGAAAGAAAATTGATCTATATCTTAATGCAATTACAAAAACATAGTCTGTAACTATACCTTTGATATTAATTTCTACCTTTTTTTTTCCATATAAATTATATATTTAACAATGTTCAAATAAATAATTTTTTTACTTCAAAATTAATCAGGGTTTTCTGAAAGTAATTGATATATATAAATAAATTCTGGAATCGTATAGCCATGTTTTTTATTACGCCTATTTATGCAAAAATTAATGTAGCTCATAAATAATATTTTGTTTAAACAATTTATTAATAATTTTATTAGCAAAAATATGATTTTGAATTTTAAAGAAAATACCTAAAATATATTTGATTCCATTCAAGATATCTCTCTCTCCAAAAAAAAAAAAAAAAAAAAAAAAAAAAAAAAAAAAAGAAAGAAAAAGAAAAAGAAAAAAAGAAAGAAAGAAAGAAACATTTCAGTATTTTTTACTTTCTGCTACTTTACAAGATGAAAGTATTGGATTCGTGAAATTTTTCGAAACCCGGTTTTCAACTGATTTACACGTTTTATAGGTCAGAGAACCCGAAAAACATGATTTTACATAATGCCTGTCTGTAAGTCTGCGAATCTGTTAGTCAGTCTGTCTGTATGTGAAAAAACAATTGTGGGCGCTCTGTCTCAAGAACTAACTTAGTTAGTACTTGATAGTACGTGGTGCTGATTACGTTTTGGTTGAAACAGTCGGCGCATTCATGCTGCATTATTCGTGATTCTTGCAATAGCTCTATCTCAAGACCTAATGCACGGATTTCACAAAACTATAGATTCTGTGAGATCATGATATAAACGAGATCTGTTAGTTTTTGGTGTATATCGCTCAACAGTGGCGCTGCTATACTGCATTATTTACAATTTTCACGATAGCTATATCTCAAGAACTAGTGCATGAATTTTCATAAAACTTTCTAGTTAATTAGTACTTGATATAGCATAGTGCAGGTTACGTTTTAGTGCTAATCACTCAACAGGTGGCGTTGCCATGGTGCATTATTCATGATTATCACAATAACTCTATCTCAAGAACTAACGCACAGATTCGGATTCTGTGAGACATTTTAGAAATCACTTTTAGGATTTTCCTGATTTCTAATAAATTAATCATAATTGATGTGTCTACTTGGCAATACAGTTGAAAACGAGCCAAGAGAGACAGTTTCCAATAATTCATTATTGTTCCAATATTGCTAACTCCTCTTGTCTTGTCTAAGTTTGTTAGTTATTGGGTTATTATATATTCATTGTAGATGTTAAATAGTAGTACTGTACAATAATTATATATATAATATATATATACATATATATATACACCGACAGTGCTTAAAATATATTATTTTAAAACCTTCCAGCACCACAATCTTTTAAGTCCATAATATTTTAGCTCTATTTTTAGGCCGACATTTTAAAACTCAAATAATTGAACCATTTTGTACTACATGTTCCCTTAATGAGTAAATAATCTTTATATATATATATATATATATATATAGAACCATTAGATAATACTACAAATCAACATCAAAATATGGAATAACTCGTTAAATAATAAACTATATCAAACATAAGGAGTTGGCAAAAATTGGAACGATATTGGAAATGTGGTATTTAGCTCGTTCTCAAGGGCAATGCTAAATAGACATATTAATTGCGATTAATTTCCCCTCATCTTATTAACACAAACATTAAACAATTAATATTTGATGCAGTGCGGCAACACCTGTCGCACATTTCTAAGGATGGCTCTGCCTTCACTCTAGAGTCGAACAGTGGAAATGAGAAACGCTGTACCACTTTTCAAAATTTTACATTCTTGGTGATCAAAGTGATCACGTGACAAACTGCGTGTGCATGCTTAAAATCATAGCAGTTAATTTTTGCAAACTTATAAATTTTTTTGAAAAATTTGAAGCTTTTTTACTAAAAGTTTATGCTGCATTTTTTTTTAAATTTTTAAAATTTATTGTAAATTTTAAAAAAATTTTGTAGTAAAAAAAATAGTTTGTGAATTTTTAAAAATTTTTTGTATATATATATATTTTTTTTTTTTTTTTCAAATATTTCTAGAAAATTTTTAAAATATTTTACTTATTTGCATATTTTTTTCATTCGTCATTTAATTTTAGGAGGCTTTTCAGTAATTTGTACATTTTTAAAAACATTTTTAGACAAAAGTAATATTTCTTTTACTAATCTTTAATTTTCTTAAAACTTTTTAGTGAATTTTATCAAAACTTTTTTCTAATTCTTTTAAATTTTTGTAAACTTTTTTCTAAATTTTTGTAACTTTTTGTAATAAAAAAATTTTTAGATAGTGATTTTTTTTAACTTTTTGTGAATATTTATAATATTTATAGAAAACTGAAACTATTTTGCTAACTTGCATAGATTTTATCTGTTAATTTTTTCTGGTTTATGACCGTAAAAATTAGTTTTTCACTAAATTGTACATTTAAAAAAATCCTTTTTAGAAAATATTGATATATATATGTATATATATTTAATTTGTAATTTTTTTAATGTAATTTTTAAAACACTTTCTACTTTTTTTTTTTTTTTTATTTATTTTACAAAGTTTTTTTTTTTTTTTTTTTTTTTTTGTCGATTCTTATGAAATTTTTTAGTAAGTTGTATATGTTTTCATCCATTATTATAGTTTTATATGTAATAGATGGAATTTTATGTGATCGTTAATTATTTTATTCGATTATAAATATTTTGCTTTTGCGATACTTTTCCCGTATGATGTTATTAATATATTTGATTTCCTTTACTGATTCATATGACAGTAATATTTCTGAGAATCTGAGGAATACAAATCTGATAATTATTAGATTAATATGCAAAAGAGGGAGAAAGTAGAAAGCACAAATCGGTCTGTGATTTAATATTTTTCTAATAAATGGGAGAGTGTGGCTAAAAATATTTGTTAATATTATTTAATATTAAAATAAGAGAAAGAAACAAGTTTTGCTTGTAGTATTGTTGCAATACAAGATTTATAAAGAATATACTTAATTCCAATTAAAGTTCTTGAAAAATTAATTCAAAGATAGATAACTGCTATCTTTGGAAGCTATGGTGAAATGATTTAAGAAATAATAATGAAAAAAAAATTTGTAGTCTAATAATTGATCTTAAGTACTGAAAATTTCAAATAGTTTGGTTTAAATATATGAAATATGAAAATTAATTTAAAAAATGTTTTGAAATATGAAATGTTAAATTAAAATTAAATTTTTACTCATATGTTATCTGTATCATTAAAAAACTATAAAAATGCTATTCAAATTTTAAACAACTTGATGGATGACAATTCAGAAAACTCCGAAATTTAAGGTGAAATATATGATAATTTGATTAATAATATGTGCAGAATAAGTGAGATTAGTTTCAATATGTCAAATGATTGGACCAATTAATAATGCTACGTGGGGGGCAATTCAATGTGAAAATCGGTTACTTGAAAAATTCCATGGAAAAGTAGAATAAATTGTCATCATCTCTATTACCATTTTAAGTCAATATTTATCTCAAATGTGTAATCTAAAAGGAAAAAATCTAGTTTGATGCAGATAAGTATTCTGGTACATGTAAATTCGTTACTAGATTTTAAAGATATCATTATTTGCGAGTTCAAAATTACGTGGTTTTTATTAATTTCTAAATAATTTCAAAAAACACTTTTAAATTATTTCGCTATTTTATTATTCATATGTTAGTTGTTTGTTTGTTTTTTAACTTTCGTTGAAAAAGCATTTTTTATTTTTCGGTAGTTTGTATAGTTTTTCATTTAATAATTGAATATCTAATAGATGAAATTTTTATGTTATACTAAATTATTTCAGTAGATTATTAACATTTTCATTCAGTGTTAAGTTACATTCGCAAGTTTACTTAATATTGAATTTTCCATAGAATTTTAAAGATGTTTATAATGATTAGATTTTGACTCGATAACTATTAATACAAAAATATACTTTGTATATACAAAATATTTTTTCTTTAAGCTGTGAAAGTAAAACCCTATTACAAAAGAACCACTGATCCAAATATACTGAAATTTCCGCAATATTCTGCCAAAGCAATGGAAATTTTTTAGGCGTGAATTAAAAAAAAAAAAAAAAAAAAAAAAAAAAAAAAAATAGGGCGCTGTGTAAAGTCAGGAGATGAATTTGTGCACGACACACGTGCATTGGCGATAAACATATGAATCACTCATACCTTATGTTCATTATTCTACAGATATCCTCGCAAAGATTATATCATTGACACTGAAGATGGTGGACAGACCAGTGGTGTACCCGAGATTTTATTCAGGGGGGGGGGGGGGCTGACTATAATGTTCATAATGTTCTATATCTTACGAAACGCGTTGAATTGTGTTGTAAACAGAAATCATTTTTTACAATAAGGGCGTAGCAATGGGGGAAAACGGGGAGGGGGCACATGTGATTCTGGTCTGAATTTTCCGAAAAATTAAAGTATAAAATTCCAAAAATTAAAAAAAAAAATCGATCATGAGTTTAAAAATTTCAACTTCGACAACGATTTTAGACACATTGTCAGCGGAAGAAAATAATTTCGTCAATTATTCCTAGAAAAAAAAAATCTCAAATTTCGTTATGCTACCCGCCCACCCCCCTCCCCAGGTCACTCCCTGGATTCAACACAACAGGAAAATACGCTGATAAACCTATCGACCAACCACTAAATTTAGGTCCGAAGGCATTTTCCACCAAGATATGACTTGGCAGATCACTTGCATTTTAATATGTTAATTGAATTCTGTAATTTCAGGCGACAACTGGATTAGGCTTGGTCTGTGCAGCTGCCTGTCGTTCTATTAAACCCATTCATCATAACTAAGAACGATACCAGGGGTCGATCCAGACAAAATTTGGGGCCTATTTAGGGCCCCTTCACAAAAATAAATTTATTAAAATGGGCCCCTTCACAAAAATAAATTTATTAAAATAGGCCCCTTCACATAATTCTTCACATAAAACTTATTTTTATTATTTTGTTAGATTTTAAAATGTGTAATTTGTACATAAAACCAGTTCTTAAGAAACAAAAACTTTAGAAAAAGGTTTAAAGAAGTTAGTTTTTGTTAATAAATACTTGGTTCGAACTTGAGCCACTAGATTTCAGCTGTCGTCGCAAAATGTTGTTTTACACAAAAATATAATAAAATTCACAAAAATGTAGTGAAATTCACAAAAATAACTGCTATTTTTCACAAAATAGGCCCCAAGAAAAAAAAAACCTGCATCGATCCCTGGATACGTTTTACACAACTGTACTTAATTGAAAAATATGGTATTTCCCCTTAAAAATAAATATTAGGATATGTTACGTCAGTTTATGATTTGCTCAGTCAGGGTCCTTACTAAGATTTTTTATTGGTAGGGGAGAAAGCCTTAAATTGCCAAGTCAAAATTCAGGGTTTGCCAACTCCTAGATAAAAGCAAACATAAATAGTTCTGGGTGTTTGCCAACTAGTTTTATAATTTTACCAAAATATGACTAAGATATAGGCAAAGTATTATTTGTAAAAAGCTCAGTAATATTTTTAATTATATAATAGAGTGTTAGCTTTCATCAAATCTATCAGATAAAGATAGTGTATTATAGTTTTTTATTAGCTCACAGGCTATCATAGCCTGAGAGCTTATGTGCCCGTCCGTTCTGTATGTATGTACGTAACGCGATAACTCATGATAAAAATATCCGATCCACTTGAAATTTTGTATGTAGGTATATCCTGACAAGGCGCTTCCCTGATTAGTTTTTGGAGTTCATTCGATATGTATAAGAGGGGGAACGTTGGGCTCATGCCCCCCGTTAGTTGATATAGATGGGATTTTCATGCAGAATTAAGTTTTCAAAATTTAGATTAGGATCATTCTGATGAGGCGATTCCGTGACTGTTATTAGGTGTTCATTGATTAAGTATAAATAGGGGGAACAGGGGTTCTAATGCCCCCCCCCCCGTTAGTTGATATAAATGGGATTTTCATGCAGAATTAAGTTTTCAAAATTTAGATTAGGATCATTCTGATGAGGCGATTCCGTGACTGTTATTAGGTGTTCATTGAATAAGTATAAATAGGGGGAACAGGGGTTCTAATGCCCCCCCCCCCCCCGTTAGTTGATATAAATGGGATTTTCATGCAGAATTAAGTTTTCGTTCAAAATTTAGATTAGGATCATTCTGATGAGGCGATTCAGTGACTGTTATTAGTTGTTCATTGAATAAGTATAAATAGGGGGAACAGGGGTTCTAATGCCCCCCCCCCCGTTAGTTGATATAAATGGGATTTTCATGCAGAATTAAGTTTTCGTTCAAAATTTAGATTAGGATCATTCTGATGAGGCGATTCCGTGACTGTTATTAGTTGTTCATTGAATAAGTATAAATAGGGGGAACAGGGGTTCTAATGCCCCCCCCCCCCCCCGTTAGTTGATATAAATGGGATTTTAATGCAGAATTAAGTTTTCGTTCAAAATTTAGATTAGGATCATTCTGATGAGGCGATTCCGTGACTGTTATTAGGTGTTCATTGAATAAGTATAAATAGGGGGAACAGGGGTTCTAATGCCCCCCCCCCGTTAGTTGATATAAATGGGATTTTCATGCAGAATTAAGTTTTCGTTCAAAATTTAGATTAGGATCATTCTGATGAGGCGATTCCGTGACTGTTATTAGGTGTTCATTGAATAAGTATAAATAGGGGGAACAGGGGCTCTAATCCCCCCCCCGTTAGTTGATATAAATGGGATTTTCATGCAGAATTAATTTTCATTCAAAATTTAGATTAGGATCATTCTGATGAGGCGATTCCGTGACTGTTATTAAGTGTTCATTGAATAAGTATAAATAAGGGGAACAGGGGTTCTAATGTCCCCCCCCCTTAATTTATATAAATGGGTTTTTCAAGCAGAATTTTCAGATTTCGTTCAAATCTCTGAATAGTTTTGGAAGTTTAATGGTTAAGTATAAAAGAGGGGGATAACTCTTTTTAAATTATATAAATGCTAAATGGGTTTTTATTAAGAATTATCTAATTTGCTCTGAATTTTGGATATAGATTTTTTATATGATAAAGCATGTCTTTGATAGTATAGGAGGTTCAATGATTAAGTATAAAAAAAGAGAAAAGGGGAGAGCTGTTTCCCCTTCTTAATTTTTTTTTTCGAACGGTATTAACCCTTGAAAATATAAAGCTTTAATGTGCAATTAGTATTTGTAGCCTGTGAGCTCAATGCCTTCAGTTTAACTGGGCAGTATTCTTTATTAAGTTTTGAACTAATTTCCCAATTCAATTTGTAAATTTGCCAACTGTAACAGTATGTGCAAACATTTTTTTAGGGGGGGATGTTCCCCCCCTGTCGCCCCCACCCCTTAGCGAGGCCCCTGAGCTCAGTTGACAGAGTCCTCACATTATACAAGTAATCTAAGCTTAAGGGTGTATTCCAATCCAAACTGCGTATTTCCTGTTTTTTTTTTTTTTTTTATTTAATTCATTTTTGCTATCAAAGTCATCAAACTTTCAAATTATCTTATTTAGAAAGTACACAATTTGCCGTGATTGTCAATTAATTGATAAATGCAGAAAATATTGAAAAAAAAAAAATTGCTGTCAAAGTAGGCTTTTTGAACAGAATTTTCCGAAGTGGGAGATCAGTGAACGAAAAAAAGGGTCATACTGAGAAAATAATTACTTATAAATCAAATTCTAATGAATTGAGTGAAAAATGAAATTACATGGCACCTTATACATCTCTTCAAAAATCCCCTCAGCAAGTTTCATGTTTCTACTTCTAAAAATGAGCCTGCAAATGTATCAGAAATTTTCGAGCTGTTGAGGGTGGAAAAGCATTTTGTCGAATACAGCTAAACACTTGCAGATAACACGCTGTCGCATACAGACTCTATTAGTTGCAGTAATGGTGCTGCCATCTATTGTTTACTCTAATTTCTCTCTTCTTATAGGCGATTGTTTCACAGATATTTAATTCCAAGTAATTGTCTTTCTGTAATGTAAAATTCATACAAAAAAAAAAAAAAAAAAAAAAAAAAAATGAAAATAAAGAAATAAAATTTTGCGATCTTAAAACTTGTTTTTTTTTCTTTCTTTTACCTAAGTTATAAAGGTCAAGTTTTAATTAAAATATCCTGGCGCGAATCTTGATTAAAATTAAGTGAGATGTAATATAATCATACTCGGCAGCTACTGAAAGGGTTAATTTCTTTAGACCTGATGTATCCTATATGATATACATCTTTACATTATTTTTCATGTATATAAATAAAGTTAAAAAAAAAAAAAAGTAATAGCAATTTGTTTCTTCTTTTGTTGCTTTTTTAGTGAGCTATTATAAAAATGACTTGCAGTATGTACGAACTGTAAATAAATAAATAAATAAATAAAAATAATAAACTTATATAATTTTATTGTGCTTTAAGATACCATTTATAGAGTCCATTAGTAATAAAAAAAAATATATTAAATTCATATTTATTTTATGTTTTTCAATGTTTCTGCAATGCAAAAAAGTAAAATAACAGAAATAAAATCTCAAGAAATTGTTAAAAAATTTATTTCTAGAGTCTTTTAGTGCGGCTGTATATTGGCCTAAAATTTACACGAATTTTGCAACTATTAATGAATTTTTGAATGAATATATTTGTTCGGTCCTTGTGCGCATGCCGAACGAGCTCCGCAGTTCTGCGGTCATGTGACCGAGAGTTAGTTTTGCACTAGCTGTCATTGTGGCACGTTGTGTTTATTTCAGCGGGTCTAATCCCCAACATTCTAAAGCGAACAGCGGGATTTATCCCCAAATGTTCCTATATTTTAAATAGCGGGACTACTCCCCATATTGTTGACGAATGTCATTTAAATAGCGGGTTTATTACCCCAAAAAGCAACTTTATTGCATCTGTATTCTACTACATCTACTTCTGTGTTCTCATTTTGTGTTCTTCTTGTTGTGACTGTTTGTGTGTGTACCTCTCTGTGATATAAATATTCTAAAGGCAAGCCACCGTGTCTTCAATTTAATTATACACACACAGTCTTCACATCCATTTGATGGTCCGTCATCGCACGAGTCAGCTGAAAATCTATGGAAAAGCTTAACAGAGCAAAAGGTGCTTTAAAAGGCGCCATAACAAAGCTAGAAAATTTCGTTAGAGACAATAAAGAACAAAGTAATTATTCAAGTACAGAGCTCGAAATAAAGCTCAGGAAAATACCAGAGCTTCAAACAAAGATATCTGAAATACGGGATAAATTTTATGATATTCCCGAGATTAAAGACCTATCTGAAGTAGAACAAGAATTAGACGAACTTGAAGATCGTCTCGAGAAACTTGAGGTAAGTCTCAATATATTTCTTAAAAATCTGAAAGAATCTGAAATAAATGTTCATGTTGATAATATTGAATCTAGAAATGTCAATAATATTAGAGTTAAATTGCCTGAAATCCCATTACCAACATTTAATGGTAAATATGACGAGTGGTCAATCTTTAAAGTACAATTTACCAATTTAATTATCAATAATGAACAGCTAAATGATGCACAAAAGCTCTTCTACTTGCGAGCATCGCTTAAAAATGAAGCAAAACAACTAGAAAGTGCTGACGATTCCTTTGACTCATTGTTTGCAGCACTTACTGAAAGGTTCGAAAATCAACGTTTGCTCATTGATACTCATTTATCAGCCATAATTAATTATGAAAAAATACATTACGAGTCCTCTAAAGAATTGAGAAATTTTATTGATTGTGTAAATAAAAATTTGAGGGCCTTAAAGGTATTACAATATGAACAAAATAATCTGTCTGATGCTATCCTTATAAATATTATATTACAAAAGGTAGATAAAGAAACCAGGAAATTATTTGAATATTCAGTCAAAAAATCAGAATATCCACAATTTGCTGAACTAATGTCATTTTTGGAAAACAGAAGTTCTACTCTAGAAAGTGTAAATAGACATTCTGCTTCAAAACCTTTTAACAAAAACATTCCCCCTTCAAACAAAACAAAAAATTTCATGCTAAATTCGATTAATAAATCGAATGTGAAAACTTGTGTTCTATGCAAATCCGCTTTTCACAATTTGAACAAATGTTCTCAGTTTCTAAAAATGAATGTATCAGAACGATATGATTTCGTAAAGAAAAATAAACTGTGTTCGAATTGTTTGAGTCCAAAACATCTCGTAAATTGTTGCGTTTCAAAGTATAATTGCATTCACTGTGGACTACGACATGCCAGTCTCATTCACCGAGAAAGAGAAAATAAATCAAAAAATGAACTTTGTTCTGACGCCATTCCCCCTTCACACCCCCCTGCATTTAACGCAGGTGTCACTGAAAAAGAAACAAACAATTTGGAAAATAATGACTCTTTGAAAACCTTGAATAACGTAAACAATGAAAATAAATCGGTTTTATTGAGTACTTGTTTTGTTTTTATCGAAGATAATTTCGGAAATAAAGTAAAATTTAGAGCTGTTTTAGATTCCGCCAGCAACAGTAATTTTATATCAAGAGATTCTGCAGACATGTTAAAATTAAGGAAAAGGTTAATTAATGCTCCAATTACTGGATTAAACGGATACACTCAAAATGTAAAAAATAAAATTTCTACTGTGATTAGCAATGAAAACGGAACTTTTGCGGAGAAAATCGATTTCTTAATTGTGCCTAAAATTACGGATGTAATTCCATCCAAGCAATTAAATGTTTCTAACATTAAATTACCGAACTCTGTAAAACTAGCAGATCCTACATTTTTTAAGCCAGCAAAGGTGCATACATTAATTGATGCTGAAAAATTTTACAGAATTTTAAAACATAATTCCGTTAAGATTACTGATAAACTTTCCCTGCAAGACACTGTTTTTGGATGGATTCCAACTGGTACATTAGACGAGAAAAATTGGTCTGAAAATATTGCTATGTGTAATGTTGTTAGAGATTCCGATGAAGTCAATGATACTTTGAAACAGTTTTGGGAACTCGAATCTATAGGCATTAAGCATGAAGATCGAAAAATGTCAGAAAGGGATCAGGCGCAACAAATATTCGACAAAACAGTCAAATTTGTGGGCGATCGTTACGAAGTTCAATTACCCTGGAAAAGAGATTGGAAGGAATTAAGTAACAACTTTAATGTTGCAAAACAGCGTTTAGAAGGTCTAAAAAGAAAATTGTATCGAAACCCTGAACTTTTTCGCCAATATTCTGAAATAATAACAGATTATTTGAAGCATGGAATTATAGAGCAGGTGCAAGAAAATGAACCTGTTTTAGATAGGGCGGTTTATTATTTACCACATCATGCGGTCTGTAAGGAAGATAAACTTACAACTAAGGTCCGGATAGTTTTTGATGCCAGCTCTCATGATAATAATGAATTGTCACTGAATGATTGCTTATGGCCAGGGACGAACTTAAATCCACTTCTCTTCGATATTTTAATCCACTTCAGATTGTACGAGATCGCCTTTTCATCTGATATCGAGAAGGCGTTCCTTCAAATCTCGCTTGCAGAAAGTGACCGGGACTCTGTCCGATTTCTTTGGTTCGATCACGATTTAACATCTTTCAAGGTCTTCAGATTTAAACGGGTGCTTTTTGGTGTCAATGCCTCCCCGTTTCTTCTATCAGCTACCATTAAGGAACACATCAAGCGATTTACGAACATGCACCCTAGAACTGTTCACCTACTCGATAAATATATTTACGTGGACGATTTTATCTCTGGTCAAGATACTCTGGAACAAGCTCTTGAGATTTCTTTGAGTGCTAATAAAATAATGTCTGAAGCCGGAATGACTCTTCGAAAATGGATAACCAATGATGAAGCATTATTGGGATGTTGGAAGAAGGAAGGTTTAGATATTCAAGCAGAACATGCCACTATAAGTCTAGGAAGCAATCTAAGCAAAGTTTTAGGAATGTCCTGGGAAACGGAGGAAGATTGTCTGATATTTGAAGTCAAAAGCCTAATACAATTCTTGTCAACACAAAAGGGTTCAAAACGCCTACTATTGCAAGCAGTTGGTAAAATCTTCGATCCTTTAGGCATGCTCACGCCTTACACCATTAGAATTAAATGCCTGTTTCAAGAACTATGGCTAAAGAAGACATCATGGGATGAACAGTTGCCAACTAATGTGCAAGAACAGTGGTTAAAGTGGGTCGAAGAACTTCCAAATTTAGCAAAACTGAAAATTCCGAGAAAAATTCTTGGTTGCCTGAATCAAGTAACAGAAGTAGAATTACATGCCTTCTCTGATGCTAGCAAAATAGCATATGGCACTGCTGTTTATCTAAGAATAAAAAGGGAGAGTGGAGTGGAAGTCAATCTCGTAACCTCAAAGACTCGTGTTGCCCCTATAAAGGAGATAAGTCTACCTAGGCTGGAACTTCTTGGAGCCTTACTGAGTGCAAGACTGACTAATAAAATCAAGCCCATCCTAGATCAGAAAGTAGCATCTACAGTGTACTACTGGACTGATTCCAGCATTACTCTTTACTGGATCAAGGGCTCAACAAAACGATGGAAGCAGTTTGTCGCCAATCGTGTCAAGGAAATCAATGTTCTCACTGATTCTAATTCTTGGTATCACTGCTCCAGCAAGGACAATCCTGCGGACCTCTTAACTCGAGGTACTAGTGTTAATTCTATTATACAGGACCCAATGTGGTTCAAGGGACCAAAATTCCTCGCAGCTGATGTCCTAGAGACTAAGCAAGAACCCATTGATGTACCAGAAAAGGACTATGTTTTAGAGACTAAATCTAAATTTAAAAACAATATTTATGATTGTAATTCTAATATTTCTCTTTCTCTTTTCAGGAATCCTGAAGCAGTAGATTCTATTTTGAGCATAAGTAATAATTATTACAATATTCTTCGCGTTCTAGCTTATGTGTATAGATTCCTGCACAATTGCAAATCTCCAGCTGTAGACAGACGCAGAGGCAGCCTCACCACCTCAGAAATAAAGGCCTCAGAAACTTCTCTAATTAGGCTAATACAAAATTCTGAGTTTCAGGAAGAGATTAGTAGTTTAAAACGGGAGTCAAGGGTTCCTCCTTCGAGTAAAATTAAATGTTTAGCCCCCTTTTTGGATCAAAATAATATCTTACGAGTTGGAGGGAGATTAGAGAATTCAGATTTAAACTTTGATAACAAGCATCAAATCATTTTGCCAAAAGGCCATAAGATTACAAAACTTATATTTGAGTATTTTCACAGAAAATATTTTCATATTGGTCCCCAAAGTTTGATACATTACGTACGTATGAGATTTTGGCCAGTAAGTGGGAAAAATTTAGCGCGTAAGGTAGTGCATGACTGCGTTGTCTGTTTCAGGAGCAACCCAATTACTGCCAAACAAATCATGGGCGTTCTCCCATCAGAAAGAATAACACCGAATTTTACCTTTTGCCATACAGGAGCTGATTTTTGCGGCCCTTTTGAGATTAAATATAAAAATCAAAGAAAAGGGATTTTTCATAAAATCTATGTCGCGATCTTCATTTGCTTAGTAACAAAGGCTATTCATTTAGAAATAGTAACGGATCTAACATCCGATGCGTTTATCGCCGCACTTAAACGTTTTGTTTCAAGACGAGGAAAATGCGCTTCTATTATAACAGACAATGCTACGAATTTTAAGGGTGCTAAATCAGGATGGCAAAGAATTACTAAATTTGTTCAGTTAATTTGGAAAAATTGGCGATTAAACTACTTAAGCCACCTCCAAAATCGTACCAAATGGCAGGTAAAGGGTGATAATATAAAACCGGGAGCAATGGTGGTGATAAAGGAGGACAACTTACCTCCTTGTAAATGGTTGCTCGGACGAATCCTGGAGGTCATACCAGGGAAGGACGGCAATGTGAGAGTTGCCAAGGTAAAGACAGCCTCTAACATTTTCCTTAGGTCGATATCTAAATTATGTGTCTTACCTATGGATGAATCCTAATGCATTTTATATTTACTTATATTCTTATTTTATTGATTTAAAAGTGTATTTAAAAATGTTTGTAAATAATTTAGATTCAACTAGTGTTTGTTTTAAAAACTAAATCTTACTTTAAATTTTCATTATTGTATTGTATATTATACTTTTTATTGCAACTGATCACTTGTATTTGTTTTGTAATATTGTTATGTCATTGCTATTTTAGTAGTTTGTATTCATAATGTATTTTAAAATTTTGAATGTGCTACGCACATTGCAACGCGGGGCGGCATGTTCGGTCCTTGTGCGCATGCCGAACGAGCTCCGCAGTTCTGCGGTCATGTGACCGAGAGTTAGTTTTGCACTAGCTGTCATTGTGGCACGTTGTGTTTATTTCAGCGGGTCTAATCCCCAACATTCTAAAGCGAACAGCGGGATTTATCCCCAAATGTTCCTATATTTTAAATAGCGGGACTACTCCCCATATTGTTGACGAATGTCATTTAAATAGCGGGTTTATTACCCCAAAAAGCAACTTTATTGCATCTGTATTCTACTACATCTACTTCTGTGTTCTCATTTTGTGTTCTTCTTGTTGTGACTGTTTGTGTGTGTACCTCTCTGTGATATAAATATTCTAAAGGCAAGCGGTTGCGGGATTAACATATCCAATTATGCGACACAGTAAGAGAAATATAAGCACCGTGTGTGCTTTACAAAAACATAAGAGAAACTGAACTGAGTTCGTTCACAGTAAAATGTTGTCCTTGAAGTAATCAACACAAATGATTACGCAATCCTGTGCAATCATCCACTTATGAATTGTTTAAATAAACAATGATATTAAATATTTCATTAATGTCACTTTTGAATAATGGATTAATTTATAGTTTATAAATATTATGGTTTTAAAGTAAACAGTTAATGTAATTAATGTCACTTCTGAAATATGAAGTAATTTGATGTTTATCAATATTACTGTTTTTAGAATAAACACTTTAAGTACTTAAACACACTCCCACCCTATCAGGCCTTAGTCCTGATATATAGGAAGGAGCGCTAATTTGTGTACAGGTCGTCTCAAAAACGATCCTCTACACTGTATGGTCACAACACGGACATGTCCGTCTTTTCCTGGGTGCACCTCTGTTACCCGGCCCAATGGCCAAGAGTCTGGTGGCTGGGTATCATCAAGGAGTAGCACAACTTGTCCAGGTTGAAGATTACGTTGCTCGACTCTCCACTTGCTTCTTTTTTGGAGCGAGATCAAATACTCCTTCTTAAATCGCTGTGAGAATCCTCTTTTTAAATTTTGCAGCAGCTCCCAGCGATTTCTAGGGTTGCATGTGATGGATGAGGTCTCCTCCGGTATTGAGAAGATTACATCACCTGTAAGAAAATGTGAGGGTGTGAGAACATTTATGCAGTCACTATCATTGTCATTTAAATGTATGAGAGGTCGCGAATTTAACAAGGCTTCGACTTGGCTAAGTAGGGTGGCGAGCTCTTCGAAAGTTAGAAGTGTCGCTCCTATTACTCTTTTGAGATGGTATTTCGCGGATTTTATTGCAGCCTCCCAAATTCCGCCAAAGTGGGGGGAAGAAGGAGGGATAAAATGCCATTCAATGGATTTTTCAGTTAAATATCGAGACATGATTTCATTTTTAGGAAATGACAACCATGCCCTCTGTATTTGGTCGATTTTTCTTGATGCCCCGACAAAGTTCTTCCCGTTGTCACTATAAAGGTGACGTGGGGTACCTCTTCTTGCACTAAAACGTCGAAGAGCTGCTATAAATGCTTCAGTTGTTAGGTCACTTACAGCTTCTATATGGACCGCTTTCGTAGCAAGACAAATAAATAAGGCAATGTAACCCTTAGTTGTTTTTGCACCCCTACCCTTGCTAAATTTAATGGATATGGGGCCTGCGTAATCAATTCCACTGGCAAAAAAGGGGCGTTCAAGATTTACTCGAGGTTTAGGTAAATTCCCCATTAATGGAGGAGTTGTAATAGCTTTCTTGTATCTGAAACATTTTAAACATCTATTAATGCATTTGTTGATGAGCTTTTTTCCACCAATTATCCAAAAAGATTGTTTTATGATGTGCGATAGTAGAGAAGGTCCAGCATGTAAAGTGGCAATATGCTGTTGTATTATCAATAGTTCACTCATTTTATGTTGTGATGGAAGTATTACCGGATGCTTGTGATTAAATGCTAACTGTGAATTTTGCAGACGTCCTCCCACCCGTAAGATACCCTTAGCGTCAATAAACGGATATAGGGAGTGTAATTTGCTTTTCTTAGCTAGAGGTTTTTGTTCCTTGATACATTTTAACTCTTCTTTAAAGTAAGAATTTTGAATCCAAAGAACGATCATTTCTTCAGCAGATTTTGTTTCGTTAGATGTAAGTACTGTTGAAGGGATTTGATATTCATTAGCATTTTTGCATTTTTTAATGAATCTTAGGCAATATGCCAGAATGCGGATAATTTTTGAAAGTGAAGAGTGCTTTTGAAACAAATTATCTAGTACATCATTTGAAGGCTGCATGTGAAATGAAAAAATGGGATCCGATCTTTGCTCGGATTTGATTTGCTCATCGAATTCATCAACATTTAAGTCATCTTTCGGCCAATTAGATGGGTCTAGAAGTAGCCAGCCTGGCCCTTTCCACCATAGCTCGCATTCTGGCAAACACTTTGGGTCGATACCGCGTGAAGCGATATCTGCGGGATTATCTTTTGAGGGAACGTGTCCCCAGTGCTTAGTAGGCAAAACTTCTGTTATTTGAGAGGTTCTGTTCGCGACAAATGTTTTCCACTTGCGGGGGTGTGCGGATAACCATGAAAGGACTACTTTAGAATCAGTCCATGCAAAAATATCGAACTTGTAATTCTTTAGTGTGTCCATAACTGTGCGGAATAATTTAGATAATAAGTGAGCACCGCAAAGTTCTAATTTAGGGACAGAAATTTGCTTGATTGGTGCAACTTTTGTTTTAGAAACCAAAAGAAAAGCATTGGTTTTTCCATTGCAAGTTTGTCGGCAATAAATTGCGGCAGCATAAGCTAGTGTTGACGCATCGGAGAATCCGTGTAATTCGAAGGCATTCTCGGATGAAAGCGTAACACATCTTGGTATCGAAAATTGATTGATTTCATTGAATGAATTTTGAAATTTGAATAATTCCTCAGTTAGATGTTCTGGAATAATAGTGTCCCAGTCCCCTTTTGTCAACCACAGTTTTTGATAAAATATTTTTAAAGTTACAGTGCATGGTGAAATTAGACCCAGTGGGTCAAAGATTCTAGCCGATTCTGCTAAAATTTGCCTCTTTGTAAGAGGTGGAGTGAGATTTAGTGAAACCTTGAAAATAAAAGTATCTGAAGAAGAGTTCCAGCTTAATCCTAGAACTTTAGAGCTTCCGTTATCACTAGGAATTATTTCAAAATTCGATTCGGTATTGGAATCATCTTGAAACTCTCTAAGAAATTCCCTTGAATTTGAATTCCATTTTCTTAAGTGGAAACCATGCGCGTGCAAAACATCGCTAATTTCTTTACAAGTTTCTATTGCCTCGCTAACAGTGTTTGAGCCTGAAAGAAGATCATCCATATAGAAATCTTTCTCCAATGTTTGAGAAATAACAGCGTTTTTTGTATAATCATCAGCAATTTGTTTGAGACATTTAGTGGCTAGATAAGACGCTGGAGCTAGCCCATAAGTAACTGTTTTTAATTTGAAATTTTTTATTTCCTCATTAGAGTTAAACCTCCAAACTATTTTCTGATAATTTTGATCTTCTTCAGAAACTAAAATCTGGCGGTACATCTTTTCTATGTCAGCGCAAAAAACAATTTTCGGAACTCGAAAATTAAGTAAAATTTCAAATATGTCCCTTTGTAATTTAGGACCTACTCCCAAAATTGAATTCAAGGAATTACCTTTTGAAGTATTACATGATGCATCAAACACAACTCTCAACTTGGTAGTAGTACTAGAAGGTTTAATAACCGCATGATGAGGAAGAAAATATTGTTCATTTTCAGAATCGTTAATGTCATTTTGTGTTATTAATTCCATATGGCCTAACTGTATATATTCGCGCATAAAATCCTTGTATTGCTTTTCGAATTCTGGGTTTTCTTTAAATTTCCTTTCCATCGCCAACAAGCGAGAAATTGCGGCAGGTCTAGAATTACCTAATTCTGTCGTAGGTTTAACAAAAGGTAATTTTACTACAAAACGACCCTCGGAATTGATTGAGTAAGTTTTCTGAAAATGGGATTCAACAAATTGTTCTTCTGGAGATAGAATTTGAGCATTATTATTGAATACTTCTTCCATTTCCCAAAATCGTTTTAATTCATTATCAATATTAAGTTCATAAATATGTAAATTATGCATTGAATTAGGAGTTGTGTTAAGATGCGGCATTTTTCCCGATACGAGAAAGCCAAAGATGGAATTTTGTGCAATTAAACTGCTCTGAGCACATGTTATTTGACCAGGAAGCAAAATAGAAAAAAAGTAATCTGATCCTAAAATAACATCAATTTTATTTGGAGTCCCAAAATGTGGATCTGCCAAGTTTACATTTTTTAAGTGTGAATAATGCTCTTCACTTATTTTCTCAGAAGGTAATGGAGCTGTTAATTCGTCTAAAATAAAAGCTTTCACTGACAACTTACTGTCAGCATTATGAATTGATATAAGATCAATCATTACGTAACCCTTTGTTACTGCGATTTTTGAATTAGAAAGACCTTTCACGGGAAATCGGGCATTTTTCCTTTTGAATCCTAACACTTTCATGCATGATTCTGAAACGAACGTAGATTCTGAGCCACTGTCACACATAATTCTTAACGTATGCTTTTGACCCATGCAATCATAAATATATACTGTAGCAGTGGGCAAAAGTGCGAAAGATGTTTGAACAGAATTTATTGAAGGAGAAACTTCTTTTTTATTATCATCAGGAATCGAAAGGTCCTCTGAATCAGATTTGCTTTTCCGACTCTGTTTTTCATTCGAACGTGAAGTTGACATCGCATAATTTTGTAGTTTATTCTCGCATAACAGCGTATGGTGTTTGAGCTGACAATGATGACAGCTAAATGTAGAATTACATTGATATGTGTAGTGTTTGTCAGACAAACAGTTGCTACATAATTTGTTTTTTCTCACAAATTGTTTTCTATCTCTTACGTTTAATTCCTTGAATTTAATACATTTGTACAATAAGTGATTAGCTTTACAAAATAAACATTTGATAACGTTATTGGCGGGAGCTTTGTGAAAATTAAATTGTTTCTCTTTTTTATGTAACCCTGTATAATCATTATTATACAATTCTAAAGATAAACATCTGTCATTAATGAACTGAATAAATTGATCAAAAGAAGGAAAATCATCCTTCGATGAATATTGAGCCCATTCTTCACGTGTTTTATTATCAACCTTTTGAAGAAGAATATGAATTAACCAAATGTCTCTCTCTGATGCTTTAACATCGATTGATTTGAGAGCACGAATTACCTCGTCAGAGATATCTGATATATTGCGTAAGTTAAGTGCATTAGCATGAATAATGGGAGGTATATCCATAAATGTTTTGATAAGAGCTGCGACAATTTGTTTTTTTTTGTCGTATCTTGACAATAATTTTTCCCATGCTTCTGCATAACTGGTTTCAGAAATGGGTATATGTTTTATAATTGACGATGGCTCCTCACCGAGCAAACCTCTTAAGTATTGAAATTTTTGAATGTTTGTTATACTGGCATTATTATGCACTAACGATAAATATAAGTCTTTAAATGACATCCAGTTTTTGAAATTACCATCAAATTGCTCAATATTCAATCTGGGTAATTTAAAATTATTAGTTGTATTAACTATAGGTAATTGTTCATTAACAACTTGAGAATGTGCATTCATACTATTTATAGAAAATTTTTCAAGTTCTGCTTGCAGTTTGGTTTTGGTTTCATAATATTTTGTTTCAAATTCCTCCATTTCTGAGGATTCTTCTGGTAATTGTGCATCATATTTATCAAAATCGAAATAAGCTGTTTCTAATTTTTCTAATTTATTCAATAAATCATTCTTTTGAAAAACTTGATCAGCGTCAATGAAGTTCGTGATACGTGTTAATGCAGATTTAGCTCTGCCACGTAAATTTATTGCTGTCTTTTCTAAATCTTCTTGACTCATTATTAAAATAATGAGGGAACCAAGTTAAAAAACAAAGCCAAACTGATAATAAACCAAAAATGTACTTATCTGAAACAGCTGGGCTGTAGGGTACTCCTTTATGGTGACTTTGAACCGTTGTAATCCAAAAAAAGCGATGTGTGCAGGTACATCTGAAACAGCTGGGATGAATGGTACTCCTTTATGGCGACTTTGAGACGGCGTAATTCATCAAAAGCGATGTACGCAGGTTATCTCGCCGGTGGTGCCTCCATAATGTTGGTGTCCGAGATTCATGAAGCAGTTCTTTAGTGTTGTCAAGTGAAAATAAATTCGCACTAATATATCTTTTTTGCTTTATATTAACAACTTAAAGAAACATTTAGTAAATTGAAAAAAACAAGATACAGGAATGCAGTTTCCTGCTGCGGTTGCGGGATTAACATATCCAATTATGCGACACAGTAAGAGAAATATAAGCACCGTGTGTGCTTTACAAAAACATAAGAGAAACTGAACTGAGTTCGTTCACAGTAAAATGTTGTCCTTGAAGTAATCAACACAAATGATTACGCAATCCTGTGCAATCATCCACTTATGAATTGTTTAAATAAACAATGATATTAAATATTTCATTAATGTCACTTTTGAATAATGGATTAATTTATAGTTTATAAATATTATGGTTTTAAAGTAAACAGTTAATGTAATTAATGTCACTTCTGAAATATGAAGTAATTTGATGTTTATCAATATTACTGTTTTTAGAATAAACACTTTAAGTACTTAAACAATCATCTTCGGCATTTTTGGATAAGATTCAATGATATTTAAATTAATATTTATTTATTTATTATTTTAAAAATCTGTACATTATATCGTATGCGACTGGATTTACGCGACATGAACTTCCAATAGTTTGAGTGATTTTCTCCGATCACCTTTATAATGAAAGGACATTTATTTCTCCGTAGTTTATACCAACATTTAGCTTTAAAAGTTAATTTTTGTTAAAATGTAAAGAAATGGAAGGAAAATGTCACTTTTTTACCACATTTCTTTTACCTTTTGAGACTTCTAAATTATATTTAATCAATGAAATTTATAATTTTCGTTGATATGAACGGCGGGCGGCAAAAACGATTACCTTTCTTTTAAGTAATACTTAAGTAAACTTACTAAATATAGCTAATAAAACTGAGAAACTATATAAAAAGGTTTTTTATTTTTTATTTTAGAAATAATGCTTTTTAGAATCATGGAGTATCTCGGAAGGGATTATTCTACATTAGTTCGTCGTTATATTACATTTTCATAGATTGTTTCTTAGATGAACAACTATTAAGATTAAAGTCTACCAATTAATGCTATACTTAATTTTTGAGGGGCGTCTACATATCTTTGTTTCACAGATCAATAACCGTTTAGTATTAAAATCTATTAATTAATGCTGTACTTAAATTTTGCTTAGAAGGTTGTCTATATATGTAAATTGTAAGAAGTTCTAAATTTTTTAACACTAACACGTAATATTGACACTTTATTTAGATTTTTTGGTGCATTTTACCTTTGGATAACAAACAAGAAATTACTCGGTCAAATAGTTCAGAAATTATGCAAATGTAAAGTTAGGAACTCCTAATGTTAAATTCATCTTTAATCCGTTGTAAAACATGTTGTAATGCAAGTAGAGTTTTAATCATAACTCAAAAACTAATTAGCGGAATGAGTTGTAACTTTAGATTCGCATACACTGAACATTCTAGAAATCGTTGTTAAAATAATTATAGGTTATAATTCCTATCGTTTTCGAAAAAATATATAACTTTTCATGCGAAAAATAATTTAACATTAAGAAAAAAAATTAATTTTTTTTTAAATTGTAGTTCAATTAATTTTAAAAATGCAGTTTTTTTTTTTTTTTTTTTTTTTTTTTTTTTTTTTTTTTGCAATATGGTTGGGACGTTTTCTGACAAATTTTTGTCTACAGAAAGAGGTCAAGAAACTTCAAAAGCTTAACTTTTTTAAAATTAATAAAATAGGACTATTTCATTATGGTAGTTCTATTTCCTATTATGTTGAATGTTTTTGTAATTTACATTGCGTAACCTATAAAATTAAACTTTTTGGGAACCCCCTATAAAATAAGTTTAAAAGCTAAAGATTTAAATATGAACCTTTCTAAGATTTCCTTAAATATGAACCTTAAATCTAAGATTTAAAATTCGCGAATTTCTTCGCAGCATAAAAATTTAAGACTTAAGGCGCATACTACTGTACCTTTAGGCCATACTCGGCCAAGAGTCAGTATAACTCTTTGGGTAAACGGGACGGGTGAGCTTGTCAGGGGCCCCGTCCCAGTTAGGGTCTAGGCCTCAAATCTTTTTATACAATTAGATATAGTGTTTCTTCTGCATAAAATAATAACTTGTTTGTTCTAGATTTGTTTTAAATGTTTATTTGTGCAAGGAAAAAGTGAATATTAATTATATTTCTTACAGTCAAAGTTGATATAATTGTCGGAAAATATGCACACTGTAAAAACAAATTCAAGAGATTACTAAAAATTTTTTAGTAAATTTGTATTCCACAGATTTTTTTAGTAACCTTTACAAACTTTTTTTTTTGCAAGTGAAACAAACATTTCTTTTGTAAACTGAACAAATAAATTTTTTGTGTAACTAACTTAAAACTTTTTAGTATGAGCCACCAAGCAAATTTTAGTAATAGCTCTAAAATTATTTTTAATAACCAGTATATGTGCCCGAAGGGCAGGAGCTTCCTTCGAGCTGCATTCAGTGGGTAAAAATACAGACTTCTGAAGCGGAAGATTTTCGATAGATGGCAGCACCAAACATTGCTTCCTGCTCCAACAGGATTCTCATAATCCCTTTGTTTAACGAGTACTTACACTGCATACATTCGGTGCGTATTTGGTGATGTCCAGTAGCAAAGGTCGAACCCGGGACCTTTCAGCTTCGAGTTCGGTGCTATGACCACTAGGCTATCACGGCCACACCAAGTGGGTTTAGTAATAGCTATTAAAAATATAAAACTATTAACTCTATTAAACTATAACTCTAACTCTTATTTATCTCTCTACTAAGAAATTTTTAGTAATTGCATGGATCACTAAAATTTTTTTAGTAGATGACCCCTTTTTTTTTAGAGTGTAGATTTTATTACCCTGAAAATACCTGTGAATGTAATAAATAAATAAATAAATAAATATTTTTTAAAAGATAAGAAGATTTTAAGAGGTTAAAAGCAACTATCTATATATCTATATTATAAAGGCCAAACGTATCAGTGCATAACGCATAGGTCATTTTGCGAATGGCAACACTTTGAAATTTGAAATGCAATTTCGGTTTTGCAATTTTTGCTGCTGCAATTTTTTTAACTTTTAAACATCGCACATTTTCAATTTTTACACCATCATATAAGGGAAAAAAAATGTATTTTTAAATACAATTTATTTGAAAACTGCATCGTAATTTATTTCTCAAAAAATAAATTTTTTAATTTTTAATATCGTTTTCTGATTGTGGCAACAAAATAATTCCATGTCTATTAAAAGCAAATAGATAAAAGCCGAGAAATGCAGATTACTGTATCTTTATGTTGCCATTTTCTCATTAAAAGTGAAAAAAAAATAATTTAAAGTATGTGCTGTATCAAGAATATCGTCTGTTATAAAACCCGTTGAATTTTGGTTTCATTTATACTTAAAAGAATATAAATAGTTTAGTATCTGTTTCAGCTAAAAGCATCGATATTTCAAGTTTTGAATTAAAATTATTTCAAAATTATCAAATTAAAATACCGATTTAAAAAAAAAAAAAAAAAGGTGAAATACAGTACAAATATGAACGGTTCATATTTAAATTTTGACGCAATGAAAATTGTGTCTGATTTAGATTTCATTGAGAAAAATTCCATGACTAAGTCAAACTGGAATAAATTTTGCTTTTTTAGGTGCGTTCGTAATTATGTAAATACGTAGCACCTATTGTTGTCGCTCAGTCCGTCCGTCTGTCCGTCCGTCCGTCTGTCTGTCCGCATATAACAACGCAAAAACTACCCAACCGAATAGTTTGAAATTTAAAATACATAATTATAACATAACTTTGTCCAGTCATTTCAAATTTTATGAAAATCGGATGGGGATACAGGGGGATTACAGGGACAATCAAAAGGATTCCGTTACATTACGGTCAATGGGGAAAAAAAGTTTAAAATGCATTTTAATTGTTTGAAATTTAAAACATATAATTATTACGTAATTTTGTCGAATCATTTCAAATGTTATGAAAGTCGGATGCATAGATCATTTACAGGGACAATCAAAAGTATTCCATTACATTACGGTCAATGGGGAAAAAGTTTCGAATGCATTTTAATGATGTTACACTCACTCGAACATAATAGAATTGGCATGAATCTATGAAATATATACAGTAAAACCCCGATAATTCGGATTAATTGGGACCGGACCCAATCCGGATTATCGAAAATCCGGAAATTAGAAAAAAATGAAATAAAACAAAACATACTTATAGAAAATCACCTTTATGTTAAACTTGTTGAATATTTACAGTCAGTAAAAATGTTCATTTTGCTCATTTCTTCCAAAAAGATTTCAGAAAAAGTTTTTTTTTATTCAGAATACGACGATGAAACAAATTAATGTTATGGAAATTAGCCGATCGCTTCTCAAACTTGAAAAAAAAAAAAAAAAGAATGACCAAACCGATCCGAATTATCCGGAGATCCGGATTAACGGGGTCCGAATTAGCGGGGTTCTACTGTACTAAAATATGCATTCCATACAATCTGTGATGCAAATAATTTTTATTATTAAATTACAGGGCCACACAAAAGTATCCCACTACATAATACTATACGGGGAAACATTGTTTGTGGTGTGTTTTAATTATATTCAACTATTTCACATTTTATGAATAAGATATACGTTGCTGAGGTGTAATAAAAATTACTTCCTGCATATTTACAGAAACACAAAGATTTCGACTACTATACCGTATCCGAAGTACGCTCTATTATATCAGCAATATCTGAATATTTTTAAAACTTTTGCTACGTTCACGTGCAATTTCCAACTTGTTTCATTTTGGAATACTAGAATAAGAGCTTTAATTGATAACTTTATTGTTTTTTACTGCTTACATGTACGATTAAAGTTTAATTTTAACAATTTCTACAACTGAGTTTTATAGAAATAGTATTTCGTTAACTTTAAGTTAAACATCATTATGAACTTTATTAACTTTTAATAAAGTTAAAAAAATAAAATAGAAAATAACAAAATTATTAGCTTTAGGTTAAATATCATATATTTTAGAGTTAGATTAACCAATATAAGGTGCATTTTTTATTGTAACTGTTCTGTTTGCGTATTTAAAACATTATGTATGTTTATTATTTTACATTATTAGGTTTATTATTTTTATTTAGTTACATTTTGTAGGTTTATTATAAATCAATGAAATAGTTCTTTTTTAAACATTTTCTTTCGTCGAAAGTCGACAGGTTCTACCTATCTTGTGCACATTAAGTGTGAAAGTAGCGGTGTTTTTCATACATTTTATTATCTTATATATTTATTATATGATACATACAATTAAAAAATAAATTTTATTAGTCTAGTAGTACATTATAGGTTGGACCCCATTAATTAGTTTGTTAGAATCCTCGTGACTTTTCTCTATATTTTCCATTCAGTGCAATGTATTCAGAAAATAAAATTCATCAACAAGCGAATAAACTAATAAAAAAAAAACTTACTAAAATGATACTAAATTTTACAATTTATTAAAATTTTATTATAAAGCTGCGCTATGCTTAGGACCTCTAAAGTCGAACAACGTTAATAGACACAGTCCAAAAATGTGCATGGCTCCCGACGAAAATGTTTCATTTATATACTAGAATTTTTTCTTCTTACTTTTAATATAAATAAATTTACAGGCGAGCGATTAAAAGAAAATAAATAAAACATGCTTCGCCTAAAGATATCCCGATATGAGTCGAAAGAAAGAGAAGGTAAGAGAGGAGGAAAAAAGTAGGTCATTCATGCAATATGAGTTGTAGTTATCTCGCATTACGATTTCCACAATTTATTTTCCCTTTTATTTTTATTATTATTATTATTTTCCTCCTTTAAAGTTAATTATTAAATTAATAATATCTGCCAGTTATTTTACAATTTAAAAACGACAATTTTTCAACATTACTTTTGGTTAATCACTCTTGGCTAATCGTCGCAACCCGGATGTTTTCATTTGTACCTAGTCCCTCTATGCTCAGTGCTTTAGTGCAGCCATCTATTGCATAGTGTTGGAAACGATAGTCTCTACCAGAAAATTATTTACACAGTAAATGTGGGCGTTACGTGGTAATTGTTAAACGTTTTATTATACATGAGATTGTCCCGAATCTTACATTAGAAGGATTATACAGAAATATGAAGGAGAAACGCTTGGTAAGTACTATTTGGAGATTATAATTGCAGTGATTTTTGTTGATTTTGCGTCATCAAGATGATACGGCATTCTACTTACAAAATGTCGGAAGTTTTTTTTATTTTAAAGTCACAATGCACTGGTGTATTGATGAATCATTTAATAAATTATCATATTTTTATTTTAAAATCAATTCGATGACAAGTACTTTTTGAATGTTTGTTCTTTAACAAAATAAATTTTGATTCAATTTCAAAACGATCCCTAGCTAAAATTCCAAGATAAGGTAAAGTGGGGCCATCTATAGGCTTACTTTTAAAAACATTAATTTTCGTTTATATTTACGTTGTCATGTTACTTATAAATTTTGCTAAATTTCTGAAATGTTTAGTCAAATTTATCATCGAAGATATATAAAATCTTGTTTTCATAATTATTAAATATAAGGGCTAATCACAAAAATAAATCATGTTGGTATCTTATTTATTATTTTTTTTTTCTTGACTGAAGCAGAAGAATGAGACTGCTATAAATAATTCCATACATGACACAAATTAGTTTATAAAAAAAAATATTTTATTTATATTAATTTATTACGTAAATAAAATTTTTATTTCAGTGAAAATTATCGTGTTATGATCGAATGCAATCAGTTTCAACCAGTGGCGTAGCTAAGGGGGGGCAAGGGGGGCGTCCGCCCCGGGCGCCGAGGCCTAGGGGCGCCAAATTGAGAGAAATTGTTATATATCGATATTGGGGTGGGGGCGCAAAATTTCTTGCTGGCCCCGGGCGCCAAAAAACATAGCTACGCCACTGGTTTCAACATATTTCGTAGCCGTAATCGTAGCGTTTCGTTATCGCTTTCGATGGAATTCTATCAAACTGTTCTTGGAATTATAAAATGATACCTGTAGCATTTTTTATGTAGCATATATTGTTCAATTTTTTTTTTTTTATGTTGCGTTTATGAATATTCCAAAAAAAGATGCAAAAACATAAATGGTAAATTGATACATCAAATAATCTGTTGACTATGTGGCAGCAACAGTGTCTTGGTATCCCCACAGCCTTTATTCTGATTGGTGCATCAGTCGTCAACTGCTTTCTTGGCGAATAATACCCACACATTTGGCAATTACTCGCTTTTACGTTACACAATAGGCAAAAAAAATTGTTTTATGCAGTATGCGATATTTATATTTTACTGTTTTTATTTTCCATCATTATATTTTACAATGTATTGATTCATTATCTAATTTTTACTTTCGGTCAGGGTGTGTATTTTTTTCAGCTGTTGGAATTTAGTTTTAAATTTGTCACTGAGTTACTGAACATGCTTAAATGAAGACAATTTTTTACAATCTTTCAGAAAATGCAGACGATGCAGATATGCATGGGCAAATCGGGACTTTGCCCCATGAGCTCGGGCCTTAACCTCTTCAGTCCCTGAGAACCCAAATGGGTACATCAGTTTTGTCCCATTTTATTAATGATACTCAAATATAAATGAAATTTCGATATAAGAATAATATGTTTCGAATTCTAAGATTCGAGCTAATGAAAATAAAACAAAAATCTCGCTCTGAAGTCAAACGAGAGAAGAAATAATTCAGTAATAATTAAAAATACTGTAATAATTGCCAGTAGCGAAGAGGTTAAGGGGCCCCAAATCCCTACATTAAATCCTAAAATATTTACTTTCTTTTTCCAATTCCAATTCTTCCATATGTTGAAGTTATTAAATTTATCTTAAAGTAATATAACAAATTGTTAAAGTTACATAAAAGAGTTTTTGTCTGTACTAAAAAAAAGGGTGTATTTTTATTAATTAAGGTAGTTAATTTTGAATTGACGGAACTAAGAATTTTCTTCTATTTATATCCAAGGTGCGAAAATATATTTATGCATTACACATATGAGTGAGCATCGGTTCTATTTGAATACGATTCGAAAAAGACCCCTAATTTATCTTTGCACAGGGCCCCAATTAGTCTTAATCAGGGCCTACATTTTATTTATATGTAGAAAAGCATATTATTATAGAAAGCATATATACAGGGTGTCCAGCAAATAACACCCTGATTTCAAAATTAAATTTCTCAAAAACAAAGATCGATAGTAATATGCGGTAAACGGTTTTTTCATTAGGTAAGCTGTAAAAATCTTATACAGAAATTTCAAACAGTGAATATTTTGAAAAAATTGCGTTCTGATTGCATAGAATGCTTTGATTTGACATTTTACTTGTTTTAGATTGCCTGCAGAGAAATAATTTTTCAGCTTACAGTGCAATATTTTAAAGATTTGTCGAAGTAAATTTTTAGAATTTCGAAATTTCAAAAATTTAATTTCAAAAAACTATGAAATATGGCACTTTAAGCCGAAAAACACATTCTCTGGCAGCAATCTAAAGCAAGAAAAATGTCAAATCAAAGCATTCTTTGCAATCAGAACACAATCTTTTCAAAATATTTACCGTTCGAAACTTTTGTATAAGATTTTTACAGCTTAATTGATAAACAAACCGTTTACTGCATAATTCTATTGATCTTTGTTTTTGAAAAATTTAATTTTGAAGTCAGGGTGTTATTTGCTGGACACCCTGTATCAATGAAGTATATATTTTAATGCTTATTTGTTCATAATTTTTTTAAGCATTCATAGATCGGTTTCATAGTATTGTATCAACCCTGCTGACCAATATTTGTGCAATAGAAAAACAATAATATTCCCGTAGGTGAAAGTAACCAAAATATGGGAATCTAGAAATTATCTAGCGTGATTTTCTTATCATAGAGTAAAGAAATATAATAGGTTGTTGCCTGGTGTAATATGGTAAAGTTAAAATTATTTACAACGTTAGAACACCAGAATATTCGAATTCCAAGCATACCGGTTTCGGTAGCATATAGCATACCTTCCTCAGTGCTAAAGATAGTGGAGATTTGCTCATATATATATAGGGAGGATGGGGATTCAAGTGATAAGTTTCTTGACCAATAGGAAAACAGAGGATCCTAGGCAACAGCCAATAGGAAAACAGAGGATCCTAGGCAACAGCCAATAGGAAAACAGGGAACAGTTAATAGGAAAATTGGGTGGAAAATGGAAAAGATATTGCGAGAATTGCATTAAAAGATTAAGAAAAATTAGTTTTAATGTAATATTTCCAACAGTCTGATAATGGTGGAATAGCAAAATCACAATTAACAAGATTAGGAAGATTTTTATGGATATGGAAAACTTCAAGGAAGTTGAGTTCTTGTATAGAAGTAGGTTTAGTTAGTATCTTAACCGAATTGAAGTCAAAAGCATGACTCGTCTCCCAGCAATGTTTTGCGATTGAGGATTTCTTGATTTCTTGTTTTTCAATATATTGCTTATGTTCTTTAATACGAAATTTTAGACTGCGTTTGGTTTGACCAATGTAAGAAAGACCACACTGACAATTGATATCGTAAATGCCCCATGAATTTGATAAATCAACAGGATCTTTAAGGTTGGAAAGGTTGAGTTTATTAGTAGGAGTAAAAATTATTTTGAAATCGAACCGACTAAGAATTTTAGCAATGGAAAAACTTGATTTTGGAAAGAAAGGTAAGACAATGTTAATATTGGAACGAGAGTAGAAGACTGAGATGAGTTTGAGGAGTGAGAGTTTTGCAATTTAGAAAGGGCAGTATCAATAATAGAAGGGTTGTAACCTCTATCAAATGCAATTGCTTTAATGTATTGAATTCCATTATTGAGAGACTGAGAATCAGAGCAAACATGAAGAGCACGATTTATGAATGTGTAAAAGGCAGCCATTTTTTTTTTTTTGACTTGGAGGATGACATGAACGAGCGTGGGGGGGTAGAGAAACAGCGAAGCTTTTTCGATAGACAGATGTAGAGAAGCCAGTTTCACTGCGAGTGACAAGGGTGTCCAGGAAAGGGAGTGAACCATTATTTTCTGTTTCATACGTAAATTGGATATTGTTATCAATAGAGTTCATGATGCTAAGAATGTCCACAATATTGTGAAGAGAAGTGTCAAGTAAGGTGAATGTGTCATCAACGTACCGAATCCAGAAAGGGAAAGAGAATTTATCAAAAAGAGAGCATTCAAAATAGTGCATGTAGAAATCTGCAAGGATGGGAGACAGGGGCGAGCCCATAGCTAAACCATCAGTTTGTCTGTAAAAATTGCCTTGGAATGAAAAGGTGGTTTGAGAAAGACAAGTACGTGTAAGGGAAATAAGTTCTTGAATTTCGAAGCTTGAAAAATGAAATTCACGGAGTCTTTGTTCAAGACAAGAGAGGGCGCCATTTATCGGGACATTTGTGAAAAGGGATTTAACGTCAAATGAAACCATAGTGAAATTAGTCGGAGACAAATTTTGTATCATTTTGGCAAAGGTGATGGAATTCTTCACAGTGTATAAATTTGCTGATAGAAGGGGAGAAAATATTGTTGTTAAATATTTTGCTAAATTGTAAGAGGCTGTGCCAATATTTGAAACAATCGGACGAAAAGGGATATTGGGTTTGTGGACTTTAGGAAGAGCATAAAATCTTGCACAGTGTGCAGCAGAGGGAGAAATGTAGGGATGAGAAGACTTAGGCAAGAGAGGACAGGATTTAACTATGGACTTAATTACTGATAATTCATGATCAGAAGGGTCCCGAGATAGAAGTTTATATGGGCCATCTTTAATAAGGTTAGTTACTCCATCAATATAATGCTTTTTATCTAGAACGACAATCTGGCCCCCCCTTATCAGCTTTCGTAATTACAATATTGTTATTTGATTTAAGGTCTTTCAAAGCAGTTTTTTCAACAGGAGTGAGATTAGATTTTATACTGGAATTGAAATCAACATTAGCCATAATGAGATGACGTAAACTATCTTTCTGAACTTCAGTAAGACGACTGTTTTTGAATGCTTTTTCAATAGGAGCAATTAATTGGGGGAAAGAAGCTTTTTTAGATATTGCAAAATTGGAATTAAGTTTGAGAACTGAATATTGCGTTTCGGAAATATCAGAGCCAGAAAGGTTGATTACAGCATTCTCATTGACACTGGGGAGATCAGTAGGTACCAAGGGAACGGACAACTCAAGCAGACGGGTAAATTTGGAATTGAGTTTCTGGGCGTGTTTTCTGGAAATATTTTCAGCATGGTGCCAGGAATTAATATCTATGGACTTAAAATCAGAAAGATTAGCTGCCAAATTTAAGTGTAAATCAAGTAATTCCTTTTCAATTTTGGAAAGGGAGAGACGAGTATCTTTAATGACGGCCCGGGGAATAGCAAAGTGAGATCTAAAGACAGCCTTTTTGACAAAGTGTGAACTAGAAACACTGCATTTTAAAGTAATGAATTTTGGGATGATGCGTTGGCGTTTGCAACGGAGAAGGAAACTCAGTTTATTGAGTGATTTGAACTTTTTTGCCCGCAGGCGGAAGAAAAGATTAATAAGCTTTCTGTCCATATGAGGAATGAAGTTGCTGACCCAATCTCCCCCTCTGATGAGGCTTCTCAGATTGGGTTGCTCAGCAATTAAATGAGCAAATCCTATAGAAACAAGATCCAAAGAAATCTCATAAACAAAACAGATTATTTTCGTACAATATTTGTGCATTTGCTTTTGCGTACGTTTATGTCATTACATTGCATAAAAAACCTGCGACTGGTAAATATTTACGATGATGTATCCAGTGCAACTTACTACAAATTTAATAAACTATTTTAGGTGCGTTCGTAATGTAAATACGTAGCAGCTGTAGTTTTCGTTCAGTCCATCCGTCCGCATATAACAACGCAAAAATTACCCAACCAAATCGTTTGAAATTTAAAATACATAATTATTACATAATTTTTTTCGAGTCATTTCAAATTTTATGAGAATCGGATGCATAGATCAATTACAGGGGCAATCAAAAGTATTCCGTTACATTACGGAAAATGTGGGGAAAATGTTTCAAATGCATTTTAATTGTGTTACACTCATTCGAATATAACATAATACAAGAACCTATCAAGTATATATATATATATATATATATATATACATTCGGTACAATCTATGAAGCAAAGAATATTTATTATTAAATTACAGGGCCACACAAAAGTATTCCCCTGCACAATGCTATCGGGAAAACATTGTTTGGGGAGTGTGTTAATTATATTAAACTATTTCACATTTTATGAATATGATATACGTTGCTGAGATGTAATAAAAGTTTCTTCCTGTATATTTACAGGAACACAAACAAGATTTCGACCACTATGCTATATCCGAAGTACTGTCTACTATAACAGATCTGACAAGATATGAATATTTTAAAAACTTCGTTATCGTACTAACGCACCTCATTTGCTACGCTTCACGTGCAATTTCCAACTTTCTTTTTCAACACATTAATATTTTAGCGCAAAAATGAAAAACAAATGGGTAAGTGTGATCACAGATCACACAGAGGGTTTCGTTTAATATTTCTTTCAAAACAACTTATCCTAAATTAATAAATCCAAAATTGTTAATTATTAATTATTAAATTCTTACATACATGGTAGCACCAACAAATTTAACATTAAAATAATTATAAAAGGAAGTTATTTATTTTTATTAAATATATATATATATATTTTATTAGTGTTCAAATTAAATTATCTATCTATCTATGTAATAAAGGCCAATCGTATCTGCGATGACCAAGATATGAACATTTATAAAATTAGTTATAGTATGAACGCATCTCATTTCCCGCGTTCGCAGGGCCGTAGCTAGAAGTGAACAATAGGGGGGGGGGGGCTCATAATTTCTTTCTCTCTCTCTGACGCAGAAAGATAAATCAGTGGGTATTGTAGGTGCTATGTTTCTTGTTAAACTGTTGCAATAACTTCATTTTAAAGAAAAAGAAAAGTGTATGCTGATGGAAATTTTGAGTGTATAACTGGTGCAAAATTAAATATCATGTAAGCTTCATATGTACAGATAGGATGAGGGAATGTTGAAACACTTATTTTAGATACAATTTAGTAAATTTTTCAAAACTCTGAACGAGTCTTAAAACTAAATTAAATTTTTGAACAGAACTTCATTTGAATTTTCGGAACAGAAATTCATCGAGTTACCTTGGTATCTCTTCCAGGGGGGGAAGGGGGGGCTCAAAATGTTTTAGGGGAGGCTGAGCCGCCCATAGCTTCCCCTTAGCTACAGCCCTGCACGTTTGGCGTACAAATTTCGACTTGTTTTGCCTGTTATCACTACAAATACATCCATTCCTTTTGCCCAAGCAAAAGGACACCATTACACTCAAAGGTATCCGGAATTTACAGTGGATGAATAACTAACTAAATAAATAAATAATCGTTTTGCGCAGTGAAGAAAAATTCGGTTGTAACTTATTAGATGTTTAGAAACACGTTTCTTATTAAACTAGTTGACACGTTGCATGCTCACAGTTGTCAATGAATTATTTCTATTTCACCTGCTACTTGTGTAATGAAAACACTTGAAACTGCGCAGTTTATAAAGCTGAAAATATAAATAAGACGAATAACAATGCTTACATAATAACAGATGTTATTTTCTTTCAGTAAAAACAAAGAAAGAAATTAAGAAAAAAAGAATTCTCATTTGGCTCTGTTAAATTATGTATTTTTGTGGTGATAAAAAAGACCTGGTCTAATATGTTTTGAAGAGTCCATCGAGGGTCGAGTTACCCAATCCAAACCTGGCAGGGGGAAAAAAATCATTTAGCCGGAAACCTGTATGAACCTTATCAAAACATCATCTACTCTTAAAATTATATTTTTAAAAATATATACAAAAGAGGAGAAAAAAAGTTAGACTAAGTAAATATTTTTTGGCCAGAACTCATCGTAAAAAACAATTTTTAAACAAACGGTGTTAAAATCTATACAAAACAATTAAAAAGTCTCAGCCTTTTCAGAGAGCCTGAAGCCCCTGTAGAGGACAAAATGGAAACACAAAGGGAAAAAAAAGGAAAATATAATTAAAAATTATCTTCCATAAGGGATTCAGGGCGCTGAGTCCCATGTCTAAAAAATGTTCTTAGTTCTTGTTTCTTTTAGGCGTTTAAGTTTTTTTGTAATGTCACTTACGAAAAATAAAATTTACCTTTTTAAAAATTATTATAGGTGAAGAAAATGTAATTAAATCTTAAACTAAAAAAAAGTTCCAGTAGTTCTACTCATTCCCCTCCCTGCTAACCCCATATGATAGTTTAAACCTTCTTTTTTTTCTTCTATTTTAAGACATTTTTAAATTATTATAATATTGAAATTCTATGACGATAAAGTATAAATAACAGTTATCCCTGTAATTTAACTAATAAAATTAAATTTAAATTTAAAAAAAGTTAAAGAAATAAAGATTATCATAAATTTTTACTGTATTGCCTCTGATTAATTTACACGGTCTGGGAACAATTATGCCTAGACCCTGCCTAAGTCTTCAGTAGAAAAAAAAAACTTCGGATTTTGTCTCACCCAGGATTAATGAAGTCTAGGCCTAACCTAGCTCCAGTCCAATGAAGTAAATTTGTTATTGAGATAGAGCTGTTGCATAAATCGTAAAAAAAAGACAGCATAGTAGCACCACCTGTTGAGCGATTTATACCAGAATGTAAACAGCATCAATTCATGTCAAAGGCTTACTAAATCTGAAGTTAAATGGAAAGCCATGCATTAGTTATTGAGATATAGCTGAGGTGTAAATCGTAAAAAATGCAGCACTGCAGCACCAACTTTTGAACGACTTACACTAAAAACTAATCAACATCAATTTATATTAGGAACTACCTGAATATAATTTTTTATCAAATTCCTTTGGATACAGCGTCGACAAAATGTGTGTCACATACATACATAACAGACGGGCAGATTCACAAACAGACATTTTGTAAAAGCATTTTTTTTTTTTTATCTTTGACTCCCCCCCTAAAACGTGTAAATCCGTCAAAAACCGGTATTCGGAAATTTTCACGTATCCAATACTTTCTTCTTTTAAAGATAGGAGAAAGTGAAAAAGAAACTGGAAACTGAGGAGATATAAGAAAAAGAATAGAATATTTCATACTTTCGTCCCATTGTATTCTCTCGACCGCATTTTGGAAGAGACATATCAGATTGTTTTGTTTCGTTTAAGATAATAAAGAGTAAGTAAAATTTGTCAGAATTCCAAACGCTGAATATCTGACTGAAAGTCATTATGTATAGGTTATGTGACATAGCATTTACGCTTGCATTTCCGAGCAAGAAATTACTAAGTGTGGTTAAATTAGGATTTATTATTTTTCGTTAGACCGTAAAAAGACCGAATATATCTGAATGAGTGATATAATGAAGTACTTCTGTTCATTTTCCTTGATGTTGCAAAAATTGTCTTATACGGGAGGGTTTTGATAAAATATTTTTAGTTTAGCTTATTTTATGTTTATTTTCTCCGTTTTAAGTGGAATTCGTAGAAATACTGCCTATGACATTGTAACCTATGTTGGATTTTTTTTTTTTTTTTTTCCAAACCTACGCCAATTATGACCCCTAACAAACCGAAACAAATCCCCAGTTCAAAACCAGGGCTGCGGAGTTGGTGGAAAAAATGGCCGACTCCGACTCCGTAAATTTTAAAGACTGCGACTCCGGGCTTGATAATATACTAGTATTGCCGTTGGATAAAATTATGAGGGAGTGCAAGGAAAATAAGGCGAAAATTTCCCTATTTCGGTATTAATTCAGTTCTCAGAACTTTGAAAGAAAAAAAGGGAAAAAAAATGTTTTCTATTTTGCTATTTTTTCCAACTTCGCGTCCCACAAACCCGAAAAATCCAACTATCGAAATCTAAAGGAAAAAACGAAACAGAAATTTTACTATTTTGGATCCATATCCATGGACCTGATATGGGGAAATCTTTATAAATTTGATGTTAATTCGTACCTTCCAGAGCAGAGCAATTTCGATATTTGGTTGGTTTATTTTGTGTCAGCACGAGGGATATAGTCCCTAAGAAGGGGGGGGGGCTCCGTGAGGGTCTTTCTAAGGGAACCTAACCCAAAAAAATCCAAGGTTCGGAGAAAACCACAGAAAACTGCGAACGATTAGGCCGACGGTCGCGATTGGATTCGAACCCAACTCCTGCCGTCTACCAGTTTCGAGAGCAGAACCGCTCAACAACTGGTAAGGGCCAACAATTTCGATGGAAAGAAAAAATAAATAAATAAAGCTGAAAATTTTAGTAATTCAATTCGGGATTTACTAACATTTTTAATAAAAAAGGTTTTTATCTACTGCGTATGCCGGGCAGTATATTGGAAAACTTTAACTTGGGTAACCTGATATGATCCAAAAATTACACTAATAAGTCCCTTTATGGATTTAAAATTACATATAATTGGTTTAATTTTACTTTAAACTGTCTAAAAAAAAAAAGTCGGAGTCGGTTTGTTTTTTATCCGACTCGACTCTTTTGCTCAAAAATGGGCCCGACTTAGACTCTGCAACTCTGTTTAAAATTTTATCTATATCTATCTATCTATAAGTATATATAACTTTTTTATGAACACGATAACTTCCATAATTCTGCATAATTCTCTTCCAAACTGATACGTAAAATCAAGGAGCAAAAAATCTCGGTCAAGTTCGTTAATGGGCAAAAACAGACAAAAGGGGTGGAAATAAAGGGGGGAGGAGGAGACGAAAACAGAGAGGAAATCATTAAAATTGGGCTCAAGAGGTGCAATGAAAGAGTAGGGTTTTAAGAAGAAAAAAATTCATAACTTCGACATTTCCTAAGGTATCAAATCAGTCTTGAATTCAGGGGGTGAACCAGGGGAGACATTCCCTCCCCCGGGCCACCCCTTAAAACGCCCCCCTCGCGGAAAATTTGAAATTTCGCATTTTCAAAAAATACAATTTCCCCCCGGAGCTCTATAATGTCCCCCCCCCCGGAGCCATTGAAGTCCCTCCGGGATAAAAGTGCCTGAATTCAACACTGTCAGTGTTGAATTCAGGGGGTGGTGCGGGAGGACATCTTCCTCGGAGCAATGAAATGTCCCCCCCCCCTGACAATTTTTAATTTTGCATTTTATGGTCAAAAAGTACAATCCCCCTCCGGAATTCTATAATGTCCCTCCGGAGCGAATGAAGTCCCTTCCGGGGAAAAGTGCCTGAATTCAACACTGTATCAAATTCACTTAAATTTATTATATATCTTCTTAATATTATCTACATTTTTTTTTTATTGACAAGTTTTAGATAAGACCAACTCTTACCGCAAATAAATAAATAAATTAATTAATAAAATAAATAAGGATTGAAAGAAAAATTATCGTATTATGATTCTGATAAAACCAAGATAAATGAAACTAAAACTCGTCAATAGCGGCCAGGTAACATTCTAAAACTGGTTTTATCTCTAAACTTGATTTAAGTTTTGTTGTCGAAATTAGTATTTAACTTCGAAGTCTACCTGCTTTTGTAGGCCGAGCAGGCAGGATTTTCTGAAATATGTAGCGAAGTCTGCGGTCTGCTGGCACATTTGATCCTAAATCTTATTCCTGCCTAAATTTGTTTCTATCGGGTTCTGAGGATTGTTTCATGCATGATTTATATTATGTGAAAATCTGTCTATCACAAACTTTTAAATTTTCTTTATGTAAATAAAATTTTTAAATTTACGTGACAAAATGCAAAAAAAGAAAGAAAAAACTGAAAATTATTAATAAAATGATTGCTGAAATTTATCTATTCATTTACCGTATAAATATGAAAATAATGAATTTAAATAATATTTGTCAAATAATAATCCACTTTAAATCTTCAGTGCTGCCCCCTTTTGAGAGCATTTTGAACTTCGTGTATGCAAGAAAGGAAGTAATACTGTGCTTGGTTATGCATTTTTTAAAATTTATTTTGACTAATTGCTTAATTATAATTGTTAATTAATAATTGGCAAGTTAATACAAGCTCTAATTTAGATAATCATGTTGTTTTTGTATGTGTTTACAAGTCAATTTCTTTTTTTTTTTTTTTTTTTTTTTTTCCCTATGCAGACGATATATGTGTAATTCCGCTATTCCGAAAATCCGACTGTTCTAAGTTTAGAAATCTATATATATATTACGCTAACGTATGTGGCACAAAAATCACGATTATTTGTTAGTTGTTTAATGGCAACATCCAAATCTTATGGATTACTATGCAAAAATCCTTTGGTAAGATTTATGCTGTGGTAAATTGGATTTATTTATGTTTTGTTCCTTCGTGCAGTTATGGACCTTCAAAATATCCTTATTTTTATTTTTATTTTTTTCCTGTTATTTTTACTTAAAAAACAAAAGTCATGAATTTTAAACTTTTCAAATTAAAGTTATGTATTATAAATGAAATGAGGGAAAGGATTATATTATTATATATTAAATAATTAATGAAATACGAAAAAGTGTCACAGGTACAATATTTGGAGATTTTTTATATGCGTCAGGCTAGCATAAAAATACTGAGTTCTTGATTTATCAGCACAGATGTCGTATATGCACCACATTGGTGCGTTATTTTTCTGACGCAAATTTGGCGAAAATTCCGTTTTCAAATACTAGTTACATGCATATTTTTAAACTAATTCCTATTATTTTAAAAATAAAACAGTAATTTTTAAAAAGTTAGTTAATAATCTATAATAATACAGAGAGAAGTTTGTGAGTGTGTCAGCGCTGTTCTGAAGAGACCATTGCACGTAGAATTACAAAATTTGGAGGGAAGGTACTTCTGTATATGAAGTTTTACACCTCGAAGCCCGATTTTTGATTTTTTGATTAGATTTTTTTGTATTTTGTATTTCAAAGATTTTTAGCTTTCTTTTTATTTTCAAGGTGATTTTTCCACATTAGTTAGGAATATGGTTTCAATGGTTTTAACCCAACGTAGTAAATTTGGTCTCTTTTCCATAAAGCTTATTCAGAATTCGTGCAGCGATTTTTGAATTTTTAACGAATTTTTAAATGCGATTTTTAGTATTTTTTCGCATTTTGAGGATATATTTTTGCATTGACAAAACTACTACTTGGTTATTCCGTCGACCAAAAACCAATCGCCAAATTACATGCCAGTAATGGTTGATTTTAAATGTCACATTCACTTGACATTAACTACGATACAAATATTTGTTACGTCATCAACAGATTTTTACGAATTGAATATTTCCAACTGAGCGAAAAATCCTAGCTGGTTATCGCCCGGTTAGCTTAACAGGTAAAGCATTGGCCTTGTAAGTCAAGTACACTATATTGCCATTGATTATGGGACACTTGCGATTTTAGACATTTTACTAAATATCTAGAAAAATGCATGCGGAATCATCTCGAAACTCTTAGTGTATAAATATAATAGTATACGTCATACATCTCCGTGAAGATTTTTTACCGAAACGCCATAGGGGACCGTCAACAAATTAAAAAAGAATGAATATCTTTTGAATAACCCTGTCAAAACTAATGTAGCAAAAGCGCTCAAACTCTAGATAATGATTGAATGCCTTATTGTAATACACTGTGTTCATTTTTATGCAAATAGCATGCACACTCGCAGAGTAATTAAGGTTTTTATAAAAATGGTCCCAAATTTTTCCAAGTTTTTCCATTATAATTTTCAGAGTTCTTAATATAAAATAATATTTTTTTCAGAAAATATGACAAACAACATTGCACACAGTACCCTGTAATCAGAATTAAAAAATAATGAAAATTGTATGAAAAATGAGTAGGTTTACTATATAATGTTTTACTGCGCATGCGTCAGAGATATCAAAATTTCATTTGCATATTATGTTAGCTAAATGTATAGAGCAACTTTTGTAAAAGTCTCAAAATCATAGCTTGAAAATTCTGAAAGTAATCATCTATAGAAAAAGGACAAAATCCGTTGTTTCCAAAATGAAGCAAAAAAATGAGGGATTTTATCCAAATGCAGTAGTACATCCCATATTGTGTATTCTATATTGACACTAATCAATGAATATATGGATACAACCCCTCTTGTTTTTGCTTCATTTTGAGAATAACGGATTTTCGACTTATTCAATTGACGATTATTGCCAGAATTTTTAAGTTATGATTTTGTGACTTTCACAAAAGTTGCTCTATACATTTAGCTAACATAATATGCAAATGAAATTTTGGTATCGTTGACGCATGCGCAGTAAAAAATTATTTAGTAAACCAACTCATTTTTTATACAATTTTCATTATTTTTTAATTCTGATTACAGGGTACTGTGTGCAATGTTGTTTGTCATATTTTCTAAAAAAAATAATATTTTATATTAAGAAGTCTGAAAATTATAAGGAAAAAACTTGGAAAAATTTGGGATCATTTTTATAAAAACCTTAATTACTCTGTGAGTATGCCTGCTATTTGCATAAAAATGAACAAGGCTTATTACAATAAGGCATTCAATCACAATCTAGAGTTTGAGCGCTTTTGCTACATTAGTTTTGACAGGGTTATTCAAAAGATATTCATTCTTTTTTAATTTATTGACGGTCCCCTTTGGAGTTTCGGGAAAAAATCTTCACGGAGATGTATGACGTATACTATTATATTTATACACTAAGAGTTTCGAGATGATTCCTCATGTATTTTTCTAGATATTTAGTAAAATGTCTAAAATCGCAAGTGTCCCATAATCAATGGCAATATAGTGTATACAGGTTCGATCCCGGCCTGGGCAATTTTTCGCTCAGTTGGAAATATTCAATTCGTATGATAACTTTACCAATCAGTTAGATTGTGTTACAATAATACTACAACAGATTTTAATTCAACTTTTTATTTGTATTTTGATTGTGTTTTACTAATTTATTTGTTCTTCCGTTTTTTAAAATTAAAAATTATGTCAGTTATATAATTTGGTGAACAATTTGACGATTTGTATTATTTGGCGAAATTTGTCGACGGGATAACCAAGTAGTACCGAAAATGGTTTCTTTTCTTTAACCTAATTCACTACATTTTGTATCGATTTTTGAATTTCATCGATTTTTAATTAGATTTTCAGTGCAATTTTCGAAGTAATTTTTAACGAGTTTTTGAGTTTTTTTGCTTTTGGAATCGATATATTTTTAATTTTTGTCAATATTATACATTTTTTTATGCATCACGGACCTGGGCAACGCCGGGCGGGTCAGCTAGTTATAGAATAAAACAATTTATATTATTTTAAAAAAGAAAATAAAATCAAACAAACAGTTTATCAATAAATAAATAACAATAGTCAGGCTACCACATAATTTGTGATGGGTGATAACGAGATGTTTTTAGGTGCGTTTGTAATTATGTAAATATGTAGCACCTATAGTTGTCATTCAGTCCGTTCGTCCGTCTGCATATAACAACGCAAAAACTACCCAACCGAATCGTTTGAAATTTAAAATATATAATTATTACATAATTTTATCGAGTTATTTCAAATTTTTTGAAAATCGGATGCATAGATCAATTACAGGGGCAATCAAAAGTATTCCATTACATTAAGGCTAATGGGGAAAAAGTATTAAATGCATTTTACACGTTTGAAATTTAAAATACATAATTTTGTCGAATCATTTCAAATTTTATGGAAATCGGATGCATAGATCAATTACATGGACAATCAAAAGTATTCCGTTACATTACGGTCAATGGGGAAAAATGTTTCAAATGCATTTTAATGGTGTTACACTCATTCGATCATAATAAAATTGATATGCATCTATAAAGTATATATTATAATGTACATTTTGCATAATCTGTGGTGCAAAGAACATTTGTTTTGATTTACAAGGCCACACAAAAGTATTCCATTACATAATGGTATAGGGAAAACATTTTTTGGTACTCATTTTAATTGTAATTAACTTTTTACAATTTTATGAGCTTGATATATGAAAGTGATATTTTTAAAACTTCGTTATCGTACCAGCAAACAGAAACAAACAGAAACAACAGAGCAAACAGAACGGCGAGGAAAAGTTAGCTATACCATAATTTTTCTCCCCGCTGTAGCTCCCATAGAAGCAAAATTATAGCCTTTTAAAGACTGAAGTGAAGTGAAGAAAAGAGCAAAATTATGCGAGTAACGGACAGGGGGTGTTCACAGTCCCGGGGGTGTCATGTAGCTTAAATTTTTAAGTTAAAAATTGTAGAGAATTAAATGAGCGAAATATTAAGATGTATGTTAATGGTGGTGAAAGCCTCCCCCCCCCCTCCCTGGAAGAGGCCCTCAAAGTCAGCACTTTAAAACAATGTGCCTAGACTCACAACTGCCAACTTTTACGCATTTTTCCTACCACAAAAAATTTACAGTAACTATTGTCTTATTTAATCGTCGAAATCTTATGATTAAACAAATGGAAAATCTCTGTACAATTTTAGTGGTAGCAAAAATGCGTAAAAGTTGGCAGCTATGCTAGACTCCAAAAAATTCACAAAAAGTTGTTAATTTGTATTTTTAATTTCCCGCCCTACCTCATACCGTACCATACACAATATATGTACCGGGTCCCAAAAATGACTGATGGATTTTAAAATTCAATAACTTGCAAACGGTGACAGCTATTTAAAAAATTTTTTGCCGGAGGGTTATGTATAATGTCAGGAGATTTTTTTACCGCATTTTTTTATTTTAGTTAACATCTCAAACAATAGGTGGCGCTGACGGCGATTGAAGGCCAGGTGATCAGTGCTGAGTGAAGCGTCGACCTGGCCTTCAATTGCCGTCAGTGCCCCCTATTGTTTGAGATGCGAACTAAAATAAAAAATTACGGTAAAAAATCTCCTGATATTATACATAACCCTCCTGCAAAAACTTTTTAAATAGCTGTCACCGTTTGCAAGTTATTGAATTTTAAAATCCATTAGTCATTTTTGGGACACCCGGTATATACTTATATGCAGAGGTGTCAGTAACAGTGTCAAGAGTTCAAGGGTTTTTTCCCATCTCACAAATGCGCAACGCGCCTAAAGAAGTTTCCATTTCGAAAGTTTGAAAATTATGTCTCCTACTACTCCCGCCGCGTGGGTCCACTTTTTCACCCCCTAATTCATGCAGCCCACACTTTATTATTATTTTTTTATATTTGATAAATAATATTTACCGGATGGCTTAGTCAAAAAACCACATCTAAAATTATATGTGTTATAGAAATCGCTATGGTTTTTTAAAAATGTGTTCGTGACCTCTCTAGCCGCATCGTTTAAAAGTTTTTAAATAAGTAATATTTATTGGAGTGTTCCAGGTATGTGACAGCTTCGTAGGGCTAAAACACGAGAAACTTTGTTACATATTTATTCATAGTATGCACTTTCATTGTTCCTCCACCACTTTGCCCTCCGTGGAATTCTTTTAACATATTCCAGTAGAAAGTCTTCTAATAACGGGGAAATTGTAGAACTTATCTTAAATGATGTACAAAAATCAATAAAAGATTTTTATCACATTTACTACACTTTTAGTTCATGTTCTTGCCATAAGGGGTGATTTTGATTATTTTTTCTTTGGCCATTTTGCTAGTCGAAAAATATTAATTTTTGATATTTAAACTCCCCTTACATTTTCATACCTATTCGCAACTTTTCAACTTTTTACATCCAGGGAATGCCGTTGCATGACTTTTCTACTATTGTGGTTCCATGATAGCCTCCTTTCGTTTTTTTTTTTTTTTTTTTTTTTTTTTTTTTTAATTTATCTGTTTTTAGTTACCATGCATTTTCTAAATTATCCTTTTTAAACATGTAATTGCCGAAACGTCAGTGAAGGCTTACTTTGAAGACACGAAATTTTTTGGTTTCCGTCTGTCAGTCTGTCTGTTCCGCGATAACTAACGTAAAAAACATCTGATTGGCTTGAAATTAAGTGGGTATGTTAGTGAGGCACTGGGATTAAGCTGTATAGTTTTTTGTTAGATTTGATTCATTCGTTCCGAAAATATAGAATATTTTATTTTGCACAATAATGCTTTTCTATGGCAAATCCAATGATTTTCAATTTTTTTTTTTTTCCTTGAGAGAAAATGACACATTGCATTAATGGAATTCAATGATAAATGGATACTGAAATTTACCAGTTAAATTATTCGAATTGTTTTGAAATTTCGTCTATGCATTTGTCAGATTTTTAAAGTTATTACTGCAAATTTTGGAGATTTTTTATAAATGTGTTCCAATAATATAAACTAATTTGGTTTAGATATTTACTTATTTAAAATGTATTTATTTCATTTTCTTTATTTTCTCTTAATGGTTGCTAAGCAACCATTCATCTTAATCCTTATTATATTTTAATGCTATAAATTTGAAAGCGTGTACGAAAATTTAAATGTCAAAACTGATAAATTAATTAATGTCTTTGTATCTTTGCGGATAAATATAACATAGCCCAGAAAAGAATATAGGCTATGTTTTATTAATTTTATTCAAATATTTTCCTTAATAATTCAAAATTTCCTTCTTTTTCATACAGAATCAAAAGCGATTTTTTAGATAAAATTTAACCAATTTCCTTTATCGTTGCCAAAAAAAAAAAAAAAAAAAAAAGGAATAATTTTCCAACGGCAATAAGTTTCAATTGAGCAATTTCCATTCGAAAAATCAAACTAAGAAAAAATAAATATGACGTCAGAATTAAAATAAAAATAAAAATAGTACTTTGTTAAATATTAAAAACGGAAATTTGTTTCGTTAATAAGAATTTTTCTGACAAAAATGGGGGCATAATTAGAAGTAAAAGAAATAAAAAATAATTATATTTTTAACAAAATATTTTAATTGGTAAAATTTGACGTCATAATTGAACAAAAACAGGTATTTTATAGTAGTCGTTAAAAATACAAGAAACATGGATATCAATAACTCATGAAAAATAACGCCGTTGCCGAAACTTCAGTGAAGGCTTACTTTGAAGACACGAAATTTATTGTTTTTTCATCTGTTAGTCTGTTCTTCTGTATGTTTGTCTGTCCCGCTATAATTGCTACAAAATGCAATCAAAACATTTTTTTTTTCTGAAACAAAATTGTAAAACTCTAGATTACTGAGTTTACACTTACAAAAGTTTGGCAGGTATGTAGAAGTATGAAGATAATGAAAAATATTTGTCCAAACTGTTACTTATCCTTATAAATCAAGTGGCCGAGAGGTACAGACCTCTCAACTGGTAGACGGCAGGTGCTGGGATCGAACCCAATCGCGGCTGTCGGCCTAACTGTTCGGAGTTTTCGTGGTTTTCTTCGAACCTTGCGTAAATACGGGTTAGGTTCCCTTAGAAAGACCCCCACGAAGGGCACTCCCCCCGGTCCTATATCCCTAGCGCAGATAATCGGACGACAAAAATAAACCAAACCAAACCTTATAAATCAAAATGTATAAGGAAATGCAAGATATACAATAACCATTAGCACAATTATTAGAAAGTGGCAAATTTAAATCAATTGATGCTACGGGGGGTTCAGGGGGGGCGGAGCCCCCTTGAAGAAATCTACTATGTTATAATAAAAAAACAAAAATAATAGATCATGAAAATTTCAGAATATCCTAACATAACTAAATTTTTAATTTACCGCCTTTGAAGGCTGAAAACTTCTAATTCTTATTTTATTCTTATAAATAATTAAGTACTATGAAAATTTTAAATTAAAGTTTCCAAGAAGTTGAATATTACCCAAAGTGTGTTTAAATATATATATATATATATATATATATATATATATATATATATGCAAAGCTGACGTTGAGGCTCCTGATCTGCAGATTTAATAGTTACAAAGATTTTAATAATCGATTGTAAAACATCTCGATTGTAGATTCTCGAAATTATATAACTGACATAATTTTTAATTTTAAAAAATGGAAGAACAAATAAATTAGTAAAACACAATCTAAATACAAATAAAAAGTTGAATTAAAAATCTGTCGATGACGTAACAAACATTTGTATCGTAATTAATGTCAAGTGAATGTGACATTTAAAATCAACCATTACTGGCATGTAATTTGGGGATTGGTTTTTGGTCGACGGGATAACCAAGTAGTAGTTTTATCAATGCAAAAAAATATCCGCAAGATGTGAAAAAATACTAAAAATCGCATTTAAAAATTCGTTAAAAATTCAAATGTCATTTTGAATAAAAAAATATTTTATACTAATAGACATGAAATGAAATTATATTTTAGCAACAGCATTCAACGGAGATTCAATGTTCTTTGTCGCTCTAAAAAGGGAATTCGGCAAGGAACATGCATGTTCTTTGCCGATTGCATTTTTTTGGTTTGAATCAGCTCGATTGCGTTTCTTTAAGGCGCAACACTAGGCGCATGGAAAAGACCCGGATGATAATGTAAAGTCTACGGGGGCGTTCTTTTCAAATATCTCGATCAAATTTTAATATTTTTACATGATTTCTTTTGCACAGGATAGCTGAGAACGATCTACAACCGGCCTAGTTTTTACTTTTTCGATTTTGCTTATATGTTTTCTAGATTATGATAGTTTCAGTTTCAGAACCGGTTTAAACCAGTTTTGAAAGTTAAAGTAATTTTTTTTTTTTTTTAAATCTGAAGCCAAAACTGAAAAAGTAAAAACTAGGCCGCTTGTGGATCGTCCTCAGCTATCTTGTGCAGAAAAAATCATATAAAAATATTAAAATTTGGGCGAAATATTTGAAAAGAATGCCCCCACAGACTTTACATTATCATCCGGGTCTTTTTCTGTGCCTAGTGTTGCGCCTTAAAATATGTCAGATTTATTTATGGCTGGAGCGAGGAGGTGACTTCATAAAATGGTATATGAAGAACAATTAGAGATTTCGCCTGAAGCAGTGATAGACTGGAACAATAATATGCAAGAGGTGTAAACGCTTTAGTTCAACATTGCTATGAAATGTCTACGTCAGGCTTGTCCAACCTTTCAGTAATAGGAGCGCACTTTATCCCTTAGTACTCACAAGGAAGGTCTCCATACGGGCATACTCAGAAAAATCTGAAAAAATTACAGAATGTTCTTCTCATATAGTTATACATGTTTATAAAAAACATTTCGGCGGAATCTCCTTATAACGTCCGTAAAAAAATAATAAAAATTTCGTTTATTTGGCGATTTATCTCCGGTTGGCGAAAAAACGAAATTTTGAAAAATACGCTTTTACGCTTCGAATACTTTTTAAAGAAAAAACTTTCTATGTTCAATTTATTTAAATAAGTTTAGTTTAAGTAATTTTAGTTTTGCATTTTTACTTTACTTTAAGTGTAATTTTGTCACATACGTTTATACGTACTTAAACAAAATGAAATTAATATATTTTATCATTTAAAACACAATTTAAATTGATTAAAATTGTTCCAAATTGAAAAATACACTGTTAAAAATCTGCTGCATTTTGTTGCAACGCATTCCCTTGCTTGCATAGAAAACGGTTACTTGGCCGTGAAATGGAGCTTTCTCATTGGTTGGAATAGAGATATTATATACAAGCGGAGGAGTGCGTTGCAACAAAATGCAGCAGATTTTTAACAGTGTATGACACGGCCAATTCACGGTGCTATGGAGCATTCTCATTGGTCAGAAGAAAGATATTCTTTAAAAGTAGTGGAGTGACGTTGCAGTAAATGCTGCAGATTTTTAACAGTGAAGTCAATTGAAATCAATTTTCAGATTCGTTAAAATCGTCTGCTTTTGGCGAGAAAATGCACTGTACGCCAAATCCCGCGTCGCTTTCAGCTTTTCACGCCAATTATTCCAAACTATTTTATTTTTTTACCATATCTAATAATGTAATTCCGCCGCTAATTTTCACTGATCCTTTATTACCTACATGAGTAGTTTAATTCGTATTTTTTTCAAAAAATTCTGAGTATGCCCCCAATGGAGACCTTCCTTGTCAGTGAAGGGCGCCATTATTTACATGACTGAAAACTTGCGGCAAAAGTATCGCAGAATGAGTATACACACACACTCCTTAATATAATGCAAATGAACCTTTTAGAGGTAGACAATAGGTCCCTATGGCTCTGGAGCTGCATGTCTAAATTTCAAATTATCGATCCATCTTTCTATGAGAGGTCTTATCTTAAAAATATTTGTACGGTAAGGTGCTGGAAATTTTAATCGCGCCTATAATATCAACAAGAACAAAAATAAATAAACATGCAAATTAGAAACACTGCTAGGTTTCTTTTAAAATATAAAAATTAGCTTTGATTTATTTTGAAGTCGTGAATTTAGTTTAATAATAAAAAGAATATTGCCCAGTTAAACTGATGACATTGAGCTCACAGGCTACGCATACTAATTGTATATTACAGTCTTATATTTTCAAGGGTTAATTCCGTTGGAAAAACAAAGTAGGGGGGGGGCGGATTAGCTCCCTCCACTTTCCATTTTTATACAGTAGAACCTCGATCCATCGTTTTTCAAGGGGTGCGGAGAAAAAAACGATGAATGCGGGAAAACGATGAATACGGGTTAACTTCAAAACACTAAAAAACACGTTTATGCATTATTAATGCATGCAATGGATATTGTATACTAATAAATACTAATTTCTCGCTTACTAAACTGTAAAAGAAATAAATAGATGAAGTAAATAAGTTATAGAAAATTGATATTTATTTCAAAAGATCAATAACTTTGTTTGGTTATTCGTTGATTTTTTTAAAATCAAAAAATTTTTTTTCAAGATATATAACATTTTTCTGGTCATTTTCTGTAATTTCATATGCATATATAAAAGTTCATACAGTTTAAAAAGCCGTAATAGCACCAGACAGACTTGGCACTAGTAGCTCAGCTTCATCGGCAAGAAATTTATCCTCTGCTTCTTCGCCATTATTTTCATTTTTTGCATTATCACACATTTCTCTTACATTTAGGACACCAGATGTCGTAATATCAATAGAAAAATAACCGCATCCTCTGCTTTATACTGTTCATCTGCATTATTGTCGCCATCATCAACACAAGCAGTACAAATGAGTTATTTTAGGATAAAGGAAGTAATTCCAGTTTGTATGTTATATGGATTCGCATGATTTTCAATTTAATTTCGGTGAGGAAAATTTTTTTACAACGATGAATGCGGGAAACAATTTTTAGAAGAACGGTGGATGCGGGTTTCATTAACATTATTTAAGTATAATTTGTGCAGGGACCATAGAAATAAAACGATCAATGCGGGAAAACGATGGATGCGGGAACGATAGATCGGGGCTTCACTGTACTTAATCATTGAACCCCTTAAACTAATCAGGGATATAATTTATTATATAAAAACCTGCATGAATAATAGTAATCACGGAAGCGTGTCATCTAAATTTTGAACAAAAACTGATAATTCTACATGAAAAGACCGTTAATATCAATTAAGGGGAGGGGCATGAGCCCCCCTCCATGAGTTTTTTCTTATCCAATGAACACCTAATACTAATCACGGAAGTGCCTCATCAGAATGATCCTAAATCTAAATTTTGAACGAAAACCGATAATTCTGCTTAGAAAAACATTTATATAAGCTAAGGGGAGGGGCATTAGCCCTCGTTCCCCTTGTTATTCACATATAGAATGAATTCCAGAAAGTAATCAGGGAAGCGCCTTATCAGAATATACCTATATCCAAAATTTAAAGTGAATCGATTATTTTTATCATGAGTTATCGTGTTACGCACATACGTACATACAGAACGGACAGGCACATAAGCTCCCAGGCTTTGATAGCCTGTGAGCTAAAAACTACAAATTCAAGGACAGGTATAATAAATGACCCATCCATATGGGTGGTTCCAGAAAGATAGTCTATGAGTGCTTTTATAGATAAAAATCATTCTGCATTGTTCTTTTTTTTTTTTTTTTTTTTTTTTTTTTTAATTTTACTAAGCAAAATGGGGGAAAAAGCCCTAAAACTCCAGAAAGGAAAAATTAAACTTCTTTATTCCTCGTTACAAAACTGCCAACGGACTAGTGAGACAGCAGCAAAAAGAAAACAAGTAAGAAAAATCATGCGTTAAGCATAGATTATGAAACACTTTTCAACACTTTCTGAAAACTTTAACAAAACTTTGTTATTTAGGGAAATAAGATGCTACTGTACATAGCCAAATATGAATTCCAATACCGTTGAACAGCCCTGTATTTGATCCCTCAGTTGATATATATATATATATATACTATATAATGGGAAAATTTAGTTTGGCGAGAAAATGCCTACCTGGTTGAAATTTCTCTTTCAGCACTTTATTCTAATAGATGGAAAATACTTCAGTACTTTTGTTCAGCCGTGTAACTCAAATAATACCTTTACTACACGCCAGTATTTTGTTAAAATTTAGTTCAAACAAACGCACTGTTAAAACTACTTAAATCACATTTCCAGAAATTATCATCTATAAGTGACCATGTAGCTAATTCTTTGCGTGACCTTGTATATCAATTTATCTATATTCTACAAACATTTCTTAGTAAACTGGAAGCAGTTCAACGTAAAAATGCATAACTTACTTAAAAACCACCTTTAAGTTAATTACTCTCATATTTAGTAATCTTTATGAATTCTTTTGTGTAACCCTATATATCAACTACAACATTTATGTACACCATATAATTTGCAAAACATTTAGTAAAACTTAAAAGCGCATATCATAATTGAAAATGCATTTCAACCATCCATCAGCTATGATCGATAATATACTTCGGATACTTCGGATAAGAATATAAGATTTGAAATATTTTGTATGTCCCTGTAAATACTCTGCACTTTATATTATGCGTTATCTATTAAGTCTCAGCGGTGTACATCAATTTTATGATACTTGAAATCGTTTAACATTAAACGATTTCAAGAATATGTTAAGGTATATGTTATTATATATTAAGAAATTATTATATATTATTATATATTAAGGAATATGTTGCAAACAATTCCTCCCTGTATTATTGTGAAATGGAATTCTTTTGAGTGGCCCTGTAAATTAATAATAACTATTATTTTGACTACATATTTTACAGAATGTGAATTTTAGTGAACTTTGCGAATCCATATAAATTTGAATAAGCTTGACAGGGTGTAATACCTTTAAAATTCATTTTAAACGATTTTTTTCCCATTGGCCGTAATGTATCAGAAAAATTTTGACTATCCCTGTAAATAAACTAATCATAGTAGAAACTTAATTTTCTATAGGGTTCGTGCTAGGATAAACATCAATAACATGTAAAAATTTCATAGCAATCCGAGAATATTTACGGGAGTTAGAGCGCAGATAGGCATACCGAATGCATAAACATTTTTCAACTTTGTTGGAAAGTGTTAAAAAGGCTGAAATTTTATGCACATGCGTCTTTAAAAGGGCCGGGAGAGAGTGAAAAACGTTTAATATTATTATTATTATTGTTATTATTATTTGTAACTTTTTATAAGTCCTAAAATATCAGCCCACCAGTGGCCGAGAGGTTCGGACCTCTCAACTGGTAGACGGCAGGTGCTGGGTTCGAACCCAATCGCGGCTGTCGGCCTAACCGTTCGGAGTTTTCCGTGGTTTTCTTCGAACCTTGCGTAAATACGGGTTAGGTTCCCTTAGGAAGACCCCCACGGAGGGCACTCCCCCTGGTCCTATATCCCATTAGCGTAGATAATCGGACGACAAAAATCAACCATCAACCAACCAACCTAAAATATCAGTTGCAATTATTACCGCATTTAATCTTCGTAATTACACTTGTTTAAAATTTTCAAAGTATATTTTTGGTTTTTAATGCGTTTTCATTGACATTGAAAATATTTCTGATACAAATATTAATGGTTTTAAAGAGATTACTCTTTGTAATAGAAATTAACTTGAAAAAATCTACTTATAATAATTTGCGACTTTAGAAAGTGTAAGAACGGTTCCAGGTCGTACCACTCTCATCTGCGAATCCACTGCAGCTCAACGCTACGTTAGGCTTAGCTTAAAATTGGTGCTAAAATGATGCTTTTAAAATTTCTTCCTCTTGAAATAATGTTTGTTCAGCATATTTTCATATAAAACATGTATATGATACCCAATTATAATACATAAAGATATGAGCGGAAGTTTGAACTGATAAGTTTTTTATCGATAGTACAATTTTATTTTATGGAGTGAAGGCGACGTTTTGCTCTCATCTAACACTTTTCAGTGCTGCCATCTATGAACTAACAAAGGACTCGCAAACCTGTTTTTAATGAGACCTTCTACTTTTACGCGGAAACGCGAAACTCCGCTTTATCGGCGACGAATTTTACTGCCCCTGAGATCGATGCAAAGATACATTAAACTATATTGATATTTTTAAGAGGGGGGGGGGACATAACGGATGAAATAGAACAAAAAAGCCAGTACAAACCGCACCAAATTAAGCAAATTTCTGCAAATGATCACAAAAAAAAAGTTGAAAAACATATTTTTTTCAGAGAAACGCGGGAGATAATGCGATTTCCATCAAAGGATAGCAGGAAAAAAAACGATTTCCGTTAAAGGATTGCGGGAAAAGACAGGATTATTGTTAAAGGATCACGAACAAAGCGCGATTTTCGTCAAAAGATTGCAGGGAAAACGCGATTTCTGTGAACAGGCTGCAGAAAAATACTCGAATTTCATCAAAGGATCGTGAAAAATACTCGAATTTTATCGAAAAATCGTGTAAAATATTCACCTTTTGCAGAAAAATCGTCCGAAAATACGCGAATTTTGTTGAAAGATCCGGGAAAATATGAATATTTTGTAGAAAAATCGGGGAAAATACGCAAATTTTTTCAAAAAATCGCGGAAAATATGCGAATTTTCTCGAAAAATCAAGGGAAATAAACGAATTTTCTCGAAAAATAGTCGAAAATACGCGAATTTTCTTGAAAAACGGTGCTAATTTCTATAAGAAACTATTATATTTTTAAAAAAGTTGTTTTGTTTATATATTAACTGCGTATAGATGGCGCCAAATCCAAATTTAAAAAACAAAACACCAAGCTTCTTAATTCATGCCTAAAAGCATCGAACTAAAAATCTATCACATGCCAATGATTAAAGTCACTGCCGAATCATACTTTTAATAAAAATAATGTATTTTAAAATTTAAAAAACTTCAATATTTAATTTTAATGCTTTGTGAAATCTTCAGAAATTGAGTTTCATTTTGCTATTTATTATTATTATTATTGTAATAAATACTGCTCTTTGTTTTGAAATTAAAATTTCTTCAAAAAATATCAAGTAAAAAAAAAAAAAAATCTTCATTTGTATCTGTAGAAATTTATCCCTATTTTTAAAATGTGCTTTTCTACAATACAAACTCTTCAATACTAAAATCTTCATTCTGTTTGTATTATTATGAAAATGAAATGCAAGTGAAAATTCCGTCATTTTTGACGGGGTTATATACTAGTCTAATAATAAAAAACCTACAAAAGAGGGTCAAGGAAGGACTCAAAGCACAGGCGTACTGGCGCACAGGGAGTTGAGGGGGCTGAAGCCCCTCCCAGACTCTGAAACAAAAATAGTTATTTAAAATTATTTACTTAAAAACTGAAATTTTTGAAATATATATATTTTGTCTTGCATTTTTTTTTCTCTGTTTTGTGTTTTTTTATGAAATTCAAAATATTAGCATATTTAATATTCACTGATTTACTAAAGAAGCATTTATACAACAACCCAGATCTGGGTACTTGTAGATGCAGACCTCTGAAAAATGCTAGCCCCCTTAAAAGAATAATCCTGGTTGCGCCAATGACTGAAAAGGCGCCATGGCGCCCGCGGGCGCCGCGTTGGACAGCCCTGGTCTACTTCATGCGATGCTTGGTTATTCCACAGCTAATCGCTATGAAAATTAGCAAGAAAACTGTCCCCAACAGAATAAAAAGTTCAAATAAAAAAATTCAAATAAAAAAGCGCCAAATTACGTTAAGGCCGCAAATACACATTAAAAGACATTTTTTCTAAATAAATGAGTATAAATGAATAGGCACATTTTCTATTGAAAAAAAATTATATAAATAAAACTCTTTTATTTTATTTTTTAAATATATTTTTCTTATAAGGTATGCATCATTTCGCTGCAAAAATTCAAGCTTTATACAAATAAAACATGCCAAATATTTAGGTAAATATATGAAAATCCCATATATTTTTTTCGAAAATTAGTAAATTTAAATAAATAACGCACTCGGTGTTTTGTCATACCGCGATTTTAAACTAAGCATGTACAGATAGTCTAATCATTGAGTTGATATTCTCTTAAAATGAAAATCTAATAATTTTTTTTCGATGCAGAGCGTACGAATTTAATATAATTTCTTTTATTTAAATCGTTAAAATCCAAATAGCAGTCTTCATTTGCTCAGTTATACTGATAACTGTCAATTTCTTAACACGAACATAAACTACCATTACATGTCTTTATTTTGTGCTCTTTACCATAAAAATATCGAGTAACTTATAGTTTTTTGCTCTATAAGCGATTAACGTTAACATTTTCCTTTTAAGGTCCTTTTAAAACTCAAAACATTTAAAATAAGTTGAATAATTTTCTCATAACTAATTTTTGATCATTGCAAATCATATGGGCAAACTTCGATCATAAAATGCTTAAAATGTCACAAAATTTGATACATTATATCTCAAAATGCATTTTTTTAAATAATTAATATCTATTTTCATGAAATTTCTTGATGGTTATTTGTAAATAAACATTTAAACATTTCCAGATTCAAAGACATTTTAATAACTCTTGAGATTTATTTTTTATCCGCCATGTTCGATTTCCGCTAAAACGTGAAATTTAAAATATATAATAACTTTTCTCACGAAATGCATTAAAATAGATTTATCTAATTCATAATAAAAGTTTCTGGCAATAAAAATGCTGTGGAAAGTAAATAGATTTTATTATCACAGCTTTTTCGCTAAATTTTCTATTGTATTTTCAAATACTTTTCTATTTCATGCTTATTAAGCTAATTTCTCTCCGTCATTTCGATAAAAGTACATTTAAACGAAGTTCTGACACTTAAAACAACTTTTTAGATATAAAAAGCGAGTCAATTTAAATACATATTTCAGAAGTTTACAGCAATTTTGAAATCTATGGGATTTGAATTTCTTGACGCCACCATCTTGAATTTTGTTAAATTACTGTATTATTTTCGTTGTTCAGATAAATCAAATCATATCACAATCGTGATAAAATAAGCTTTTTTTTTAAAAAAAAAAATATCAACCGACTTCAAAAAAGCGCTTAAAAGAATGAAATAACTTTTTAAAATTCTCTAATGACAAAACGTTATCCAAAAATCAGACATCGGATATCAGGTACCGGCATAAAAACAGTTAAATTTAATATATGTAATTTAATGTCCACCAAACATGGATTTTACAGAGAATATTTTTTAGAAGAGATGAATTTGCATATTTATGATTTAATTTATGAATATATACATATAAAAAGTAATGAATTACTTTTTGAAGTCGGTGCCAAATAATCGCCATTTTAATTATGCTACTAGGCACAATATATCCACAATTCGTATTATATTGAAGATAGTTTTTGATGTTAACAGTTGTAAAAGGTGCTATTGCTGTTATGAAAAGTATCATCCCGGAATTCGACTAACATCTTAAAAGAATTATAAAAATAGCAATAAATATGGGTGTTACTGTATTTAAGTACTGTGTCGAAAAATAAAATAATTTTGGCTTAAGAAAAAGAAGAAAAAAAAGAAATGATAGCTCGAAATCTATGAATATAATCTTGAATATTTCAGTGCCTTAATTTTAAATTTTTTACATTTATTGCAGCATATGTTTAAATCGGAAGATATATTACTGCTTGAAATTTCTCGTTAACTATTAATATTTGTTTGTGATAGTTTAAAAGTTGTGGTCCAATAAGACTCTATTCTATCGCTTTGCGATGAAAAATACATTTTGTGCAAATTGTTATAACTTATGTCATTCTAGATATTCAGACAAACCGAATGATATTTCTTTCATGGAAATATAGTTGATATACGGAAGTAAAACATTTGTATTCTTCATATAATGAACAAAAGATACGACTATGATTTCAAAATTACTTATCAGCTCTCTTCCTCACTCGATGGTAGCAGAGAACATTTATACAGTAGACTCGCGATTTTACGACCCTCGATTTAGCAACCATTCGATGAGGTCCCGACCATTTTAGAATAATTCCAGTATTTTTCATCGCTCGTTTTAACGACCGACAACTAATCTGAATCTTGATTTCGCGACCTTTTTTCAGAATATGAGAAAACTGCGCAGTGTATTCCTCAAACTTTCCCAAATATCTATAAAGAAATCATCTAACAAAACTTTTCCTTTTATCTGACCTTCTCAGAGGTTGGTTAGCTCTATCGAGAGTTGTTTTCAGGCGATGGCCCGGAGGGGAAGATCCCGGAAAAATTGAGATTTTGTGTTCTCAATGGTCAAAACGTGCGACTTCCTTCCCAGAGCCACAGAAGTCCCTTCCGGAGAAAAGTGTCTGAATCAACACTGGCTATACCCTTTCTGCCCCTCTTTTTCACAACAACTTTGTTAAATTACTTGGAAATAACCAGAGAGATCAGATGGACTGTTGCAAATGAATTGCTCTTAATTTCCCGAAGTTTCACAATTGATGAACACTAGAACGCCGCCGGTAAGGTGTCAATTCAACATCGATCACTGGACGAATTTTCGATTCGAACCAGAAAAATCTTTAACAAATAAGTTATACTTTAGTTAAACTGAAGTACGAAAAATAAATAAACTAAATAATTTCAAATTATTTTTCTGGTTTTAAATGTATTTTATAAAACTTGCGTAAAATTTCCCGGCGTTCTAGTGTTAATCTACAAAGAGCAGTTAAGAAAAATGTATAAATTACCACAAATATTTTTTAATTGTATAAATAAGTAGATTTTATTACATTAAAATGTTATATATTTTTGAATTGCATTGTAATCATCCAAAATTAGCAACTTTTGATTTAACGACCCTTCTGTTTACACGTCCAAATTGCCGAGATCCCGTGAAGGTCGTTAAATCGCGAGTCTTGTCTAAGCAAACATGAAAAAGTTTCAGTAAAAAAGATTTTTCTCCTAAGCGGGATAACTTCCGCATATTTTCTATCTCCTGTGTATAAGTTATCGTTTCCTATATTCGATATATTAAAAGTTTTGGAAAAAAAATTACCAAACTTATTTACGTAAATACATACACAGGATAAATTTTTATTTCTGTGTATTAGTCCGGGAGGCAACGTTACGTTTTCGAATGCAATTTTATCGTCGATGATTTCGGTATTCATGGCAGATTATGTGGTACAAATAAAACAAGTCAAAAATTGTACGACAAACGAAGTGCGTTCATGCTATAACTAGCTTTATAAATTTTCAGATCATGGTACAATAGCTATTGTTATTTTATGCAGAAATGCATTAATACAAAATTTATCACGATTCTATACATAAAATTCAATAATATGAAAATAATAGGACGCCATCTTAAATAGAACGTCGTCACTGTGGCAACCTAGAACCATTACCTATCGTGGGATATCATTGAATTAATGTCACATGATAGGATTTAATAGTACGAAGAAAACTTTTATTAATATCTTTTTCAGCTTTGATTCGTTTTTCATGATATTTAAAATGACTTGACAAAATCCTACAACGATTCTACATATTCAATTTCAAATCATTCGGTTGGGTAGTTTTCGCACTTTTATATGCGGACAGGCAGACGGACCAAACATTATAAATACTATCTATCTATGTATAATTTCTAACGCACCTAAGTAAACAATCTGGCGCATAGATGGAAGGAGTACCTCCATTGAATCAACACATACGACATCCCACTACAAAGTGAAATGATGGAAGTGAATTAATTACAGACGTTACGACGGATGGGCTGGCGTCATCTGTAATTAGGTTACCATTCATTTCTTTTTGTAGCGAGCTGTAAGATGTTGAGCGACATTGCCTTTCTCACACACCTTCTCTTAACCCTTTCCGGCAAAATTTGTAGTAAAATGAGAAATTATCGACTGACACCGGAATTCAGAAACGAGTTTTTTAGATATTTTAAATTCCTTAATTTAAGCCTTTTATTGTAAAAGCAAAATTTTACTAAAATATTACTGGTGCCGTTTGCAAGTTTCGAATTAAAATTAGGTATCCCAGACCGGGCACAGTGTGCCGGAAAGGGTTAAAGGTGTTGCAATTGAATGAGTGTTGGTTTCATTATACGTATCATATCAACTAATTGATCATACATGACAAAACCATCGATGCTAAAATTGGTTGCAAAAATGTAACGCTGTTTGCGAGGACCATATGCCATGTAACTAAAAGAAAAATACTGTTATGTTCTTAAAATAGGGTTTTTTTCAGTAAAGTGTAAAATTCAAATAATTTTAATCACATAATCGTTCTGATATATAATCCGTGTCACTATAATCTGTACTTACGTATTAATAATATTCATTCATTATTATAATAGATTTAAGTTCCTCTCGGCTTGTCCTATAGGCGTAATTGGATTTTGAAGTTACCTGCTCATTTCAACTACAAAAAATAAAATATGATTAGAGATAAACCCAATTTGACAATTTTATTTGGCCGCTTTTGAAGAATTTTTAATTTTATTTTCTGTAAGAACTGGTTTTATTAGAATGAACTTAAGCGAAATTCGACTCAAAATGCCCATTTTGGCAACATTTTTTGAAATATGTACTATATTTATCAAAAACTGACCAATACGGCACATTATACAGTTCCTAAATAAGAGAATCTGTCAATTGGATGCGTTTGAGAACAAAAATGGAGTCAGAAAATAAGCAATTTGTTATTTGTATATTTCCCCAATTTTCAATCACGATCGCTTCAAGAAATTCCGTTCAAAATTCCCATTTTGACAGTATTTTTTGAAATATAGTCTGCCTTTATCATAAAACTGGTCAATGAATCACATTATATAGTTCCTATAAAAGAGAACCTGTCATTTGGATGCGTTAAAAAGAAAAAAAAAAAAAAAAAAAGAGTCACATTATATAGTTCCCATATAAGAGAACCTGTCATTTGGATGCGTTTAAAATCAAAAATGAATTTAACAAGTAAGAAAAATCACGCGTGAAGCATAGATTATGAAGCACTTTTCAACACTTCAAGAAATCGTTAACAAAACTTCGTTATTTAGGGAAATAAGGGTATATAGAAAGTATACTCAAATATGTATTCCAATACTTTTGAACAGCCCTGTATTTCATCTGCCAATTGATATACATACAACATAATGGGAAAATTTAGTTTAGCAGGAAAATGCCTAGTAGCTAGCTTTTTTTTCCCAGCAATTTATACTAATAGATGGAAACATACTTGAATAATTTTGTACAGTCCTATAGTTTACCTTGAACCTTTATTACACGTTAGCATTAAGCTAAAATTTGTTGTAAACTAAAACACTTTTAAAACAACTGAAATCACATTCTCATAAATTATCATTCATTGGCGTCCATGTACCCAAGTCTTTACGTGACCCTGTATATCATTTTATCTATATTCTGCAAACATTTCTCAGTATATTGAATGCAGTTCAGCGTAAAAATGCAGAACTTATTTAAGAACCACGTTTAAGTAATTTACACTCATAATCAGTAACGTTGGCGAGCTCTTTTGGGTAGCACTGTATATCAACTATAACATTTATACAACAAATTCACCAGACACATTAAACGCGCATATCATAATTAAAATGCATTTCATCCATCCATCAGCCATTATCGGATACATATAGGGGAGAGTGGGGATACTTGAGCATAGGGGATACTTGAGCCACTTCTATTATCTTTACAGTTGATTAATTTTTCTTTCTAAAACTGCCAATATGATAACATATTTATAGTTCTGAACATGTAAAAAAGAAATCACACATCTTGGTACCATTTTGAAAGTATAGTGATTAATAGTTGTCTTTTCCCTATCTGAAAAAAATATTTGGGTGCATGGTTTTTTTGTTTTTTTGTAATCAAAGTTTTGTTTAAAGTTGCAACTATATACATACATTCAATAAGCATAATTTCAATTGTATTTTGAGTCTAAAATAGTTCTAATTGCTGCATGCTTTATTTAGTAAAACTCTGGGAAACAAAAATAGTGATAGTGGGGATACTTGAGCCAATGAGAGTGGGGATACTTGAGCCATGTCTTAACCATCCTCACTAGAAATTAAACATGGGTGAAACAAACAAAAAATAAAATTCCATCCTTATATTCACTAATAGATATTTTTCTGGAGAAAAGGGAGAATAATTTTTCATTTTATTTTTTTTTCTTAAAAAAATAAAGACCTAAAAATGTTTAAAAATGCATATTTTTTAAATGAAAATGTCTATTTTATTTTTCGATTTGTTCGATTTGACAAACGACCAAAATTCGAACAAAATAGTCTGTCTAGATAAATGTAAACATAGTTTTCAATTTAATTTTCATTAAATGAAAATAACTTTTTAAAACGGTTTTACAGGCTATAATCTCTAATACTTTAATTAGTTAGGTCCAACATAATAAAATATTTATTTTTTAATATAACATATTAAGATTAGTATTTTATATTGAAATCGTAACCTCTGTTGCTGTAACTTTTTTTTAAACTAAGAAAATTGAAGAAAAATTGGTAAAAAGAGCGCACAAAAACAAGAAAAGCAACAAAAATCCCAGTTCAAACTTACCTACATGGAGCCAAAGAGGAAGACAAAATCTTTTCCTGTGAAATCAAAAAAGTGTTTGAAATAGTAGAATGATACATCTGGCTTAAATTCCGACAGCTACTAAACTAAAAGCATGAGTTCGACAATATCATTAGAGGAAAATTCTGTCAATGATGGTGATGATGTGAAAGAAAACCTTCTATTGATGGTTGGTTACTAATAAAATATGCCAGAAAGAAAACTGTAAAAATATTTGTTGGATAAGTGCTTAATATTTTGAAAATGAAATTTGCAAGAAGAATTGCAGATTCCAAATTTAAATGGCTCTGAACTGAGGATGTTTCTACCGTCGTTATAACTGAGGTTCAAATTATCCTTCGACAACCAGTTTTAACGACAAAAAATGATCGTATTACTAGCTTTGTTTTCTTAATTGGTTTTGAAACACTTTACGTTTCATAATTTACCATTCTGTAAAATATTTGTGCAAAAATAAAGCGAAAAAAATTACTTTTGTAGGTATTTTTCCGTAGTGGCTCAAGTATCCCTTCACTATGGCTCAAGTATCCCCGCCATGGGGATACTTGAGCCATGATGTAAAACAAAAAATAAACATTTATTATGCATAGAAAAATAGTTCAAAATTTATTGAAAGTGGTTTTTAGTTGAAGGAAAAATATCAAATTTTCATTTTGAATATTTTATTTTATTCTAAAAAAATATAAAAAATTAAAAAAAAAAAAAATTCAAAAAATGGCTCAAGTATCCCCATCTTTCCCTACAGTACTTCGTAAAAAATGTACTAATTTGAAATATTTTGTGTGTCCCTGTAAATGCTATATACTTCATATTATGCAAGACAGTATCGTATACTTCATATTAAGCTTCAGTGGCATATATCAAATTTATTATGCATGAAACAGTTTAATATATTTAAAATATGTCACACACAATCCTCCCCCCCCCCCCGTTTTACCATTATCCAATGGAATTATGCGACCCTGTAAATGAATAATAGCTCCATTTTTACCGCATATTTTATAGAATGCTATTTTAATGCACCTTTTAAATGCATATAAATTTTAATATGTTTGAAGGGATGTAACACCTTTAAAATTCCTTTGAAACGATTTTTCTCTATAGGTCGTAATGTAATGGAAAAACTTTGACTCTCCCTGTAAATAAACCAATTATGATAGAAACTTTATTTTCAATAGGGCTCGTACTAGGGTAAATGTCAATAACGTACAAAAATTTATGGGCAATTCGAGTGTATTTACAGGAGTTAGAGCGCGGCCCGGCGAACAGATAAACCGAATGCATAAGCATTTTTCAACTTTGTTGGAAAGTGCTAAAATTGAGTCAGAATATAAACAGTTTGGATTTGAGATTTTTTCTTCAACTCCTATTTTAGTTTAATTTATTTTTGCGATAAGGATTAGTCGTATAAAAAATTTGTCAATCTAAATGTTGTAGATATTATTGAGAAGATGTAAAATAAATTTAATCGGATTTGATGACTTAAGATTTGACGAAATTCTAAATTCCTCCCTTTTTTTTCTTTTTTGCAGCAACATTTGGTCAACCGTTTCATTTGTATCTTGCTGGCTGGTAAGATTTTATCACCTCCACACCCCCTTACTTTATAAGGGTAATTTTAGAAAGGGAGAAAAAAAACTATTGAACACAAAATTCGACATGAACTTGGCAAATTAATTTACATTAACCCGAACCCTACAGCAGAATTTTCGATTAACCGTCTTTTAAATGTAATTATACAAAAAAGTAACCTGTAATTTTTAAGATAAAACAGCACAAAAAAAAAAAAAAAAAAAAAAAAAAAAAAAAAAAACTGGTGATAAATTACAACTAAATTAATGAGCTTTTGTATGTATCATCATAAAAACAAAAGAATACACATGATAAATTTCGAGCTTATTTCAGGCCCAAAACGCGTCCGTTTTTTTTCCCTTTACTTACACATTATACGTAGTATAGGGTAAGTCTTGCAATCGTTTTGAAAATCGAAAAGAAATTTTTTTTGACGAATTTACACATTTGAGACACTGGAGATTCCGGAAAACATATTGTTAGAAAAAAAAAATTTGCCATCTGTCTGTCTGTCTGTAAACGCTCTATCTCCCGAACAAATTGAGATAGAGACTGGAAATTTGGTGTGAACATAATATGTAAGAATGGGACGAAGCCTATTTAATATCAGTAACCTCGATTATGCGGAATCATTTTTTTCGGACTCTCAAAATATTAGCTCTGATGAAAGGTACATAAAAATTTTCGAAAGTGTTTGTTTAAGTAGTGAATCGGTCGGATAATCAATTGTTGAGACATTTGTAATCATGTTTTCCACATTCTTCAATTTTTCATGACCCTGTATTTCATTCAAATTTCAATTCAAAGATACTGTCGACTCTTGTTAATTCGAAATCGGATAATTCGAATCTTCGCTTAATTCGAACTAAACATGAAGTCCCGAAATTTTCAATGGCAGAATAACGTTAAAAAATTTCATTAATTCGAACTCATTTTCATTGACATCGCTTAATTCGAATTAACGAGAATTCCGATATTTTATTTTTATTTTCTTTCTCACGGATTTCAGATCATTTGAATAACATTTTTTTTCTTTGATTTTTGTGAAACTTGTTCCGAACGAGTATACATATAATCCAATGCATTTGATATCCACTTTCTTAGTGCTCCGTCTGTCCATCAGTGACGCTTTAAATTTTTCTTCCTTCGTGCTTGTTCCTAATTCCTTAATTAGTTTATGTATTTATGTCTTTTAATTTAATATTAAGTCATATTCTAATGATAACAGATGAAATAAATCAAAAAAACATTATAATATTAGTTCCTTTGTAATAGTACCATATTAAGCATGTTTTCATTTCATATTTTCCATAATTCGAACATTTCTTGTGGTCCGGACGAGTTCGAATTAATGAGAGCCGACTGTATATTTTACTTGGAAATGAAATGCTTAATTCAACGCGGTAAATTGGGAGTTAATATAATTATCATTTTTGGAGTTATAAGGATGCTTCTTTTACGCAATTCGGCATTACTTGATTTCATATTTTTATTTTATAGTATGCATATCCAATTTGGACAAGTATTACGGTGGCCCCCAGCGACTAGTTTTTTTTTTCTTATGCTGGTTCGTACAAAATTTTATTATTTAATTTTGTAATTTTTTACTGTAGATCAGATTTATTTTGTAAAGTAAATATATAAATGACCTTTCATATTCAAATAATTTTTTCTATAAAAAAAAAAAAAAAAAAAAAAAAAAAAAAAGAAAGAAAGAAAAGAAAAAGAAAACGGAATTTTAATTTGAAAATTCTAGTTAATCAACTCCAACCTGCAAGAGTCAAAAACGATTTCAATTCAAAACAATTGGCGTTGGTGTTATTTATGACGATCGATTATCTGCACTAAGGATATGCGCCTCAGCGGGAGTTCCCTCCGGGGGGGGGGGGTCTAAGAGAACGTAACTTTTATTTACTCAAGGTTCCAATAAAAACACGAAAACTTCATACGGTTAGAGGACGGGCGCGATTGGATTCGAACCCAGCACCTTTAGCTCCGAGAGTAGAATCTTTCAGCCACAGGGATGTCATTAGATTAATGACGTTTGATAGGATTTAATAGAATTAAAAAGAAAAAAAAACCCTGTTTATTGTATTATTAAATCATTTAATATATTTTCAATTCGGTTAATTGTAATTGCTCGACTATAAGAATCCTAACCTGTATTTACGCAAGGTTACCCAAGGTTAGAAGAAAACCACAGAAAACACGGAACGGCTTCGCGGCCCTGACGGACGCGATTGGGTTCGAACCCAGCACCTCCCATCTGCGAGTTTTGAGGTTGGTTGGTTTATTTTTGTCGTCCGATTATCTACACTAGGGATATAGGACCAGGGGAGAGTGCCTTTCGTGGGGGTCTTTCTAAGGGAACCTAACCCGTATTTAAGCAAGGTTCGAAGAAAACCACGAAAACTCCGAACGGTTAGGCCGACAGCCGCGATTGGGTTCGAACCCAGCACCTGCCGTCTACCAGTTGAGAGGTCAGAACCTCTCGGCCACTGGTGGTGGCCTACCAGTTTTGAGAGTATGACTTCTTAGTCACTGGTCGTGCACAAAAACTTTGGAGTCAATTCAGAAGGTAAAAAAAAAACATATATGTATTGCAAACTTTAACTGAAAATTTTTCGATTAAGGTTGGTTGTGTTTATGACGGCCAGTTATCCGCACGAGGGATATGGGCTCTATGGAGAGTAGAATCCGTGGTGGGGGTCTTTCAAAGGGAACCCAACCCGTATTTACGGAAGGAAATCCAAGATTCGAAGAAAACCACGGGAAACTCCGAACGATTAGGCCGACAGAGATATTAGGTTCGAACCTCCCCCCCCCCCCTTCTACCAGTTTCGAGGCAGAACCTCTCGGCCATTGGTAGGGTCCTGGTTCGATTAAAATTGGGTTTCCTCTCTTGATGAAGAAACTGAAAAATAACACAACTTTTTCTTTTTTTCTTTTCTAAAGTTATACATGTTTTAAATTGCGAATAAATAAATACATAAAGAATAAAATAAATTAAAATAAATAAAATAAAATGAATAAATAAATAAAAATTTTCATTACATTGTTTCTATTATATCTTAGAAATTGTTTTGAAATAACAGCTATCAAAATTAGTAGATTCATTTACTACATAATATAATAATTTTTCATTTCCATGTGATATTTTTCTTTGCCTATTAAATGTATTATTTAAGTTCAAAACTCTTTTTTTTTTCTTTTTTCCAGAAAAAGTTAACTATTCCCAAGCTTAAAAAAAAAAAAAAGTATAAAAAGTATTTTTTTTTAAATTTGAATTGTTTTTCTTGAATTGGAGAACTCACCTTTGTTGAATTACTACTATCTATTAAAATCCTCCCCCTTTTAAACACCATTAATTCCTACAAATATTAAATTAAAAATTTACCATTTTTCTTAATCTCATTTTCTAACCAGCAAAATTAATCGTTTTAAAACAATCTAAAATATCGTTCAATTCCTTAATTATTGTGAATTAATATCTTACTTTATTAATAGTAAAAATATTAATTAAGATTTTTATTTCTATTTATTTATTTTTTTTTTTGAAAAAATCTAAATAGATAAAATTTAGCTGAATATTTGACAGGCCGAATCAGTGTTGAATTCAGACAATTATCTCCTGGAGGGGGAGACTTTAGAGTTCCGAAGGGGGAATTACACTGTTTGACCATCGAAAACACAAAAATTCAAATTTTCCGGGAGGGGGGGGGGGAGGAATTCATTGCTCCAGGGTGGATGACCCTCCGGCCGACCCACGAATTCAAATATCGAATATTCGAGTCATTCCTAATTATGTCCCGCATGACTTTACAGAATATCATGGTCAATTTTTCAATGAGTCTATTTTCATGATTCTGTTGAAATCAATAAAATTCTATAAACTCAATAAAACTACAATACATTTTTGTAAAGATCTGCTAATTCAGAGTTAAATTTATTTTTCAAAAAAATATACTTTTTAAACTATGCGTTGCATTTAATCGGAGAATTTAATAGGGAAACAAATTAGAGTTAGTTTAAATAATAATTTAAAAAAATTTCCTGGTTATTATATTTAACTGGTGAAATTGTTTTCTTAAAAGTATAGTTATAAAGAAAAACAAAATCGAGAAAGTATTTTAAAACTGTGATAATTATTATTAATTATTTCCTGTTCTTTTTTTTCTATTTCAGAATAAAAATTTTCGTCTTGTTAAAAATTTAATTTTTTTTTACACTTTTTAAATTTTGTATCATTTTTAAAAGGAAACTAGTGCTGCCATCTATCACTGACACACAACAACTGAAAAAATGAAAAATTCAATAAAACCTTGAATATATTTAATTAAAAATTTGAAGAATTTTTTTTATGTTTTATGTAATTACTATCGAAAAATCTTTGTATTATTATAATTTATTCTTTAAATAATGTTCTAAGATAACCTTCTTATGTCTGCAATTGTTTTTTAGAGATTTCTTTTCGCTTATATGCATAGAAAAAGAGCAAAAATAATAGATAGAATATTATTCATCATTTTATAAAACTCAGCTCGAAGTATTATGATAAAATTTTTCAATAGAAATTATAAATTAATGGTTTTTATTTTGCTGTTCTTTCGGTTTCTAAAAATACTAATTCCCCTTTAATTTTTCGAACATTTTTGTTAGTTTTAGATTAAATTGGCCATAAAAAACAGTTATAAATATTTTAATTTGTAACAAATCTTTAAAAAATAAGTTATTTTACCTAAAATGATTTTGTTTTAAACTCCAAGAACATTTTGCAAATAAGCAATGACTCTTCGATGAAACTAACAACCCTACTTCATTTTGAAACTCCGCCTACCACGTATGCCAGTCTTTGCAACCTAGCGACAAAACGGAAAAGTTTGTATTCAGTATTATGATTATTATTGAAATCGTCATAACTAAATTTTCTTATACTGGTGTGATGTAATACTATTTTTGGGATTAATATCTGATTTATATACGATTAAATACAGAAATAGTAAAGATTTCTGGTGAATTTGTTCGTCAATATTGCTTATACGGTGAGTACAATTTTCCTAATCCAGTTCAACATGGCGGCCTGTATGTAGGAATCTACGTTGACTTTTCACATAGTGCGTGTACTTTTATGTTTCAAAGGTTAAGTTGCTTATTTTTTAGGCGATTGCAATATTAAGATTTTTTGAAATATTTTTATTTAGATGCGACGTTATAGTTTTGTGTTTAACGTTATCGTACTGAATTATAAATATATGGGTGTTAATGGGTAACGACGTTACGTGCACATGTGGAAAAAAATGTATTTTCAATAATGTGTTATGGTTTAAATTTGAAAAAAATGGAGTCAGTGATTGTGAAAGGTTTTTGTGTATACCCTCTAATAGTCTCAAATTTTTGTGGTGATTCATCTGTTTCCTTTTTTAAGTTGTCTCATAACGTTTGTTATGATTACTTCTTACGGCATTGACACATTTTTTATCGTTAATTATACTGCACTGCTTATTTAACTTTAAAAATGCTTTTCTAAGGTGTATAATTATATGCATTCTTAAAATAGATGCGATTTATCAGTAATAAATGTTTTTAAAATTTGTGATCTTGTGTAGACTGCATTATGGCTGTTCCAACTACTCCATTTCTTGTGAGTGAAAGAAAAAAAAATCTAACTGTTATCTCTTTGCTTCAAAACTTAAAATCCATTCTAAAGTGCATGATTTGATTTTTTATTTTCCTACAGTTATAATTGAGGATATTTTATGAATACTTTATATTTTTAAGTATAAGATCAGAGTAAACGTAGACTTTAATTTCGTATGCTTTTACAATGATTCGTAAATTTTAAATTACTTTTTTCATTACAAATTTAAATAATTATTTTATTAATGCTCGGGATTTGATTTTGTATTTCACATTAAAATATTTCCTGGAAATTTAAAAATTTTCAGATATTTATAATAAATTACATCAATTACTACTAATAGATGGCGCAGCTGATGTAAACAAAAGTCCATCAATGCATTTATTGTAATCTTTTAATTTTTGATATCTAAACTTTTCATTTATGTGTGAAATTTCATCATTTACCATGTGTCATCAAGATTTGAAATATTTTGTTTTATTGAGTTATTAAAAAAATATATAATAATAATTATGGCTATTTTCTTTTTGTCTCTGTATGTAGTTATGAAATACGTTAGAAATTTATAAGCATATTTAAGCTATTTCCATGATTTAAATTTTTTTCGTTTTAGAGGAAATAGGTAGTAGTATTATTAAATTATTTTATGGTATTTTATTGTTATTCAGCAAGTTCATTTTCCTTTGTTAATCATAAATTGCACTGTTCAATTATATATATTTTGTTTTCTCTTAACAAATTTTAAATAAAATCGAAACTTTTGTAGGCAATCACTATTGTTTTATTTTTTAAGTTTAGAATTGAATATTGGTAAGACACTAATTAATAACTGGAAAATTCTGTTTAAATCACACTTACTCTGCTTATTTATTATGCAACAATCTCAGTGTTTCCAGCAAGCTAAAAAATAAATAAATAAAGGCAGGGTGTTGTTAGAGAATTTTTTATTTTATTTTTATATTTAAAGATACTTTTAATATTTATGAAGAGTTAGGGGCTAATTATTTCTATTATAGGCAAAACAATGAGTCACTTTTTAGGCATTTTTTTGAGCGATTTTGAAAATAAAGATCCCCTTTGAAAATTTTTCTACAAAAATCTTTTCATTAAAAAGGAAATAAACCTTTAAGAGGATGGTATATATCTTCAAAAATAGAAATTAAATACAGCAATACACTTAAAAGAAACAACAACAAAATAACATTTATTACTCATAGATTAAATTTTATTAATTTTATTATTCAATATAACCAGATATATTTTAATAGTTGAAATTAAATTACCTTTAAAATGCAATAATAATATCCTGCAAAACCTACATTATTTGCCTTTGCCAAAATTTTTGTGTTGTCTATGTTTTTGCAATAATTCATATAGACTTACAAGGAAGGTCTCCATTGGGGGCATACTCAGAATCTTTTGAAAAAAATACGAATTAAACTACTCATGTAGGTAATAAAGGATCAGTGAAAATTAGCGGCGGAATTACATTATTAAATATGTAAAAAAATAAAATAGTTTGGAATAATTGGCGTGAAAAGCTGAAAGCGACGCGGGATTTGGCGAGCAATGCATTTCCTCGCCAAAAGCAGACGATTTTAACGAATCTGAAAATTGATTTTAATTGACTTCACTTTTTAAAATCTGCAGCATTTACTGCAACGTCACTCCACTACTTTTATAGAATATCTCTCTTCTGACCAATGAGAATGTTCCATAGCACGATCAATTGACCGCGTCATACACTGCTAAAAATCTGCTGCATTCTGTTGCAACGCACTCCACCGCTTGTATATAATATCTCTATTCCAACCAATGAGAAAGCTCCATTTCACGGCCAAGTAACCGTGCTGCAACAAAATGCAGCAGATTTTTAACAGTGTATTTTTCAATTTGGAACAATTTTAATCAATTTAAATTGTGTTTTAAATGATAAAATATATTAATTTCATTTTGTTAAAGTACATATAAACGAATATGACAAAATTACACTTAAAGTAAAGTAAAAATGCAAAACTAAAATTACTTAAACTAAACTTATTTAAATAAATTGAACATAGAAAGTTTTTTCTTTAAAAAGTATTCGAAGCGTAAAAGCGTATTTTTCAAAATTTCGTTTTTTCGCCAACCGGAGATAAATCGCCAAATAAACGAAATTTTTATTATTTTTTTACGGACGTAATAAGGAAATTCCGCCGAAATTTTTTTTATAAACATATATAACTGTATGAGAAGAACATTCTGTAATTTTTTCAGATTTTTCTGAGTATGCCCGTATGGAGACCTTCCTTGTTAGAAATAAATTTAAAATTATTACAATTTTTTCATTTCTTTAAAAGATGTATTTTGGATTTAAAAAAAGCCTTGCATAAATTTGATTTTTTTTTTTTTAATTTAAAGAAAAGAATGAAAAAAAAATTTCATTTCAATCAATAAAATGTTTATGAATTTATTTATTTTTTATGTATACTTTAAAAAAACTTGCAATATTTAAATAAGTTTATTTGTCATAGCTTGCTTATACCCTTTTCTACTAATTTTTTCTTTTTTTATTTGGCAGGTTACTGATGGCATCATTCATTGTCATGAAGCGGCATAAATCAAATGACAAAAAACCTCCGTTTTTATTTATTATAACTTTTTTGTAAAAAGGACGAGCTGTCTTGATGTGAAGCAGAATATTTAATTAGCTATGTCTTCTCAGTCTGATACCGGAAAGAAAGCTATGGCTTCAGAAGGCAATTCGGAAGGACGGGAGGCTACAAGATCCATTTTACAGGATGTCTGTTCAGACTTTGAAACAATGAACGTTGTACCTCCCAGAACCAATAAAGTGGGTGTTATAAGAAATTTAAGACCCCGCAGCTCTACTCCGCAGACACCTGTTCTGAGGCAACCAGTTACAAATGTTCAGAAGGGCAAAGACCCACCATCTTGCACATCAGTGATAAAAACTTCACCGCCAGCAGCAAATAAAGAAGTCATACATAAAAACTCAGCTGCAAATGATGTGTCTTCTAATAGATCTGTATTAGTTACAAATAATAGTGGTAGGAAATCGTCAACTGTTATAAGTAATCTGCCTGCAAGTGGGGTTCAGCAGCGAGAAAATGAACTGAATAAAATTGCTGAAACGTCTATAGCTTCAGAAACTCAATATCTACAGCAACCTGCAAATTCATCTATAGCCTCTGTAACAACAGAACTTTTACCACCAACTGGTTTAAATACTGAATCAAATGTGCACATTAATTCAGAATTGTTGCCTTTAAATAGCTCCCAAGAAGCTAGTAACATTGCCATTGTGCCAGAAAGTTTCACTGTAGATACAAATCTGTCATCTTTAGCTCAGCTGGCAGATGCAGAAATTGTTCAGACTGGCGATAATGTGTCAATTATAGTTTCCAATCCACGGTTTATTGAAGTTCTGACTAATTCTGGATTAGAATCTGGTAGTGTAATTCAAACTCCGTCTTCTGTTTTAGACACAAACATTGGTCCGACACAGCAAATAGAACTTATCGATCCATCCTTCCTTACAGACAGTTCATTGCAAAATGTAACAATTGCAGATGATTTAAATTTTATGCAAGAAGAAGTCACTTCTGCAAAAAGCAACTCTTCAAAAAATAATACTCAAACTAGTACAAAAAGTCCCAAAAAGGAGGGACGTCCTCGAGGAAGACCACCTAAGTCTGCTAGTGTCATTAGAAAATCTGCTGAATCGCCTCCTCCTAGCTACATACCTTCATCGTAAGTATGGAATTCTTTTTTAATTAAATTTCTTTTAAAAAAGAATGTTTTTTCTGTTAGTATATACACAGTGCTTTGTTGCTGAGAAAATAGCTCTTGGTATCCAGAAGGGCTCTCGTTGTCACTCGCCATTGTGCCAAATTGCGACTAAATTCTTCATTTGGCGAGTAAACAAGTGATTAGATTTCCCAAATTGCTAGTGCTCAATTTTTGATTTTTCTTTTTCATTTTTCATACGTATGCATATATACATATTTTTAATATATACATATTTTAATATAATACATATTTTTACTATATTTGTAGTGGATAGTTGAAATTAGATTAATAACAATCCTTGTCGCAGTTATAAAAACTTAGGTTATTTAAAAACATATTGAAAGAAAGGGGGTACATTAAAGGATTAAAGATAATTTTTTTGTGTGCTACATGAGGAATCTATTTTGCTAATACTTTTTACATTTGGCAAAAGTTTTTTATTTTTAATTAGCCAAATTAATAATGTTGGTCTAATGTCAGCGAGAACACTGGTATCCAGTGATGTAGTTGTAAAAATAACAGATGGTATAATGCTCTAAGCAGAGGGTATATATGCTCAAGGGCAGAGAGTATAATGAATAATTATAGCTTTTTTTTCAGAAACAGAGGGTGTACATTGTTCCTTAAAAAAATCCTGAGGGTATACATCAATATACCCCTGTATATACTCCACTACATCCTAGTTGTAAAGGGCAAAATTAGCACTAGCCACCTGCCACAGAGCGAGAAAAAGTGGCAAGTGAAAAATTGTCTATCAGTGGCCACCTCCTAGCCACTTTTTCATATGGAAAGAATAAAATTTTCTTACATTTCATCAAGGATTCTACTTTTTTTGTCCAATATATTTAGGATGAGCGAAGCGAATCCTCTACTAGTCCACTCAAATGACACTTTGTCGTACACTTTACAAAAAAACTATACAGCATTTTCACTTGAAATTAAACACAAATATAAATTATGATCTGTAGATTTGTAGAATATTATTTTTTTTACAGAAATACTTTTCAAAAAATTATTATTTTAATTAATTTATTTTACATGCATTTCCAATGCGGACGCATTTTAGCAAATAAATAAAAAATGAAACGCGTATATTTTCAGGAAAAAAAATATAAATCATGGAGTAAATAATTATAGATAGAATCATGATTAATTTAATAAATGAAATATGTTTTCATCACTCCGCAAAATCGTTTGCACAGATGACACTTAAACATTTTAAAAGAATTGTATTATGGAATTTTTTTTTTTTTTTTTTTTTTAGTAAAGTGGCAACAAAAGAATTGTAAGCAAATAAAATTAATTTTTAAATTTGCCATATAAATGAAAAATTAAAAGAACTGCTTAAAGTTGTTGCCTCGATTCAAGCTCTTTATAAATGTACTAAAGCAAAGTTGGCCGATTCAGAAACTATAAATGGACTTTAATCATTTCTTACTTTATCATTTGGATTTAAAGTAATGTTACATTCTTATTTGTGGACCGAAAAAGGTTTACTGAACGGTACTTTAGACTTTGTTGCGCGTATTAAAGAAAATCACAAGCCATCAGACCAGATACTGCGAATAATCATGGATAAATTTGAATAACTTATAAGAATTGGTGCGTACCAATTCCCCCAATAATTAAATTCTGGAAAAATGGAAGCATAAATTGCTCAATAAAACAATTTCCTTTGCAATCAGCTTTTGCAGTTATAATTCACAAATCTCAAGGTTTGACATCAGATAAAGCAGTAGTAGATATTGGGGATAAAGAGACACCAGTTTGCTTAACGCATGTAGCGTTGTCGAGAGTGAAATTCCTTCAAGGTTTATTATTTAATAGAAAATTTCCTTACGAGAGATTCTACAATATAAAAAATTTTCATATGCTGGTATGCAGAAAAAAAGAAGAAATTAGAATAAAAAAAAAATACATTTAATAGTTCTTAGTATCAACGAGAGTAGATTTTAATGTTTTTCCAAATATTTTGTTTGAATGTATTATTCCAAGATTGCTATCAAAGATTATTTGATGTGAATTACAAAGATTAAAAACATACCTATTTCAAATCATTTCAGATAACTCCAGAGGCTATTGGGAAATGTAAAAACATCTTTAAAACTTTTGATTAAAAATTAAAAAAATATTTTGTAAAATTTTGCTTCGAAAATATTTTTATTTATACCAGTCTTATATCACAGATAAAAAATTCCGAGGAAATTCTTAATTATTTGGCTGAATTTACATTTCTAAAATTTAAATACGCCAAAACATAAGATAAAGTTTTTGCTTAATAAAGATGCAAAAATAATATAAAATAATAATGTTATTTTCAAATATTTATCTTATGAAATAATGCTTCGCGAATCCAAACAAAGCACGGCTTTTGCTAGTTATATTAACATATTTATTTGGACTATTCAGTTTTAGATTAATATTTATAAAATTTTTACTGTTTAGTATTTTTAAATAAAAAAAGTGACACTTAAAAAACTAGTCCTACTGCTCAGTGGCTGCTAATGAAATTTCCCAATTTTGCCCTATTTACCTAGTTGGTAGGAGATAACAGTAGCAGACTTTTTTCCTTTCCAATCCAATAGCTGCATTTGTGATTAAAAAAAAAAAAAAAAAAAAATCATTGTATTCATTTGATTTAAATATGTTTTTTAATTTAAATCTGATTTAATTTTTATTTAAATCAATTTTTTTATATATTTTATTGTCATTAAGAAACTTAATTATTAGCTTTCAATTTTAATTAAAATTGAAATTATATTTAAAAAAAATTAAACTTTATATTTCAAGCTATAAATAAACATGAAACAATTTTATTGTAATATATTATGCATCAAATCATTTTTGTTGGATATTCAAATCAAATTTAACATTTTAATTAAAAAATAAAAAGGTCGCCAGGCAGGATATTTTCAAAGAAGAAACACTATTCCAAAAAGGGTGCATAGTTTTTCAAAAATGAAACATTTAAAAGAAGGGTACATTTTTTTCAAAAAGGGAACACTTTTCTTTTAAAAGGGCACATTTGTATCTTGTTCACCAAAATTTTTTAAGAGTGTATTCTGATCAAAACTGCTTATTTTCATGTTTATTTTTAAATTCATTTTTGCTCTCAAATGCACCAAACATTCAAAATCTCTTGTTTAGAAACTATATAATGTGCTGTGTTTGTCAATTTTTTGATAAACATAGAAAATATTGCAAAAAATGCTGTCAAAGTTGCCAATTTGAACAGAAATTTACGAGTTCGGAGATTTGGAAACGAAAAAATGATCGAACTGAGAAAATAATTGCATAGCTGCCAACTTGTACGGTTTGGCCGTACAATGTACGGATTTTGCTCTAAGTGTACGGTTGTGCGGATGAACAGTACGATTGTACGGTTTGCGCACGGAAAAAACAATCGCGGAGAAATACAAATTTCGTGACAGGATCGCCGAAAAATCGGAACAGTTCGTCAATATTTCGTGGATAAACGACGATTTTGTCACTGCTTTTGTCAACGAACTTTGAGGAAAAATTGCTGAAAAGCGTGAATTTCCTGTGCGGAGCGCGGAAAAAATGGCGATTTCACCAAATTATCGGAGATGAAACGCTGATTTCGTCTGAAGACCGCGGGAAAACGCCGATTTCGTATAAAGATTGTGGATATAACGCGATTTTGTCGAAATATCGCGGGAAAAAACGCCGTTTTCGATAAAAGATCGTTTAAAAATGTTTTGTCAAAAGATCATTGAAAAGAATGCCGATTTCATCAAAAGATTACGGAAAAAACGCCGATTTCATCAAAAGATCACGAAAAAACACCGATTTCGTCAAAAAAAGCGGGGATAAAACGTCCTTTTCAAGGAAAAATCGCGTAAAAATGCAAATTTTGTCAAAAGATCGTCGAAAAAACGCGGATTTCGTCAAAAGATCGCGGGGATAAACGCCGTTTTCGAGAAAAAATCACGCGAAAATGCACATTTTGTGAAAAGATCATCGGACAAAAAACCCGCCGATTTCATAAAAAAAATCACGGGAAAACGCCGATTTCGTCAAAAGATCGTGGAAAAACCGCCGATTTCGATAAAAAAAAAATCTCAATAAATCGCCGATTTTGCTAAACTATCGCAGATAAACCGCTGATTTCGTCTGAAGATCGCGGATAGAACGCCTATTTCGTGAAAAAGTTGCGGAAAACAGTGAATTTTGTCAAAGAATTGCTGGAAAAATTCTGATTTTGTCAAAAGATCGTTGAAAAAAGGCTGATTCAACAAAAGATCGCGTAAAAATCGTGAATTTTGTAAGAGGATCGCTGAAAAAAATGTGCACTTCATCAAAGACACCCAGTAAAATATGCATAATTAATGCCAGTAAATATACTTTTCCTCCCACCCCCTCAACTGCTGTAACCTTTCAGGAAATTTGTTGTGAATTTAATCTGCCTTATCTATTACAGATCATCATGCAGGACAGTTTTTTGAAAACACATTCCCAAAGTATGAAATTGGAAAAACATTTTCTTGTGTAGCCTCATGTTTTATTTTTCAAAATATAAGTAGAAAAATAAATATAAAAGTAGCATAGAAAATATTGTTGAGAAATGATATTCCTTTTTGCATTGCATATGCAATGCATTTTTAAGCATGTAAGAATACATCACGAAAATTGTAAGGATTTCAGAATTGACATGTTGGCAGGTATGTAATTGTTCATAAATCAAATTCTAATTAATTCAGTGAAAAATTATATCACATGGCATCTTCTACTTCATTTCAAAAATCACCCCAGCAAGTTTCATGTTTCTACTTTTAAAAATGAATCAGAAAATTTCGAGCTGTTGAAGGTAGAAAATCATTTTTTTGAATACACCCTTAAACTGATTTGTTTAGTATCCCTAGAATTTGGGATATTTTCCTGGGATCAATTGAATGGTCATGGGCCTTAAAAATGGCTGCTGGGCACACCAGAAAGGTTTAAAAGAGCCGCCAGGTACATAAAAGAAATAAAAAGGGCTGCCATGCCAAATGTAAAATGGCTTAAAGTCAACACTATTTTAATATGATTGATGATAAAGTAGCAAAAATGTATCAAGTTTTAGTTAAGTAATAGTGTAGTCATAAAAAAGAAACAGAGGGTATACTTTCAAGGCAAAGAGTATATCCTAGAGTGTACTATATACTACAGCTTTCTAGAGAAACAGAGAGTATACAGTGTTTCTTAAATTCTAGAAGGTATACGACATATACCCCTGTATACCCTCTACTACATTCCTGTAGTTAAGCATTGAAGATCTGTACTACCCAATAAAACTATGATCAGATACAAGTTAACAAATTTAAGCTCCTTTGTTAATTTCTATATGTTGACTACCAAGCCAAACACAGAAAATCTTTTTTTTTTTTTTTTTTTTTTTTTTTCTAGGGTCTGATAAATCTACTGTAATATTTTATTGATTCTGTACTTTATTTCATATAGTCATTGTCAATGCATTATCTTTACATGTCTTCCAATAGTCTAATGAGCTAATTTCTGTTATAATATTTATTTCCCCAAAAACTCATGACTCTTCAAATTTTGTTTTAAATTTCAATCTGCGTGGCAAGAATCAAGAATATTCTTTTTTATAAACAATATGGACACTTTTCTTCTATTTGGCTCCAGGTAATAAAAATCTTATTTTATTAAATGTGATGTCACACGAATACTGCTTATTATATTTATTACATGCAGGAGATTTCAGAAAATTTCATTTACACTTAAAACAATATCAGTAGTTTAGCATTTATTTATAGCTAATAATTCATTCATAAATGAACCATATGCTTCCTACCAGTTCGAGGCTATAAAATTTGACATTTTCCCATTTGATATCACATGAATTAACTAATCTATGCTAATAAAAATTTCAGTGCTAAATTCAGCTTGATTAATAATTAAAATTTATAAAAATGTGTAAATGTATGTTAAAATTTAAAATCAAAATGTTTTCAACCAAACTTACTCAGCCATCATCAGTGAGAACTAAAGGTTGTTATGTTTCTTGTCGTTCTTTTTAGATGCACTTGAGAGAGGCCATTCTGTTTAAAGGATGGTATGGAACAGATATTCAAAATTTCAACAAACTCCGCTTTTATCTATTAAAGTTAAAAAATGCAGTCTGTGTGGCTATTATATAATAATATATCATTATAGACTATTTTTTAAAATCAGATATTATTTCCAACCCTTTACAACCTGTTTTCAACCAAACTTACTCGACCGTCATCAGTGAGGTGTGTGTCTTTTCACATGTTCTAGATTCACCTGGAAGTGAACAAGGTATTTCAATGTTATAATATCTGGAAATAATCTTTTAAAAAAAAAATAAATAACGTATTTTTTTTAACTTTTATACTCATGATCATCTGGTTTTCTTAATATTTAATTTGTCAGTTTTATAACTGCCATATAATACGCTACCTGTAAGTTTTCTTCTGTTTTCTTTACAAAACAGTGCATATTATAAGATTTAAAAAATGGTATTTTTATTTTAAATGCATGGATATACTTTTTAATGTACCAGTTTGAAAATATATATAAAATTATTTTTCTAGGCATTTTTCTAGAGGTCGTCGAGTAACTGCAAGAATGAAGGCAGCATGGACGAAACTCCTTGAAATGGATGGACGCTTAGTTTGTCAAATGCCTGGATGTTCTCAAAAGTTTGTTACAGTTGCAAACTTTCAGACACATTTCAAGTATTGTTCAGGAGTAGGTTCTTGAAATTATTTTCGATTTTAAATTATTTAATTTCTATTTATTGTAGTATACCAAATTACGTGTTTATAATTTGTTACAAAATTAAAAGACTACCCAATGTTCCACTCTTTTTTAACCTTTTATGCCATAACAATACTTTAAAATACCATTAAAATCACATGATATAGAATTAATTTAATTCATCAATTAGCAGGGTTGGCACGGTTTAAACCAATTGGTTTTAACCATGGTTTAAACCACGGTTTAAACCAATTGGTTTTTTTCTCAAAAAAACCAATTGGTTTTTTTCAAAAAAATGTAATGATATTTTCTCATTTTTCTACGCAGTTTAAGACTTACAAATTATTGGATATAAATATTTTCTACGTTTAACATTCTATTTCAGCAAAAAGTATTAAATATAGTGATTCTAGGTTATTTTTTATGTATAGGATGAAATTCAGTATGCATTGATGAACATATTCCATTGCTCTAAAGAAAAATCTTAGAATATGTGAACTGATCAAAGATAAAATGGATTAAAAATATTCCATATTTAGTATAAAATATTTTCATTAAAAATGCAGATTATTTAAAGCAATCTATCATAACATGCATAATGCTTTTGAATATGGAGCTACATAACTGGATAATCTTTAAGATTTTGGTGAAAGTATAAAAGAATTTTTTTTTTCTATTAGAGAGATTATCTTTAAGAATTAAAATCAAAATATGAAGTTGAATGAGTATTCAAAAATTGGGGGCTAGTTATAGTATTTTAATAATAACAAATTATTTTTCCCCTCAGTTATCTGCTAAATCCAATGACCATAAATGTTGATTTCAAATTGTCTCTCAAAACACAAAACCCCCAAGAACAATCTCAAATTTATTTTTTTTAATTGTAGAAAAGAATTATATTCATCAAACTACATCAAATGTTTATTATAAGTAATAAAAAGATTATACATAAACATTTTCAAAGCATCAGTGTTTCACTGTGTAGAGTAGCATATTGTTTGAGCATATAACTTTACTAATATCTATTTAAGTTAAAATATGATTGTTTTTAATTTTCTACATAATTAACTATAATTATTTAATTTAAATTATTTTCAAATGATTTTATACTACTTATAATTCAACAATGTCTATTTTTATCAATAAATATGCATGTATATGTAATAAAAAAGGATGTTTTAAAAAAACCCGGTTTAAACCAAAAAAACCTGGTTTTTTTCCAACCCTGTCAATTAGTAGTAGTTTAGAATGAGTTGCTAGAATGAGATACTTAACTTTATCTTGCTTCAAAAGTATTATTGGTTGCACGAAACAAAAATATTTTTAAAAGGATGATTTCTTTTGCTTTTGCATCTTTTCAGATTTTTACTTTCTTCTATCTTCAATAGAAGAAAGTATTGCAATTGAATTTTTTTTCGACAGATTTACATGTTTTTGGTGTCAGATATTCCAAAAAACATGTTTTTACAAAAAGTTTGTCTGTGTGTATGTCGGCATTCTACCATCAAAAAGTGTATGAAGTTATGATAGAATCGAACTAAATTTTTTGTGAATGTTTTTGGCTGTGGCAAGCAGGTCCTCCTTCAGTTTTGAAAGATTCTGCCAGAAGGGGGCGCTGCAATCTCGATTTTTGTGCCATTTTCAATATTGCACCGACCAAAAGTATATGAAAAAGTTATGCATCGAATTGAACCAAATTTTTAGTGTAAGTGTATGACTATGGCTAGTTGGTCCTCCCTGAATTTGAAAATAATCCGCCGGAAAGGGGCGCTGCAATCACGATTTTTATGCCATTTTCTATATTGTACCGACCAAAAGTATATGAAGTTATGCATCGAATTGAACGAAATTTTTTGTGTAAGTGTATGGCTATGGCTAGTTGGATTGCCCTGAATCTGAAAAAAAATCCGCCGGAAGGGGGCGCTGCAATAGTGAATTTTATGCCATTTTCAATATTGCACCACATAAAAGTGTATGAAGTTAGTTCTAGAACTTAACTAAATTTTTTGTATATGATTATTTTATGGTAAGGCAAATAGGTCCTCCCTGAATTTGAAAAAAAAAAAAATCTGCCTATCATTCTATTGTCCATCGGCTCGTGCAGAGACGGAAATTCGTTTTTACTCCGATTAATTGATTGAAATAGAAATTTAAGATGAAAATCAAAGTTGGTATGGTATTGAATTAAAATTATTAAAGCATTAAAATGAGTAACTATTTTTTTTAATATTAAAATATACTTATGAGATAGAAGAAAGTTTTGGGATTGGCACATTCAACTAGTTTAATGTTTAAAGATAGAGGGGGAAAGTTTGAATTTAGAAATGTTTCTATTGTAAGAACATTATATTTATACATTTCTTTATTCTATAAAATACTATAAAAATAATTTAAAAAGAAGATTAAAAGAATTGAGTGAAATAAATATTTCATGCAATCCCTATTATTTCAGATTTAATCAATTAATTTAATTGGTAAAATCCTGTTAAAAATTTTAAAGTGATTGTGTAAATCTGCTTATGTAGTTTAAAAGATTTATGAAAATGGATTTAAAATGGAAAATTTTTATGAATTCATAATTTGGAACATAAAGTATTAGCAGAGACATTTATTAATGGAAATTTTGTTTTAAAAGTGTATCAAATAAATCAATTTTGTAGTGTTAATTAAATTGAGAAAAAAAAAAAAAAAAAAAAAAAAAACAGATTGAATGTATTTTTTTTTTTTTTTTTTTTTTTTTTTTTTTTTTGGCAGAACAATTTTTCAGAATCTTGATGGTGCATAGTTATAAGATTATAGTGTAGCAGAATTTTGTTTTAAGTCCAGAGTTTAATTGTAATCTAATCCATCTGAAAAAGTTATAAAGAAGAAAAACGATACACATTCAGAAATGAATCTGATTCTTTTTATTATTACTTAAATGTGATCTACAAAAAGTTTATTATGGAAAAATTAAATTGTTTGCACATAATTTGAACAATTATGAATGATTGTTATGTTTAATAAATCTGGAACACTTTAGGGGACATAGGCCAATATGGAGGTTCCAGTAAAATAATGCTCCTAGTCTTTCATTTAAATCAACAAAAAATTTGTTTAAATGAGAAAAGATTGATGATCTAAGCTGTATTTTATAAAGGAAAGGAAATATGTTATTCAATTTATAATTATGAAAGGGAGATTTTAATTTAAAAAAGGGGATAAATAATGATATGCGACAAAATGTTCATTATCTCAATTAGTAGCACTGTTTCCCCATCTCTGCTGCCAATGAAGTCATTGGTATTGTTTGCAATAAATGATAATTTTCAATGGCAACAGTTAAATAAACAACTTATGTATTTTTTTTTTTTTTTTTTATACACATGTGATGTTAGCCTACTGTCAAGGGACATGTTAGCAATAAAAAAATTAATAAATAAAATAAAAACTGGATTCATATAGTTTTTGCAATCACAGATTCAATTATTAATTGTGAGGTTTAAGTTGCACTTTAGAATTATGTATATTGGGTAAATTATAGAAGATTAATCTAAAGTTATTTTAAGTTAGAATCAGTTTCCGTTTAGCAGAAATCAGTACAACAAAGTGTAAATTATTTTAAGAATTACTCAAATTTAAAATGCGAATGTTACGTACCACATTGACAATGCTTGATTTTATAAGACTCTCGATTGACTAAGATTATATGATCCGGGTTGTGGATAAACCAGGATGGTAAAAATCTCACAATTTTGGATTCAATTTATTATGTTGATGCTGCATAGAAATTAGTAAAAAGCACCATGGTTAAGAAATTATGAAGGGCAATTTTATCAGATGAAGAGAATGAAATTTCTACAGAAGGCCAAAATAGTATTGATTCGCAGAGAAATGTCATAGAAGATTTGAGAAAGTATATCTGTTCTGAAATTATGGATGAAGAAACATTACAACAATGGATTTATAAAGATTCAAATGTGGAATGTTATGAAGTTATAACTAAGCTATGATGATATTGTGTCAATTGTTGTTCAAAAGAAACAAGGAATTTCGAAGAGTATCTTGAAAATTATGAAGAAAATCTTGTATATCACCTAAAATTAAGTCACAGCGCTGCATCGGTTCACACCAAGACATTACTTAATTATTTGGAGCAAAATGAAAGCACATCTGCTGAAAAAAATGATGTTGAAAAATTTCTATAGTAAAATAAGAGTAAATGGAAAATGAAAACAGACTTAGTATCATTTCCTTCTTCACAAAACAGTGAGGTAAACAGGGCCGTGGCTAAGGGGCCGCTATGGGCGGCTCAGCCCCACCTAAAATATTTTGAGCCCCGCCCCCCCCCCCCCCCCCTAGAAAAGTTTCCAAGGTCACTCAATGAATTTCTCTTGCGAAAATTCAAATGAAATTCTGTTCAAAAATCTAATTTAGTTTTGAGAACCTTTCACAGTTATGCAGAATTACTAAATTGTATCTAAAATAAGTGTTTCAACACTCCCTCATCCTATTTGCACGTATGACGCTAACATGATGTTTAATTTTTCACCAGTTATGCACTCAAAATTTTCATCATCCTGTACTTTTCTTAGCATAAAATGAAGTTATTAGAACAGTTTAATAAGAAACATAGTACCTACAATGTGAATATGCACTAATTTATCTTTCTGCGTCAGAGAGAGAGAAAAAAAATTATGACCCCCCCCCCCCCTACATTCTCTTGAGCCCCCCCTGGAGTTCACTTCTAGCTACGGCCCTGGAGGTAAATTACATTTCTAATTTTTTTTTATATTATTATGTTATATTATATGTAAATTTAAGTAACATTAAAATTTATGTTCATTCTGTTTCTTTTGTATAGTTATTATTAATATCTTTTTGTATAATAGTTTGACATTTTCTGTCCTTTATTCAAATCTTTTCATCAAAATTTGCATAAATATGATTATTTGGAATGAAGCATTTCCCAATCATATCGGTTAATCGAGAGTCTACTGTAATTATATAAATTATATATTTATTTATAAAACCATGTATACATACAAATCTCTAAATACAGGCAAATAGATTTTTGATAGGTAAAATTGGCTAGGTTGATATTTGATGAAATAAGATAGAAAAATTGTCTTGGTATTCAGTTGATAATTACATAGTAAAGCTTGCATTTTTAGAGTTTTTAAAGTCAAATGTTTAGCAGTTTGATTTGTAAAATTAATCAACCACACTGATTTCTAATTTTCTTTCTCTTTTACAGAAAAAAACTTTGGTAAAATGTGACTACTGTGATTCAATGATATTTTCAACGCACAAAGCTATTCTTCAGCATATGGAAGTAGAACATCCCGAGAAGGCAGATGAATATAGAGGTAAATGCTTATCTAATTCACTCACATATTTGTCTCATATTTAATTATAAAATGTAATTGAATATATATATGTAAGAAAATACAAAAAATCAAACCTATTAATTAGTTTTTAATAAATCGCCCCTCAATGTGGATACGGGCCCCATGACTAATAATCACAGGTTTTACAGGGCAACAAGAAACCTAAGTTTATCGTATTAATTTAACTAAAACACATGGCCTTTTTAACTGGTAACCTCTCGGGAGATGAGGAATTTCAAATGTACATCTACGCACTTGGTCTCCAGAACTCATGATGTAAAGACCTGTAAAAAGGTTTTGCTCTAGTTTAGAATGTATAAATAAATCGTAACTAAAACTCATCCCCTTGAAGTCTGTCGTTTCATGAAAATGCGACATATATATATATATATATAGGGACCGTTCAAGTATTACGTAAGCACTAAAGGGAGAGGGGGGAGTCCAGAGTCTGCTTATTTTTTCTGACAAGGGGGAGGGGGGAGTCACGACAATTCTTACGTAAGCATTAAACAACGAAGCAACTGCAGTTCAAATTCAACAAGCAAACAAGGACAGGAAACCTGCAATACCCCAGGCCACTGTTCCAGTGAAAACCTTATAACAGACAATGTTGAAACATGGGTTCAAGGATTCTGGACATCAGATTAAAATATGAACACCAAATTGAACTTCAACATTTGTATGATTTATGGCAAAAATTTTAGTTATGATGCCTAAGTAAGTTAAGACTTCTTGTATATCTTGTTTTATTGTTCAAAGTGATAAATAACAATATATTTAAACCATTTTGTATTCTGTGGTTTGTTTAATGCAATTAGCAACAATATATTAAAATGATTTTATATATTTTGATATCATAATCCCTATATGCCTATATAAATTTGTAGGATTAATAATGTAATTGATTGGTAACTTTTTATAAGTCAAGAAGTATTGATGTATAAACTGTCATAAAATCTTACGTAAGCAAAGGGGGGGGGGGGGTCTAGCATTTGCTTATATTTTCTTACAAGGGGGGGGGAGGGGGTACGAAATGACGAAAAATATGCTTACGTAATACTTGAACGGTCCCATATATATACACATATATATATTTTTTGTAAAATGTACATTATTAGCACAAAAAATTTGCTTTTGGCTAAGGCCTGTGCAAATGTAACGTTATCATTTTAGAAGGGGGGGGGGAATCTGGCATATGATATCGTAAAATATCTCTAGGGGGAGGAGAGTTTGCGTTTTGATATCCATATCTTTTTTAATCCAAACAAAATGTCTTCTTTTTATTTGTAACATAGTCTTTAGTACAAAAAAGTATGTAGCTTGTTATCTATTTTTAAGAAAATACTAAGTTATTAAAATTACTAAATTATTTAAAATTATTTAATTCTAAAATATGAAATACTCCAATGTTTAATATTTTTATTCTTTTTCATATGTGTATGCATATATAATCATGGTTCGAGAAACCATATATGAAGTATATTTGAAATAAAGTTTGTGTTTACTGATAAATAAAAGAGAAAAAGAAGGAATGTTGTCCACTTGTTTTGTTGATAAGAATTTCTATTTGTCCTCCACCCCCTCCTCTGTTTGGCACAAGTGCAACAGAATTTTATTACTGTTGATGGTAATATGTAACAAAAAGTTATTATGAAATACTTTTAAATAGTAGCTATTTCTTTTAGTGTTATTTAATATAAAAAATTTTCATATCCAAAGTGATATTTCATTAACTTTTATTTATTTGAATAATAAAAGTATGTGAAAAGTGAATGTAAACAGTTTTTTGCACATCACTTCTAACAAAAGATATAAATTCTAGAAAAAAGATTACACTTTGCTTATGATATCATTACCAAAAGGGATGGGTGGGTTCAAGGGATAACATGTGATATCGGAAAGGGAGAGGGGAGGGGATTCAAAATTACTAAAAAATTGATAACATTATATTTGCACAGCTCCTTAGAAAGGAAATTCAAATATAAATGGGACTCTTTGTAATAGCAACAGAATTTTTTTTTGGTCTTGTTGTTAACTTAAGCGGTCTATGACAACGGTTTCCAAACCTTATTATTACACGACCCACCTTCAAGTAAAAAAAAAACATTTTTGCGACCCACCTAATATGAGGGTGTATATCATTATGGAAATTGTTGTATGAGCTGTATAAGCTACCAGTTATCCTAGCCTATGAAAAGGAACAAATTTTCGTATGAATTATACACTTAAAAAAACAGAAATTGGTAGTTTTAATTTGTATAAGTGAAATAATAAACACAACACGCAAGCTACAAAGATAATAATAATAATAATAAAAAATTACTATCAAAAATAACTTTATAATGATGCGTTTACTGATGAAAACATCTATATCAGGGTTAAAATTTGTTAATTTCAACCTTAATTGACTTTTAACACAGTTTTCTGTAATCTTATTATTATTATTATTATTATTTTTTTTTTTAAACCAAGTGCAATATCATGTTCAGATGAGTATGGTAAATAAATAATCATCTTGCATAGTCCTTCTCATTGGGGGAAAAATTGAAGTAAATCTTAGATAGCAAGATGCAACATACAGTTGAAAATTTTTGTGAAACAAATTTACTTGACTGCAAAAATAATTGTATACTACAATGCATTTTCATAGTATTTAGTTTTATAATATTTTTGTTTACTATGTTTTCGTTTGTCTGTGATTCATCTGATTTTTCTAAAATTTCAAGATATTGTTTTTTTTTTTTTTTTTTTGTTTTTTTTTTTAATAACTCTATCAGCACCAGCAGTGGCATAGAATAAAATGACACAATTGTCCTGGATGCTATATTTTCAGGCATGCTAAAAAATTGTACATAAAACCATAGCAGAAAAAATAAACAAATAATGCGTATAACTATAATAACCAATTAGAAAGCTGCAATATTTTGGTTTGCTCTGGACCCTCAAAATCATGTTACTTCAATTTATAGCTTGTTATTTTTCATTTTTGAAATGTTTGATTATTTAAATCATTATTGCATTTATTCCAACTGGTTATTTTTGTAATCAGAATTTTTTTTATTATTATTTTAATATGTAATTCTTTTTGTTTTGTCATATGTTAAAAGAATATCTAAAATGCTATATGAATAGTATTATTGCACCTTTTTAATTGTTCCTTTTGTACTTTTTTTAGCTGCTCACCAAGAAGAAATTCTTGAATTTGAAAAGAATAACGCTCCTGATCATTTAATTATTGCAGAAGATGAAAATGTTGCTATGAATGTAGAAGAAGTTACGCAGAAGTCAAATATTACCAGGAAACGTAAGCTGTCTGAAAAAGAAAGCACTGTTCCTAATAAAAAGGTTATATTAAAACATAAATTACAATCTATTCAAAATTCTATGGCTGAAAATGCTAAAGAATTCAAGAAATGTGTCAGGTTTGACTCTATTACTGATGCAATTAATTCTGTTAAAAGGAGTTCAATAGAAGAAGCTTGCAAAATTTCTGAAGTCACTCCAGTTAAAACTAGAACTGACAGGAGGATAAAGAATGTTTTTAATGAAAAGATAGTTGCCGCTGATAAATATTTTGAGGATGATGAAGATGTAGATCAGCCCAAAACCAAAGAGGAAGAGGCACTACAAAAAGAAAAGGAAGATGAGCGTGAAAGAATGCATACAAAAGCACGCTTGATGCTCAACTTAGAACGATATAAACGGTATCAAGAGTATCTTACTGTAACTAGAGACTGGTCTTCTGAACGTCGTACTTATTCACGTCCTCGTGGATCTGATGTATCTGCTGAAAATTCTTTTAATACTCAAATGCTACAGGAAAAATTTCAAGATACCCATCAGTTAAATTGTACGACTGAATCTTCTGACATATCTTTAAATACTCCTGAGGCTGAAATTAATTCCATTCAGTTGTCATCAGTTGAAACATATCAAGTTGTCGAAACTCCAAATTATGTTTCTGCAGTGTCCTTACAGCCTGAACCTGGTGAACCTGATGTATTAACCAGCACGCCAAAAGATGTAAATTCATTGAACATTTCTCCGTGTGAACTTGACCACCACCTTATTTATGGCGAAAATAGAGTGAGGAGGGAGACTTGTTACAACCGTGTTAATTTTGAAACTCCTAAACCAAAGCCAAGATTAGGGGGTATCATAACATATGGCTTAAAAGTTCCTGGTGAAAGTCCCAATAAATCTGACAAATCTGTTGAACCTCCTGTTTCATTTGATAGTTTAGTTAATTTTATGAAGCCTAAAACAGTTAGAAAAAATAGTCAAGGTGAAAATATAGAAAATGTTCCTAATGCTGTAAAGGAAGAGATTGTCAAGCTTTCCAATGGTAAAGATGTTGCAAAGAAAAAGGTCTCTAAAGATTCTCCACAGATAACTCCAAAGAAAAGGGGCAGACCTCCTAAGCCTAAATTAGAGTCTCCTGTTGATTCTAAAGATGCCAAAAGTCCTCAGAAAACAGTAAAAGGGCAAAAAGGTCGTGCTAAAAAATATAGTGCTGCTATGCTAAAAACTATTGAAAGAAATGTAAAGAATAAGAAAATTAGTAGGTTGTTTGGTATAAAGAAAAATATTAAATCTAAAAAATACGCATCTATGCAGTCTAAAAAAATGAACTTGAAGAATATAAGATTGAAGCAAATGAAAAAAAAATTAATTGGAGTGAAGAAGAAAAAACACAGCAAAACAAAAACAGTAGACGTATCTGCCATTCAATGTCAAGAAAACATTGATAACCATCTAAATATTGGGCAAGGTATAAATGTTTCTGATATTGCATTACACTCTGATATTACATCAGACCGTAGCTATACAAAGACCTTAAATCAGATGTTAGTTGATGCTAATATTGCTGGAGAAATTGAAATAGCAGCAACTAATATTGAACAAACTTTGGAAACTGTTGCTGATAAAGCTGAAAACTTACCAGAGAATGTTATTAATGAAAATGCCTTTTCTGAGCAAATTAACAAGGAAACTGATAAGGCTGAGCCATCAAATTTGTCCAAAATTACTTCACAAGTCTCTGAAGAAATTTCATCTGTAAATGAAACAGAAATAGATATAATGAATAAAGAAAAAATTAATGATGTGGATAGTGATCAGGCTACAAAGCCTGATGACTCTGTTGAATTGGTTCTGAAGGACAAAGATGAATCTCTTAATCTCATGCAAAAAGATACTAAAAGTAATGATACATGTGTCAGGCCAAGCGAAAAAGATACTGAAAGTGATGATACAGGTGTCAAACCAGTGGCTAAAGATACTGAAAGTGATGATACAGGTGTCAAACCAGTGGCTAAAGATACTGAAAGTGATGATACAGGTGTCAAACCAGTGGCTAAAGATACTGAAAGTGATGATACAGGTGTCAAACCAGTGGCTAAAGATACTGAAAGTGATGATGTAGGTGTCAAACCAGTGGAAAAAGATACTGAAAGTGAGGATACAGGTGTCAAATCAGTGGAAAAAGATACTGAAAGTAAAGATATAGGTGTCAAACGAGTAGAAAAAGATAATGAAAGTAATGATACAGGTGTTAAATCAGTGGAAAACAATCTTGTAAATAATGACAAGTCAGTTGATTTATCTTCTGTTCATGATAAGCAACTTGAGAATACATCTTCTCATAAGCAACTTTCAGTCAATAAAGAAGATACTGTAAAAGAACAGTTAAATAATGATAATACAACTTTAAATAATTCAAATACTAACAATGTTGAAAGTGTTCCTGAAGCACATGGAGTGGAGCAGTCTGATACTAATAAAGAAGTAGAAGATACTCCTCCAGAAGCTCCAGTTAAAAGAGGTAGAGGTAGGCCAAGAAAAAATAGTAAAAAAATAGTACCAAAAGTTTCTAAGGTGAAAGATAATGCATCAGAAGAACCTAAAGTAGTTAATGATAATGCTAAAATTTGTGATGAAGTCAAAGATAATAGTGTTATTTCAGAAACATCCATTTTAGATAATTCAGTTGTTGATGATAATAAAGCAGTGCCGGATGATAATAGAAAAATTCCAGATGACAATAAAACAACTCCAGCTGTTCGCAAGAGTGAAAGGGTGAGAAGACGTAAATTAGTTGATGATGATGAAGTTATGGTGTTACCGACACCTACAGCTGACACTAAGCAAAAAGAAGAAGCTATTCCTACTACTCCAGTAACTTCCAGTACTCCAGTACTGGAAATTACTCCACAAAATAGGCGTCGTGGTAGACCCCGCAAAAATCAAATCCAAGAATCTCCTCAAGTGACAACAGATAACAAAGCAAAAGATTCTCAGCAGAAGACTCCAGAAATAGAAGTAATAGAATCAGAAATTGTTGATGAAAATCTGCGAAAATTTTCTCGTAAAGGAAGGCCTAGAAAATGTGTGAGATATGCTGATTTGAATTCTGGCTTAGAAAGTTCGGAAAGTATGGATGGAACACATACTGCAGCAACTGTTGGCAAAGAAAAATCTGAATCAGTGAAAGAGAAAGGTTCAAAGAATGCTCAGAAAACTCAGGTTATGGAGGGGGTGACTGAATTAACTGCTGATTCTAAAGAACAGGAAGAAAACATTGTTTTACCATTGAAGAAGAGGAAGCAACGACAGACTAAAAAGAATGATTCTGAGCTAGAAAAATCCAAACCAAGCAAAATTGTTGATGAGGAAATATTAGAACTAAATGAGGAGAATCAGGTAAGGAAAACAGTTATTATTTATGTAAATTTTAATCGTGTTTTTTTTTCCATGTATTTTATATAATATTATTTTAATAACAAAATGCAGATTACATCATAAATCAATTTATTAAAAGTTTTATAATTACAGTAAAGCATCGTTTATACGACGTTTACATTTATACGACGTTTTAATGCGGTCCCGATTCATTCCTATTCATTTTAATGTAAAAATATATCTTTTATACAACGCCCAAAATCATTTATACGTCGATTTTTCGATTTTGTATAGGTTTATTTTTGTTTATTTTTCTTGTGTATTTTACGAACGAGCGGAAGTTGACAGCTATGAATGACACCAAAGAGCGTGTTTAAATGCACTCCATATTATAAAAATATGGGCTGGTGTTCAATTAGTCTGAAAAATCAGCTTACATGTAACATATTACACAGGGAAGGGTCATTCTTTTTTCGGGGTTGGTCAGCTTTTCCGACTTCTTTTAAGTTGCAAATAGACTATCCTTCTAACTATTATCTGTATTGGCGACGTTTAGTTGGCCACGCGGAGTTTTTGATCTTTGACTTTAAATGGAAAGGAAATGATCTACTGCAAATGAGGAACCATTCGGTGAAACATAAATAAAGGTATGCACATTTAAATAGCTTACTAATCCCCCCCCCCCCCCCCCCGTTTTTTTTTGGTTATTTGTTTATTTTAGTTAGTTTAATTTACAAATTCATGCATATCATCGCGTTAAACATTAAAATTAAGTGAAAACAAAATTAATTCTATTTTTGGAAGTGAAAATCGATTATACGTCGTTATCGTTTATACGACGTTTTTCGGTAGTCCCTTCGGCGTCGTATAAACGATGCTCCACTGTAACTATAATATGTGTATAAACAAGCATTTTGAAGACATATATTTTCTGTATGTTACATTTCTTAATTTTTTTAATGCTCTCAACTATGTCTCACATATTTAATTGTATTCTTGCAAACATAATTTAACAAGATGTTACTTTATCCACACTTCCAATTTTAAATAACAATTGAATCTTTCAACAAAATCTAAAAGTAGCGAAGTAATAACTACTTTTGAAAAATATTTTGAAGTTGCTACTTTCTAAAACAAGAATTTGTAGTTAACTATATTTTTAATAAAGTAGTTGTAATTTACTACAATAAAAAAGTATTTTATTGAACTCCTCTCATTGTTAATACAAGCATGTTAAGAATGCTCAAACTATCATATAAAACAAATTGAATACTTCCAACTGAGCAAAAAAAAAAGTCCAGGCCGAGAATCGAATCCAGATCCTTGGCTTACTGGACCAATGTTCTACCGTTTAAGCTATTTTTTTTTTTTTTTTTCGCTCAGTTGGAAATATTCAATTCATATGGTAACCTTACCAATCAGTTTGATTGTGTTATAATTAATAGTTTAACATATAAAATTGAACGCTTAGCTTTTATCCTTCATTCTGATAACCTGTTTAAACTCTAATAAATAGCTAAAATAGCCTGAATCAAAATCAAGTAGCTCAAATTTGCAATATCTGTAAGTAATGTAATACAAGATGATTTGTGAAATATTTTATCCTTTTACGTGACAGTTGAATTCATTTAGTTTTTCTTCCCAATACACATTTAAAGACATAATTCACTATTTTCATATAATTTTAATTATATCTGGGCGAGAGAAACTTAGTGACACAAGTAAATGGTTAATCAGTTCTTAGACTTCTGTTATTTTCAATCTTCCCTTACTTTGCACATGAACTCGAAATTCAGAAACTCAGTACTCTAAATTGTTATTCTTCTGTGGTATTTTTAATTTATGCTGAGAAATCTCTTTTAGCTTGTAAAATATCAAATTTAGAATAATAATATCTGGCTTGACCAAAGTCTGTTGGTAAAAAAAAAAAAAAAGCATGAGATCAGAGAAGGTTTAATAATAGAAAATCAGATCACAGTAGACATGCAGGCTGTAACAGTAAAAAAAAAGCAGTACAAAAATCCTTGCTATTTCATTTTTCCCATTAAGTAAAGGAGGGTGGGGGGGAAAGAAGGCTTCCTAAGGTAAAAGACTAAATTACTCTCAATCATAGAAACTGGTGATGAAGAGGTAATTATATGAACGCAAAGCATTACTCTCAGTTAATTTAGATAATGCAAATTGGTCATCATTATTGTAATGAATAAAACATATAAAAAAGTTCTTAAAATGTTTAGTAAATATTAATATTTTTGTAAAGTAAAATGTGCCATTAGAATGACTAAGATTCATATATCCATAGAATAACTTTTTAGAATTTATTCTAGGCTATTTGATTTTTAAACTTAAAAAAATAGATAATTATTTTCTCTCTGCAAAAGCTCTATGTTCCCAGCAGATTATTACAATGACAATTTAAGCATATTTATTAGCATTCAGTGAGGATTTTTAATTAATATCTTGACCAATTATAAAAACAAAGCAAAATCTAAATCTCAGGTGTGTTGGATGGAACATGTCTTTGTTCTTATCTAAACTTGCAGACACACACATCTTTCTTTTATTGGTAGAAATTTCAAAATATTTCAAAAATAAATTTATTTTGTGCTTTGAATGATTTAAATTTGAGTATTATATTTGTAACCTTCTTTCGTATTAATTGATTATTTATTTTCAGAATAAGCCTGAAGAAAATGAAGATGCTTCAGAGAAAAGAACATTGCGGTATGTATGCAAAGATTATTTTAATTTATTATATTAGTAGCATTTAATAGTGTTGTAACAGAATTGAGGAAATAGGGATAAATGATAAGGGATTTTATAATTTTATCTTTAGAAAAATTGTAATTACATATCATTTTTGTTTATCCAATCTTTATTTTGAAGCATTATTGTAAGACATTGTTATTATTAATATATAATTATTGAGAAATGAACTTTAATGCAAACAATAAACAATTTTTATCAATGTTTATTTTATTTTATTTTATTTTATTTCAATATGATAGGAACATTTAGCTTAATTGTTATTTTAGTAAATTAGATAAAAATACTTTAAAAATTCTTTCCTGTAGGTGATTGTAATTGAAATGGATTTTATTTTGAAATGCTTTGGGATATTTTATTTTACATGAATTAAAAGTATTATTTTAATGCATATGTATGTTATTTTTCTTTGCAAAATTGTTTTAATTGTTATGAAAATTAAGTTAAGAAATTACCCAAGAAAAATGAAGCCATTAGATATATACATAGTATTTATTATTTGAGAATCAGGAAAAATGAAATCGGAGAAAGAAGGGGGGTTGGGATTGGGAATGTATGATGTACCATGGGAAAAAAGGTATAGCTACATTAAAAAAAATATTTTGTTTATCTAAATCTAGTTTATAAATTCCCATAAATTCATTTATTATATTTTTTTTTTCTTTTCTGGCATTAATTCATAAGTTTATGCATGCCAACTTTTACTCTTGTATAATTTACACTTTTATAGTTCTGATAGTTAGTTTTACACTTTTTTTGCAAAGTTTAACTAAGTTTAATTATTTTTCCTTAAAATAAATTTTGAATTATTTTCTGGTTTTTAATAGTTTTTAATGCTGAATAATTAGTATTGTTAAAGAAATGAAATCGGATTTTGTTGTCAAAAATCAAGAGAATGAGTCTTTTAATTTCCATTATTTGAAAAAAAAAAAAAAAAAAAAAAAAAAAAAAAAAAAAAAAGGTCATATTTTGAATATATTTGCTTGAACTTTTTTAAAAAGCAGAAATTAAATTTAAAAAAAGCTGTCCATATTTCTAGAAAATCAGTTTCTTTGTTACAGCTTTGATGTTTTTCATATATATATATATTTTACCAAATTATTTTTACAACAGTCGACGCTGTATTATTGAACTGAAATACTTAAAGATAGTCTAAAAATGTTGTTTATATGTGTTATTTAAATAATGAATTATAATGATCTTTGTTGAAAAAATTATGTATGCGTCATTTTACATTTTGTCATTGTTAAAAGTTGGCAGGTATGTTTGTTTATCATAACTCTTTGAGCACTGAACACTGTTTTTGTTTACCTCTTTTGTGAATCATATATGAACATCTAAGCTGTTATCTAACACAATAACATCTAAATTATATATTTATTATATATTTTTATCTCATGCAAAAATAAGAAACAATATAAATTTCCAAATCTTATTACACCATTTTAATTTGTTAAAAGCATGATTTAAAAAAAGACAGGCTAAATGTTAACAGAATTAAGCATATAAATGAGTAATTTCAAATGAAATTCAATGGAAAAGATGAATTTTTAGAGACGGGAGTATAATTTTATCTAATAAATTATTTACTTATTGATATTAGCAATCAAGAAATGAGAGAAAAGAAAGAAAGAAAGAAGATTTTCTAGATTTTAAACTTTTTGTCTTAGGAGAAAGTGTGTAGAAGGGAAGTGGATATTTCATGCAGAGGGGGGGGGGGGGGAAGGAGACGAGGGATTTTATTAAGGTTATGTAAAAACACATGGAAATCCACTAAAAAAGTAAACAAATTCAAAATTATCTGTCTCAAACTTTTAAATCATTCTTTTTCCCACAAAATAAAGTTTATGAAAAGAGGTGGGGGGAGGGGGAACTCATATTTGAAAATGAAAAGAAAATCGAAACAGCTTAAAAGTCGGTGGGGAGATTACTATCAGGATTTTAGAGTATTTATGGGTTCAGTTTTCTCAGATTTATTACTGTCTTTACATTAAAATTTCAGAGATTTTTGTTCTTACACATAATTTTACTATACAGTGAAGATTTTTTTAAAATTATTATTTACTGGAAATAAAAAGTTTTATTGAATTTAAATGTGTTAACAAAATATGAATTATTATTTTCTAGAAGTCGCAAAAGAGGAACCAAGAGGAAGAAAGCAGCAGGCTCATCAGATGAAGAATGGGATCCTGAGGTCCATTTAAAAAGTATTGGAAAATCCACAGGTCAGAAATCCAAGGCAGATATTTTGGAACTTGAAGAAACTTCAGATTCATCTTGTTCTGAAAAAAGAGAACCTATAGTCTCGAAAAAAGAAGTGAGCTTATTATTATATTTATTCTATTTCTTTTCAAATTTATTTTAAAATACAGTAGACTCCCTCAAATCCGCATAGCTTGGGACCAGAGGTTGTGCGGATTTTAGAATTTTGTGGATTTCTGGTCATTGCTTTATTTATATTTTTTAAATAGTAATTTGAGTGTGATTAATAGTGCAATTGGAACTATAATGAATGCTTACAATATAATAAAATATTAAAATAATTAATAAACTAAAATAATAAAAATTTAGATAATTTTTAAACTGATTAAAGTACTAATAGCAAAGGTCAAGTTACAAATCAATAGTGTATGATTAAATATTCATTATAAAGATTAAGTGTATCTTTCCAAAATTATTCAACAAAACTTGTCTTATAAAAGTACATTACTAATTCTCATCAAAATCATAAAATAGGATTTTTTTTTTTTTTTCAAGTTTAGCCAGGCTTAATAATCAAAAAATCTTGTTTAATGCATAAATATATTTGGTAAGAAGATTGTGATTACAAATGATATCAGCAATATCTTGAATTTTTTCCAAAAAAATTTATTCTTCCTTCATGGGAAAAAAAAAAAAAAAAAAAAAAAAAAAAAAAAAAAAACATGAATAGAATATTATTAAGAAAATTACAAATTAAAAAATATATGAAATTGATACAAAACTAAAAAAAAATCAAATTTTGTCCCCAAATGAGAATTGAAAGTTTCATTGTTTACATCCATAAAATATGTGCAGATTTTAGAGAGTTGTGGATTTCTGGTTTGCAGATTTAAGGGAGTCTACTGTAATTCCATTTGTTCTTGCAAAAGTGCTTTATGATCATTATTTTCATATTTTATTCATTATTTGGGCACAAATCTCACCAATAGTAACTTTTATTTTTGTGTGAGTAAATTGGGAAAAAATATTTTAATATTGAAATAAATTGTTTTATGCTTATGATAACTTTTTGTGATTTAGATGAAGTGAGTGAAAAATAAGTATTTTAAATGTATTTAATGTGTTTGCTTTAAATGAGAAGTATGTTGTACGTACATTAGACTCTTTCAAATCGGTACACTTTGTGACCAGAGATTATGCATATTTTATAATTTTGCAGATTCCTTATCATTCGAATTGAATATTTCCAACTGAGCGAAAAATTGCCCAGGCCGGGAATCAAACCCGTATACTTGGCTTACAAGGCCAATGCTTTACCTGTTAAGCTAACCGGGCGATAACCGGCTGGGATTTTTCGCTCAGATAACCTTATTGTTCATAACATCTGGTCTGTCATTTAGACAGCTCGGCAGAATAAGCCGCAGGTAATGGAACTCCAAAGAATGAAGGATATGTATACTATTATACTTTACCAATCAGTTAGATTGTGTTAATATAATAGTTCCTTATCATTGCTTCGTAATGCTTGCAATATTAAAATAATTAAATAAATTAATAAACTAAAATGATAAAAAGTGAGATAATTTTTTAGATTAAATTATTAAAATTAAATGTCATGTAAATAATTAATAATCTATAATTAAATATGCATAATAAAGATAAGATACATTTTCTTTGAATTATCCTATGAAACTTTTCTAATAAAAGTATTTTATTAATTCACGTCATAGTCATAAAGTAAGGAAAATTTATTTTAGGCTTATTAAGTCTTTACAACCAAAAAAGCTTGATTAATACTTAAAATATTTGTAAAGATTTTGATTACTAATAATATTAGCAAGATCTTGATTTTTTTCAAAAATAAATTCATACTTCCTTCATGTAAAACCACAAGTTCAATCCTATTATTGAGAATTAGAATACATACAAAATGATATAAAACTAAAAAAATCTGTAATTTTACCCCTACATCTGAACTGAAAGTTTCACTGTTTACATCTGTGATAATATGTGGATTTTAGCATTGCACAATAGAGGAAGTCTACTGTATTAAATAAATTGCTTTTTGCTGTAAGCATTAAATGATGGAAATATTGATCATTGTTTTTTAAAATCAGGCAAATCTGTGGCTGCATACCAAAACTACACTTAGAAATAAAAAATAACTTAGATAACTATTGTTGCATATTAAATTTACATGAAATAAGAATACAAAAGAGAAAATAAAAGAAATAATCTGCAACCGCTTATGAATTATTTTAAATCCATTCTAATGAAAACTGTTAGATGTATGTCACAATAATATAAAATGGACTTGCTTCATTATCGAAATTGGTAGTTCATATAATAATTTAATGAGGTCTTGAAATGTAAATCAATGTTGCTAAAAAAAAAGGTACTTATAAAAAGTTTATTTTTCTTGCTAAATTCACTCTGATTGTTTTCTCTTGCCAAGGTCTCCTTGTAAAAAAGAATTGATGACCATACCTAAAAGTTACCACATTATTTGTGTGTATGTCTGTGCTATTAAAGATGAATTTAACTTAGGTTCAAGACATTGATGATTGAAAAAGAAATATAAATTTTAATTTAAAATTTTTAATTGCTGAATACTCATTTAACTTGCTTAGGAGATGTAAAATCAACAGAGATAAAGTGTGTCCAAGTCTCTGATCAAACCAGGGTCATTCACTGTATGCACTACTTCTCTACCACTGAACATTATCAGTGATAGATATGTAACATATTCAAACCTTGTAACAATATATATATATTTTTTATTATTGAAAAGATGTAGGATTAAATCTTTAAAAACAATAAAATAGTTTTATTTGACTATTGACATGTTTTGACCTCTCCGAGTTATTTTCAAAGCAAATAAAAAAGAATATTTTGAAACTGCATAGCCTAGGATGCAAAGATCTGAAACTCCTTTAATAAGATTTTCATGTGACTCAAATTATTTTATTTTACTTGAATGTTTATTTCTATTTTTATAACCATTTTGCTTTGAAATTGAAGAATATACATTGCACTAAAATTGAGAATTACTCGTAATTAATTTATATTAATTCGTAATTTATATATATTTGTAATTAATTTATATTAATTTACTTATTATATTATACCATTTATTAGTGCAAATAGATGAAAAAGTTACTATATTGGAATGACTAGCAGGAAATTACAAAAGATTTACTGTACTAAGTACAAAGCTAAACAACTAAAAGATCCAAGTACAAAAAGAAGGAGCATGTCGCTGATATTATTAAGATAATTTAAACTACCAAAATTGTGACTTGAGTTACTCAGTAATTATGAAAATAAAACTAAACATTCAAGTAAGATAAAAAAATAATAATAATAATAATAATGATATGTGTTGCAGGAAAAACTGAATGATGGTGTTTCAGTTTATTGCATCATAGATTGCACAATTTCAGAATGTTATTATTTATTTGTTTTGAAAATGATTCAGGTGGAGTCAAAATGTCAACAGTTAAATAAAAATATTTTACTGTTTTTAAAGTTTTAATCTTATACCTTTTTAGCGGTTTAGAGTGGTCAATAGCCTGTCAATGACTCTAGTTTGATCCCATGCTTGAACACTTTTTCACTGTGCTGGTTTTATACCTTTTAAGCAAGTTAGTAAATATTCAGCAATTAAAAATTTCAAATTATTAAGTCATGTGAAATTTTCCACAAAAATTTCCAAAATTATATATAGGTTTATGCACATTTTATTTATTCACAAATTGAAAAAAGAAGGAAAATAAATATTTTCTATATGGGAAACAAGAATGCAGTCAAGTTTTATAAAACTCTTTTATAGTTTCTTAAAAAATCAGTTTATAAGGGAATTAAATTGTTATTGATGAGATATAAGATTGGATTGTTATTCAGTTTTCTCCAGGTAAGAACAAGGTGCTGTTGATGGGGAAAAAAGGACTTTATTTTTATTTTTAAGGCCACTTTTTTATACTTAAGGGCACTTATTTATTCCAAGGGCCTTTTTTATGTCTAAAGGTACTTTTTAAATTCTAAAATGTTTTTTCTGTATTTTAGCACTTTTTTCTTCAAGTAACTTTCAATATTGAGGATTCAAGGGACTCTTTTCAGGACAATAATGAAAAAGTTTTCACTATGGAAATGTATTTCTTAAATAAAAAAAAAAATGCAATCTTGGTTCAAAAAATAGAATTTTTTTCTAAAACATGCACATTTGCTTAATTTTGTTCATTTTAAGATAATTTTAGTAATTGCATGACATTTTTGCATTCATGTATTCAATGATGATGATTCGCCTGATGTCAATTCACTGTTTTGGCAGTATACCCCCCCCCCCTGAATTCTATGCCCAATCGCTGACATAGAAATGACGGCTATCAATGGCAGATTTTTTAAAATGTAAATACAGCCTCTTGAATTTAGACACCATTATTTTATAAAGGATTTCTTTGACTAGTTAATCTAAAAATGAATAAATGAAACAGACAAAAATTTTTAAAAATATTTTTACCAAAACTCAAAGTCCTGTGAAAGACAGTGCATTGATATTCAGCCGAATCATTATCATTCAATACATAAATGCAAAAATGTCATACAACTACTAAAATTATCTTAAAATGAACAAAAGTAGACAAATGTGCAAGTAATAAAAAAAAAAAAAATCCTATTTTTTGGTTAATATTGTAAATTTTAATTTTCTGGATACTGGACAAGAAGGATACTATTTCTTTTTTTTGGGGGAGAGGGGGAGGAATGAGAAAAATGCTATTTTAAATCAAGAGACTGGAAGAGCACAGCACCCCTCTCCCCTCCTGAAACTGTCTATGCAAAGCTTTAGTTAATGATGGAATATAAGGTTTGATTTTTATTGATGGGATATCTGGATCTGTAGCCTTTGGAACAATCAGTGTTAGTATAGTAATATAAAGAAGCCCTGAGACATCCCTTTTCTGTCTTTTTTTTTTTTTTTTTTTTTTTTTTTCTTAAACTTTTGTCTTTTTTCAAAATATATTTTTTTTTTTTTTTGGGGGGGGGGGGGGGGAGTTGGAACTGATGTGTTTGTGCTGTAATTGTACTAATATTTTGAAAGAATAATAATTGTGACTTGTACAAATTTCTGTTAGTGGTTGAGTATAAATAATAAAATTTGCCATTTTAAATACAGTAGAATCTCAAAAATCCACAAAGCTTGAGACCAGAGTCAGTGCAGATTTTAGAATTTTGTGGATTTTACAGTTTTGTAGGTTTTGAATTTAATGATTTATTATTATATTTTTAACTTATATCTTTATTATTTCCAAGAAAAACATGCAATAATTCAATTTAAACAAATCAAAACTTGAATCTCTTTTATTTACCTAAACATTATCATTTTAATACTCAAAATTATTTTTTGTTACAATTTTTAAACATTTCTAACATAATTTTTTGGTTGATAATTTTAATTTTCTCTTGTTGAAGTTCCATTTGAATTCTGTATAGTTCTTATTTCCTGTTGGTCTATACAATCCTGCTGCTTTAAGAACTTCAAAATTTTTACCTGAAAGTAAACCTCCTTCTGAAAAATTTTCCGATATCCACTGTCAGATTCAGTTTCAGTGAATTCATTATTGAGAAAATACTTTCTTCATCTGCAATATGATTTTAAGACTTCATTTTTATTGTTCATCCTTTAACAATTTCTTCTTTAAAATCTCTTGTGAATCTGGATTTGAATTTTTTGCATAATTCATATGAGTTCAGATGCTTTAGTTGTGGTGCGGTTAAATGAAAAATCTTTATCTTCATCTTTTTTTTCGATAAATAAAGAGCCAAACCTATTTTAAATCATGCATTAACTAAAAACTTGCATGGAACATAAAATTAATTAATTTGCTATTTTCTTTAACCACTGATAGGTGGTGCCACTACTAATACTTTTCTGCTTTTGTTTACATCTCTCATTGTTTTATATCATTTTACATTTTCTTGTATGTAAGTTTCTGTAAAATGAAAGTAGTATTTTATTTATGAAATATCCTGTGTCATTACTATTTTCGTATAAATTTGTTTAAAAATATTTAATTTCACTCACTGTTAATTAGAATAAAGATTATAAAGAATACTTCATAATTGTAAATTTCATTGTTTACATTTTGAAGTGCAAACATATTTTGGAGGCTTATGGATTTTAGAAGTGCATATTTTGGATACTGTACTGTAGATTTTTGGGGATATGAAAATCATAAGCTATTTTCATGAGAGAATATTTAGGATTAATGCTTATTCCTATGTAAGAAAAAAAAATTAATGATATTATTAATCTTGAATATATATTAATCTTGAAAAAGTTATTAACAGTTTTCTACTGCGTACTTTCACTATTAGGCTTGGACTTCAATCAAAGAGTTTATTTGAAATTTTTTGCCAATAGAGAGAATTAATTTGTTTGTTATAGAAGTTTTGTAATTTTTCAAATGGTTATTGTTTTATCAGAATTTTATTCTTAGAATATTAGAATATGTGACTTTATTTAATAATCTCTGTAATAGTGCACCATAGTTTTTTGCTTAATTTTAAATATAAAATTTTTTATTTAGGGTGATAGTATTCGTAGAATTGCTACTCGAAATCTAAAAACAAAACGTTTGGATGTTGCTGCAGCAAAATAGTGAGTAGTTACTATTTTAATTATTTTTTTGCTTGGAATATTTCTTAAATTGTGTTTGTATCAAACAAAAATTTAGAGTTTTAAAAATCATGGAAATTTGTTGTAAATATAAATAGCCATTAATATTTATCAGGCATATTATCAGGGGTCTGTTTAGACTTTTCTCATAAAGTTCTGTTTTTGTGAAATTGTGAAAATTTTCTTATATTTGTGAAAATTCTATTCATAATTTTGTGAATTTGTAATTATCATATTCAGGTTCTATCCTTCGTATATAAAAATGCTATGAGTTTTGCCAGGATCGGGTTGGATGACAAGTAGATTGCTGCATGGGATCAGGCAAATTGAACCTGACTGATTTACAGTTTAGGCCAGATCGGGTTAGACCTAATCTTATGCCATCGCGGATTGAATTCAAGTCGAGTTAAATTTGTTTCAGGATTGGATAGGGTGTCAACACTTTCTTTTCTTGATTCGAGATAAATTGATTTCTGTAAAGAATTTACAAAATTTATTTTAAGCTGAAAAACTGCACATTTGAATATGAAGGAGTGCATGTATATTAACTTTTTTGTTAAAAGTTAAAATCGGTATTTGTGGTACAGTTGTACACTAATTTTACTATATATATATACACACACACATACACACACTTTTTTTTTTCTATCATTTAGAGTTGGGGTACAAATTGAGGTTGGAGTATTTTGGGTACCTATGTATTAATGCTACTGCAGCAGAGGTTGTGCTAATGCACCAATAAAGAGCAATCTTGTTGTTCATACACACTAGCAGATATCTTTTGGATTCCTTGTTGCCTTGTCAGGGTTCCAAGCATCATGGAAAGTCAGGGAAAATCTGGAAAGTCATGGAATTTCAAAGTAGTCATTGAAAGTCAGGGAATTTACAATTGTTTTCAAAAAAGTCATGGAAATGTCTTAGAAAATTAATTACAATTATAATGCATTCTTCATGTATTTTTCGAAAAAATATATGAAATATTTGCAAATATATTTAGAAAAAAATCACAAAATTCGCAATCTTTTTTTGAGAAATTTGAAATATGACTACAGAAAATTTCACTAATTTTGACAAAGGATTGCAAAAATAAGTAGCAGAAGCGCAACTTCTGCTGCGGTGGCGTTAATACATAAGTACCGTATTTTGGTTCAGATTGAAATGCGGTGGATGAATTTTTTTTGTCGGACTTGTATTTCCATTTCAGTTAGAATCCCATATTGGATTTTGCAAACTAAACTAAATCTGACTGACTGTTTAAGTCGGATCTAACTAAACTGAATTTTTTTTATCATATAGCAAACTGACTTCTATTTTTTGAGTTGGATTAATTTTAATTACTTCTAGTTGATTGGTTTGTTTCCTCCTGATTTCTGAAATGATCCTTTAAAGATATTTTAAAATGAAAAATTATCTTATTGTATCCCCCCACATTTGTTGACATATGTGCAAAATTCGAGGGAGACCATATTTTTAAATATGAGATCCATGTCTTTCCTGACATGCCAGAAAAAGTGAGGGACTTTGAAAGCAGAAAGGAATGTGATTCATTAGCTGTATTTGGTAGCAGGGCTACTGTTGTTAAAGATGAGTGCAATATAGTATTTCTTCCCCCCCTTTTCTAATTATTTACAGGGTTGCCACGCCACCTGGAGAACCTGCAAAACCGGGAAAACACAGAGAATTTTAAATCTCCTCCCAAAACAGGGAAAATCCAAGGAATTTTTTAAAAAATCCTAAAAAATCTGGAAAACACAGGGAATTTGGTAATGACAAATTATAAAATTTCTAATTAGCCTTCATACACGCATATATTTTTTCGCACTCAACATGGAATAAATACGTTGCAGTACAGGGAAAATACAGGGAATTTTTTTTCAATATTAGAGTGGCAACCCTGATTTAGCTTACCTTTTTTACATATACAGAATAAAAATGTGATCAACATGTTACATACAATTTTACAGAAAGATCTTCCCCAGCACCCATCTAGTATTTACAATGTAGAACTAGATTATGGCACAAATTATTACTTGAAAAGAGATATAGAAAGATAGAGATAAGAAAAACATAATAATTATTTGAGTATATAAATGGAGAAATATGTGCTTACCTTATATCAAAAAAATAATTTTTTGTGATAATTTAATTAATTTAATTTCCTCATCCTGGAGTAGCAACATCATACATAAAAATTTTGCATAATAATAAGATAAATAAAACCTAATAATCATTTAAATATAAATTATTATGTATATATATAAAGAGAAAGAGACAAAAAGAATAATAACTAAAATATAAGAAAAATATTGTTAGAAAAACTGCAATAAATCATCCATTCATCCTGCAGTGGCAAAACCTCATAATTTGCAATACAAGTTTTTCTGGCATGCTGGTGTACCTCGATTTTTTCTGCCATGCTGGCTAATGCAGGAGAATATGCTATTTGAATAGATAAAAAAGTTTCTAAGATACTTGTATATAATTGATACTAGAGGTATAACTGTAAGCTATTTTTTCATTATTCCATTACAATATAGATTTTTTTTTTTTAGAGGGGGGGGGGGAATGGGTTTGAATTTTTGAAATCTGTCAGTTCTACATAAAAGTTTGCCATATTCATGTCAACCAATTTTTTAAAACAGATTCAGGCTGAATGGATATAAAATTTTAAGGTTCAGGTCGGGTATTACCCAAACTGTGTAGGACTCTTTGCTCTGGCAATAATCTCTGAATTAAATTAATTTTCCCTTGATTATCTTTCATTAAAACATGGAAAATTATACTTTGATATTCTGATTCTCCTCCCCCCTCCTCCAAAAAAGAAGAGAGGGGGAAACGACACCAATTACCTGAAAAATATTTAATTTTGTAATTTATTTTTCAAATGCTTGTTTTTAAATTAGAATTACAAAAATATGTACACTAATGTGCTTCTGTTGACAATACAACATTTTAATGTTTTTAGTACTAAATTTTAAGTGAATAAATTAATTTGAAACATTTTATCTTATTCAGTTGTAGGTGATACATGAGCTAATGTTTTTTTACGGTTTCATTTGTATATAAGTTATGACAACAATGGAATGAGTGATGTACCAAACTATACCTATTAAAATAGGCTAACTGGTTGTAAAACTCTAACAATGAAATATTTTAAGCATTAAAAAATAGAGAAAATGGAAAATAAAGAGTGTAATATGCGTTTTTAAAATGTGCTTTAATTTCTTTCTCATAAAATTATTGCTAATATGAATAATTTACTGACATATTATTTTGCAGTTCTCTCAAGGCTTTACAAGATCTTTTTATGGACTATAAACCTCAAAAATGGATGTGGAAAGTTTTAAGTGGAGAGTAAGTAATATGTATATATGTATAATAATGTTATATTTTACAGCTTTATTATGTATACTAGTGTTTCTCAGTTTTTTATAATTCCTAGCAAGCTTGATCTCATTGTTATACTTCTGCATCATACTATGATTAGGATGACTAATCTGCTAAAAAATTATACATTCCTTTTTTATTGAAGTGAAAAAACTTCTTTAAACACCATAAAATAAGTTAACTGCGCAAGGCCTTTCGAAAGAACTTAGTCTTTCTTCGTCAGGCGCAAAAAACACATTGATTTTATACATTGATTCCTTTTTTATTTAGTTTAACAACACAAACAAAATTTCTTTACAATTGAAAAAAACAAAACAGGTTCTAATGTTTATTTATTATTATTATTACTAATATATATTTTTTTCATTACAATTTTTTGATATTTTCTATAAAATTTACATCATTAATAATGCATATAAATATTTATTGACATGCATGCCTATTCCATTTAAAACTTACATTTCTCTTTTAATACAAAGATATTGTGTAAAGTACCCATAAGTTGACGTATTCTTCAAAATTTATGTGCATAATTTTGAAATTTGTGCATTTTTTTCAGTAAGATTTTTATCCAGTATACACATTATCATTTTTTTAAGCATATCTACTGTTTTTTTTTTTTTTTTCTTTAATCCAGCTTTAACCTTTTTATCTTTTTCTTCAAAAAGTATTATTTTTACTTGTATATAGGAGTCCATTTTCATGATTTTTTAAGAGTATTTAAGCCATAAATCTCATTGTATAATAAACAGCAGACTCTTTAATGTGCTATTTTATTTAATGATACATTTGATAATTTGAAACATCATGATGGAAGTTTACTGAAAAATTACTGAGCACACCTAAAGTCCTCTCATGGCACAACACCAGTTGAGAATCACTGACTGTATTCGATCAATTTTTAATGATTGAGGCACACAGTTTGTTCTGGTAAAAGAGCTGCTTCAATTATGAAAACTAAGAATAATATACTTCAATTTGTTCTTGATATTTTATTCAAATTAATTGAAATATACTATATTTAATTGTATGAAAACTATTCTTGGTTATTAAACTTTCTTTTTTATTTATTCTAGTGATTATAGTTTACCTCCTATGAAAATATCACCATTTTTCAAAATTGAAAAAGTTTGGGAAGAAACTGAAGCCTATTGGAGTACTCTCAGTTTGTTTGAAAGTGTGCCTTTAGATAGTAAGAAATATGTTTGTTAGCCATTATTTATATGACGTATTCATGTAATAGTCTTTATGAAATCTTTTATCATAAAATTGTTTTGTAAATGTTTATCTTGCTCTCTGGAGCATGAAAAACTAATTTTAATTCTACTTGAATTTGATTCCAGCCAAGTTTTCTATATTTGAAAGAAACATCCTTATTTTTAGTATTTGTATCTTTCTTTTTTACATTTATGACTTTATCTTTGATATTTTTAAAGAATATGTAGTTTCAAAACTTTCACAAAACCTTCCTAAATTTGAGTAAAAATTCTTTGAAGTATTCTTATTAAAATGAAAATTTTTTTTGTTGCAATCTGTCATCAAATGTATATTTAGATTTCTAAAGTATGAAGTTTATAATGAGTATGGTAATTACAACATACATAATGTTTACATACTGTTTTTATTTTAAGTGATTATTATTGAAGAAAATTTATTGTTTTATATTAAGGCTTATGGTAATGTTTATATATGTGTATACATTGTTTTTAATTTAGAACAAATTTGTTTTTTAAAAAAATTTACTTTTAAATTTTTCTTCTGCAGTTTTAATTTTTATGTATATTTTATGCTGATTGCTTATTAAGAAAAATGTTGATGATCTCTCTTGAAGACTGATCTCTCTTATTGTCCCTTTCCGTAGTTATTGGATGTTAATAGTTCAGTAATATGGTTACCATAGGTAGGGCTGCATATTTGATCAGGCAATCTAGGATCAGAAGGAATTTTGCAGAAAGATATATATATATACAGTTGATTTCGATTTTAACAGTGAATTGCATAACTCCCTGAAATAGAAAATTTTTCACTACAAAGGAAAGATCCATATAGTGACCTTCACAAAATCAATTTCAGAATAAAATGTATCAGAGCAAAAATGAATTTGAAAATAAATCAGAAAATAAGTAGTTTGGATTGAAATAAATCTTAAAGACCCTAAAGGCTCCAAATAGTCCAGACACCCAAAGGAGTCACCAGTGCCTTAGACTTTTTCCTGAGTTCTCTAAAGGTGCATTTGCTTTACAAATTCTTTCAAACATAAATAGTAAATAAAATAATACATCATTTCCATTTTATTCTCAGAGATTTCGCTGTTGTTATTTAAAGTGATTTATATTTGATTATCAAATTCGGCAATGTAATGAAGTGCCTGCCATTTTAAAACTTGATAGGTGAAACTAACTAATGAGATTCATTGAGATCTTAGTGAGTCCTGTGCACATACTCACTCACATCGAAATCGGTTGATATATTCGAGTGCTGTTGCAGACAATCAGATTTTTCAAAATGTCACCCATTTTAGAAATTCAAATTGCTATATATAAGTCATTTTTTAAGATAAAGACAAAGCAAAAAATGCTCTGGAATCTTTGTATCAAGATCAAACCCTTTAGAAAAAACCTTTTTCTGTTTCTGTTTCTTTTTTTTTTCTTTTGTACATTATTATAAATGTGAAAGTTTTTTGACAATTTTATGTAGCCGCCATTTTGAAAAAAGTTGGCTGATGAAGTTGATCAACAAACTTGGTTGAGACATTGGTTTGTGCTATGTACACACCAAGTTATATCCAAATCAGTTGCATATAAATTGAGAAATTTTGAAAAAAAAATTTCTATATCTATAGTAATGCAGTATTTATATAAGTCTATAATATTTGTAAAATTTAGAGGAAATTTTCTTATGGATTGAAAAAAAATGTTGATAGTTAAAATGTTTTCTGCAACCCTGACCTTAGGAAACAGAAAAGCAGCTATTTTAGCCCAAAGCAATTATGCTGGCTTTTTAAAAAGTAATAATAATAATAAATTTCTTTTCTATCCAAAAATAAATTTGTACTTAAGAACAAAATCTCTGAACATAAAATGGAAATTATGTAATATTTACTATTTATGTTTGAAAGAATTTGTAAAGCAAATGCACCTTTAGAGAACTCAAGAAAAAGCCTAAGGCACCAGTGGCTCCTATGGGTGTCTGGACTATTTGGATCCTTTAGGGTCCTTAAGATGCATTTCAATCCAAACGACTTACTTTTTTGATTTATTTTTAAATTCATTTTTGCTCTCAAACGCATTAAACTGGCAAATTTTCTTATTTAGGAACAACATAATTTGCTATGCTTGTCAATTTTTTGATAAATACAGAAAATATTCCAAAAAATGCTGTCAAAATTGGCATTTTGAACCAAATTTTCAGAAGCAGAGATCTGGGAATGAAAATAAATGGTAATACTGCGAAAAAAATTATTTATAAATCAAATTCTAATTAATTGAGCGAAAAATTAAATCATATGGCCTCTTATACATCTCTTCAAAAATCACCTCAACAAATTTAATGTTTTTTTTTTTCTTTTTCAAAAGTTGGTCTGAAAATATCGCAGAAAATTTCAAACTGCTGAGGGCGGAAAAAAATATTTTCTCTAATACATTCTTAAAAGTTGTTGACTCCAAACGTTGCAGCTCAGTCATTTATTTAGTGTATGGGTTTTGCTGTTGTAATGACCAATTATCCAAAAGTTAAGGATTCCAGAAGAATGGATGCATGAGAACGATACACCTATTTGACCAAAAGTAGATACCTGTACATTGATTTTGGATAAGCCAAGCTCACCTGGTGCATATGCAGAAGAACTCGGTGAGATTTGGGATCTGAAGGTGGTATCACCATCTTACCATTTATTAGATTGAGTTGTTTTATTGTCAACATCTTTATGATTGCTGATATTTTTAACAAAATATTTTTATCTACTCTGAATGTTTTAAAAATCATTTAATTTAATTAGACAGATAATGATGACGCTGAGAATATATCATTATATTAGAGATAATTTCTAATATAACTGACAGATTTTTTTTTCATGAATTCGTTGAAAAATTTATTTAAATTTAAAAAAATTTCTCAGAACTTGTAATCTTTTCTTTTGTTCTAACTCAAACTTTAATTTATGCATCATAGTCTAAATATTTGAATTATTTGTTATTTAGAGAATTCATGTCATGGTACGTTTTTTACTGGAGGACCAATAACATGCTCTGCCTGGTGCCCTACTCCTGTTGAGAAAAATAAAGTACAATATGTTGCAGTGGCTGTCAGTAGTTTAATGAATAAACTTCATTCTTATATTTGCGAGGAGCCTGAAAGAGGTTTTATTCAGTTATGGAATGTTGGTGATCTCAGCAAAAACACGTAAGGCTAATTTTATGTTCATTTGAAAATGTTCTCTTGGATTTACAATGTTTTATTAGTTCTCTGCTTTGCATAATTTAAGTAAGAATTTAGATGTACTATACTTTTTTGATTTATATATTAAACTTTTATCTTCCACTTTTACCATTTTTAGCGTTCTGTAACTTAAAAAGTGTAAACAGAACCATTATAAGATCATTCCCCAGTCTATCTATCTTAATTATTCTACTCATAAACTGTGGGACAACATTCAAATTGGCTGGAATAATAAATGTCCCACATATTTATAGATTATTAACTATTCATAAATATATTTAGAAAAAATGTAGTGGGGCAATTAAGTTAAATGAAGAAATAAACTTTTTTTTGTATAACACTAAAATAAAATTTTTTTTCTTCTTCTTATTTTTTTTTTTTTTAATTTTAGACATATTTTCAGAGATATCATCAAAAATGTAGTGCAAAAATATGTCTTACTCCCTTCTATTTCGAAATTTACACTAAAACTAGAATTATGAAAAAATTAATCGTAGTAAACATTAATTTAAACCTTGCAGGAAAACTACAGCGATTACCCTAGGTCACATAGTTTTTGAGAATATTGCATTTATTTTTACACATAATTTCAATTTGTAAGTTTCAGTAAAAGAATTTAGGAGGACTGGAGGTACCTATCATCACAGAAGTATAAAAGGATTTTAATACTGATTTAAATAAATATTGTCAATAATTAGTCAAGATATTAGCCTTTAAGAGATGGGCAGCGTATTCTTTGTGCAAAGCCTAGATAACATCTTTTAATGATATATTTGTATAATGCACTGCCCAGTAATTAATTCATATATTTATTGTATGGAACCCTGTGTATGTGAGAAATACTCATACTTGACCAGTTTATTGTGGTCACAAATCAAATTGTCAGGCATGTGATTTTTCTGGCGATCTGTGATTTTTCAATTTTTTATATCTTCAAAAGATTGAGGAAAAAACGTGAATTCTGACAAATAAATGCAAATTTCGTCAAATAACAAAAAGATTCTCAAAAACATTGTCAAAATAACACAACATCAAAAGATCGTGAAAAAATAACATTTTTGTAAAAAATATCATGAAAAAATAAGATTTTCATAAAAATATCATGAAAAAAATTAAGATTTTCATTAAAATATTGTGAAAAAAATACAATTTCCATCAAAATATTGCAAAAAAGCATAATTTTTGTCAAAAGATTCCAAAAAAACAAGATTTTCGTCAACACTAAAAAAAGGGGAAAAAAGCAATTTTTGTCAAAAAATTGAAAAAAAAAAAAAAAAAAAAACACGACTTTTGTCAAAAGATGGTGAAAGGAAAACATGATTTTTGTTATAGAATTTCAGAAAAGCACAAATTTTATGATAAGATTGGAAAAAAACTACAAATTCTGCCAAGGGATCGCAGAGAAAATATGAATTTCATTAAAGAATTGTGCAAAATGTGCTGCAATATTAATATATTTAAAATTTTTCTTGTGCAGTTCTGTGGCAAATGAAACATTATCGTGCCATGATTGTTAACTGATGTTGTCACTGAGAGCATATTAAAATTTGAATTGGACAACTATCTAAGATTGCTGTATAAAACTTAAAACATAGCATTCAAAGTATGAACTTAAAATAGAAACTTTCATTTTTAGAATCACTTTTAGTATTTCCATAAATTGGTTCAACCTGCCCCCCCCCCCCCCCCCAAAAAAAAAAAATAAAATAAAAAATAAATTAAAAAAAAAAAAAGATTTAAACAGAAATATTGATGATTTCACTGCAAATAAAAAAACACCCTGTTTGTCTTATACAAGAACTATTTGAAAAATTTCTCATTCTCCAGTTTTTTCCTCTTTTAAAAACTTTTTACAATCTCATGCCTGAATTGTGCATTTTTCGGAATTTCAACATAACAGTTATATTTCTCGTTTTAGGAAAAAGATGGGGAGTGATACAATGATAGGAAACAGATATGTATGTTTCTAGTAATTTATCTTGATTTCAAGATTTATTTTGTCTTATGTATTTTCTGATTTTAGGAATTTTTAAATTTAATTTTGAAAGACTTTTAAAAGAAATGGAAATCAGGCCAATATTTAAAAATCAGTATATAACCCCACCAAAAATGACGGAATTTTCACTTGCATTTAGAGCTGTAAATTTTCCGGAAAAATGTAAGTGGTGAAAAAAAACTGGTTTTTTACCGGTTTTTTTTTCGGAAAAAACCCGGAAAAATTCATTTTTCATGACTGTTTCTCCCAAATAAATTATACTTTCTTAGAGAATATTAAATAATAAACATTTTTCCCCATTTATTTGTATTAAATGAAAATTATTTCCAATTTATATTACAAAATAAAAAGAAAGTAGCAAAGTCTGCTTTTAAAAGTTTAGTTTTTTTTTTTTTCCACAGCCTAAGAATTTTTAAAACACTATTGTTTGTTATATCATATCTCTGTTGAAACGATTTTTCAGTTACATGTTTAACTACCAATTGACCTAATGTACGAACCTGAGCCAATATGCCTGCAATTTGTAATGAAATAAATTATGCATTCCATTTACATAAGTATAGTTTTTAAGTAAATGATACTAGTTTAAAGAAATTGTTGTTCATTATTATCAAAATCAGTATTCAAAAAATTCCATTGTTTGTTTTAAAAATGCTTATTTTTACATTATTACACTTTTTTGTACAATTATAATTTTATTTCCTTTAAAAAATATGTTTAGTTTTGGTATAGTTTTCCAATCTCAACTCAAAGTTTTGATTTAGTTTTATAATCTAAATTCAAACAAAACTAAGTTTTAATTTGGCTTACTCAGGTCTGCAACTAAAAAATAGCATAGGATTTATTAACTGTTAAGATTTTTACCCACTGAAACCAGAAAATATTTTTTTTAAAAGTTTTATTAAACGTAATTTTTTTCTTTTTATCCTGAAATCTGGTATTCTATTTTTGAGTAAGAAACAATATTCAATAATGTTTCCATATGGTAATTTCATATTTCTAAGAATGGAACTCAAAAGTTATGAAAACAGTACAAATAGAAAATACTCGCTATTTGAGGAATTAACAAAAGCAGTTACATACAGAGATAAAACTTCTAATGTTCTTTAAAAAACTACAAAAATTCAAAGTTTAATCAAGAGGGAATGTATAATTTGGAACATAGTTATTTGTAATAAAATATGTTTTTTTTTTTTTTTTCATCGCAGTTGTATTTTTCTAATGCAAACAGCCCATATTTTTGCAACATTACTGTACATTATGGAGGTAAAATGAAGATCAATTTTAGATTCAATACCTTGAAAAAACATTCAATTAATCAGCTACAACGAAATCTTGAAAAATGCAGCATAGTAGTGTGACCTATAGGGCAATTTACACCAACAACTAAACAACATTAATATATATCAGGAACTGTCTGAATATGTAGTTTGATAAAAAATCGTCCTTTAGTCCTTGAGATAGAGCTTTTGCGATAATCATGAATAATGCAGCATAGAAGCATCATCTGTTGAGCAATTTACACCAAAAAGTAATGTGCACAAAGTTATATCAAAGATTAACTTAATCTGAAGTTTTATGAAAATACATACATTAATTCTTGACATAGAACTATTGCAGAAATTATGAATATTGCAGCATAGCAGCGCCATTAGTTGGGCGATATACACTAATAACTAAACATCTCGAGTTTATATCAAGGTGTAACTGAATCTAAAGTTTTGTGAAATTATGTGCATCAGTTCTTGTGACCGAATGCCCATAAAATTTTTGTCCCATACAGACTCACAGAGTGACAGATATTTTCCAAAAACTATCAAATCGTGTTCAGGACCTTCTAAAACGTTTAAATACACCAAAAACTGGAAGTCAAAATTTTCATGAATTCAATACTTACTTCTTGAAAAGATAGAAAAAAGTAATAAATGCATGCTTAAAATTTTATGTTAAATTTTTAATTTTACCATTTCTATTAATTGGCATATTATTGAAATAATTTTGCACATGAATTAATTTTTAAAAAGAGAAGTTGCATTTAATTATGTATCTAGATTTTTTTCATGTAATCCTGTTTTTGTGAAATTATGAACTTTGTGTATATACTTGTGCAAAATATATTCAGAATTTGTGAATAAGAAATTATTACTATATTTAGGTTCCTATATAGACATTTTCAATAAGGTTATTTATACATATATACAACTTGATAAGATTCAGCTGCTATATGGCATGAGATTTTTTTTTCTTCAATCACTGCATTTGCGAAGGATTCAATTTGTAGATTAAACATTTTTTGAAATGTCTATTTTCAAGAGAAATTTTGCGAAGGGTCTTGTGTTTCAAACAAGAAAAAAATGTGACGGATCCTTTCAAGTCTTCTCAAACAGATTTCTGAGAATTTCAGAGATCAGATTACCCACATTAAAGTTTTCATGTGGGACACTCAACATAAAAATAAATAAAATAAAAAGTATGAGAATGTAGCTATTACAAAATTTTCATTGTATTATTTCATAAAAGAAATTTCAATTTTTCCAGTTCGGAAAAATTAAAAAATAAGCCTTCGCAAAAACACCGAAAAAAACTGTTTTTTTTCCTAATTTTTCCGGGGTTTTCTTTCCGAGCATTCCCATCTCTACTTGCATTTCATTTTCATAATACTTCATAGAAACAAACAGAATGAAGATTTTATTATTGAAGATTTTGTATTGTAGTAAAGCACATTTTAAAAATAGCAATAAATTTCTACAAATACAAATGATGAAGATTTTTTTTTTTTTTACTTGGTATTTAGTTTTTGAACAAATTTTAATTTCAAAACAAAGAGCAGTATTATTATTGTAATAATAATAATTAGCAAAATGAAACTCAATTTCTGAAGATTTCACAAAACATTAAAATTAAATGTCGAAGTTTTTAAAATTTTAAAATGCATTATTTTTATTAAAAGTACGATTCGACAGCGGTTTCAGTCATGGGTATATGATAAATTCTTAGTTCGATGCTTTTAGTCATCAATTACAAAGCTTTTTTTTTTTTTTTTTTTTTTTTTTTTTTTTGCCGCCATTTATACGCAGTTAATAACAAAGTTAAGTTACAAAACAACTTCTGTTGCAGTTTCTTAGCAGAATAGCAGAAGCAGGAGGTATTGATTTAAATCAAAATCAATTTTTTTAAATTTCAGCAATGCAACTTTAAAAATTCTATCCATAAATTATGAAAAATATATATATATTATTTCTTTTGTAAACTTTTAAATTAAATGTACCAGTTTTTAAACACTTAGATTATATCCATTCGAAATTTGTTTGTATTGTAAACAAAATTTATATTTTTTATCAAATGTCTTTTGTATATATTAATATATTTGTGTATATTAATGACATCAAAGCAGATAAAATTTTGACTTATGAGCATGTGAAAAATAATTTTCAGTTATACTAATGCAGTCATGATAGTATTTTATATATCCATTACAACTTGAAGAGGAAAAAGGTTTATTTTAATCATAATCGAAAAAAAAATTAAAAAAAAAATTAAGCGATTATGTAAATGCTAGCATCTTAAAAAAATTATAAAACTAAATTTAAATCCAAATCCACAAATCATCTGGAAGAAATGCTTCTGAAATAGATCATAGATGGCAGAACTAAAATATTGTGATAAAAGTGAGACGGCGCCTTGAGTTGTTAAAATACAATTGTACTCATGATAAAAAACTTATTAGTTTACACTTCCGCTGTTATCTTTATTATAATTGGGTATCATATACATGTTTTATATGAAAATATGCTGAACAAATATTATTTCAAGTGGAAGAAATTTTAAAAGCGTCATTTTAGCATCTGTTTTCAATTAAGCCTAACATGGCACTTTACGGTCGATTCCCAGATCAATCAGAATGGTACGCTCCAAAACCGTTCCTACACTTTCATCCAGTCGCAAATTATTATAAGTAGATTGATATTGACAAAATTTTAACTATATCTGTGCTTATTTTGTTGTTATTATTATGTGTACATTGGTCAAGTCTTTACTTATTTAAAGTTTGATTTATGTGATCTGTGATTTCTAGGTTACAAAGGAAACCTTTTATGGAGATGAGTATATGTCATCAATATGGCCCAGTAAATGATATGGCGTGGTGCCCCTATGGCTGCTGGGAAAAACCTGAAGTAGAAGACTCAAGTGATATTTTACCTCGTTTAGGATTATTAGCTGCAGCTTGTTCTGATAGTAATGTTAGAATTTACAGCATACCCCATCCACATATTTTACCTAAAGAAGGTGACAGCTTTCCAATCTATTCAGCTTATCCAACTGTTGTTTTAGAACCTTTATGCAGTGATATGTGCCTTGCAACCAAAAAATCTGTATGTGTCACCCTATGTTGGCAAAAGTCAGATCACTGTGAAAGAATAGCTGCTGGTTATGGTTGTGGTAAGAAAGAATTTGCTATATTTTCATTTCAGTTATTGTCTAAGGTGATATGAATTAATATAAATGAAACAATAATAAATAAAGGTATAAATTAAAATACACTTTTCTAACATGTATTATTTTTTTAAAATCCGATTTAAGTACAGTGATCGGTTAATAAACAGTTTCATCCAAGTTTTTTATTTTGAATAATGAACACATGTTTGGTTAACGAATACTTCGCAGTACAAATCTATGAAGAAGTTTCTGTGTTTCAGATTTGCCGAGCTATATTTAATTGCATATATTGTCAATTTAGATAGCAATTTAACAGATTGTATGTGTATGGTCTAAGTAATTCATAAGTTACCTGGGGTTTGAGGGTATATTTTAGCCCCCCACCTCCCCAAATTAGAATGAACACATTAGAAACATAATTTTTTACATTTTGTGTCCCTTTAAAAAAAAAACTTTAATTGAAAATTGTTTTATTTGAAAATTAGTTCACAAGACAGGCTTTAGGCTCCGCTTGAGCTTTGATAATGAGTTTTTTGATAGCAGAAAATTTAAGAATTAGAAAAAATAAAAATTCTGTCATTCTATCTTACATAAAAGGAATTCGAAACAAAATTTTCGGATTTATTTACCACTTTATAAAATATAATGGAATCTCCATAACACACTCTTCAATAGCAGACACCTGTATTTAGCAGACTCTTTTTCAGTTCACAACACCTACATATTAGTATTTATCTCTGAAAAGCAGACATTCTCAAATAAGTGACTAATTCCATGCTTTCAAGGTGATGTTATTTAGAGGTTTTACTGTACTTATGAGGTTTCTGTGATATATATTTCTTTCACACGAAGCTACTTTAAAATCTCACCAGACCTATAATACTATCTTCAAATAAAAATAAATCAAGGGAGACAGTAGATACAGATTTTAAATTACAGTAGACTCCCTCAAATCCGCAAACCAGAAATCCGCAACTCTCTAAAATCCACACATATTTTATGGATGTAAACAATGAAACTTTCATTTTGGATATTGGGGCAAAATTTGATTTTTTTAGTTTTGTATCAATTCAAAATATTTTTTAATTTGTAATTTTCTTAATAATACTCTATTCATGGTTTTTTCACGAAGTAAGAATAAATGTTTTTGGAAAAATTCAAAATATTGCTGATATCACTGGTAATCACAGGCTTCTTACCAAATATATTTATGCATTAATCAAAATTTTTTGGTTATTAAGCTTGGCTAAACTTGAAAAAAAAATCTTTATCTTATGACTTTGATGTGAATTAATAATGTACTTTTATGAGGCAAGTTGCACTGAATAATTTTGGAAAAATACATTTAATCTTTATAATGAATATTTAATCATATACTATAGATTATTAACTTGCTATTATTGACCTTTGCTATTAGTACTTTAATCATTTTAAAAATTATCTAAATTTTTAGTATTTTAGTTTATTACTTATTTTAATATTTTATTACATTGTAAGCATTCATTATAGTTCTGATTGCACTATTAATTACACTCAAATTAATGTATAAAAAATGTAAACAAAGCAATGACCAGAAATCTGCAAAATTCTAAAATCCGCACAACCTCTGGTCCCAAGCTCTGCGGATTTGAGGGAGTCTACTGTACTTTAAAATAATCAAAAGTTCTAAGTAGAAAGAGAGAGCAAAAAATCTACCCTATCAGTGGCCAAAAATCATTGCTTATCTATTTCATGTTTTTTTCTGTAATTTCTACTATTGCATTTGTTCAGTTTAAAATAATTTTGTTATCTATAACAGAATATATATTTTTTTTTGCATTGAACCTCAATTATGGCATTTCTGCTTCATTCATCTTATTTATAGCATTCTTTGTTATAGAGTAATTCCTTAACATCTGTGAGTTTTGATTATTTACGAAATAAAAAATAAGAAATATTTCAATATTCATGAATACTTAACTGGGTTATTTGTGAATTTTGTTTTATAAAAAATATTTTTTTAGAAAATGAATTTACTTTGTTTCACCAGTTCCGTTAGCTATTTGACACTGGATAGCTGCACTGTACTGTATAGCTTAAGTTCGGAGAATTTCAATCTTTATATTGAGGCAAAATATAGATCAGTAATTCCAAAAAATGCTAAATGTGACTTCATGTTTAAAAAAAAAAAGAAAAAACCCTAAATTTTCTAAAATTTTAAATTTTTATTGCAAATGAAGATTTTTTTGCAAAAATTATATGAAAAATTTTAAGTCTTCAACGATAATTTATTGAAAAAGTAATTTAAATAAAGCAATCCTTAACTTGCGAGGAGTCTTAAATGTAAAAGAGAAATTGAGACCACAACTTTTCTTTATACAGAAATTGCTAAGCAAAAGATCTGTTGTCCTAAACAATCATATATCTATAATTTTTTTTCACGCATCAACTAGTAACTAAACTTTGTACAATATGTTTATAATTATTCAAATTTATTAGGGCATGTACTTTTTGATGCTGTAAATAAATATATTTTTATGGTTCAATTTCAATAACTTTTCCCATTTAAAAAAAAAAAAAAAAAAAAAAAAAAAAAAGAACCAAACTCTTTTTTATGCACTTGAAGATAGTACCAACATTCGCAACTTTGATATTTACAGAGGTTATCAAGAACATCACACTTGCAAATGTTAAGGGATTACTATTTTTATCTTACATCATTTATTCTAGCATTTGTTATGCTATTATGCTTAAATCTTTTTTTTTAAATTATCATTGTGTGATTAATTGGTTCATGTAAGAAAGAGATTGATTTAAAAAATAAATAAATGAAAGAGTACATTTTTAAAGAAATTATTATTTATGTATTGCTTACTTCTAATAATTATCTTAAAATGAGCAGAATTAAAAATTTAATGAAGGAATAATGGAATAAAATAAAGTTACATGCAAGTTATCGAAGTTTCAATTTTATAAAACTTTTTAACATTAAGATGATAGAGTGAAAATTAAGTGTAGTAATCATATTTATAAATTTGATTTTTATTTTTTTTTATTTTAATATTGAAAAGTCAAAGATAATTTTAATATTCTCATAAATAGATGGTGTGAAGTGGTGTGTTTTGAGGCCTATAGCAGCTATGGCTTTTGCCTCAGATGATCCATTACATGGAGACAACGACAGTACAGAACAATTTAATTATCCATTACATATATAAAATGCACTACAAATTGACAAACACGCCATTCACGTCTTACTCTGGGTTCGAACCCAGGTCCCTCGGTGTGGCAGTAGCTGCCACTTCTGACCATGCCACTGGGGCGATACTATAAATTGATTTTTAAAAATAAATTCCTTAGTAGATTAAAAGCTAATTATTAGATTCAATATAATTTGAATCTTTCAAATATTTCTTTTTTATAATTACAGGATTACTCGGCATGTATTTTGTGTGACAAATGGGATTTCAAATGAAATATAACATTGCAACCTGTTGAATTGATAGTGACAAATCCATATTCAAACTTGTTTTATGGATTCATATCATTGTATTACAATAAAATATTTTTATTTTTAGAATATTCTATTCATATATATACATATATATATATATGTTCTTTTCTAAATATTCCATATATGTTCTTATCTAATGTGATTTTGTTTTAAAATACTCTAGCTTGAAATTATTATAAAAAGTAGTTTAAATATTTAAATAATTTGTAATGTTAGCTTGCTTAAAATTTTGTCTTTTGATTAGGAATGATTTGCATCTGGTTTGTAAATTCATCTGCTACTGTTCTTGCTGCCAAAGAAAATAATCAGATCATAATTAAACCTTATTTAATCTTCAATGCTCATGGAACACCAGTATTAGGCCTATCTTTCTCTCCTCTGCCTGGTGGTAGATATTTAGTGAGTGCTAGCGTAGACAGGACATTAAAGTTCTGGGATTTGGTTGATACCAGTATGTATGCCTCTTTATTTCTTAGAATGGAACTTTTTGTTTAAATAGACTGCATAAAGCTATTTATCCAAAATAGTTGAAATTAGATGTATTTTCTTTAATCTCTTCAGATTTTGATTTAATTTTTGTTGTTGTTGGAATCTAAACTCTTGCATTTCTTAAACCTGGATCATTTCTTTATAAAGCACGTCTCTTGTAAGATTATCTACCAAATTATTTGTGAGTAAAATTTAAACTGCACCAGTCTTTGCAAATATCGCGAGAAGATTTGATATTTTGCAACAATATGTTAGAAGGAAGAATTTCGCTACTTAAGTTTAAAAATTCTAATTATTATGTAAATGTTCATGGGCCAATAACTATGAAAACCCTGAAATCATTTAGAATTGTTATTTCTTTAACTCTTTAAGGACATGCAATTGTGTTTTTGTAATATTGAATTATAATGGATTTTTCTAAAAAAAAATTACTTCAAAATAAGGAAGAGCCATTTCCTCAACTTTTTTCCTCCAAAGTTAAAGTAAAAATTAAGTCATAGTATTTAGGGTGTAAATCATGATTTAAATTGGGTATAATATAATATATCCCATTACCCCTCAAGGAGTTAAGTAAATGGAACATTTTTAAAAATCTAAAGTATTTTTTAGCTATTTTAGCTATACAATGAGAAAGAAAAAAAAAATCCATATTCAATGCTGTTTATTTAAAAAAAAAAAAAAAAAAAAAAAAAAAAAAAAAAATGCATCATAATAAACATATTGCAGTTTTTTTTTTAATTCACTTATGAAGTGTATGATATTGCTGGTAAGCAGTTTATTAACACTGCCAATGACTATATTCAAAAATTTTAAATTTTATTGTTATTATTATTAAATTTTTGTAATAGAAGCATTGGAGTGGGTTGATTTTAACTATGAAAGTGTAATATAGGCTTAATTATAATGAATCTTAATTTTGATGTTGGAATTTTAGCATATGTATTAAAATTTTAAAGAGTAATTTATTTCATAAGTGAATATTTGAAGGGTTAAGTTCAAACAGTAGTCACAATCTAATTATTTATCTTTCTTTCCTTTAACATGCATGAATTTTCTGTATTTTTTTTCCTCTTTGTATGTAACTTCTACTATGCTTTTCAAAGGACTATTTTCATTTTTGTTCTCATCCGATTTTACCCAACAGTAGCACACCAGTGTGACAATGGATCAGTGAGACCAGAAAAAAGTCTGGGCGGTTTATCAATCTGGAAAAAATCAAAGAATTTTGTAAAAATACTTAAAAAATCACGAAAACTAATAAGATAATGAAAAGCATTTACATTTTCATTTTACCAATAAGATTGTTGTTAAACAGGTGATATCTTTGCCAATTTTAGACACACACTGACTAATAATAGTGATTTCCTCTTTTAATCCATCACAAACTTTGATGTTACAGAGATGTTTACTTGCCTGATTCTTGCGGGGGAAAATATAGAACTGACTGATTTAGAAGTTCTGCTGCACAGTGTGGATTTTGAAGTTTACACTTTAAACACTTTTAACCTATGAATATCTGAGGAGCTTTTCTGCATTTTCAAAAAAAATATTCATGAAACAAATGTTAATTTAAATTTTCATTAAATAATTTTTTTTTTTTTGTGTATTTTATGTCTACAACCAATTTAAATTATTTTTGAGAAGTGCAAAAATATAACCAAAAACCGCATTAAAATTAAAATTCAGAATATGATAAGCATTATTATTTATGTTGTTTAAATTTATTTAATTATAATTAAGAAGTAATGTGTAACATTTAATAATCAATACATTGCTGTATATTCCATTTACATATGTGTATAGATTTCGTTGCAGAATCAAAATTGTTTTACATTTAGCTCAGTAAATTTTATGTTGGTAAAAAATAAACTTTTTCTAATCAAACTGTATTAAATTCACATTAATTCATGCTATGACAAACATTAAAACCAAGTCATTAGTGATGAAAACCAGGTGTGTTTGATAAAGAGAATTCAGGGACTGTTCTTCACATTTTTTGTAAACTTCTCAAGCTGTTTGATGGTACTGCCACTTAAATGAATATTCCCATTAGACTTTTTTTAACCCTTTAATACGCAGTGTTGCCGGGTCGGCAACACCTAAAGTTCCCCCTGTTTAGAGACACAAAAACTTCGTGAATATTTCAAAAACTACTCTAATGGCTACTTTAAATCTTTCTTATGAGTTCTAGATGGCAGCACCACAGAGATCAAACTCTACTGTTTTTAAATAATAGGTAAAATGTTTTACTGTAACACACGCTTCACAGCAATGCTTTTCTCACTGCGCTCATCAATGCTTTACTTATGGGAGGTTACCACTTTTGCAACAGTTGTATAATTAAAATGGTTAGTGCAATCCTTACAAAACAATACCTGTGTACTTCTCTAGGCTTAAATAGATTGCCTAATTTTTTTTTTCTTTAAATTCCAACTTTAAAAAGTAGTGCACCGGAAAGGGTTAAAGGATGCTGCACATTGTTCTTTTTTCCAGCATACAAAGGTAAAATAGGCAACACATTACAAAATTTCTTTCATCTTAAATTGTTTGTTATACATTTTAATTATTAATGTATGCTCTAAAAATAAATAATCCAGTTTGAGCTAAGGAAAGTGGTCTTTCACCCAATAAAAAGTGTTGTTTTGATAAATTCATCCTGTTCTATTTAAAAAGAAATGGAAACACAACATTTAAAAAAATCTCACCAAGCCTAATTGAATTATTATTATTTTCTCTAAAGATCGGCTGAAACAGATTTTTAAGATCAAAACTGAATTTTGATAATCTTTTTATTTTTGGCTGAATTCATAACATGAAATTTCCAAAATCCTTTTTTAAATAAATTATGCATACACATATATACATAATTATTAAATCATTATATTTTTTTATTAATTATACATATTAATTAATTATATGTGTAGCTCGAGCTTGCTCTTTGTGTCTCTGACCAAAACTTTATTTTCATATAAAATAAAATATGTATAATTCATCGCCGACACATAATGTTTTTCTATAAAAATTTTGTTTAATTAAAAAGTGTTTTAGGTATACATACATCAATTTAACTTTTGCAATGATTTTTGTTAATGATCCTCTGTTATACTAGAATTTCTCAAAGAGTATTTGAAATACTTCTACAGTTTCAATTTGAAAATTTCCTACTACTGTTTAGTCTGTAGCTTTCAATGATCATGTGAAAACCTCTTCAGAGTTTAGTCTTATATTTATTATTTATGCATTTATGCATTATTATAATGTGTACTCACATTTTGAGTCAGTCGTGATTGACCTGAAGTTCATAGCAATTAAAGAGTACTTCCTTTGAGATGATACAACTGAAATCAATGAGTTCTGTTGAAAATTTCTGAAGGAAGAAATAGGATTTTTCAAATACATATAGTTTAAGCTGAGTTTTAGGACTTTAACTGGCCAAATTTTCGGCATCTTTTTCAAAAAAAAAAAAAAGAATTATTGGAGAAATTCAGATTTTGGGCGGAACTAAAAAAGAAAACTAAATTTTTGGTCAATTTCTATTTTTCTTCCTTGACCCTTCATTTGTATTTATTACGACCTTTTCTTTTTTATTTAAATTTCTTTCTTAAATCTGAAATAAATTTGCTTTGACTTACCAACATTGTCATAAAATCAGTGGATTGTAAAAACTTATTTAAATTTACTGCTTAAATGTCTGGTGTCCCTTGAAAAAAAGTGTGAGATTTGTTGAAGCTGTATTTGATTATGTTGTGTTTCTTAAAAGTGTTTATCTTTTTTCAGGTTTACCTGTCTATACTGTGAAAAAAGGAGCAGGCAAATGTGCTCATTGGTCTAGTTACTACTGTGGTGCCTTTGGTAGCATTCAGCATGGAATGAACAACTATAAAGGTGCATCATTCTTTAAAGAATGTGGCACTGAAACTATTTCATCACGTGCTTTATCTCACCCAAACTGTTCCATCATTTTGAGTTCGGTGTCCGATTGGCTCAATGCTATAGCAATTGGTGATGTTGTTGGCAATATGTCTGTGAGTTTTACGCACAGTTTGATACATGAACATGCAAAAGGCCCCCAATATTTTCAACGGGTAAGTTACATATCTGTATTATAAAGGACAAATCTATGTGTGCATAGCGTTGATGTCATTTTGTGAATGGCAACAACAGACCATTAAATTTAATTTTCATTTATTTTTGTGATTGATTAAATTTGTAAATATCACATTTTCAATTTTTACACTGTAAATAAAAAAAAAAAAAAAAAATTGGTTTGTAGAGCAATTTGTTTTAAAACTATATCAAATGTCTAACAGTCTTTGGTCAATTTATTTTCAATTTTTAGTCAACCAAATATTAAACAAGAGGGTCAAAAACCAGATAATGGCTAAGTATTTCTCATGTTCCTACTTTCTAATACATTACAGGAAAGAAGTTTCTAAAGAGAGGTGCAATTAAACATAGGAACTAATTTAAAATTTAAAATGTTAAACTACTAAAAAGTTAATTTATTAAATTTTTATACAAATTACTTTAAAAATTGCAATCAAAAATTAGTTTTAAAATTCAATGTTATAAAATTTAATTTAAGTATATTAAGTCACTCATTCATTTTCTCCAGTGTTTGCTGTAAGCAGGATTGGCAAGTTTTTGACAGTGTGCGGTTTTATCCGGTTTAAACCATCATGGCTAAAACCTCTTGTCAGAAACCTCAAATACTACACTGATCTGTAAAATTTCACATTAAACATCTGTCACAAATATACAATATTAGATGTAATATTAAAAATTCACTTTTACTGTATTGTATATTATCATTTACAGAAAAAAAAATTGTCATAAATCTGAAAATTTGGCCTGCCTCCAAACTTGCTCAACTAGCAATGCTTCTGCTATCAAGCCCTGATAGCTCAGCACCGATTGAGAGTGTATTTTGTAACTTTGGCTTCATACACTCTAAACTCATAAACCATTTGGGTGTAAAATATGTGCTAAATTGGTTAAGTGCTATAGATGTGGGGTAAAATTGATCCAGATTATTAACTGTACAAAATCAATTTCTTCTGTTTGAACATTCTAAAAACAATGTTTTATTACAATTAAAAGTAATTTAATTTTTTTGTAATTATTAAATTACAGTATAATTAATTTTAAATAAAAAATTACGCAATGTTTCTCTCTTGTTTTTAAAATGTTTAAAGCACATTAGACGTTTTTGATGGTTTAAGCCAGTTTTTGACTGTTTAAACCAGTTTTTGACACTTGTCATGTCAAAAACCAGTTTCTGACATCAGAAAACCAACCCTGGCTGTAAGAAAATCTTTTTGAGGATTTAGACTTTTTTTTTTTTCTTGAATTATAACCCTAGGGTCATAATGGTGCATTATAGTGCAACGTTTATCTTAATTTTAATCTGTAATAATTTTTGTCATCTCAAATCTTGCAGACCTGAATTTTTGTTTGTAAACTGTAAATTATGTGACATTGCCACTGCCAGCAAAGATTATTTTTTCTTGTGACAAAAATTACAGATTGCTCAGGTTAAAAAAATAATAAAAAAAGAGGAGAGAGAACTGATAGATCAACTAAAAAGTGATATTCCTGTTAAATGTATTATGCAAGATCAGACATATGTTTATTGAACAATTTTTAATGCTTTTTATTAATTGTAGCATTTTCATTTGTATGAATCACATTGCGATGCCTAAGGAAGGCCAATTGGATTGAATCAGTCATATGTAACCTTCTACAAACTTTAAAAAACATATAAAGATAAATTTTATAACTAGCAAAAGCCATGCTTTGTTTGGATTCGCGAAGCATTATTTCATTAGTTATTTATTGGAAAAAAACCCTTTTTTTATATTATTTGGTACTACTTGATTATCCTGTCGACCAAATAGGTACGGCCAAACTATAAGATTAAATGCTAATGATGATGGTAATAAATATCACATTCATATAACATTAAACTCGTATCAGTTGTTCGTTATGCCATCAAGTTATTTTTATTATGAAGTTTTATTTGTATTCTTAGTAATGTTTCATTAATTTAATTGTTCTTTCGTTATTTAAAATAAAAATTATGTCAATTTGTTTAATATGGCCAATTGTTTGGCGATTTGTATAATTTGGCAAAATTGATTGACGGGATAATCAAGTAGTACCTTAATTCGACTTTTTATTTGGATTTTTATTAATGTTTTACTAATTTATTTGATTTTTCGATATTTAAAAAAAAGCGTCAATTTGTGCAATTGTACTAATAGTTTGGCTATTTGCATTATTTGACGAAATTGGTCGACGGGATAACCAAATAGTACCCGAATTAAAAATCACTTGATGACATAACAATCACGTGTATTATGTTAATTTCATGCAATGTGACATTTATGATAATCCATTATTGGCATTTAATCCTGAAATTTGGCATTATATTTTTGGTCGACGGGATAATCAAGTAGTACCCAAAAATGTATTGTGTTATAGTGTCTATGGAATGAGGTGATAAAGTACAAAATCCTATAATATCTTGATGAAAATTAATAATTTGCCCACTGTATTCAAGCTAACCCCCTTTAATGCGATAAACAGTAATAACTGGACGAACTTGGGCAATTCATTTCTCCTCGAAGAAAGTTAAGCCCTTTAATATTTAGGGATGTGGACCAGGATCCATATTATTAGCTAAGGAAAAAATATTTAGTTCATTATTTACTGTACATTTATGGCAAGTCTTTTGAGATCCGTCAGAGTGAATGCCAAGCCAACGATCATGAAAAATTTTACAAAAATTTTATTTAAATTTTTTTTTGTGCATCTTCGAAATTTAAAGCGTTTTTTCGAGCACATGCATTCTCTTTCAGAAGAGATTCGTCATGACGTCCTTTTGGCACAGATATCATATTACGCACTACATTGGAGCTATTTTTTTCAGACACCAGTGTCATATATGCACCGGAGTACTTAATTGGCGACAAAGTGTAGTTATTTTGCTTGACATGGTAACCCGGATATTGTTTATTTATTAATAAATTGTTTATTTACTTTTATTTTCTTTTTTTATATATATATAAATTGTTTTGTTCCACAGGTATTAATTAAACTTTTTAAAATTTATTGTTATTCCCTTTTTAAAATATATGTATGGTAACTGGTATTCGAAAACCAGGTTTTTGCCAAATTGGCGTCGGAAAAATCGCGCCGATATGGTGTGTATATGACATCTATGCCGTCGTTTTTTACGCTGGTATCTAACCTCTTGCCTTAAAGCTATATCATATTCGCATTCTTTTCATCCAGTAAGTATATGTTTCCTTGGCATTTTTTATAATAGAACTAATACATTCTATAAATTGTTTTTAAACGGCAAGCTATTTAAAAATAGTACTACATATACCAAAATAATAATATATATATTTCATTTGGTTTAATTTTCAATCTTCGAATTCAAATAACTCTTTACATAATGAATTTAACAATTAATTTTATTTATTTAAAATTTTTTTTGTTGCCACTTTACGAAAAAATAAATAAATAAATAAAACACAATATAATTTTAATATGCGTAAGTGACATCAGCGTAAATGATTTTGTCGGAATAAAGAAAATACATTTTATTTATTTAATTAATCATGATTCTATCTACAATTGTTAACTCCATGAATTATTTTTTGTTCTGAAAATATGCATGCTTTATTTCTTATTTCTAAAAATGCGTCCGTAATGGAAAAACATGTAAAATAAATTAATTAAAATAATAATTTTTTAAAAAGTTATTCTGTAAAAAAAATTATATTGTGCAAATCTACAGATCATAATTTATATATGTGTTTAATTTCAAATCAAAATACTGAATAGTTTTTTTGTAAAGCGTACGACAAAATGTAATTTGAGTGGGCTAGTAGAGGATTCGCTTCGCTCATCCTAACAAAGCAAAGTAAAAAAAAAAAATGGTGCAGTCTCAAGGGCCATTCCAGAGTTGAAGTATGATGCTAAACATAACCTCCAGTAATAGGATGTATAGAGCATCCAAATAAATATGGTTGATACACTTTGATGTTATTTCAATAACTGGCATATGTAGAAAAAAGACTCTTTGTTATGCTTTAACTGTCACACAAAAAGAGATAAGCAAGTATTTTGGTTTCTGCCAGGATCTAAAATTCATTGGTATAAAATGTTCATAACACCATGCTCATAATTGTTTAACTCTTATATTTTACTTAACTTATATCATGTGTGTGTAAAGATGGAATTTTTAATTGATTTTTAACTCATTTCCTGAATGTCTAGAATTATAAAAAATAAGAATGCAAATGTGTTCCTGATGGTGATATGATATTTTAATATTCTTAGAATTTAATTTTAAATTAGTTATCTTATTTTTCATTTAGCTCAACACAGGATCAACAGATATTCTTTCAATAACATTGCATTAATTTCATAAATAGAAATAAAATAAAGTTTTAATATAAAATAATATTATAAGCCCAAATAATTTTATTTCAAGATGAAAGCATTGTTTTTAATTTACACATTCAAAATTAAAAGTTGATTATATGAGAAGGGGTGATGTTGTTGACAAGATTATTTGTGCCCGGCTAATGGAAATTTACAAATGTTATTAAATTTTGATTATATTTTCAAAAAGCATTATGCTCACAATAGTACATTAATGGGAACCAAATTAATTATGTGCCAAAGCATACCTACTATATATACAAAAAAAAAAAAAAAGCAAAATATGAAAAAAAAGAGAAGGGGAGTAATATAAATAGATTTGTATATATCTTTTTTTTTTTTTTTTTTTTTTTTTTTTTATTAAGATAGTACAAATTATAATTAGTTTATATACATTTGCAGAATTTATTGTAAATTTCTGCTGTATGAAATTGTATACCATTTATTGCATTATACATTTTTATGATTATTTATTATTCTCATATTTTTCAGTATGTGTATGAGAGTGAATTAAAACCAGTTGAAGGCATTGCTGAGAAAATCATCTTCTCCAGTTACCCAGAGAGTGTAAATTGTATTGAGAAAATTCAAGAAATAAAGCAGACATCTTTGTTGTTGGATGAAATTGTTTCATCTGTTTGTGAAATGATTAATACTGAAGACGTTACACTGGTAAAAAGTTATTTCATTCTCTTATTTAGAATTTATTTATAAAAATAGAAATTTAGTGTTAAAGCTGATGACAATTATTTTATCATGCACTTTTTATGCTGTCAATCTTTGGTTTGTCAAAACAAATCCAATGGACCCAAGACTAGGGCATTTAAAATTTTAATCTAATAATTTAGATTAATGATTTAATTGTGATTTTAATTAAATTATAAAGAAAAAAAAGTGACATTTTAAAAGTAATGTGTAAAAGTATTAAAATGTAAAGGAAACATAATTCACATTGTTTTAAAGACTATTTTATCTGTTTGATAAATGAAATAAGCATTAAAAATTTGCTTAAGCTTTTAAACAAAGTAAACTATAAAGGCTGTAAAAAGTAAATTTTACCTGGCATAAAAAGCATTTTATTTTAAATTACCATTTAATTAAACTTGCTATAATTCCTATTGTTATAAGTTCCTTTGAATTATCAAATTATATCTCCATTTTATGCAAAAATAAATGCTTCAAGCATAGTAAATTTCTGTAGAGAAGAATTCACTTATTTTGTCATTCTACTGGTTACGAATAAAAACAATGGATTGGAGTTAAAGGCGAATGAAAACATGATACCTTGATAGCTATTATGAAAGTATGTATAAGAAGAAAAGAAAATTAATTATTATCGAAATATTAAGCATAGGATGGGCTGCTTCAGTTGAAGTTGAAAGAAGGATTTTTGTTTTTGACAGTCTGTTGATTTGTCCTCTTGCATACAGAAATTGAAGTTAATAAAAAAAAGTACCTGATGATTGTAATATATTTTGCTCTTTTTCCTTTATATAGGTTATGCTTTATATTTTATTCATATATTTTTCTTTTCTAAATAAGTAATTTTGTATTTTTGTAATTCTGTTTATTTACATGTGAAATCAAAGGATTTGGTTAGTAGTTTATGTAAACTTTTTTAAATTTATAGGGTTAGCTATTTTTAATGCTATTTATTTGATTTGCAAATTTTGTTGATCCCATAGAGACCTGCTTGAAATAATTTGTAACATTATACGACTATGGACATGAGTTGTTGAAAAAGAATTTTTACTGTGTTATGAGTTTTTAAATTTTTTATCTCAATTTATTGCATGATAAAATGAAATTTATTAACAATATTCTGTTAGCGTTGGAATAGATTTTATAATCTATGCTAAATGCATGATTTTTTGTTATTGTTTTCTTTTAGGAATGTAACGTAGATGATGAAGAAGTGAATTCAGATAAAGTTGTATCAAGGAAACTGTCTTCAATTACAGATGTTGTTACTCTTGTTAATGATATAAATGACATAGCAGAAACAGTTGATAAGCTGATTTGCTCATCTCAAGCTATTGTTTCAGAAACTGTGCCACCAAGTTCTACTAGTGATATGCTTTCATCAGACATTTCTTTGATGGAGGTAGATGACTCAGAAGATTTATCTAGAACTGAAGAGCAAAGTAGTGATGTAATACAGTCATCAGTAGAAATTGTTCAAGTGCTAGATTCTGTAATGAATTCTGTTGACCAGAAAGAAGAATCCCGAAGGATAGAAGAGGTTCAGTTTAAATTCTTTATTTGAAATTGATTGGTTTCAATAATATAAGAATATCTTTTATTGAATCTAAAATTTTTGGGCCCGATTAAACATAAATCAGGGTTGCCACACCACCTGGAAAACCGGGAAAACACAGGGAATTTTAAATCTCCTCCCAAAACAGGAAAAATCCAGGGAATTTCTTAAAAAAAACCTAAAAAATCTGGAAAACACAGGGAATTTGGTAATGGCAAATTATAACATTTCTAATTAGCCTTCATACAGGCATATACTTTTTTGCACTCAACATGGAATAAATGCATTGCAGTACAGGGAAAATACAGGGGATTTTTTTTTCAAGATTAGAGTGGCAACCCTGTAAATGCTCCTTTTTAGAGTTGACTATTCCTTGAGGTTAAGTTAAACATGCCTATCTTAAAATTTACTAATATCGTTGCCAGGGTTGCTACACAACCTAGAAAACCTGGAAAAGTCAGGGAATTAGAAAATTAGCCTAATAAGTCAGGGAAAAGTCAGTGAATTTCATAAACTTTCATTGTGATCTCTAAAAGAATTTTATTGTTGTGCAGCCAGAAGTGGGAATCTTCCATGATTTGGCAAACTGTATATTTAAAAATAGAAGAAAAATCATTTACTCTTTTTTTTTTTCAAAAGATTCCTCTTTCATTCTCCACATTTTATATTTTTAATACTCATTTATACAAATTTTAAAACTTTTTCCAAAAGTTATTTTCATGTAACAATAAGTAATTATCATAAGCCTCTTTCTCCCATCGCTGTTTCCCTTTTCTTTTTTGACTTCTGTTGAAAATAAATTTTAGTTAGACAACGATTTTAAGATGTAGTTAACGAAATGAATATATGTGAACTCTGTGCACAAATATTTTGTCGCAAGTTTGTAAGAAATTTTATTTGAAAGCTTACAATCATAAATTATTAAAGAGCGAGATTCCAATTGCAAACCTCAAAGCAAGATTGTTATTGATTTGGGAGGGAGAATGGGATAAAAAGCTTCAGCTCAGTGATTATTAGCAATTCTATTCAAGAAGTTTGAGTGTTTTTTGAGTAATATAACATTTTTTTTTTAATCCTCAGCATGTCCACTACGCGCTACACCGCTAGACTAGAATTTTCTTGAAATACACCTGGAAAAGTCAGGGAATTTCGTTCTGCTGTATGAGTAGCAACCCGGGTTGCATTTTTCTGGAAAATCTCATATATTTTCTGAGTTAATCTTAAATTTTTTTAGTTATTTTCTTTTGAAACATGTATAAATCTATTTTCTCATGGTAGATGTTATTTTTGTTCTTGATTCTTGCAATTATCTAAATTGTGAAATTGTAAAGCAAGGTGGAAAAGTAATTTCCTAAAATGTCATTGATTAAATAAGAAATTTTTTTTTTTTCATATTGCCTGCATTGACTTTCATAAAAGTTGCAAATAGCATCATTATAACTAGCAAAGTTTTAGAAAAATTGATATTGATTGTTTTAATTACTAGGCCAAATTTCTATGCATTTAAATATAATTAATATATTTTCAGAACTTAGAAAATATTATTTAATTGTTTTGTTTTAAATTTATCTTTATAAACTCCCCATCATTTGGGGGGGGGGGGGAATGCATTATAATTGTGTTTGTATAAAATAGAACTTAATTCCATGTTTACATCGTCGAAGTTTAAGAGGGAGGTGGGCGATGAAATATGACTAACAAATAAAAATATGTAAAAGTCTTTGTTGTACTTATGATAACTCACAATATTTAAAAGACTACTTAAAAATCCATTTGCCTCATCATTAAATCTAGCTGCAGAGAAAATTTATTTAATTTTCTACTTTTGATCAGGAGATCTCAAACTATTGGACTGATTGATACATCTGGTTTTCAAATATGTATAAATTTTAGCTTTTTCTATAATATAATAAAAACAATGTGCTACAATTATAAAGTAAAATGTTGCGAAAAAATATAAAGGAATAACTGTAAATAGATTGTACTTTATTGAATTCTGCCTTGAAGGTGTCCTGATGTTTAAATTTTGAAAGGTTTGAATCCCGATTCTATCCTTGGTGTAAAACATTGCCATTAAGTGCATTGATTTTTTAAACTGTAATTTTCTAATATTTTCATTAATTAATTGATTTTATTTAAAGACATAAATAACTGTGGGGAGATTGTGTTCTATTGAACTTTATGTAGAAAGTTTCCTGGGGCTAAAATTTAAAGTTTTGAATCCTGACACAGACACTATCCTCAGTGTAAAACACTGCCATGAATTGTGTTGATTTTTAAACTGTGATTTTCTGATACTTTCATTAAAAAACATATTTTTTTATGGTGTAAAAGATCTGGATAATTTTACTTTTACATTTGCATTTAACTATTACTGTTCTCTTATACAAAGTTTGTGCCAAAGTTTATTTTCCTTGAGATATATTATTATCAAAAGGCTTTATACTTACCTATTAAATGAGCTGTTAAAAACATAACCCTTTAAGGTGGGTTGCATAGTAATGAAATTGAGAAACTGCTGACATATACTGTTTTAAATTCAAATTGATTAATCTGAAAGATTCTTTTTAAGTTATTTAGTTTTAATGTATTCAAATTAACCTTTATTTTTATTTTCTATATGTTTTATTATTTTAAGAAACATATTTGAATGTTGCTTTTAATCTGCCTCTATAGCTTTCAAAGAGATCTGAAGAAGTAACCAGTGAGAATGTTATTATCGATATTCATACTGATGGTATTGCTTGCATTTCTGCAGTGGATGAAATGTCTAATGTTGTAACAGTCGTTGACAATATGGCAGAAAGATGTTCCAAATCAGATGTAAGTTGCAAAAACATTTTAAACTTTCTTTCTGAATTTTTCTGTTGGAAATAGGTAATTAAATATTGAATGTTTTTTTTTTTTTTTAATATCTGATATTGTGTTGTATTCTTTGTAATATAATATAATAGGTTTCATAACATTCAGCAATGTTCAGGATTAATTAATTTGATTGATTTACAGCCTGCTAAGATAGACTTTTCTCTCAGTAAACCTAGATTTTATTTTATTAAATTGATTTTTTTATTTGAAAATTGAACTTAAGAACTCTTTTAAATGTTCTTAGAGTCAATTTTAAAAGGTTCTTGTAAAGGAAAGTAATAAAGTTTGTGAAGAAAAAATTGAAAGAAATTTTGACTTGTTGCCGAAACGTCAGTGAAGGCTTACTTTGGAGACACGAAATTTTTTTTGTGTCTGTTTGTCTGTCAGTTTGTCGGTCTGTCTGTTCCGCAATAACTTCCGTATAAAGCATCTGATTGGCTTGAAATTAAGTGGGTATGTTAGTGAGGCACTGGGATTAAGCTGTATAGTTTTTTGTAAGATTTGATTCATTCGTTCGGAAAATATGGAATATTTTATTTTGCACAATAATGCTTTTCTATGGCAAATCCAATGATTTTTTTTTTTTCTTGAGAGAAAATGTCACATTTCATTAATGAAATTCAGTGATAAAGGGATACTGAAATTTAACGGTTAAATTATTTAGGTCTACACATTAGGTCTACACATTATTAGGTCTACACATTTGTCAGATTTTTAAAAATATTACTGTAAATTTTGGAGATTTTTTATAAATGTGTTCCAATAATATAAACTAATTTGTTTTAGAGATTTACTTATTTCAAATGTATTTATTTCATTTTCTTTATTTTCTCTTAATGGTTGCTAAGCAACCATTCATCATAATCCTTATTTTTATAATGTTATAAATTTGAATGCGTGTACGAAAATTTAAATGAAGTCAACATCAAAACTGATGAATTAATGTGTTTGTATCTTTGTGTGTAACATAGCCCAGAAAAGAACATAGGCTATGTTTTTTTAATTTTATTCACATATTTTCCTTAATAATTCAAAATTTCCTTCTTTTTCATGCAGAATTAATAGCAATTTTTTAGATAAAATTTAACCAATTTCCATTATTGTTGCAAAAAAAAAAAAAAAAAAAAAAAAAATCAAAATATGGAATAATTTTTCAACGCAATAAGTTTCAATTGAGCAATTTCCATTCGAAAAATTAAACTAAGAAAAAATAAATATGACATCAGAATTAAAATAAAAATAAATATAGTACTTTGTTAAATATTAAAATCGGAAATTTGTTTTGTTAATAAGAATTTTTCTGACAAAAATGGGGGCATAATTAGAAGTAAAAGAAATAAAAAATAATTATATTTTTAACAATTATTTCACCTGATAAAATTTGATGTCATAATTGAAATAAAACAGGTATTTTATAGTAGTCGTAAAAAATATTAGAAACATGGATAGCAATAACTCATGAATAATGACGTCATTGCCAAAACTTCAGTGAAGGCTTATTTTGGCGACACAAAATTTATTGTTTTCTTTCCGCCTGTCAGTCTGTTCTGTCTGTCTATCCGCGATAACTGCCACAAAATGCAATCAAAACTTCTTTTTTTCGGAAACAAAATTCTAAAACCCTAGATTACTGAGTTTACACTTTCAAAAGTTCCTGATACATCAGATTTAGGTGTTTGTGGTGGGCAGGTATGTAGAAGTATGAGGATAATGAAAAATGCTTATTAAAACTGTTACTTATTCTTATAAATCAAAATGTATAAAGAAATGCAAGATATACGATAACCATTAGCAAATTGATAGAAAGTTACAAATTTAAGTTTAATAAGACTACCGGGGGTTCAGGGGGCGGAGCCCCCCTGAAGAAATCTACTATGTTACAATAAAAAAGCAAAAATAATAGATCATGAAAATTTCAGAATATCCTAACATAACTAAATCTTTAATTGAACGCTTTTGGTGGCTGAAAACTTCTTATTCTTATTTTATTCTTATAAATAATTACATAATTTGAAAATTTTAAATTACAGTTTCCAGGAAGTCGAATATTACCCAAAGTGTGTTTTTAAAAAAAAAAGATTTGCAAAGCTGACGTTGAGGCTCTTGATCTGCAGATTTACTAGTTATTTTAGTTTGAAATAGTAAAGCTGTAAATTTTAATGCTGTCTGGAGGCCATTGTTTAGAATTAATTGTTCAGAGTCTCAGTGTACTTGAACCATTCAGAGGTTACAATTGTTCGGAACGACCTTTTGTAGGAGGTTTCACTGTAATTTGAAGAAAGAGAAATAAGGATGCAGTCCAAGTTTATTTAAGTGTTCTTTAAAAGAGTTATTTTTTTTTAAAAGATAATTTCTTTAATTCTTATAAATTAATTTAATTTGTAATAAATTTATTTTGCCCATTGAGAACAATATAATTTATGAAGTGCAATTTTCATAGTGAGTAGTATCAATTAAATAAGACTAATTACTTTTCTTTTACAGGTTCTTAATATTTCATCCGAAACTGTTCAATCTGAAGAAAATGTTTGTATTTCGGCAGTTGATGATATTAGAAATGTCATCACGGTTATGGAGAATTTGACTGAAAATTGTTCAAAGTCAACAGTAAGTTTTAAAATTCTAACACTCCTTCCATTATTCTTCTTAGATTTTTCTACTTTAGTCAATGTAATAAAAAGAAAAAAAACTATATACAAAGTAATCATGTATAAGGCTCTGCTATAATAGAACACTTCACAGCATTTCAGTTGTGTAATTAATTCCAAACTCATGTTTTATTGTTATCTTGTGTGTCTAATTAATTCTACCAATCTTTTTGAAGAGTGAAAATAAACCTGCTTATGGTTGCATTTAAAAATGTTCATTGTGTTACATACTTCTGGAACCCATCAGTCAGATTTCATAATCAGGGATCTGTTAAGGAAGATTTTGGGTTTTTAAAAATAACTGTTTACAAAATTTTTCGTCTTAAATAAGACTCTACAGAAAGTTTTTCATTCCAAAAATGATCCTTCACAAAAGTTTTTCATCCCAAAGCAGGACTTTTCAAAAAAGTTTTCATCTCAAAACAGAATCTTGTACATTCATTTTCCACAAGAGTTTTCCACTTCAAAATGGAAGCTTTCACAAATTTAATCATTTAAAGATAAAATATGACCCCTTGCAAAAACACAATTCATAATTTTTTAAGTGTTGAATTTATTTTATTTTTAAACCAATCTATTAATGTTAATCAAGTGACATAATTCGTATAATATTGTGCAATTCACACAATATTTTGAATTTTAATAATTCAACTTAACTTTTTATATACTCACAATACTTATAAGTCTACTTATCCCACTTTCATCCCATATACTGAATATTATTAATGTATTAATTTAAGAAAATTTTAGATCCTTTAAAGGATCCTTCTCAAAATAATTTATCTTAAAACAGGACCTTTCGCAAAATTACTTGTCTCTTTAAATAGACCTTTCACAGAATTTTTTCACCTTCAAATTGAACTTTTCACAAATATAATCATTTAAAAATAAAATCTGGTGTCTAAAATGTCAGTTAAACTCAACAAAGAACATATAATTTAGCTTTTTTTATACATGAAGGTTAGAACCTGAATACATCAATAATTTACAATTCACAAAATTATAACTAGAATATTCACAATCATAAGAAAAATTTCACAATTTCACAAAAACCCTTTGAGAAAAGTCTAGATAGACCCCCCCTTCTAATGATATTTTGGAAAAAACACTCTTTTAACTCCACATTTTCAAGATAGATGGCAGTAGTAATTCTAGGTTCATTATTTTAGCAAGGAAGAGGTTTACCTTTGAAACAGTCAATATGTTTTATGCCGACATTTTTAATAGATCATCATGCTTGTGCTTTTATTGCTGCAAATATAATAATGGACATTAGATAAGTGCTGGATTTTTTAATATGAATTTATTATGATTTTAGAATACAATTTGACTAGTTATTTTAAATGAGCGATGTATGAATTTGATATAACAGTTGAATTACTTGGCGATACTTTTAAGTACTGCCAGTACATTAGATGGTAGAGAGAATTTCCTGTTTACTTTTCATCTCAATAGATACTCTTCATTTTTAATTGCTTTATAGTGTGATTACTAGATTCTAGTGTAGTAATTTTTTTCTTTTATATCTTTTCTTTTTCATTGTCATTTTTTAAAGGAAATCGAAAAAGTAGTGGCACTTGCTCTTTTTTGCTGTTCTAAAAATTACGTATGCAAATTCATATATTATATTTAAGAAGGTGCGAGAGAATGTACCCCTGAAGGATAAGCGTGTCACATAGAAAGATCTAATAACAAGAACAAAACATAAAAAATAGTTTTTTAAGATTAATTTAAAAGTTTTTTAAGTTTAAATTAAAATTTAATTTTCATATTCAATAATTTTTAATTTTCCAATTTGATTTTATACTCATTTTTCATGTGTAATAAAACTATGTCAATTTAACATTTTTTTAATTGTTAATTTGTGAGTGTTCTGTTGTTGTTTAGTACTTTTAAAAGTTTAAATTTATTTGAAATTGCATGCTGGTTTTCTGTTATGAGAATATTTTAGACATAGTGTACTGACGATACTTTAAAAAAACATTTTAATTGATTATCTCTAATGAATTAAATTTCTCATGGATGAGAATTTATTTTTTGTTAATCCTTTAATTTTCATTGTAAAAACTGTTTTTTAATTGCAGTAGATAAAGGGTTAAAATAACTTCACATTTCAAACATCCCATGTAAAGATTTGTTTGGGATTTGAATGTCCTACTTATCAGGGTTCATAATTACCATGATATTTATCGAAATATTAAAAATGTCCAATATTTTGATACATATCCATTATTTTCAAATCAGTCAACTTGCTGCTGACTATTAATACATTCAAGCATAGCATATATTAAAAACTAAAACCTATTACACTTAATATGAAAATTCAATCAAATAATATTCTAAAAATTCATTTCTCTTCCACCTTCCTTTTTTTTTCTTTAGAACAAAATTGAAGATCAATTAATTGAAAGCAGATACAATTTGCTTTATAACACTTATAAAATGAAGAAAAAACTGTTGGATTCAACATCAGTATCAGGAAATCAGAAATTTATAAATCAAAATTTTAAATGCTACATTGTCTTATCTATCTATAGTCTTATCTGTCTATATAGTCTTATCTATCAGTTTACATTTGAATGGCTGTTCTAAATTAATTGTTTCACATAATTATTAGTTCTAAATTTAAAGATAAAAGCCTAAAAAAAAAAATCTTGGAAAAGGGATTTATTTATTTTTTTTTTTTGGCTAGAAAAGTCACTGCTAGAGACAAAAGTTCTTTATCTACAGAATGACATAGTATATAATAGTTGAAAATTTCATTTACATTTGCTTTGACTGAAAATTCTAAATTATCTGGCACAGTGATATTTTGAAAATTAATATTAAGATTATGAAAATATCGAAAATTTCAATATTTAAAAAATAAATATCAGATATATATCATGATATATATCCATTGATATATAAATCAACAAACCAAGCTACTACTTATTATTTTAATAGTTTAAACTCTGACTAAATTGTTTACAATTGCTATACATAGCAATTGATTATCTGATTGTCCACATCCAAAAATGTATTAATTTATCTGTCTTTGAACTGTGTTATTTATCTATGGTTGTTTAACTTCTATTTTGGATTTTCTGTTGTTGAAATGATTGTGCAAAATGTATTATACTTTTAACGTTTATTTGTTTTGAAAATCCTTTTTTGGTTAAAACTTTGTTTGATTTTCCATTAGTGAATTTTTTGTTTATCATTCTTTCTTCGTTTGAAATTTTTTGTTACTGAAGTACTTGAATTTTGAATGCAGAATTTTTAAATGTCTGGCATTCACTGTTTTGATATTTTTTGTGATTGATTAATCTTTTATTTTATCATTTTGAAATAAAATTGCTGTCATATCTTTTCAAAATTGCTGTGCATGGTGATTCACAATTTGGTTATTCACCTCTAATCTTTGTATTCATTTGTGGTATTTAACTTGTTTGTTTTGTTTTGTTTTGTTTTTCTGTTATGGAATTGAATGAGCTAAATATATTATATATTTTTTAAAACATTTATTGGCTTCAAAGTTCCTTGTTTTGTAAAAAATTTGATTTTCCATTTATAAGTTTTTCTGTTCATTTTTATATCTCTTATTTGTGCTGTTGCTTTTATTATTTTTTCTTTTTTGTTATGGAAGGTCTTCATTTTTGAATATTTCAACTTAAATACCAGATTGTTTATTTTTCTAATTGATTCTTATTTCTTTTTATGAATTTACTTTGCTGTGCAATCTGTTTTTTACTTTATTGAAATTTCATATTTATTCTCTCCCTTGTTATTAGTTTCATAGTTAAGCAGTACTGAGAAAGTGTATTTATAAAATGCATTTATTCCCATTTCAGTTTATCAATGAATTTTATGCTATAATATCTGAAAAGATAACGAAAGAACATGAAGAAATCTGTTCCTCTCAGTTCGAGATAGTGGGATGTGTATTACAAAATATCAAAGATGTTATTTTTATTGCTGAAGAAATCACTGAAAGATGCTGTAAACCAATCAAATCTGGAATGGATCTGGATTTGAATGGTTCTGAAACTAGACAGCATTCTTTAACAAACAACTTAATAGAGTCTTTTAATCAGGTACTAACTATTACAGTAAATAATTATCATTGTAGTCTGAATACTGCATGACTTTTAACTTCAGTTATTTATACATCATTAAATCAGCATGCTTTAGCGATAAATTTTCCCTTTTTATAAAAAAATTAAAGTCTATCTCCAATTTATATATTTCTTTTGCCGCTAAATGGTTTTAAGACTGGGAATGTATTTTTAAATGATGCCAAGAGTTATGTAAAAATTTTTAATTTATTTACTTTTAAGTTTGGTATTTGTGTCAATGTTTCTCATTATTTTCAATTTTAGTGTGTACATTTTTCATATGCTGGTATATATGAATATGATATTCATCATATTAAGGGAAGCACTTCACTTACTCATATTAATTTTACTTTTACATTTTATACTCATTTGTTATATGTAATTAAGTTTTATCCAAGTGTTTATCGATACTTTAATTCATGTGTTTGATTAAACTGTGTAAGGGTGAAATCACAAAATGTCAGATTTTAATCGTCTGCGATATTGAAAGTATCCATTGAAAACAGTTCAAAATTTCAAGAGGTAAATTTATTTTCTATTTGAGAATAAAGAATTTTCCATGTAATATTGCTAAATTTACTTAAATAATAAGTTATTTTTTATGCAATTATATGTCATTTCTTGGCATATGTATGCCAGGATAACAAAAATTTCATTCTAAATCTTTTTTTACATTAATGTTTTTTAGTTATGACATTTAAATTTTGTTTAAAGGAACATGTTTTCAATATAGTAGCTGAAATTCTATGTAATGTTCAGTTTATTTTGTCAATTTGTTGAAACGATGAAAATGACATAATAAAAGTCTACTCAATTTTTACAAAGATTTTAATCATATTATTTTCACAGAAATATCTAAAAGATCTTGCTGGTGGTTATGATTTTATTACTTCTGACTTGATCTATGCCAGAAATAAGAATAATTACTCTGCAGTGCCCTGTTTATACACAATAAAGAATTAAAATTTAGGTCAGGAAAATGACATTAATTTTCAGTGACAATCATATTTTAATCATGAAAAATTATTTATAAAATACTGAATTTGTTTCATTCCTCATATACATATATGTAAGTATTTTATGAGGTATAAGTATTAATTAGAAAAAAAAAAAAAAAAAAAACCTAAAAAGAGATATTTATACAGTATGTATATTATGTATTATGCATTAATACAGTATAGCAGAAAGTTCTTTACTTTGCACGTCACAGTATGACATGCCGGGCAAATGACAATCTGAAATTCTAAGTCTTTTAATTGCTTTATTTATGTTATTAGAAATGTAATGTCTTGTAAAAACTTTTCAAAGTATATTTTTATTAGAATTTATCAAAAGAAATTGCATTATATAACATTTAAAAGGAATTTTATTGTACAAATTGCAATTTCCATATTTTTTTTTATTCACCTGTAAGAAGTTCACACAAGTTAGCAGTGTCTAAGTGTTTTACTTCCCTGTAAAATTGTACTTTTCAGCTAAAAACCTCAATAACTCTTAAAATACTTGAATGGTTTCGATAAAATATTTTTAATAGTAGAGTATAAATACAAAGTCAAATGTGGCAAGTAATTTAAAAAAAAATAGTTAAAAAAATTTAGTTAGTTAAAAAAAATTAGTTAAAAAAAACTGAAAAATTACCATTGTTCTAAAATAAAAAGGTTTTAGTTGCATATAAACTCTGTGCCATCAGTTTTGAGTGTAATAAAGTGAATATGGATTCTAAATTCTACCATAATTGGTGGGGTAGTTTCCTAAGAAATGGGTCTTAAAAGCTCAAATGTTTCCCATTGGATAGTATTCAGTCTTGTATTTCCTTATAATGTATTAATGAAATTTATGGAGTATTCTGACCCCATACTGTAAATGTTTTATTGTGTTTCCCTGAAAACAAGATCTAGCATGATTTTCCAATATGCTTATAATATGATACTTAAAACAAGCCCTTTTCCAAAAATAAGTTTGTCTCATTTATTAAATAGTCAATATTTAAAATATCATCTTGAATTTAAAATTTTGATAAAGATAGCAGAATTAAATTTCTGTATTCATTTCACAATGAAAGACTGAGTATTCAGAATTTCATGCTGAATAAACAACCTTTCCTGAATTTTCCAAGCCAAAAAACATAAGTTTAAAATAAGTTTTTAATACAGCTCATATTCAAAAGAAAAATAATTTATCAAAGCTTTTTCAAGGTTACACTAAAAGCATTTCTTTATTTTAAAATGTATTCTGGCATCAGACAGCCATCAAAAAATTATTATTTTTAAGTTATAATCATATAATCAATAGATGTATTTTCAAAAGCTAACACATACCATAACTAAAGAGTAAACATATATAGTAAATTAATATAAGTGTGAATAAATAATAATAATAAAAAGCTATCATTAAAATTCACAAAAATGTTGAAAATATGTTTTTTTAAAAACACTAAAAGTAGAAACATCTCGAAGGGGGGGGGGGGGGAAACCTTTAATGCACTGAGTTTAAATTAAAATTGTGGTAAGTTTGAGTATGAAAGATTAATGAATTTAAATGGAAATTTTGTGAAATTAGCCAGCTATTGCCAAGTTAGTTGTTAGCTTCATACATGGAAACTTATTTTTGTCACCAAATCTGGTGATACTTTGTATAGTTGTCTAAAATTTGGTACCAATGTGGTAACCCTGCCATTAGTATATTTCACTGAATGTTCGTTGTTAAAGCTAATGCTGATTTCACCATAGGAAATCAAACATAACCATTGTACCCCTTACGGATCAAATTTTAAAAAACCAATCTCCAATAATGTATTGCCCTTAGAAATACATATATATTCCAAATTTTAAAGTTCTGAACCAACAGGAAGTGAATGAAAATAAATCGCAAGATTTGACTGCCACCCAGAAGCATAACTGTAAGAAAGCATGTAATAAGTACATCACTATTTCAACTGCACTACTCATAAGTTGCACCCAATTAAGTCTCAAATAAAAGCAAACTTGGAAGAAGAAAAAAAAATTCGTAAAAAATTCGTTATATAGAGAAATTCGATGTATAGAGAATGATGTTAAAAATCGTATTTAATGTGTGGAATTTGAACAAATATTATTTTTTGATCTTTTGAATTAAGAATTTGAAATATTTAAAAGTAAATATTAACATAACATTTTATTTCTTAATTATTTAAGCAGTTTCATAAAAGAGAACAGATATTTATTTGAAAGCTTAATGAAAATCAAATAAGGAAGACTTGCATTAATTTCAGACGAAGAAATTTGAGTTTTTTTGTTGTTTTGATTTTAAAATTGTTACGCTCTCAAAAAAAAAAAACTTAAATTTTAGCAAGGAATGAAAAATTGCAGTTAACATTTTCCTCCATTTGAAGGCCGCTCTTATGTGCCTCTTATTCTTCTCTTACATGTGTATCAATCCAATTGACTCTGTTTTGAAAAGGATGTAGAAAGGTGTGTGGGAGGTGGGATGAATTCGTTGGATTTAAAGAACAAGGAGAGAAGAAATATTAAAAAAAAAAAAAAAAACTCAGCACTGACGATAAATAAAAAATAAGTGATGGAAAATTGATTTCATATGATTTCAAAGCTTTTTAAAACTGAATAAATTAAGGCCAATTTATGAAAAAATTTGTTATATGGAGATAGATATTTCACTATATAGAGACTGTTTTTAATGTAATCATGCGAAAAGGGGACTGTTCCTACTAACAATTCGTTATATAGAGAAATTCGATGTATGGAGTTTCGTTATAGAGAGACTCGACTGTATATATGATATAGATGTCTCTTTGAGGTAATAGAACTTGGATAAAACTATTTTATGAAATTAATATAAAAAAAAAGATAATTTGTAAAATAAAAACAGCTTGTTGATTTCAAGATTGATAGTTTCTAAACAAGTTTTCTGTGGCCTGCTTTTTTTCAAAACCGCAATAAAATATAAGTATTTATTCTAATTTCACTTGATAAATATAGATTTAATAAAGTTATATAAATTTTTTTGTGGTGAGTGGTTTAGTTGAAAAGATACATTGAGTTAACACATAAAACATCTCAGTAGTTTTCCCCCTTTTTATTGTATTTATGAGGATTTAAAAAAGATCTTATTTGCAATTGAATGGTGCATTTTGCTTGGGTAACATAGTTTCATGGCAGCACAGTTCCATTGAATGATGCAGTTTGCTTGTGTTTTATTGGACACACTTAGTGCAGAGCTCCTATCTGTGGATATTCTATTTCAAGGCCTTTTGTATGGAAGAATAAACAAAAAAAAAAAAAAAAAAAAAAAAAAAAAAGACGTGTTCTATGATTGTGTAAATAAAATTATCCCTTTAAATCATAGCAGCTAAAGGTCTCAAACTTCTTCCAATATCCAATGGTCCAAAAGTATTCAGTGTTTGGCATAAAATTGGTCTCTGATTGTTACATTGCTCACATAAATTAAATGGCCAATTCATTAATGTATAACCAATTTTAATTATATCACAGTTTTGGAATATGCTTTCTTTCTCTTTTGTTTGTTCTGATAAGTTTATTTTTATTCTTTTTAATTTGAGAGTAAAAATATTTCTTTTCAACATTATCATTTTCACATTTTAATAGATTCTGGAACTGTTATCATGATAGCACCATTGTAATAGTTAGAAAATCAGAGATTAATGTGTATATATTTTCACTGCATGCATTCTAATAAAATCATAGGATTTTTTTGTAATGTGAAATGTTTTGAGCATTGTTTAATTTTTTTTTTGTTATCAAATTTTTTTTGTTCAAGTTCGCATTTTTTTATGCCTTAAAATTTGTAAAAAAAGAAAAAAAAAAATATTACATTATAACTGAAAAACTTTACCGATCTAACGACAATAAATCATTGTATTTGTAGCAAATAGTTATAAGAAAATTCTCAACAATATTAATAAAAGTTATACTGTTTGTGGAGTTTACATCGATAGTTCCATTCCTTTTCTAGCTGACATCCAGTAGAAATGAATACAAAGATGATATGAAGCACAGAAAAGAGCTGCCTTATGGTCTTTCTGAAATAGTCGATGTTGTGTCTACTGTATCAGACATAGAGGATGCGGCAGATGCTTTATTGAGCCTGAGAGATACTGTAGAGGTTGTTTCAGCTATGAAAGATGCTGCTGAAGTCATCTCTGATATGAAAGATGCTACTGAAGTTCTTTCGGACATGAAAGACACTACAGAGGTGGTTTGTGCCTTGAAATCCATAACGGAAACTGTGTTGGACATGAAAGATGTCATCACATCCTCACAAGATATGAAAGACGTCATTTCTTTTGCTGAAGACTTAAGGGATGTGACATTAATTACAGAAAAGTTAGAAAATGAAATCTCAAACAGCAAGTCTTCAATTTGCGCTGTATCATTTTTAATGAATGAACTTGTAGAAAAAGTATCAAAAGAAAAATACAGTGAATCTGAGGCTACCAGAGTTATGAATAATTTGATTTCTAATATCCAGATGGTGAGTTAATAATTTTTCTTTTTTTTATTTGTATGGATCTATGACTAATCAAAGTGCTTAAAATGTTTTTGTCGTATGAATGTATAGTGTTTTTTATTTATTACAGTATTAAATCCTGTCATTTACTTTTTTTTTTTTTTTTTTTTTAGAATTAAACAATATGTATGTATATATATATCTATATATATATATATATGTGTGTGTGTGTATTAAATATATGTATGTGTGAATTGTTATGATTGATATTATTCATACCTTTAATAATTTTTTTATTATTATTATTTTTAAAAAATGATGCTATTTAAAAAGAAATCTGTTAGCATTAAAGTGTTTAAATATTAATTTAAAAATCATGAATTGATTTTTTTAAAAATAACTTATTTATTTAATGAAATTATTAACTCTTTTATGCATTATATCCATTCTTTATCAATTAATAAAATAGGGTATATTTTTTATAGAGTAATCAATATTATGTTAATGATATTAATAAAATATTGTTACTCTATTAATATCATTAATTACTTTTGCTGATTGATATTAATAGAGTAATTAATGATATTACTCTATTAATATCAATTAATAGAATAAAGCATTACATATTAAGAATGTAAATTATTGTAAGTATGTGACTTTTTTCATAGTTATAAGCAAGATTGTCATAGTTGTACACATAGTGTTATTGTAATATAACCTTCCCCCCACCTTCCCTTTTTATGTATATATTTTTTTTAACATAGTAGAATATTTTATATATATATAAATCTGGTAGATTATCCATATATTGTTAAAATTAATGATTTACATTATAAGTGTTTTAAGAACTATACTATTGATGAAGGCAGATATTAAAATAGGAATACTTCAAAAGAAATATTTCATTAAAATAAAGTTGTTTAGCAAGAATGCTTTTTATTAAATTACTGGCTTGGTTATAGCTGAGTTTCAACAAAATAGTTTCAGGAGGATGCTGCAACCTGTCTGCTCTTAAGCTCACAAAAATAGCTCCCTTCTAGTCTGCAGTTTAAAAAAAGTATCCTTATTCCTTTTTGTATTAAAAAATTTACTTGCATAGTAAAAATTAATTTACTGTTGTCTTTTAAAGAGACCCTGGCTATTAAATATTAAAAGAAATTCTAAAAATTAAAAGAATGTTTTTAAAAATAAAAAAGTGCCTTTAAAAATCCCAAAATATGCCCTTTTTCTATAAAGAGCATTTTGCCCCTTTTTAAATCTGGGGTAAACTCTGGTTATGTAAAAGTTGCCTTTTTCTCTTTTTGGATATAAAGGATATTTAAGACTATAAAAGCCTCAAAAGAGCATTACAGAACTCTTTATTTATTTATTTATTAATCTTTTTTCTCCCTTAAGCATGTTACAAAGTATTTATTTTTTATCTCCCCTCTTCCTAAGCTGCTGTCCTATAATTTTCCGTTAATTTCTAGTGATAAAAAATTGTTGCAGTTTTGCAGCTGCAGAATCTGAAATAGAAATATGTACATCATATTTTAAATCAATCTGCTAAGCAAAATTTTAATAATTCTATTCATGAATATATTGCTCTGATTTTATGTAACTGTTTATACTTTTTTTTTATATTTGATTATTATTTTATTCTCAATAAAATTTTTTGATTTATTTATTTATTTTATTTTTTTAACAGGCAATTAAATCTATTAATAATGGAAATGAGAAATCAACTCAAAATTTTACTGGTGATCTTGACACTGCAAATAAAAACTCCGTTCACACTTCTGATGTGACCGAAATGAAAGAAAATGTTATTAAGCGTGATAATACTGTGTCTGAGAATTTTGATTATCAACTACATGAATTGCCTGATGAAATGGACGAACAGATGTTGTCAGCTGACAGCGAAAGTTCCAGTTCTGATATTGATTCTGATGATGAAATGGAAGTAGATAATTCTTATATGTTTGACCAAGATTCTAATTTATCTGAGGATTCAATATTATCTGAGAGGTCTTTAGATTCAGCTGCTTCCATTTATTCATTTTCATCAGAATCTGATGTGTCTGTGGATTCAGAACAAGAAATAGATGATCTTGTGTCCAGCAATCAAAATAATGTTGTTAATGCTGTAAAAGTACCTTCAAGATTATCTCCAAAATTGACTGATTTAACGTTTGAAGGCAAAATTGTTTCTAGTTCACAAAATTTAATTGTAGAAAATAATTCGGAAGGTCTGACAGCTAATGTTTCAGACTCTACCAAACCTTCTGATAGTTCTGTAGATTTGACAGCAAATGTTTTAGAATCTACTAAATTTTCTGATGGTTCTGAAGGTCTTGCAGAAAATGTTTCAGATTCTACTAAACCTTCCGATATTTCTGAGGGTCTAACAGCAGGTATTTCAGACTCTACTAAATCTTCAGATATTTCTGAGGGTCTAACAGCAAGTGTTTCAGACTCTACTAAATCTTCTAACATTTCTGAGGGTCTAACAGCAAGTGTTTCAGACTCTACTAAATCTTCTAACATTTCTGAGGGTCTAACAGCAAGTATTTCAGACTCTGCTAAACCTTCTGATAGTCCTGAAGGTCTAGCTGCAAATATTTCAGACTCTATTAGCCCTTCTGCTAGTTCTGAAGTTATAACAGAAATCATTTCAGATTCTATTAAACCTTCTGATATTTCTGAAAGTAGAACAGGAATTGTTTCAAACTCTACTAAACCTGCTGATAGTTCTGAAGGTCCAACAGCAGATGTTTCAGACTCTACTAAACCTTCCACAGACTGTAATGTAGCAACTCCTACACAAGAAAGCAATTTAAGTGTAGTTACTGATTCAAATGTGCCTGATTCTCAAAACATTGTGCTTCCAGAGGACAAACCAGTTTTTGAAGCAGTAACTAAAACATCAAATTCAAGTGCATCAGAAGTAGAGCTTGTGCCCCTGGATTCTGAAATTACTACTCAAATTACTGATCAGGTTGAACCAAAAACAGCTATTTCAAGTGATGCTACATCAGTGGATTCTTCAAATATACCCGATAGTTTGGACGCTAGTAATGCTGCAATGTCAGAAATGCCTTGTGATAATAGCACTTGCAATGCAGAAACTGCTGAAATGTCAGTAGATTCTAGTACTGAAACTTGCTTAGAAATGACTGAAAATGCTGTTAATGACACAGATGTTGAATGCTTGAGGGAAAATTTGCCTGATAATTTGGACAGTACTGTTCGTCCTGATACTGTAGAAAATATTTCCAAATCAAGTGAAATTGCAGAACTAGGTATTGTAAATAATGAACAGAGTGTAAATAATGAAACTAATTGCACATCCACAGAAGTAGAACCTTGTATAGTAAGTAAAAAGAGAAATCCTGAACCCTTTACTTCTTATGAAGATGTGATATCTAAATATGGAATAGTTTTTAAAGATATGAATACAGTGAGTATTTTTTCCTGTCATTTTCTTTAATTTTAAAAGCTAATTATAATTATTTATTTATGTGTTTAACTGCTTTTTATATGAATCTATTTTGTATTTCTACATTATTTTAAAGTATTTCCATTAAACTTCATTCAAATGGATTTGTGATATTTTAAAGTATTTCCATTAAACTTCATTCAAATGGATTTGTGAATGTGAAACCATTTTTTTAAGTTATGTTTATTGCAAACAACTTGAAAATTTTTGAAATTAATTTATTTAATGCTATAAAGTAAAGAAAAATGAGTAACTGTGTTTATTTTTCAATTTGCATTGTAGTAGAACTAGAACATCAATTATCCAGGTGATAAATTATCCATAAATATCTGAAACTAGTGTTCATTCTAGGCCATTTTTGAAGGGTGCAGCACCCTGCCCTTTTTCAAATTTACAAAATGCACCACTGGTTTTATCCAGATATTTTAAATAAATATTTCTTTTATTCCTTAGTGTTTCTAAATTTGTGTGCCCAAAAATGATAGATTTTTTTCATTTCTTTGAGAAAAATAACATAAAACTATTGAATCATGCTTTAATTTAATTGTATTTTTAATTTTTATATCATAAAATCATTCGATATTAATGTTACTTGATTTATCATATTTAAAAATTATGTGTTTCATTGCTTTCTTTTTTCCCCTTCTAAAGGCAATAACAATTTTTTTCTAGAAAAGGTGCCCTTTTCTGCTGCAGTAGTGCCTTTTGTAGTGAATAGCACCATGCCCTTTTTATTTCTAGAATGAATACTACTGAAACGTTATTAAAATTTTAAGGTAAATATTAATTAGCTGCCAGAAAATGTACGAATTCAATGTAAGATAGTCTTTGTAAAATTTGAAATGTACGTTTGTGCTTTTTCTCCATTTCAAACATATTACAGGATCAGGTATAAAAAATTTAGGTATGGAAATTTTGCATAATCGAGCTTGTCAGTTTGCTTTCTCAAATATTTTTATCAAAGGGCCTAGTCACCTGAAAAACTCGGAGAAATTTACCATTCTTCAGAAAATTTAGGAAATATGAGAAAGAATTATAAAAATTTGAAGCTTTCAAGAAAAAAAAAAGTTGGAATAAACTTATTATTAAATTAAAATTTTTTAATTGCAGTGTCAGGAAAATAAAATTTTGCTTTTTTTAAGTACTGTAAATAGCATTTCAACTTGTAAAAATAATTTTGTCAACCCCATTTCAATTTCTCCCATTAACTCTGGGATTTTTAAGTTCAACTTCAATGAAACTTTCTATTGAATTTTGTAGGATTGATTAAATGTTTCAATTTGTTTACTTATCGTGGTATTATGGGTACTTTTAAGTAAGTTTTTATTTAATAATCTATGTGAAAAAGAAATCTAATTAATTGCAGTTGGTTTTCTTCTTAACAGTTTCCAACATAGTTGAAAGTGTTTATGACTTTAATTTGTCTGTCCGTGCTCTTAATCTCATTAATATATGTGGATTGCCATACAGTTTTCATGTATACTTTTATTACTATAAAGTTTTCGCTGAAAATAAATTGTGTTGCATTTTTAGTTTGCACAAAAGAGTTTGTTAAATTAATGATCTACTTGGAAGAAATCATTTTAAAAATGCCAGGATATTTCAAACTTAATGACATTGATATGCATCACTAAAATAAACTATAACATGCTTTCTGTGGAGTGTCATATAAAAAAATTTCTTTATATTATCTATAGAAAATTGCGTTTCATTTTAATGATGTTATGATAGTTCAAACATAATTAAATTTATATGGATCACTGTGATATAATACGTTTTCTATAGATAGTACAGGATTCCTACAAGTCAAGGAAAAGTCAAGAAATTCAAAAATTTAGGCAACTAGTCAATGAAATGTCAGGGAAGTATTTTTAAATATTTGAAATGGTTAAAGAAAAGTCAATTTTTTGTATTTTTCACCAGAATCTTAGTTATCATCACTAGTGAAGAAATTTCGAATTAATTATCCATCCAATCAAAAGTCTTTATATAAAATTTATGAAAACTATATAACAATAGCATAGTAAGAAAATTAATTAAAAATTGGAAGTTCATGTTGCACATACTTTTTTTTTTTTTTTTAGCATTTATCCAGATTAAAGTTGTTTATGAAAGTTTTTACAACAGCATATAAGACGAATTTTTATTCAGAAAGATCATAGAATTTTTTTTTTTTAAGTCAGGAATTTTTTTTTGCCAGGATTGTGTAGAAACCCTATATGTAGATTGCACTAGAAAAATTGGTTACAAGGTGACAATAATTGATGGAAGTGCGTTTTCAGTTGTGGTATGTATTTTTAATTTAAAGTAATATTCGATGTATTACTTCCTGTAATTCTATATTTATTACTGCATGAAAGAAATTGCACTTCTAAATATAGGCAGAAGTTGGAAAAAATGAATTTTTTACTGTGTTATGTGTTTTTTAAATTGTTTATTTGGAGATCTGATTCCATTGTATGAAAAATTGAAGTTTCTTTTAAATATTTTGATCATGTTGGAAAGTATTTGGTAATTTATCCTGGGTGCATAATTTTTATTCTTATTAATAATTAAAGATCATGTGTAAAACTATACATATTCTGGGATAGGGGTTATTTAATTCATTTATATATTTTATAATGATAATATTCTGACATTACAGATAATTATTTCCTTGTGTTTCATTTCAGGCCAAATTTGACAAGATAGAGCAGGGAAGTTATAAAGATTTAGATGAATACTATCTTAATAGGTATAATCTGACTGCTATTAAAACAGTAAGTTGAAGTTTAATTTTCTTTTTCAAATTTTTTTTTTCAATTTTAAATATATATATTTTTAAAGATTAAATGAAGGATCACTTACCCTTACTGCATGAAAAGCCTTTACAGATTTGTAATTTCCTTTTCCGAAGAAACTTTGTTTTCCTTAAACTGTATAATAAATATAATTTGTGTTAACATGCAAAAAAAAAGAATAAATTGAAAAGTATCCCCCATTTTGAGAAAATATTTATTTTTAGTACAGGCTTCCTATATGACTGTAAAACGGGGAATTGTCAGAAAGAACATGACAAGTCTTCAGGAAAAATCTTGTAAAAGTCAGGGAAAATTAAAATTTTATTCAAAAATTCAGTTTTTTGTGCACTTTGATGTGTTGATTTCTTTTGAGTTCTGAGGTCATCTACAAAAAACTTAAATATTTTCACTTGCAAGTAGAATCCTCACTTAATTCACATTTTTAACATAAAGTTATTTTAGCTGTTTGAATTTGCCAAGATATCATGAATATTTAAATTGCCAAGAAAAAAAAAATATATATATATATATATGAGGCAAGCAAAAAAGAAAAGCTAGCTGAAATTAAAATGTTTAAAGACAAAAATTGAAACTTACACAACAAACTGCTTTTGAAACAAAACAAATAAATATGACTGCAAAATTGTCTACAAAATTTTTTTAATATGTGTAAATTTAGTTATAGAAGTAAAAAAATACTTTGAATCCATCTGAGTTTGCTGTATAAGTTATATGTAGAATTCTAATTTGTATTTCTAAATATATTGTGAATTGTGGGAAATACAGCCTGAAAAATCTGAAAAAATCCAGGAATTTTGTTATTCAAATTTAGTATGAACCCTGTAGTATCTTGCCTGTGTTTTTCATTTCCTGTAAATAGCCAAAATTAGTTGAAGAAAATAATATTTTTAACAGAATTTGTTTAAAGAAAATTCTAGTTAACCTGAGATTTATATGCATTTTTTGTTTTTTCAATTTACAAATGTATAAACTTTCACATAGATCTCGAGGCCTAAGACAAAAAATGATCCCAAGCATAAGCTTGGCAGAACTTGTCTGATTTCTAGATGTTAGATATTAAAATGGTCAATAATTTTTTTTTTAAATCTGTTTGAGATAGATATCATCTGAATAGTTATACAAAAGAAAATATTAATGTATGTTCTTTTAATTGCAGTTATATTTTATTTTTCTGTGAAACTCTAATGAGCTTTTTATATTTGTTTACAAAAATTATTTTATTTATTTTTGACAGGTTTCTTGGAATCCCAATCGTGGTTCACATCATTGGCTTTTAAGTGCCGGACAGTCAGGTATTGCGCGGTTGTCATATATATCAGACATATTACAACCAGCTAATTCTGATAAAAAATCTAAATAATTCTGTATGTGATATTTCATTGCATCATGCCATTCTATTTCATCTGTTTCATTTGAGCATCAGACTTACAGAGATACGTTTTGTATGTTATCTCCTTCATGGTTCCTTTATCTGAAATTGTTGAATGATTGACTTTTGTACATGAGTGTAAAAGTTTCATAGAATAAGTGAATTTGGGGGTTTTATGAATAATAGTTATGTTATTGTTTGTTGAAATTAAGTTTGAATTTCTATTCTTTGCATGCATCATTTTAAAATTCTGTATCAGATGTGAAAGAAAATTTGTTGATATATTTAAAATAATACAATTGTTATTAGTTTTATTTATTTGTAATTAATTTTAATATAGTAGATTCCCTCAAATACGCATAGCTTGGGATCAGAGGTTGTGTGGATTTTAAAATTTTTCAGATTTCTAGTCACAGTTATGTGTATTTGTTTTAATGCATGATTAAAATATTAAAAGTAGAGATCTTGTAAATAATTAATAATGCCTATTGAAATATGCATAAGAAAGATAAGAATTTTTTTCAATACATCAGTGAATTTTGCTTCATAAAAGTACATTATTAATTTATATTGAAATCATAAAATAATGGAGTTTTATTTCATAATTAGCTAAACTTAATAACAAAAAGGAGATTGATACATAAATGTATTTGGTGAAAAAATTGTGATCAACACTGATATCATGAATTTTTCCAGAAATAAATTTATACTTAATTCATGATAAAGCATGTATTCAATCATATTACTAGAGTTAGTACTAGAATTAGTTACTTAATACATATTAGAATGTGTACATAATGATATAAATTTTTTTTTTTAAATCTTGAATTTCGCTCCTACATTTTAATTGAAATTTCTTTGTTTACATCTTCAATGATGTGCAAATTTTAAGCATTTGTTGATTTTAGGGTTGCAGATTTGAGGGAGTCTACTGTAAATATAAAACGTTATTTATTTATGCTCATTTGTTAATTTCATATCAGTTTAATTTTATATTCATAAGTATTACACTGATGACCAAACTTCTGGATCACACAGGAGGATATGAAGATAATAGCAAACATGGAAATAACATGCTGATATAAACTTGAAAACTAAAGTTAATTTTAACAAAGAGTAGCATAATTGTTAAATAATAATTGATAAATACATTATATTACAAATGTTAAATATACCACTATGTCATATTAAGAAAGTGCTAAGGTGAAGTTTCATATTTTGTTATTTTTCATTTAAATATACATTATTCATGCAAAATGTTATTGAAAGTTGTAATATGTGTGTGCATGACTGCTTGTTTTTGACAGTTTATTTATCAAATGAGAATTCTAAAACATTGTTACAATTTTAGGTAAAAGTTTGTTTAATAATTTTTCATAGTACATTGTGTTGTTAAGGACCAAATACTCATGAATATCACTGTAGTTCTATCTTTTTAACCCTAGACGTTTTCAGTGTAAAATAATATGTTACATTTGAGACCATGAAGATGCGATGTTCAAGTCCATAAAAAAAAAATTATACTTATGTTGAATTTTTGTTGAATATTTGCATATATATCTTTTTCCAATCTATTTTTCATTTTTCATTTTGGTTTTTGATATTTGTGTTTCCTTCAATCGCATTTTATTTATTTATAACATTAGATAATGATAACAAAAACTTGAATTTTTATTTAACTAACTGAATCTATTTCTGACCTCAATCAAGAAAGACATAGAAGTTCAAAATCCTTTTATCTTTTCTTTTTTTTAATCTGAAATCTTAAATTTTCAGCTCTGATTTTTTAGATTTCTGTAATTTCTGTATCATAAATGTCAATGACTTTAGTACATGTGAATATATAATTGAAAGAAAAATGTAAACATGTTCTTTTTATTTTCTAAATATTTAACTATTTGACATAATAAATTATCATTCTTAAATTGATAAAAATAATTTATTTTGAAAAACTTCCCTTTGCTTGTTCTTTAATATTATAAACTATTGAGATTAATCAATAAGGCTATAGTAAATTATATTCATCTTATTTCAACTTTTATTGAACATTGTCTTTTTACTATTTTTTCGTTGACAGTGTACTAAGGCTATCAACATCATAGCTTTGAAGATTCTCATTACCTCATTCTGAGAATAGATTTTGCAGTTAAGCATTTATTCAACTGGTCTGTAGCAGCATATTTGCTTGTCAGACAAAATGTTAGTTCCTGAATAAGAAAGACATTATTTTAATATTTCTACATTTTCCCTTTATTTTGACGTAATATATATATATTTATATAGACTTTTCTGAAATTTATTTATTTTGAATGAAGTTATATGTTATCTGCATGAGCAGTTTTTGTGTAACTGTTTTATTTAGATTATAATACTGTTTTTGCATTAAGGTATTACATATCAATCTGGGTTACATAATTCTGGGTATGTTTGTTTTTGAGTCTTTTATTCTAAAAACGATTTTGAGAGACTAGAAATAGTCATATTTAGCATTTTTTAAAATTATTATTATTTACATATTTTTTATTTTTCAGAAATTTAAGCTTTATTTAGTTTTTAATACCTTCTGATATTTTTCATTCTTTATTTAACAAACACATCACTTTATTGAAACTTATATTTGTGCTTTGTAAACATAAATATTGCTTTTGAGATTTTTATTTGATATTATTAGTCAAACAATTAAAGAAAAAAAAATAAACCCTTGAAAAATTTTAAAAATCAAATTTATGCTGTAAAAATTGCTCATTTTTTATCATCGTGATGATGATTAAATAAATATACATGTAAGCATACTTAATTGCTAATAAATTAAACATTTAGCTTTGAAATCTATTAATAATCATTTAATTTATTTTTCCTTTATTTGCACCAAACAACGAATGTGTATTTTAAGCTTTTACATCTTATTTAGTCAACTTTTTTGCCCCATTTTTATGCGAATTTTCCATGCGAATTTAAAAATACTAGCATAAATCATTTGCGAATTGAAATAACGATTAAAATGAAGGAATTTAAATTTCATTAACAATCATCTAAATATATAATGCAGTGTAACTTCAAAGATCTGGCATTCAGAAATTGGGCAACTTCAAAAATTTGGCTTCAAATTCATCTTTTCACTTCTTTCTTTACACTTATGAAAGAAAAAGAACAGCACGATGAACATATATATATATATATATTGTACGTGTGTTGAACATATATATTTTTCTTCTCTGGAGTTTTTATTTATTTATTTATCAAAGCTTGTACAAAGTCTTTTTGAAAATCGAAGAATGCTGTTTCTAAAATAAAGCATTTAAATTTGTCTGTAGCAGAAATAAATTTAGAAGAAAGTTAGAAAGGTTTTGTGAAACTGTTGTGTGCTGAGTATGGAATTAGATCGTCAATAATTTATGACATTAAAAACAGAAGTTAAAAACAAAAAAAGTGACATCTTAAAGATTTAAAAAGAAAACAAATGCTCATTAAGGGAAAATTTTCATTGTTCATTAGAATTTTTTGTAACGGAAAATTTCAATAAAAGTAATATTTTTTCATTATTTAGTTTTTTATCACATAATTATCACTTTTTTATGAATTAAATTGACTAAAGACACTGTTAAACAATCGGAGATACATTTGATATTTTTTCAGAAATCCAGAATTCTCAAATATCCGGCTTAGTCTCGATTCTGATAATGCTAGATCATTGAGATTATACTGCATATATAAAGTGTACTTTGAATTATAAACCTGGATTTATTATTAAAAATTGCTATACATTATATGTTTTATAAAGAAAATCAACATTTCTTTTTAAAAAAAATCATAAAAAATATTGAGGTAATTAAATCCTGAAAATTTTAAGCATTTTAAAAAGCTACAATATCGTCCAAATATATTAAACAAAAAGAAAAAGTGTTTGTTGTTTAGAAAAACATTTTTAAGTCATGAAAACATCATAAAGGTTCATTTGTGAATTAATGAATGTTAAATTTCTTATAAGTGGTATACTTTGAACACCTATGTTTTTTACCCTTTGGAGACAAGTATCACATATGTTCCAATAAGGTGCACAGAATCTTTAATTATTCCCACCAGTTATTTTTTATTGTAAATTTTGCTTTATTTAATCAAGGCATTTTCATGACTCAAACAAGCAAAAAAAAAAAAAAAAAAAAAAAAAAAAAAAAACTGTTAGGAAAAATTAGTGATAAAAGATTAAAAACTCTAAATGGCACTCATCAAAGGGGTTAAATGTGTGTCGTATATTGCTTTTAAATATATTTTATTTCATAGAGTTGGTCTTTTTAGCATGCCAAAAATAGTTATCTTAATAATAGGCATTGTATTTATATTTGGTTTTTTTTAATGACTTGTGTGTTCATTGAAATTATTATTTATATTATCCATCAACTTTTTATTATGTAGATCTTGCAATAACAGAAAATAATATTTTTGTAACTAATGAATAATTTTTTTTTTTTAAGTCGCATGACTTTATTGATAGGTTAATTTTATATAACTATAATAATATCTTATATCACTGCAATCAAATGAGTGTTTTTCTCCAAAAATTTTTTTTATCTATGAATAATATTTTTTAGATAATTTTAATTATTTACATCTGCTAGGATTTTCCTAATGGGCATCTTTATTTATTTTATTCCATTATTAAATTTTGTAAACATTTCGATTAATCTCAGTTTGTTTAGCCAAAAAATCCTTTTCTATTAATAAATGCATTATGCATTTTAATTGTGTTGTCTTATTATTTAATTAATTACTAGATGCAATATTGGTTTTAAGTTATTTTTGTTTAATAATTTTTCTGTTTTTTACTTCTATGCAGTATTAGTTTTAATCTTTTCTCACGCCCCTGCCTCTATGGTATATTTTCAATAGTGTATTAAAACCTATTAAAAACATAGCTATTAATCAAAACATTCAACCACTTAGTGTTGTAAATAATAATAAAAATTGTAAATTCCGCTCAGTAATAAAGATGTTTGTAAATAACAATAATTTCAATTTCAAATATTATCTCATCAAAATAAAATATTTTCATATCACAATTTGTAAGTATCTGTAACAAGTGTGAAATATTTTAAATCAAATGCCCTATTCTAACATTACCCAGTGCTTCAGTTATGCAAGTAGGCTGTATATTTTGTTGTAACACTCTGTATATATGTATAATTTAGCTATGCAGTGCATTAAAAGTTGCTTGGATTTGTAGAGCATCCTTACTCCACATGTGAATACATTAACTTTGTGTTTGAACAGGGAAAGGAGAAATCCCATTCTATGCCTTGAATATGTATAGTTAAGTGACATTTGTACAGAATGATGTACATACATGTAAATAAGATTCATGAGATTTATAAGCTTTTAATATAGTGCAATGTAAAGTTGTGTGTTCAATTGTTAAATTTCATATTCTTAATCGGATCACAAATAAAGATTTTGAATTATAGTTCTAGTCTCTGCTTTCTTATATTTTTCAATACTTTGTAATATATAAATTTTAACTTATGCATGATAATTTCACATTTGTTTGTATTGAACTTTCTGTCAGTTACAACAGCTTGACAGGCACAATTATTTCCATTTTCTTTTTCACTAGAGCGCACAAAGTTATTTATTTTGAATATGAAGGTCACTGATTTCTTTAAGAGCATTAGAATTGTATCAATTAATTGCTAATGGAGATTTTCTGACATGTGCATCATGCCCAAACTTGGAAGACCCATAATTGCATCTGACAGACGATTAAAATAAATAAATAAAGCATATTCTGTGCATATTTCATTTTTATTTCTGTATCAGTTATAAGCATCATATGAAATTCAATAAAGCTTGCATTGTGAAATACAGCTAAACCAGTTTTTTCAGCGAATTAGTTTTTATATTTGTTAAAAATCTAATCTCAATTACATGAATCTGAAATTGGCATTATATTCAAGTTCCTGTTTAGAGACGTGAATTTTAACAAGATCTCTTTAATGAGCAAGTGTGTATAACTGCATTAAATTTAAAAGTATAAATTTATGTGCATGAATATTTATTTTTTTATATAAAATTATGGTAGCTAAACAGTTCATTTTTAGAGGATTCCAGCTATGTTCTGATAGTCATGTGTGGTTCCCAGCATTATGGAAAATCAGGGATTTTCAAAGTAGTCATGGAAAATCAGGGAAATTTCAAAATATATTGGAAAAGTCAGGGAATTTACAAATATTTCTAAAAAGTCATTGAAAAATCTTAGAAAACAATTGGGAAATGATGCAAAATTCATCAAATAATCTCAGGGGAAGAAAAATCCCAAAATTCATCAAACAACCACGCCCCCTCCCCTCGCTCAAAAAAAAAAAAAAAAAAAAAAAAAAAAAAAAATGTGAAATTTGAAGAATGATTGAAGAAAAATGACTACTTTTGACAGAGGATTGCAAATATAAATAGCATGTTTTGTTGTATGTCCATTTGGCCAGAGAATGTTTTTAAAATTTGGTCATGGAAAGTCAGGAGATTTGCCAGTCATGTTTTGCTGGAAGCACTTTTTTCTGAAAGGGCTTTTTTTTAAAGCAAAGAATTTCATCCTGTTTTAAAGTGAAAAAATTTGTAAATATCCCATTATAGTACCTATACTTTTTCTAAACAAAACCATGTGCAGAGCAGTTTTTGGGTTATTCCAAAAATAAAGCACCCTTTGGTGTCCCAACACTTTGTATTGCTATATTTTCTAAAATTTTGTTTCAAAATTAAATTTAAATATTGGAAAATATATTTTAAAGATATTTTTCTTTAATGCAATTTTTAAATTTAAGATAAATTCGATTTATTATTATTCAAATAACTTTCATAATAACTGTGTCTTGTAAAAAGCCATGTCCCAAGAACAATTTTTACTTTTTAAACCCTATTTTTTTTTACTATATGTATCGTTTAAGTTATCTTTCAGGATATTTTTTATGTCTTTGTAGTCTTTATATTATCCCTATATACTTTAAATATTTTTGTAAATATTTTTCTTCATTTTATCAGAAAAATTCATGTGTCCCTTAATTTTTGTCCCCTGTGTTACCGCCACTTTTTTCTTCCTATTAAAATATGAATTTGCAAGCTAAATGTTGTTAACAGCAGTCATTCATGTACTTTTAGAGTTAGCATTCATCCTTGGTAGTCATTTTCCTCATTTGTTAAATTTTGAAGAATATTATCTAAGTAAAGGTGATTTTTGAAGGTGGGTGTGTTTTTTGTGTGTCCCCTGTGTTACTATTGATTTATTTCGATTAATTATTAATTTTCTAGTTTATTGGCATTTAAATTGTAAGTCTTAGTTAAAAGAAAATATTCCATCTAACTTTACATTGTTTCTATGAAAATAGTAATACATAGATGATAATTTATTTCATTTTGTCTCCTGTGTTACTAGTCCCCTGTGTTACCATGATATTGGTTGATATGTTGTTAAGAGACAAAAAACCCAAGTTTAGAAATGAAATGCAACAGAATATCCTGTTTTTTAATGCATTTGTTGGTCTGTATCAGAAATACATTTTTAATTAAGACATAAGTACACTTTTAAAATTGTTACTTTTTTTATGTTCAATTAGGATGTCCCCTTTGTTACTTTATTGTCCCCTATGTTACTGACATTTCCTTTATCAGAACAAAAGCGAAAAAACTTTCTTATGAATCAGTTTTATAATATGCACTGGCTAATATGTATAAATAAGTGTTACTATAATTTTATTATATTAGAGTAATTTTTACCAAGTTATATAAAGTTTTATACAGGGAGAATGAAAAAAAGGTAACACGGGGGACATAATATGCCTATATCATGAAAAAATATATACATAAACAAAAAACTATATGGCACTGAATAAGAGCATTTATATCAAAGTGTTAATATTGTAAAAGGAATTCTCTATTTTAATAAGAAAAAATGAGAAGATTATTTAAAGAATGGTAACACAGGGGACATTTTTCAGCTAACGTGTCTGTGTTTCTAAGTGTAGTGATAAATATTTTTAAAAAAGTGTGCTGCTGATATTCAATTTCTACTCTTGAATATGTATACAACCCTCTCAATGATATTTTAATTTCATTTTAAATGAAAAAAATTTTGAAAAAAAATTTCTCAAAAGGGACCTTTATTTTTGGAATGACCCTTTTAGCTCACAGGCTATCATAGCCTGAGAGCTTATGTGCCCGTCCGTTCTGTATGTATGTGCATTCGTGCGTAACGCGATAACTCATGATAAAAATATCCGATCCACTTGAAATTTCGTATGTAGGTATATCCTGACAAGGCGCTTTCCTGATTAGTTTTTGGAGTTCATTCGATATGTATAAGAGGGGGGACGGGGGGCTCATGCCCCCCGTTAGTTTATATAAATGGGATTTTCATGCAGAATTAAGTATTCGTTCAAAATTTAGATTAGGATCATTCTGATGAGGCGATTCCATGACTGTTATTAAGTGTTCATTGAATAAGTATAAATAGGGGGAACAGGGGTTCTAATGCCCCCCCCCCCTTAATTTATATAAATGGGTTTTTCAAGCAGAATTTTCAGATTTCGTTCAAATCTCTGAATAGTTTTGGAAGTTTAATGGTTAAGTATAAAAGAGGGGGATAACTCCTTTTAAATTATATAAATGCTAAATGGGTTTTTATTAAGAATTATCTCATTTGCTCTGAATTTTGGATATGGATTTTTTATATGATAAAGCATGTCTTTGATAGTATAGGAGGTTCAATGATTAAGTATGAAAAAAGAGGAAAGGGGAGAGTTGTTTCCCCTTCTTAATTTTTTTTTTTTTTTTCGAATGAAATTAACCCTTGAAAATATAAGGCTTTAATGTAGAATTAGTATTTGTAGCCTGTGAGCTCAATGCCATCAGTTTAACTGGGCAGTATTCTTTTTTATTATTTTGTGTATTCAGTTGAAAAATCTGGCTTTGATTTTTTTTTTTTTTTTTTTTTTTTTTTTTTTTTCTGTGTTCTGTATGAAAGATTTTCCCAAAGCTTTTCTGCTCTTGGATATAAGGAAAAGCAAAATATCTCAACTCCTCCAAACAAATAATAATAATAATAATAATAATAAAAGGTTGTAAGGTGTTTTATGTTAATTTCTCTCCAAAAACTATTTAATAAAATTTTGTATGTGTTGCAAATCTCTTGTTAGGTTACATAAAAAATTCCACCCAAATATTGCAAAAATTAAGGAAGCTAGGGGCCATGTAGTGACTTGCTTTATTAATAAGGGATTTTCTGCAATTTTTTAACCAGGTTACTGTATTTGAGTTTTTGCAGTATTTGACTAGGCTTTTCATATGAATTGCCCTGATTAGCTAAATATCAAATTATGAGATGAAAATTTTGAATTATTTCTCATATACACAGTTAAAAATTATCTAAGATTAACGCCCTTATCTCATGAAATAATCAATATATTCATGTTTTAATTGCAATACTTTGTTTGTATTGTTATTTTTCAAGTTTTTGGAAAGTGATGTTAAATTTGGTTGCAAACTCTGTATTCCATAAACAAAAAACATTTGATTTTTTCCCAGAAATGTCAATATTTTCACTAGTGTGTGTGTGTGTTCTATGCTCACAAACATTAAACAGGATACAAACATAAAAAGGATCCAAATAGTCATTTGCACCATACATTTTCATTTCTACATATATTTTTATTGTATAAGAACGTTTAAGGCTCCAGTCCCTGCATTTGAAGACACTCAAGAGCTAATATTATTTTTATGGGAAGGTTATTTTCTAATAACTTGTTTGCATTTCGACATTTTTAAATATAATTTTTTGCGTTAGATATCTGAGATCCTTCTTCACATTGCTCCTTTTTTAATTTTGGCTGTAGGTATCTTTAAAATGATACTTTCATTTTCAGGACCAGTTTTGAAAGTGAAGCTAACTTTATAAAAAATATTTGAAATCAAAATAAAAAATATATAAAAGGAACGATGTGGAGAGGAACTTCAGCTGTCAAATGCAAAAAAAAAAAAAAAAAAAAAAAAAAAAAAAAACCTCCTTATAGGAATAGCATTAGCTCACAAGTGTCTTCACTAGCAGGGATAGGAACCTTAGTACCTGCAGGGATAGGAAGCCAGGAGGAAGTGATTGTTTTAAAAACATTTTTGCAAACTAGTATTCAAATATATATTTGTTTTTACTTGATCATAAAAACAGTTATCAACTATTGTAACTATAGTTGCTGCAGCATTGTGTATTGCCACATCACACAATAGTGAAAGCAAAATTAAAAGTATCTCATTTACAGATGTTATTATAACTACAGTACTGTCATACATAACCAAAGTACTGTCCATTTAACTTCTGTTTACTTTGCGAATGGCAAAAAAATGGGTCTTGATCAGTGTTCTCGCTGACATTTGACCAACATTAGTAATTTGGCTAATTAAAAATAAAAAACATTCGCCATATGAAAAAAAGTATTACCAAAATAAATTCGCAATGTAGCAAAAAAAAAAAAAAAAAAAAAAAAAATCTTTAATCCTTTAATGTATTCTCTTTTTTTTTTTTCAATGTGTTCTAAAATAACCCATGTTTTTGGGGTTTTACTTCTGCAACGATTGTTATTAATCTAATTTCAACTATCCGCTAGAAATGTATTAAAAATGCATATATATGTGCATATGTATGAAAAAAGAAAAGAAAGAAAAAGCAAAAATTAAGCACTAGCAATTTGGCGAATCAAATCACTTGTTTACTCGCCAAATGAAGAATTTAGTCGCAATTTGGTGCAATGGCGAGTGACAGCGAGAACCCTGGTCTTGATATAATTTGAAATCTAAAGAAGAGATTAGATAGATTTTCACTTTTGAAGTAGGAGGAGTTCAGAAATTTGAACTTAACTTTATTATGCTTAATTTTAAATCTATTGGGGAGCAAAATCTGAAATTCCCCTTGCTAATACTAAATCTATGGTCATGGAATGATGTATTTTAGAAATAGCTCATCAAAAATTAACTTTTTTCAATTTTTTTTAAATTCTTTATTCGTCTTAAAGAATGTCTCTTTTTAAGGTGTGTAGATAATTTTGTAAATATCTAGCACCTATAGTTGTTGTTCAGTCCATCCGCATATAGCAGAGCAAAAACTATCTAACCGAATCCTTTAAAAATTTAAATTATATAATTGTTACATAATTTTGTTTCAATCTTCAAATTTTATTGAAATCAGATGTATAGTTTAATTACAGGGAGAATCAAAATTATTTCATTGCATTTCAGCCAATAGTAAAAAATAATTGCTAGTGCATTTTAATGATGTTACGCAATTTCAAATATAATAAAATTGATATGCATGTATGAAGTATATACTTTAATATGTATTCTGTACAATCTGTGGTGCAAAGAATATTTCTTTTTAATTTACAGGCAGGGCCACACAAGCATATTCCATTACATAATGGTACAGAAGAAAACAGTATTTGGGACATGTTTTAATTATATTAAACTATTTCGCATTTTATGAAATTTATATACTGAGGTTAAGTAGAAGTAGCTTCTAATATAGTAGAAAAGAGATGCAATTTAGAGGGACACACAAAAGATTTTGGCTACTATACTATATCCTAAATACCGTATACCTTTGCACCAAGATCTAAATATTTTTAAAACTTTATTATAGTACGAACGCACCTCATTTGCTATGCTTGATGTGCAATTTCTGACGTGTTTTCATTGTTGATAAAATATTCGTTTGTTTTAATTTAAGTGTTGAAACCTTGATAACAACTTGTCAACTTTAACACATGAAATATTAAATTAAGCATGTATTTTAGAAAAAATTTAACAAAAAAAAAAAAAACTGCTATTATTAGGAAGAGTACACAAAAATAAAAAGTTTTTTGAGGATATATATATATATATATATATAAAAGAAGAATGGTTAACATTATTGGTTTAACATTAAGGGTTTTAATCTAGTGAAAAGACCTGCTCTCCAATGTTAATTATACAGAAGAAATTAAAAAAAAATCTTGTTTGCAATTCAATATTTTAATTTTTTTGCATTGCATAGATGAGTTTGATCTCTACAAAAGCTATTTTTTATTTTTTCAATTTCAGTTGCTGATTTTTTATTGGGGGTGCTTTCACTTACAAAACCAGTTCCAAAAATGGAAGTGTACTACTTAAAAATACTTGTTTAAAAATCAAAAAAGTTAGAAGCAATCTTTGTAGAGATCGCCCTCAGCTATCTAATGAAAAAAAAAAAAAAACATTTTAAAATATTGAAATGCAAACGAGATATCTGAAAAAAAATCTTCCATTGGATTAACGTTAGTGAATAGATGTTTTCACTTGACTGAAGAAGTCTCTTAACCCCTTGAGGACGAGCGACACTTATACATGCCGCAAAAAAGGCTTAAGAATCCTCCTTTATCCTCACCAGTAAAATTATACTGTAAAATTTGCCTTCTTTAATCGAAGCATTTTCTGGATTTAATAAGCCACAAATTTCTGTATTTTAAAACCGGTGACAAAACATTAAAAATTTCGTAAAAGAGTCCCATCGCGAAGGGGTTAAGGAAGGAAATTTGAGATGACTAACCAATACTTGTGCAGATTGTTCTTTCTACAATTTTGATCAGTATACTTAAATTAGAATATTTTTTACCTTGCTATGGAGAGGGGTGTAATCCTAAAAAAAACCAGAGGTTATACAACCAATTAGAGGCAAACAGTATATACCCTAGAATTTTGATCAGTATACTTAAATTAGAATATTTTTTACCTTGCTATGGAGAGGGGTGTAATCCTAAAAAAACCAGAGGTTATACAATCAATGTAGAGGCAAACAGTATACCCTAGAGAATATATGATAAAAATACCCGGAGAATAATACCCATTTTTAGGTAATTCAAGTTTGTCAGATTTTACTTGGTAATCTTATATCATTTTGTAATACAGACATGTAAAAAAAGTTTTGAGTATTTTGTCAGTTTAGCTTTGAAAGCAGTATTCATTCTAAATGTACATCATATTATTCAATAATGATAAGGGGTAGTAGTTTTCTTGAAATTACAAGAAAAAAAATATATATATATGCACTGAATTCGATAATTTTTTCTATAAAAATAAAAAAAAAACTTTTTACAAAATATCAATTGTTTGTTTCAAAACTATTTCTTAGAATTCATATAATTTCTGTTATGTATATTTTCTAACTTTTATACATGACTGATTAGTATTAAGCATTTTACACTTTACTGCCTTAATACTCTGTTTTTTTCTACACATCTGTTTGCAAATTATATCTTCAAAATCCCAATTTTTCAGTGTAATTTGCTAATAAAGAAGGATTTTAATGTTAACAATAACGGATAGATGACGCCATCAGCCACATCCCTGTTGAAGTTGCATTTACAAGTATTTTTAAATGCTTTTGCCAACTTTTAAAATTGGTCAAAGATTAAAGACGTTATGATTTCAGTCTAGGATGAAAACACACAACAAATTATTAAAGCTGTTCTAAAGTCCAATGAGTCTACTTTGCTACATTTTAAAATTCATTTTTGTTTGGAAAAGCATGAAATTGGTAGTTGTTTTTATTTAGAATCTAAATAATCAAAAGATGTTTTCTATTTTTTATTAAACAGAAAAGATCTCTAAGAAAATACTGTAAAAATGGGCATTTTGAACCGACTTTACTACTCGTTTCAGCACGCCAATGAGTCAGAAGAAAAGCTACTTGTCACGATGTCACGTGATCATATACGCTTATAATGCTTTATTTATCAAGAAATGGAAAACTTATTTCAATCCTAAATCGCTTCAATATTCAGGCCTTCCATTTTTATACCTTTACAGTTAAAAATTAACCAAATTGTGGTCAAAGTTTTGCGTTTTCAAGGAAATAAAAAACCACATGCTGAGAAGTCAGTGGTGGCTCCATCTTTCAGTTATCTTTGATATTAAAAAAGAAACAATGCCGAAACTAAATACCGTAATTTCGGGTGTATAAGCCGCGTCTCAAACAATTCTTTTTGGACCCAGAAATCTTATTTAGTGATTGAACACAAATATTTACGGCGATCTAAGTAGTAACATTCATTTTTTAAAAAATTCTGGGTCGAAAAAGAATTGTTTGATCCGCGGCTTATACACCCGAAATTACGGTACATTTTTATTATTGCTTTTTATGATGTGCTACAGTATTACTCATCGACAGGAATTGGATTTGCATTGATAATGGATAATCCTTTAAGCTGTCTACTGTTCACTGATGATGGCTGAAGGGGCATATGCAAAGAGCGCCTAAACTAAATGTGAAGGAGGCGCCAAATGAAGATTTTTATTTGTCGTTTGATTCAAAAATATATGTTTGAAATTTAGTTAAAATTGTCTCGCAGTCGGAAAATCTAAATGTGAAACTAACCAAAAGTAAAGGTAACTTAAAAAATGTTTGCAATTAAAAGAAATAGAAATAAATACTAACCTGATTAGAATTCAACCTTAGCTACTCTAAAATAAATAAATAAATAATAATTTAAAACAATTAAAATCCGAGCAAGAAATTTTAAAAAGAATGCTGCCAAAGATTTAACATTAGCGTTCCAGTTTCTTCGTGTGACTAGTGTAGTCTCACGTGAAAAGACTAGCACACTAATGTTAAATATATGGCTGCATTCTTTCCAGAATTCCCGCATTAATTTTATTTATTTATTTTTTTTCACATACCTGAGTTCGATATCTAAGGTTGTGCATTTAAAGCTCAAGGTTAGATTAGATATTGATTTCATGTATGTATCCCATGAAAAAAAAGGTGCACACACACACGCGCGCATATATATATATATATATATATATATATATATATATATATATTTAAAATTAATAAAGCTCAAGCGAGATATTTCTTAAGATCGTTGCTAGAGCTTTAATATAAGCTTGCGAATGTCTTCGCATGACTAATGTTCTGTCTTAATTCATATAACAGTGACTTTAAATGCCTCGATTATAATACAAAAAGTATCGCAAAATGTATAGAAAATGAAATCTGTCAGTAATAAAATCCAATCTTTAAAAAAAAAAAAAAATTAACAGAAAGAACATTGACAATTAAACCTTTTCCAATAATTCTACAATTAGGCAAAACTCTATAACGATATGCAGTAGTGATGCGCGATTTCGATTTTTTAAATCGATTTAATCGATACTACGGCCAACTCGATTTAATCGATACTTTAAAATTTTTAATCGATTTCTCTGAAGGTAATATAATTTTCATTTTCCTTCAAAAGTCGAAGATAAAATAGTCGGATGTGCCAATTCCAAAATTTCAGTGTATTAGTTTCTAAGATAGAAGAATTAAAGAAACCTCAGAGCCCCCCCCCCCCCCCCTGCAAAATAGCGTTTTTTATTGAGTATTACTTCTTTCTAAATATATCAAACTTATATTGTTAACTCATAACAATCTAAAGAAAAACTACTATTAGTAGTATCACAGCATAAGACCCTTTAAACTCACTAAAATAAATCCAAGAGACGTAAAAGAAAAACACTTGTTATCTATTCAACATTTTAATCGACAACTGCCTACATCATTTAATAACATTTTACACACAGATATCATGACGTCACAGAATTAAAACAAAGTGAATACAGTGGCGTCAATCTGTCGGCATTTCAGAATTAAATTATAAACATAAAAAAGAATACTGCCCAGTTAAACTGAAGGCATTGAGCTCACAGGCTACAAATACTAATTGCACATTAAAGCTTTATATTTTCAAGGGTTAATTCCGTTCGAAAAAAAAAATTAAGAAGGGGAAACAGCTCTCCCCTTTTCTCTTTTTTTATACTTAATCATTGAACCTCCTATACTATCAAAGACATGCTTTATCATATAAAAAATCTATATCCAAAATTCAGAGCAAATTAGATAATTCTTAATAAAAACCCATTTAGCATTTATATAATTTAAAAAGAGTTATCCCCCTCTTTTATACTTAACCATTAAACTTCCAAAACTATTCAGAGATTTGAACGAAATCTGAAAATTCTGCTTGAAAAACCAATTTATATAAATTAAGGGGGGGGGACATTAGAACCCCTGTTCCCCTTATTTATACTTATTCAATGAACACCTAATAACAGTCACGGAATCGCCTCATCAGAATGATCCTAATCTAAATTTTGAACGAAAATTAATTCTGCATGAAAATCCCATTTATATCAACTAACGGGGGGGGGCATTAGAGCCCCTGTTCCCCCTATTTATACTTATTCAATGAACACCTAATAACAGTCACGAAATCGCCTCATCAGAATGATCCTAATCTAAATTTTGAACGAAAACTTAATTCTGCATGAAAGTTCCATTTATATCAACTAACGGGGGGTGGGGGCATTAGAACCCCTGTTCCCCCTATTTATACTTATTCAATGAACACCTAATAACAGTCACGGAATCGCCTCATCAGAATGATCCTAATCTAAATTTTGAACGAAAACTTAATTCATGAAAATCCCATTTATATCAACTAACGGGGGGGGGGGCATTAGAACCCCTGTTCCCCCTATTTATACTTATTCAATGAACACCTAATAACAGTCACGGAATCGCCTCATCAGAATGATCCTAATCTAAATTTTGAACGAAAACTTAATTCTGCATGAAAATCCCATTTATATCAACTAACGGGGGGGGGGGGCATTAGAACCCCTGTTCCCCCTATTTATACTTATTCAATGAACAACTAATAACAGTCACTGAATCGCCTCATCAGAATGATCCTAATCTAAATTTTGAACGAAAACTTAATTCTGCATGAAAATCCCATTTATATCAACTAACGGGGGGGGGGCATTAGAACCCCTGTTCCCCCTATTTATACTTATTCAATGAACAACTAATAACAGTCACTGAATCGCCTCATCAGAATGATCCTAATCTAAATTTTGAACGAAAACTTAATTCTGCATGAAAATCCCATTTATATCAACTAACAGGGGGGGGGGCATTAGAACCCCTGTTCCCCCTATTTATACTTAATCAATGAACACCTAATAACAGTCACGGAATCGCCTCATCAGAATGATCCTAATCTAAATTTTGAAAACTTAATTCTGCATGAAAATCCCATCTATATCAACTAACGGGGGGCATGAGCCCCCCGTTCCCCCCTTATACATATCGAATGAACTCCAAAAACTAATCAGGGAAGCGCCTTGTCAGGATATACCTACATACAAAATTTCAAGTGGATCCGATATTTTTATCACGAGTTATCGCGTTACGTACATACATACAGAACGGACGGGCACATAAGCTCTCAGGCTATGATAGCCTGTGAGCTAAAAAGCAATATATTACACTTAATGTTTTAGGAAATGATTACTGTCTAAATAAATCTTACTCGATGATACAGAAAATTATTATTATGGCAATAAATCTTTTTTAATGATTTAGGAAATTACTTTACATTAGTTTTGATTGATTTATTATATTAAATGAGTATGTTAAATGATTCTGCTAAATTATTACGTTAAATTATTATATTAAATTATCAATGTTACCGATAACATACTCCCCCCTTTTGAGTTGTTGACTAGCTACTCAAAATTAAATACTTCATTTACCAAATCTTTTGGGCATTTTGGAATTACGCCCAAATCGAGTTCTATAACTCATTGTTTCAGGTTTAGTCGTCTGCAGAATCAGAACTCACGAGAGCATCTTGACTATTGCTTTCCAGCTGAAAAAAAGAAGGATTCATATTATTAGTAGAAAGTTCGGGAGGAAATACTCTTTGAATAGGTCTTAAAATCACACCGTGTTCAGTTTTCAATTTAACAGTCCTAACTTTACCATCCTTTCCAGGAATTAGATTCACAATCTTTGGAAGCGGCCAATTGAGACGTTTTTGCACATCGTCTCCAATCAGCACAAATTCACCCAGCTTTAACTCTGGTAACTGGGCTATTTCACGACGTCTTTGAAGAAGTTGACCAATATATTCAGTTCGAAAACGTATTCGCAGTTGCTCCATGAGCTTAACTCTGTATCTTAGTCTTTTGCGAAACTGTTTAGCGTCAACTTCGTCAATGTCCGTGACACTGGAAGAAGAGTTTTGCACTAAAAACATATTAGGTGTTAAGGGAACTAAATCCTCTGGATTTTCGGATTGATATGTGAGAGGACGAGAATTGATAATGTATTCACAATCACACAAAATTGTTTGCAATTCTTCCAAATTCACAACAGCTTTACCGAGAGTTCGTCGGAGAAGCTCTTTGATCACACGGATCAGCCTTTCCCACCAGCCAACCCACCAAGCTGCTGAGGGAGGATTGAATTTCCAAATAATTCGTTGCACGTCGGAAAAACGAGATAATTTTTCCCAGTCTATCTTTGACAGATCATTATTGGCACCTTTGAAGTTGCTACCATTATCAGAATAGATTATTCTAGGTCTACCTCTTCTCGCAATGAAACGTCGCAAAGACAGCAAAAATGCATCAGTTGACAAAGAGGAGACAAGCTCTAGGTGCACGGCTCTGTAAACTGCACGAGTATATAGCACTATCCAGGTTTTATCTGCGTTCTTAACAAATAAAGGGCCTGCTAAATCAACGCCTACAATTTCAAAAACACTAGAATCCTTTACTCGATTAAAGGGTAATGGCACTGGATCGGATTCACGAGATTTAGTTTTGTAGCGCTGACAAGGAATGCATTTATTTACAACTTTTCGGACAGTTTTTCTACCTCTTTGAATCCAGTATTTTTCTCTTAAGATACTTAACAAAATGTGAGTTCCAGCATGACAGTTCGCTATATGAAAATGTTCTATTAGTCTAGTTGTAAAAATACAGTCATCAGGTAGAAGAATGGGCGATAAAAAATATGGTGTATCAATGCGCTCTGTAATCCTTGTCTTTATTCTAATTATACCATCTTCATCTTTAAAGCAGCTTAAGTAAGGTATCGAATCTACATCTGGGAAAAACTCGTTTTGAACAATTGAAATTAAAGTTTTTTCAGCATATTCTAATTCCTCAACTGATAATTTACCAACTTTTCTAGCACTGTTTCGTGATCTCACATTATTTATGAATCTTAATACCCATGCAACTAGTCTAATAATCGACTCAAATTTTGAAAATTTCCTAGCGTACCAAGGAATATTTTTAACAGTTGTATTTACGTTACACAATTTCACTTTTCTCCTTTCACTAACAATCTCAGGAGTTTCACTATCAAGAGTTTCGGTTATGGGCCATTTTTCTTTTTCCCCCATGAGCCATTTCGGCCCTTCCCACCACCGTGATTCTAACAATTGCTGTGGAGAACACCCCCGAGAAATCAAATCCGCGGGATTCATTTTTCCTGGCACATGGCGCCATTCATTATTGGGAAAAAGACTTTTTATTTCTTTTACCCTGTTCGAAACAAAAACGGACCATTCACCGTATGCACTTATCCAGTACAACGCAACCATGGAGTCACTCCAAAACACTGTTTTCATGTTCTGTATACAAAGTGCTTGCTGTACTGAATGTGCCAACCTAGCTCCGATATTACACGCGATTAATTCTAATCTGGGAATTGACGTTTGCTTTATAGGAGCAACTCTAGCTTTTGCTCGAATTAATTGAATTTTTACTGCGTCCGGGGTTTTCGTTCGCAAAAATACACAAACTGCATATGCCTCTTTGCATGCGTCCATGAAAACATGCATCTCGGTAGACTCATTTTTTTCAACATATCGCGGAATTTGAACGTTTTCTAACATATTTATTTCATTGAACCATTTTTTCAAAGGCCTTTGAATTTCATCCGGTAAAGGAGAATCCCACCCTAGACCTAATTTCCAGGTTTGTTGCAATAAAATTTTCGGTGGCAAAGTTGCTGGGCACAATATCCCTATTGGATCAAAAATTTTCTGCATAGAGCTCAAAATTAATCTTTTAGTGAAATTTTCATTGCTACTCAATTTATCAAATTGTAAATTACACTTAAGCATATCGCAATCCAGATCCCACAATATCCCAAGCAATTTTGTTACACCTGAACTTCTTGAAACCTTTTGAGATTGAACATTACTTTCCCAATTTCTCAAATTGAAACTACCTCGAGACATAATGTTTTCAGCCTGTACTATAAATTCGTCTTGTTCCGCAGCATTCGAAACACCAGTAACACAATTGTCAACATAAAATGAATATTTCAACTTTTCAGAAATATTCCTATAATTAAGAGGTACATTATCTAATAAATGGGATATCGTGGCTGCCAACAAAAATGGGCTTGAATTCACTCCAAAAACCACTCTGCAATGCCTATAAATAATTTCTTCACTGACGGCAGGATAAAAAAATCGTAAAAAATCTCTATGATCCGGATTTATGCTAATCTGCAAAAAAACTTTTTCGATATCCGCAGAAAGACCTATTTTATTAATGCGAAACCTATCTATAATATCCGGTATTTGCTCAATTAAATTCGGACCTTTATATAAAATATCATTTAAGGAACACTTTCCGTATTTTCTAGCGGATGCATCAAAAACGGGCCTAAGTTTAGTAGTAGCACTGTCCATTTTTATAACAGGCCGATGCGGCAAAAAATGCCCCTTTTCGACGTTCCCCGTTACTTTCTCAATTATTTTTAATTCTTCCCATTCTCGGAAAACATTTTGATAATCAACAAAAATACCCTCCTTTTCAGCGCCTTCGCACATTTTCTGATGTCGCTTCCACGCCAATTCTTTATTACTGGGCAATTCAATCATATCAGATTTAAACGGTAAACAAACTTCATACCTACCACCCGGAAGAATTTTAATATTGGTTTTGAATTCCTCTATCATTTTGGAATGCTCATGTTGATTTTTTAAATTTTCTACAGGCTCTCTAATACCGATCGTTTCAAGGTCCCATAAATCATTAATGGGAACATTTTTTACATACAAAGATACAACAGACTAAACATTATTACTATCATAATTACCACTCAAGTTTTGATTGGGTTTTCCAGTTAATACACAACCTAAGCGTGTTTCTAACAAAAATAAACCTGAATTTAATTTCTTACATTTATTAGTGAATAATGTGCCAATTAAGTCGGCACCTAAAAGCAAATTAATTTCTGAATCATCAGACTCAAGATCAGGTAAAATTATTTGTTTTTCTCTAAGCTCAATAAGTGCCTCCACACTAGATAATTTAGGTACAAATCCGGTAATTTTATTTTCAGAGAATACCTCAGCTTTAATACTAAAGGAATCATTCAAATCAGAAATAATCAAATCATAAACATCATGCATTTTAACTGAGGTTTCTCTCCCCCCAAAAAGGCAATGAGTCATTTTAATTTTCCTCTTAGGAACCAGATGTAGATTCTCAACCACTTTTTTACTGATATAGCTGTTTTGAGAACCAGAATCGATTATACTGCGAACTTTTAGTTCTACATTCTTATTTTTAACTTTAACCATTAATGTCATAAGATATACATTTTCAATATTAGAATGATTTGTCAGAGTATTAGTTTTATGTATATCACTTTTGTTCTTATCATTAGTATTTTCAATATTATCATCTGGGCACATCAAATAATGGTGCGATTTTTTACACTTAATACAAGTACTTTTAAATCTACAATTTTTATATATATGGTTTGGTCTAAAGCAACCAAAGCAAGCATTTTTCTTCAACAATAGTTTTTTCTTATTTTCTAAAGTCATATTTCTAGCTGTAAAACAATCTCGAGACAAATGCCTTTTATCACAAAATATACAAGAAATTTCTCTCTTACCTGGATTTCCGAAAGACGTACTCACTAAAGTAGAAGCCGTAGCAGGAATCGAAAATTTAATATCCCGCTCCCCCTTTTTATAAGTTGAACTTGCACCGAAACCACTTCGCGCTAAAGCCACCATCTCTTCGCTTTGAACTTCTTGTTTAATGAAGCACATTAAATTTTTTAATGATCTTTCTTCATGTCTTGCATCTTCCGAATTTCTTTTTCTTTCCCATGACATCAGGACTTCTTCGGGAAGAATTAATTCTACTAAAGGTATCAGGAAATCCCCGTACTTTTCCTGAGTACGGCCCAAACTTTCTAACGATCTCAGTTTTCCTTCTAGTTCATCATATAATTTAGGTAAATCTGTTTTAACACGACCAGCGATAGCGTTTTTCATGACCATGGATAACAAGTCCCGTATATAAACTTGAACCAGCAAATCTTCTCTGCCAAATCTTTCTTGAATCTGATTAATTGCTTGTTGATAATTAGCAGCCGTTGCTGGATAACTCTCAACCACTCTCGCTGCTTTTGAATTCGGAACCACTGCTTGAATTAGATATTGAAATTTATCGGACTCTGGAATACTTTTATCTTCATGTATCTTCTGAAACTGCGACCAGAAAGACAAATAATCTTTAACGTCACCGTTAAATTTCTTCAATTCAATCTTCGGAAGCTTAAAATTTCTTTTCTCAAAGTATTCATTCCTATTTTCAAACACTGGTAACTGTAAAGAAATAATTTTTTCTTCTATTCCAGTCTTCATTTCCAGGTATTTATCTCTATACTCTTCTGCCGACTGAAAATCATCTTCGCATTCCTTTTCACAATCTTTACTTTTCAAAAGAATGTCGCTGATATTTTTCTGACATCCATCTAATCTTTCGAATTTATCTTCTAACTGTTTCTGCAAAACAGAAAAGTTCTTGACATCAATGTCCGGTTTCAGCAATTCTTCTTTAATTTTATTTACACAGGCAGAAAACGATATTCTTATACTTTTTCTTTCTTGTTTTAAAATGTTTAAATCCATGTTTTATGCTGTGTCGCCCCACGTTGGGCGCCAAAATGTATTACTTCTTTCTAAATATATCAAACTTATATTGTTAACTCATAACAATCTAAAGAAAAACTACTATTAGTAGTATCACAGCATAAGACCCTTTAAACTCACTAAAATAAATCCAAGAGACGTAAAAGAAAAACACTTGTTATCTATTCAACATTTTAATCGACAACTGCCTACATCATTTAATAACATTTTACACACAGATATCATGACGTCACAGAATTAAAACAAAGTGAATACAGTGGCGTCAATCTGTCGGCATTTCAGAATTAAATTATAAACATAAAAAGCAATATATTACACTTAATGTTTTAGGAAATGATTACTGTCTAAATAAATCTTACTCGATGATACAGAAAATTATTATTATGGCAATAAATCTTTTTTAATGATTTAGGAAATTACTTTACATTAGTTTTGATTGATTTATTATATTAAATGAGTATGTTAAATGATTCTGCTAAATTATTACGTTAAATTATTATATTAAATTATCAATGTTACCGATAACATTGAGTGATGTACACAAAAAATTGATCAGGATCAATTTTTATCAGGTACCAGCTGAATCTGAATTTTGATGAAAATCCATGAAAGCGCCTGATACAGCTATTGCGAAATCATAAAATATGCAGTATATCAGCGCCAACTGTAAGGCAATTTACACCAAGAACTAAATAACACTAATCTATGTCAGGGATTTACTGAATCTGAATCTTGATGAAATTTCGTTCTTGAGATAGCGCTATTGCGTTAATCATGAATAATGCAGTATAGCAGCGCCATCTATTAAACGATTTCCACCAAAATATAATTAGCATCAAATAATAGGAAGGACTAAATTAATCTAAATTTTTGTGAAAGTCCGTGCATTAGTTCTTGAGATAAAGCTAAAATGGAATCAGGGGCGTGCGAAAAGAGAACTGCGCCCGGTTCAAAGTTCCAAATTAGACCCCCCCCCCCTATTAACTTTTTCTTGTGATAGGCTGGAAGCGATGTTAGTAGTAAAAATCTGGCGCCACCTAAATTTCCGTGCTCGGAACGACCGCCTCCTTTCGCCCCCCCCCCCGTTTTCACATGGCGCTGAGTGGAAATTGTGAAAAATTCAGCATAGCAGCGCCATCTGAGAAGCGATATGCATCAAAATGCAAAAAAAACATCAGTTCATGTCAAGGACTAACTGGATCTGAAATTTGATGAAAATCCGTACATTCGTTATTCAGATATAGCTGTTGCGCAAATTGCAAAAAATGCAGCATAGCAGCGCCACCTTTTAGGCTATATACACCAAAAATTAGTTACATTCAGTTTATATCAAGGTCAAACTAAATCTAAAGTTTTGTGCAATTCCATACATTTGTTCTTGAGATAGAACGGTCAGAAATTTTTGTCATATACAGACTCAGAGAGTGACAGACACACACACAGACAGATATTTCTTAAAAACCATGAAATCGTGTTAAAAACCTTATAAAATATATAAATCCATCAAAAACGGGAAGTCGAAATTTTTCACGAATCTAATACTCTCTTCTTGTAAAGTTACAAAAGAAAGTAAAAATGTAAAATCGATTCTGCCCGTAAGATCGGTCTTTAGATTCGATTTCGATCTTTAGATTCGATGTCGATCTTTAGATTCGAATAGACGCTTTCAGTCATGACGTCAGTTATGACGTTTTGCTTGGATACTGACTCCAAACAAACGGTTGCTACGCTGTATTTTCTACTTTATTTGCATATTACAGCAACATTTTTCAGCGATATATAATTGACACATGTTTAATGCTTTATATACAATGATACCATTTTCTACGATTTATATTTAATGAGATATGAAGCATAGCAACCGTTTGTTTGGATTCAGTATCCAAGGAAAATGTCTTGACTGACGTCACACTGAAAGCGTCTATTCGATTTTTTTTTTTTTTTTTTTTTTTTTTTTTTTCAGGTTTAATCAGTGTTGAATGCAGTTATTTGTCTGCGACTCCGGACGAAGGCATCATGTTTTACAGCTCTGTAAGAGAGGGGGAATCGCAATTTGTGCATTAAAAAGCATAAAATCTCACAACTTCTGTAGGGGGGGGGGTATCTCCTGCTTGCCACCCCATTAATTTGAGACTAGGTTAAATCGTTATATTTTTGTTTAGAAGTCCAGTTATTTGAAGCATTAGTTTATTATGTTTTTTTTTTTTCATGCTCGTCTTTTCTAATTCCCCTCTTCCGCTTCAGTTTTAACTTAAAGGGCCGTTCGAAATATGCATACAGTTTTTAAAATGTCCAATTCTCGGTCTATTTTATTTTAGATCCACATTTTAAATCCTTGACAAAAGATAAATAAAAGATCGCCCTTCCGCTCGTTTGGGGTTTATCTGCGCCCCGCCGTGGGCATATTTTTTTGTTTCTTCAAAAGAAAACAAAAATGTTGAGGGGAGTGGCTTGCACCCTCCCCCACTATATACCTTAAAATTTCGCTCATTTAATTCTCTACCATTTTTAACTTAAAAGTTTAAGCTACATGGTACCCCCCAGAGCTGTGGACCCCACCCCCCTGTCGATCACTCACATAATTTTGCTTATTTCTTCACTTCATTTCAATCTTTAAAAGGCTATAACTTTGCTTCTATTGGAGTTACAGTGGGGAGAAAAACTCTAGTATAGCTAACCATTTCTTGCCGTTCATTTTGCTATTCCAGTTTACCTGTTTTCCCTATAGGACCTTTTTTTTGGGGGGGGGGGCAGAGGGGGATTTTCTCATTTCTTGATACAATATGTCTATTGAAAGCTTATGCTTCATACATTACAAATCTAGCACAAGAAATTTTCTCCCATCATTTCAGGTCGCGTTACGGACCCATAATGTGTTAAAATTTTAGGTTTTCAAACTTCGAAAAAAAAAAAAAGAAACATTGATACATATCAGCGAAACTGGGGTTCGAACCCGCAATCTTTTGATTGCACACGTAATCCCTAAACTTATTGGCCGCCGAGAACTCAGCAGCGCTATTATTTCTTTAGATTGTCATCTTTAAATTCGTAATATCTTTTGAATGGAATGTCCGATTTGAAGAATTCAAAAAGTAATCTGCAGATATTGTAACAGACATTAATGCAAAATGATTTATTTAAATAAGGATTAAAGTATCGATAGTATGGTCTAATTTTGGTTGGTGTATTTATCGCGTTTTAAAATGTAAAAAAGTAGCTATAATGAGTTAACTACAATAGCTGGACATATGGTATCGCGCGGTTTTTTTTTATATAGATATTGATATGTTCTTTACATAGAACATTATATAAAACCTTTTTTTTTATTCATTTAAAAGTATTTCCCGATGATTCAAAATTATATATCCTAACGATTCAAAAAATACACACGTAATTGTTCAAGGTTTCACTTCTGTCGGCACTCTCAGAGTGCCACAATTTTTTGTTTCTTTTTTTTTTCATGTCCGCCCGTCCTAACCCACCCACCCCCCTTCCTCACCAATCTTAACTTACAAGATCGTTCAAATTATGACTGCGATTTTTAAAAAGTCTAATCCTCGTTCTATTTTATTATAAATCATATTTTGAAACCTCAACAAAAGATACATTTGGGCCGGGGTCGCCCTTCTGTCCGTTTGGGATTTACCTTGCCCCCCTGGGTGGGGGCATATTTTTTGTTTCTTCCACACCATCTCATGTAACATATCGCTATAAAGCTTTTATCTCCTCGTTTTGTTCTGTTACTACCCCTCTCTTCACCTAAGTAGTAGGAAAACAACAGTTTAAGGACATGCGGCGGCGGACCTGCGGCACCGTGCCGCCGCCGCACCACGCAGCAACCGTCCCTCCGCGCCCCGCCGCTACCACCGTGCCACCGCCGCCCTCCTGGTCCCTCCTGCGGTACCCCTGCGCCCACCGTGCATCCCCCACCACAAACGCCTCCTAGTGGAAAAAAGGAACATTCTATTATAACAGAAGAGGTGAACAACCTTCCCTAATTAAAAATATTATCAATCACATCTCAACATTGAATCATACTATAAGATGAAGATTAAATTTGTATTTGAATTTTAAACAACCGTAATTTTAATGAGTATTATTAATTAAGCGAAACAATTAAAATCTCAGTTTTTAACCATTTTATTTAGATTTCTTCAACTACAAGATGAGATTATCAATTTAACACAAGAAAGTTAAACATATATTTGAATTTTGCTTGATAGACATCTTAATGAGTATCGTTAATTAAGTAAAAACAATAGAAAATATCCAGTTTTATAGAAAAATACTGATTTCTTACGATTTTTATCAACTACATGATCAATGTAACGACTTAAAAGTTGAAAGTTAAACGTACATCCTAGTTTTTCAACTGCTATAACCTTAATGAGTATCGTTAATTAAGTAAAAACAATTGAAAATATCAAGTTTTATAGAAAAAGACTGATTTCTTACGATTTTTATCAACTGCAACATCAGTGTATCGACTTACAAGTTGAAAGTTAAACATGCATTCTAGTTTTCAACAGCTATAATCTTAATGAGTATCGTTAATTAAGTAAAAAACAATGGAAAATATCAAGTTTTATAGAAAAAGACTGATTTTTTACGATTTTTTCAACTCAAACTTCGGACTATCAATTTGATAGAAAGAAATTTAAGCATGCATTCCAGTTTTGGACAACCATTTCCTTCATGAACATTATTAATTAAGCAAAACAACAGAAAATATTAAATTTTTAACTGATTTCTTCATATTTTTATTTATTTATTTATTTATTTTTAATATAAAATCAGAATACACAACTTAAAATAGAAATTTAAACATATTTTTTAGTTTTTGAACAGTCGTTACCTCAAAGAATTTCGATAATTGAACAATTAACAAAGGAAACTAATGATTTTTTAACGAAAAAAGACGAATTAAACGAATTTGGTTAACTTTTACTCTAATTGGAAATTTCATTATACTTTTATACACCAACTAAGTAGAATTTTAATACATAAACGAATTATTTAAAGAAATATTCAACACATACGCACATTTGAACCTTCGAAGCATTCTTCATTACGTCATATCCAAACTAAAACTTTTTTCTACAACCCCTCCACCCATGTACTCCAAGTAGGGGAAACACACAATAGAGTTCTGACGTCACAACTTACAAAGGTATGCAACAAAATGTTTACGATCAAGTAAAAGTATCGCATAGAGAGAAAAAAGAAGACATTTAAACTATTTATCCATTCTAGTTTTATAACAGTTACCACAACATCACCAAATTAAAATTTGAAGTCATAATGAGTGTAATTAATTAAGCAAAATAATAGAAATATTAGTTTTTCAGTGAGGAAAAGACGAATCTAAACAAATTTTATTAGTTTTACACTAGTTTAATAATAATTTTAAGAGGAAAAAGACGAATTTAATAATTTTTTTTTTTTTTTTTTTTTTTTTTTTTTTTTAGTTTTACACTATTTTTCTCATCTCCAACACGGATATATGAATTTAACAGAAGAATTAAACGTGTATTTTAGTTATTAACAACCGAAAAGTGATAAGTATCATTAATTAAACGAAAATAAATATCAGTTTTAAAGAAAAGACGAATTTGAATAATTTTACACTAGTATTTTCAAAAGCAACATGGAAATATCAATACTTATTCACATATTTCACTTATTCACTGTATTCAATACTATATTTAATAAATTTGGATACACTTTAAGAATTTCCTAATCTATAATTAAATATTAGCTGTATATTTAATGTTATCCATGTTTTCAACATTAGTTCATAATCGTGAATTTTGTATTTTAAATACCATGTATTCAGGTTCAGATTATTTTCACTTGAAATCATACAGAATTTTTTAACAGAGTTTGTTTTTGAAATCATTGAAGCAACTGTATTTAATATTTTTAACACCAATTTTCTAAGATTTTCTAACATTTTCCGATTATACATTCTTCAGAAGTACATTTCTAAATGCTACAATCACTTTACATATCGAAAAGATATCATTGAAGCAACTGTATTTAATATTTTTAATACCAATTTTCTAAGATTTTTTAACATTTTCCGGTTATACATTCCTCAAAAGTTATTATTACGTATTCTAAACAATAGAAAATATTAATTTTAAGAATAAAAAGACGAATTTAAACAAATTTTATTAGTTTTACACTATTTTTTCTCACCTCCAACACGGATATATCAATTTTAACAGAAGAATTAAACGTATATTTTAGTTTTTAACAACAAAAATGTAATAAGTATCATTAATTAAACAAAAATAAATATCAATTTTCAAGAAAAGACAATTTTTTTACACAAATTTTCAACTTTGAAATACATTTGCTTACATATATTGTTACAGTATATTACTAAACTTAAACTTTTTAAAAAGTTTGAATGTCTTTACAAAGGTTCATACTTATAATTTTCACGTCTTGACTGCATTCGAAATCTTACAACAAAAGTATACTTTTATTATTATTATTATTATTATTCTAGAAAACCTAAAAAATCGTTTCTTGCTGCTTTAGACACTTGACATATTAAAACTACTCTACCCATATAATTAATCAAATTAGGACATGATTCATCTTACACTTCAAAATTTCTGAATTTTTACAATACTTATTTTCATCAAACTTTATTCTTGATCCTATATATTTTAATAGCACAGAATTTTAACATCTGTTTTTATCTACTTATCAAAAAATTATTAAAACACCCAACAACATTTTCCAAATATGAATATTATCTTTACAATTTAATAATGCAAAACATACACGAATACAAAGTTTAATTTTTACAAACATTTCATATTTCAAATCAAACTATTCGAAATTTTCACAACATAAGAGCAAACATTAGACGAACTTTTTAACATTAATATTGCTTACATCTTTTCATCATAACTTTTAACTATGATAATTATCCATTTTTAGGTTGATTGTCGAAAAACTGTAACTGAAATTACATAAACTTAATGTAAAAAACCATGTTCTCACACAATTTCTTGAAATTCAACAAAGAATTGACTATTACTCCAATACTTATCTACTTCAATCTCGACTCTCGATAGTATATAGATATTGCATCATTACATACTTACAACTCTTTTCAAACGTTTATCAGAAAATCAAGTCAATCAAAGTCTAGTAGTTATTACATACCTGTTCCTCAGAAATATTACTATCATATGAAACAGTAAAGAAAATTAATAGATATTTAATATTTAATAACTTCATACGTGAAATTACTGCTGAATAAGAATACTAATAATCAAAAAAATCAACTGTTGGACAAAAAAATAGTACAGATTACCGAAAATTCAAATCATTTTTTCTACAAAAATTACAAAAATTAACAAATGAATGACAAGTTAGAGAAATAACTAAAAAAAAAAATAATGAACATATTTACAAATTTATTAAAATCACACCTTTTTCTGGATTACAAACCACAATTTCTTGAAAAATTTATCACCGAATTTGTAAGATTTTAATCCTAGTATTACATACACTCAATAAATATTCAAAATTAAAAAAAAATAATTTTTTAGTCTCATTAATAAGCAGAAATTCTATATTAAAAGAATATTTTCATAGTAGTACTTATAAAAATGAGAGTTTACAAACTGATTTTCATAATTTTATCACATTTAAACTTAATATTTTACATAAAACATTATTTAATCAAATTTTATGCTTTCTAATTCAGTAAAATTCAATACTTTTTTAGTTTTTAAACCAATACCACAATATTTATTTACATCTAACTTGATTCTTCACCTTTTATATTTCCACATTACACACGTGAGATAAATACTAACTTGGATCAGGAGTTGAAGTCAATTGATTCCATTCGATTTTCATCATGTACGCATTGCTCCTACACGAAATTTCTTACTGCTATAATCATCTAATGTATTAAAACTAATCTACTCATATTTTTAATCAATTCATCAGATGTTTCATCTCGCACTTCTGAATTATCGTGCATCAAGTTGCTTAAAATATAAATACTATCTTTATAGTTTTAATGATATATAGTATACATGGTTTATCTTGAGTTAGCACTTCCATAGTATTAATCAAATTATATGTTTCATCTTGCACTTGATCTTAATGTTTTCATCTTGCATCTGAATTATCGTCCATCGAGTTTTTTAAATAATAATATATTTATAGTTTTTGATTATACATAGCATGTACAAATACAATCTTTAATTTTAACATTTCATATTTCAAATAACCTATTTCCGAAACCAAGCTATGTGAATTTTACCACAATGCTTATTATCATAGAATAATTTGTGTTTCACACTTTTCTAAAAATTATCAGATATGTACCCCTCAGAGAAATTACTATCATATGAATAAATGAAGAAAATTTAATTTATATTAAATGTACACGAAATTGATTGCAATATACATGTATTTAATAAAAATAAATAGGCGATTATTTATACATTAAACCTTTACTAAATATATATTTCTTTCATTATACAGATGTTTCAGCAAGATGAATCAAAACAGCAGCAAACTTCAGAAATTAATGACCCGAATGATTCATCCCTAGCACATGTAGCGTTAACGAATAACACATATGTGAGTACTTATATGAGAAATACTAGAATTCGTATATGAAACGTAATTAGAGTAAATACAAAATGATTTGTCTTACTACCTACACTTTAACAAGTGCTTTTTACCTATATTATTGAAGAGAATCCTAACTGTGTCCATTTATTTCTACTACAGATGTGCTCTATTTGCTACAAACACTTCTTAAGTAAATGGAATTTAACAGAACATACAAAAATCTATACAGGTGAAAAACCTTACACTTGGAAAGATTACCATAAATGCTGTTTTCAAGGAGACGTGAATCAAAAATACACACATCATCATATAAAGCATCATCGGATATATGTAAACTTAGCGAAGATATTCAAAAATTAGTCAGACTTTTGAAGAATTTAGAAATAAAGGAAGATATTTAGGCTATTTATCCATCATATTTTCACAACATTTACCACAATATCTCAAACTTAAAATTTGGAAGACATACACACTGCTGAAAAGTAATTTTGTGATTCTTCTAACCAGTATGAATGTATAGATGTTATTTTGCAGTGTATTCTTTAAATGCTCACATTAAATATTCTTTTATATGCATATATCGTTGTGTTTATTTTTCTAATACCTATTACATTAATGAAATACATAACATTTTAAGTGAAATAACACTCTCACAACTTAAAAAATGCATAAGAACATACAAAAATAAACAGATGTATGAAAAAATATGCAAGTTTACAAAATATTTTCATTGTTTTCTAGAAATATTAACAAAAAATATTTACAATATGAAAAAATTGTAAAAGTGAAAAGAAAAAACATAAATGTAAAAACAAAAACCACAAAGTGAAAAACTCATAACAAAGTTTTTGAAAAAAAATATTTACAACAAAATTTTTTTTACAAAAACCAAAACTTCCAAAAATATTTTTTTCAAAAACATTTTTTACAAAAAAATTTTTTTTCAAAATAAGTTTTTACAAAAGTAAAAAAAAGAAAATCACAACGTTAAAAAAATGAAAAATTTTTGTTAAAAAAAGTGTAAAAAAATTGCAAAAAAATGTTGCAAAAATTTCAAAAAAAGTTATGAAAAAAGCTTCAAAAATTTCGTTGGTTTTAATGCAGTATGCAATGGCGAAACCATTGCATTTGCTATTAAAAACAACAAAATTTTTGAGACTTTTTTCATAACTTTTTTTGAAATTTTTGCAACATTTTTTTGCAATTTTTTTACACTTTTTTTAACAAAAATTTTTCATTTTTTTAACGTTGTGATTTTCTTTTTTTTACTTTTGTAAAAACTTATTTTGAAAAAAATTTTTTTTGTAAAAAATGTTTTTGAAAAAAAAATTTTTTGAAAAAAATATTTTTGGAAGTTTAGGTTTTTGTAAAAAAAATTTTGTTGTAAATATTTTTTTTCAAAAACTTTGTTATGAGTTTTTCACTTTGTGGTTTTTGTTTTTACATTTATGTTTTTTCTTTTCACTTTTACAATTTTTTCATATTGTAAATATTTTTTGTTAATATTTCTAGAAAACAATGAAAATATTTTGTAAACTTGCATATTTTTTCATACATCTGTTTATTTTTGTATGTTCTTATGCATTTTTTAAGTTGTGAGAGTGTTATTTCACTTAAAATGTTATGTATTTCATTAATGTAATAGGTATTAGAAAAATAAACACAACGATATATGCATATAAAAGAATATTTAATGTGAGCATTTAAAGAATACACTGCAAAATAACATCTATACATTCATACTGGTTAGAAGAATCACAAAATTACTTTTCAGCAGTGTGTATGTCTTCCAAATTTTAAGTTTGAGATATTGTGGTAAATGTTGTGAAAATATGATGGATAAATAGCCTAAATATCTTCCTTTATTTCTAAATTCTTCAAAAGTCTGACTAATTTTTGAATATCTTCGCTAAGTTTACATATATCTGATGATGCTTTATATGATGATGTGTGTATTTTTGATTCACGTCTCCTTGAAAACAGCATTTATGGTAATCTTTCCAAGTGTAAGGTTTTTCACCTGTATAGATTTTTGTATGTTCTGTTAAATTCCATTTACTTAAGAAGTGTTTGTAGCAAATAGAGCACATCTGTAGTAGAAATAAATGGACACAGTTAGGATTCTCTTCAATAATATAGGTAAAAAGCACTTGTTAAAGTGTAGGTAGTAAGACAAATCATTTTGTATTTACTCTAATTACGTTTCATATACGAATTCTAGTATTTCTCATATAAGTACTCACATATGTGTTATTCGTTAACGCTACATGTGCTAGCGATGAATCATTCGGGTCATTAATTTCTGAAGTTTGCTGCTGTTTTGATTCATCTTGTTGAAACATCTGTATAATGAAAGAAATATATATTTAGTAAAGGTTTAATGTATAAATAATCGCCTATTTATTTTTATTAAATACATGTATATTGCAATCAATTTCGTGTACATTTAATATAAATTAAATTTTCTTCATTTATTCATATGATAGTAATTTCTCTGAGGGGTACATATCTGATAATTTTTAGAAAAGTGTGAAACACAAATTATTCTATGATAATAAGCATTGTGGTAAAATTCACATAGCTTGGTTTCGGAAATAGGTTATTTGAAATATGAAATGTTAAAATTAAAGATTGTATTTGTACATGCTATGTATAATCAAAAACTATAAATATATTATTATTTAAAAAACTCGATGGACGATAATTCAGATGCAAGATGAAAACATTAAGATCAAGTGCAAGATGAAACATATAATTTGATTAATACTATGGAAGTGCTAACTCAAGATAAACCATGTATACTATATATCATTAAAACTATAAAGATAGTATTTATATTTTAAGCAACTTGATGCACGATAATTCAGAAGTGCGAGATGAAACATCTGATGAATTGATTAAAAATATGAGTAGATTAGTTTTAATACATTAGATGATTATAGCAGTAAGAAATTTCGTGTAGGAGCAATGCGTACATGATGAAAATCGAATGGAATCAATTGACTTCAACTCCTGATCCAAGTTAGTATTTATCTCACGTGTGTAATGTGGAAATATAAAAGGTGAAGAATCAAGTTTGATGTAAATAAATATTGTGGTATTGGTTTAAAAACTAAAAAAGTATTGAATTTTACTGAATTAGAAAGCATAAAATTTGATTAAATAATGTTTTATGTAAAATATTAAGTTTAAATGTGATAAAATTATGAAAATCAGTTTGTAAACTCTCATTTTTATAAGTACTACTATGAAAATATTCTTTTAATATAGAATTTCTGCTTATTAATGAGACTAAAAAATTATTTTTTTTTAATTTTGAATATTTATTGAGTGTATGTAATACTAGGATTAAAATCTTACAAATTCGGTGATAAATTTTTCAAGAAATTGTGGTTTGTAATCCAGAAAAAGGTGTGATTTTAATAAATTTGTAAATATGTTCATTATTTTTTTTTTAGTTATTTCTCTAACTTGTCATTCATTTGTTAATTTTTGTAATTTTTGTAGAAAAAATGATTTGAATTTTCGGTAATCTGTACTATTTTTTTGTCCAACAGTTGATTTTTTTGATTATTAGTATTCTTATTCAGCAGTAATTTCACGTATGAAGTTATTAAATATTAAATATCTATTAATTTTCTTTACTGTTTCATATGATAGTAATATTTCTGAGGAACAGGTATGTAATAACTACTAGACTTTGATTGACTTGATTTTCTGATAAACGTTTGAAAAGAGTTGTAAGTATGTAATGATGCAATATCTATATACTATCGAGAGTCGAGATTGAAGTAGATAAGTATTGGAGTAATAGTCAATTCTTTGTTGAATTTCAAGAAATTGTGTGAGAACATGGTTTTTTACATTAAGTTTATGTAATTTCAGTTACAGTTTTTCGACAATCAACCTAAAAATGGATAATTATCATAGTTAAAAGTTATGATGAAAAGATGTAAGCAATATTAATGTTAAAAAGTTCGTCTAATGTTTGCTCTTATGTTGTGAAAATTTCGAATAGTTTGATTTGAAATATGAAATGTTTGTAAAAATTAAACTTTGTATTCGTGTATGTTTTGCATTATTAAATTGTAAAGATAATATTCATATTTGGAAAATGTTGTTGGGTGTTTTAATAATTTTTTGATAAGTAGATAAAAACAGATGTTAAAATTCTGTGCTATTAAAATATATAGGATCAAGAATAAAGTTTGATGAAAATAAGTATTGTAAAAATTCAGAAATTTTGAAGTGTAAGATGAATCATGTCCTAATTTGATTAATTATATGGGTAGAGTAGTTTTAATATGTCAAGTGTCTAAAGCAGCAAGAAACGATTTTTTAGGTTTTCTAGAATAATAATAATAATAATAATAATAATAAAAGTATACTTTTGTTGTAAGATTTCGAATGCAGTCAAGACGTGAAAAATATAAGTATGAACCTTTGTAAAGACATTCAAACTTTTTAAAAAGTTTAAGTTTAGTAATATACTGTAACAATATATGTAAGCAAATGTATTTCAAAGTTGAAAATTTGTGTAAAAAATTGTCTTTTCTTGAAAATTGATATTTGTTTTTGTTTAATTAATGATACTTATTACATTTTTGTTGTTAAAAACTAAAATATACGTTTAATTCTTCTGTTAAAATTGATATATCCGTGTTGGAGGTGAGAAAAAATAGTGTAAAACTAATGAAATTTGTTTAAATTCGTCTTTTTATTCTTAAAATTAATATTTTCTATTGTTTAGAATACGTAATAATAACTTTTGAGGAATGTATAACCGGAAAATGTTAAAAAATCTTAGAAAATTGGTATTAAAAATATTAAATACAGTTGCTTCAATGATATCTTTTCGATATGTAAAGTGATTGTAGCATTTAGAAATGTACTTCTGAAGAATGTATAATCGGAAAATGTTAGAAAATCTTAGAAAATTGGTGTTAAAAATATTAAATACAGTTGCTTCAATGATTTCAAAAACAAACTCTGTTAAAAAATTCTGTATGATTTCAAGTGAAAATAATCTGAACCTGAATACATGGTATTTAAAATACAAAATTCACGATTATGAACTAATGTTGAAAACATGGATAACATTAAATATACAGCTAATATTTAATTATAGATTAGGAAATTCTTAAAGTGTATCCAAATTTATTAAATATAGTATTGAATACAGTGAATAAGTGAAATATGTGAATAAGTATTGATATTTCCATGTTGCTTTTGAAAATACTAGTGTAAAATTATTCAAATTCGTCTTTTCTTTAAAACTGATATTTATTTTCGTTTAATTAATGATACTTATCACTTTTCGGTTTATTCTGTTAAATTCATATATCCGTGTTGGAGATGAGAAAAATAGTGTAAAACTAAAAAAAAAAAAAAAAAAAAAAAAAAATTATTAAATTCGTCTTTTTCCTCTTAAAATTATTATTAAACTAGTGTAAAACTAATAAAATTTGTTTAGATTCGTCTTTTCCTCACTGAAAAATCATTAGTTTCCTTTGTTAATTGTTCAATTATCGAAATTCTTTGAGGTAACGACTGTTCAAAAACTAAAAAATATGTTTAAATTTCTATTTTAAGTTGTGTATTCTGATTTTATATTAAAAATAAATAAATAAATAAATAAAAATATGAAGAAATCAGTTAAAAATTTAATATTTTCTGTTGTTTTGCTTAATTAATAATGTTCATGAAGGAAATGGTTGTCCAAAACTGGAATGCATGCTTAAATTTCTTTCTATCAAATTGATAGTCCGAAGTTTGAGTTGAAAAAATCGTAAAAAATCAGTCTTTTTCTATAAAACTTGATATTTTCCATTGTTTTTTACTTAATTAACGATACTCATTAAGATTATAGCTGTTGAAAACTAGAATGCATGTTTAACTTTCAACTTGTAAGTCGATACACTGATGTTGCAGTTGATAAAAATCGTAAGAAATCAGTCTTTTTCTATAAAACTTGATATTTTCAATTGTTTTTACTTAATTAACGATACTCATTAAGGTTATAGCAGTTGAAAAACTAGGATGTACGTTTAACTTTCAACTTTTAAGTCGTTACATTGATCATGTAGTTGATAAAAATCGTAAGAAATCAGTATTTTTCTATAAAACTGGATATTTTCTATTGTTTTTACTTAATTAACGATACTCATTAAGATGTCTATCAAGCAAAATTCAAATATATGTTTAACTTTCTTGTGTTAAATTGATAATCTCATCTTGTAGTTGAAGAAATCTAAATAAAATGGTTAAAAACTGAGATTTTAATTGTTTCGCTTAATTAATAATACTCATTAAAATTACGGTTGTTTAAAATTCAAATACAAATTTAATTTTCATCTTATAGTATGATTCAATGTTGAGATGTGATTGATAATATTTTTAATTAGGGAAGGTTGTTCACTTCTCCTGTTATAATAGAATGTTCCTTTTTTCCACTAGGAGGCGTTTGTGGTGGGGGATGCACGGTGGGCGCAGGGGTACCGCAGGAGGGACCAGGAGGGCGGCGGTGGCACGGTGGTAGCGGCGGGGCGCGGAGGGATGCGGAGGGACGGTTGCTGCGTGGTGCGGCGGCGGCACGGTGCCGCAGTGCCGCCGCCGCATGTCCTTAAACTGTTGTTTTCCTACTACTCACCTAGTTACATGCTCTTAGCACTTTTTATAGTTTCAAAGAGTACATGTTCCCCGCGGGCCACCCCATGAATTCAACACTAAGTTAAACACTATATTTTCGTTTATAAGCTCAGTTATTTGGGTTATTAGTTTATTATTATTATTATTATTTTCAAGTTCGTCCGTTTTAATCCCTCGCCCCCCCCCTTTCTCACCAATCTTTACTAAATGGGCCGTTCAAAGTATGCATGCAATTTTTAAAATGTCCAATTATTGTTCTATTTTATTGTAAATCCTCATTTTGAAACTTCGACAAAAGATACATTTGGGCTATGGTCGCCCTTCCGTCAAGAGTGGTGTTTACCTGCCCCCTTGGGTATGGGGCATAGTTTTTGTTCTTCCAAACTATTTCGTGTAACATCTGGTTGACACTAGAAAAAAAAAAGTTTTTTTGTCTATACTCCTTGTTCCCCATCCTAGTTACACGCTCTTGGCACTCTTTATCCACGGTTTAATGCCAAGTTACTCAGTGTTGTTGTTAGTTGAGTTATGTCTCTCAAATTTGTCAAAGTTTTTGTGTAAGTGACAATCATTTTAAAATTTAAAATTCTTATTATCCGACTCTAAAATCTGCAATAGCTTAATTCTGTGCCTCCCTAAATGGGGATGGGGGGGGGGTGGGAGGCGGTAATTACGGTCCTGCTGATTGTCTAAGTTTTGGAATTAGTAATTTGGATCTTCTCTGTGTGAATCTGAATATCGAAATATCGATTCTAATATCGATTCTAGAACTGAGAAATCGATTCTTATTATGATCGATGTTTTTTTATACGATATCGATTTTAATCGCTTCTCAAAATTTCCAGAATCACCCATCACTAATATGCAGTATATTACAGCATTCCCAGCAATGACGTCAGGAAATTTCACAGTAGTCTGGGAAATTTCAAAGTTTCAGAGAATTTACAAATATCTTCTAAAAAGTCTTGAAGAAGAAATGAAAAGTGACCTCAAATAAATGAAATAGATTCGGGGAGGGGGGGGGAATCGGCCCAACCAGTAGCCGAGAAGTTCTGGCCTCCAAACTGGTAGACGGTAGGTGCTGGGTTCGATCCCAATCGCGACCATCGGCCTAACCGGCTTGGAGTTTTCCGTGGTTTTCTTCGAACCTTGGATTTCCTTGCGTAAATACGGGTTAGGTTCCTTTAGAAAGACGTCCACGGAGGGCACTCCTCCCCTTAAGGGCCTATATACCTCGTGTAGATAATCGGCCGTCATAAAATAAACCAAACCAAATCGGGAAAAAAATTATCAAATGATCGAAAAAAAAAAATCTAGAAATTTAAAGAACGATCGCAGAAAAAATTGCGCAATTCTTTGTCAAAATTAGCCATTTTTTTTGCGACAAAGGATTGCGAAACTAAAGAGGAATTCAAGGAAATTTTTGAGGTTTGGTCAAAGAAAGTTAGTGAATTTCTTGAGATTTGGTCAGAGAACTTGCCAGTCATGTTTTGCTGGGAACGCTTTATTAAAATCGTCCTTGAAAAATTACTAACAAACATTCAAGTTTAATGAAAATACATCACGCAGACAGAACTATAAAAAAAAAAGGCTAATCTTTCACAATCGGGTTCGTCTGTTTGCATCACTTTTAACCAAACTGCTATAAATAAGCAACGCATAATGCTATGCAATATACTTAAAACCTTCCCCGAAAAATTAGCTAACAGTGAAAGCCTCATCAAAATTCATTCGGCAGAATTTAAGTTATAAGCAGTAAGAACGAAAGTCTCATTTCCATTTTACATATACGAGTGGGAACTTGTCGAATTTAACGAATGAAAATGTTTAAAAAATGGTTAGATTGAATTTATAATAAATAATATTGCCCAATTAAACTGATGGCATTGAGCTCACAGGAGGCTGTTTACACTTATTGTATATTACAATCTTATTTTTCAAGGAATAACATCAATCGAAAAAAAAATTAAGGGGGGGTTAGCTCCCCCATTTCTCCCTTTATATTTAATCACTGGACCCCCCAAAACTACTCAGGGATACGCCATATCGTAATGGTCCTATATCCAAAATTCGAAACAAATCGAAAAGGGTTATTCCCCATTTCCCCCTTTATATATAACCATTAAACCCTAATCTATTCAGGGATTTATCTTATCATAAAGAACATATGTCCAAAACTTGAAGCAAATCAGATAACTCAGCATAAAAATCCATTTATCTAATTTAAGAAGGTAATCGCCTGTTCCCCCTTTATACTTAACAAAATACCCCCTTTATACTTAAAACTAATCAGGGAAGTTCATTATCACAATGAAACTATGTCTAAAATTTGAAGCAAATCGGTAAATTCTGCGTGAAAAATGCATTTACCTAAATTAACGCGGGGTTTACCCATATTATCCCTTTTTTATACTTGACTAATGAAAATTCAAAACTAATTATGGAGACACCTCATCAGAATGATCCTATATCTAAAATTGAACGAAATCTGATGATTCTGCATGAAAAATTCATCTATCTAAATTAAAAGGGGGATTTGTCCCCAGTCCCCCTTTATATTTATCCAAACAACTCCCAAAACTATTCAGGAAAACTCCTTATCAGAATAAACCTATATTCAAAATTTGATGCAAATCGGATGTTTTTATCATAAGTGATTGCGTTATGTACATGCATATATACATGTGTGAATTTACAAAACTGGTATCACATAAGCACTTAGGCTTTGATACCCTGTGAGTTAAACACTTGCAGGTATAATTACGGTAAAGAGTAATCTTATTTTTATCATGCCAATTCTTAAAACAACTATCATTTTAACTTTTAACTAATGTTACCGGTCTCACAGACCGCTGCTTTTTAGCTCACAGGCTATTAAAGCCTGAAAGTTTATGTTTCCGCCCGTTCTGTATGTCCCTGATTAGTTTTGGGAATTCATTCGATAAATATAAGAGGGAGAACGGGGATAATGCCCCTCCCCTTAATTTATATAAACGGGTTTTTCATGCAGAATTATCAGTTTTCGTTCAAAATTTAGATGCAGGATTATTCTGATGAGGCACCTCCATGATTAGAATTAGGTGTTCATTGGATAAGTATAAAGAGGGAAATGGGGGACTAATGCCTCTTCCCTTTATTTATTGGGTGAGTGCAAAAGTTCGTGCGGAGTTTAAAAGTAAAAGTCACACAGTGATTAAGTAAAGTATAAAGTTTAGTATATAAGTACAGTCATAAAGTTCTTTATTCAATCAATGATATATGCTCTATCGTTTTCTGTAATCTGTGTCCAACGTTCTGGCAGCATATGGATGCCCGGATCATAAAATTCGCGCGGTTTAGACTCGAAGAACGAAGACACGGCGTTTTAAAAGGCATCCAAAGAGTCAAGTTTTTTTCCATTTAAATGATTTTGCAATGATCAGAACAAATGATAATCAGGTTGTGCAATATCAGAGTAATACGGTGGATGAGTTAGGATATCCCATCTGGCAATTCTGTTTGCGCAGCGTCTGTTTCGAAACATGTGGTCTGGCTTCGCCATGATGAAAGACTACACCCTTGATATTTGGCAAAATCGGACGTTTCTGTTTGATTTCTCGATTCAGACTGGTTAAATGACGACAGTACTTGACTGAATCAATCGTTTTGCCAGCTGGGAAAAACTCAAAATAAATTATACCCTTGCAATCCCACCAAATACAGAGCATCAACTTTATCGAGTGCAAACTGGCCTTTGCCATCACGTCATCATGCTTACATTGCTGAACATTGTTGTAAAAGTCCGATTTCTCATCGCCCGTTACTAATCGATCGAAAAACGGCTCTTTTTTGAGCCGATCGAGTAAAGAAACTTCAGCAGAAATTCGCTCGATTTTGTTCCTCTCGGTCAATAAATGGGGCACCCATATATCGCGCTTCAAATCGAATCTTATGTTTTTTTAAACGCCGAAAAGTGGTTGATCGATGAACGTTAAGTACTGTAGCAACTTCTTCTTTTGAAATTCGCGGAGTATTTTTAACTAAAGTACACACAATATCGACATCAATATGTGAAGGTCGACCGGATTGTGGTCCGTCTTCAAGGTTAAACTCTTCGCAGCGAAATATCGCAAACCATTTTTCCACAGTTCGTTTAGTTGGTGCTTGATCTTGATAAACCTCTTAATTGTTTTTTATGGCTTCTGCAACGTTTATTCCCTTCCGAAACTCGTAAAGCATAACATGCCGTAAATACACCTTTCCGATACTCATTTTGAAAGTACATTTTCTTGAGACAGTTTGTATCTACACAAATTATTTTGATTGAAATGAAAGCTGCACACGTCACCTTTCCAACGATCTCTCTTACGTAGATGGCAGTATTAATGACAACATTTTACGCTGCTTCTAACGATATCTATTTCACCTCCGTACGAACTTTTGCACTCACCCAATAGATAAATGGGTTTTTCATGCAGAATTTATCAGATTTTTATTCAAATTTTAGACATAAGATTATTCTGATGAGGGCAACGCCATGATTAGTTTTCGGAATTCACCGGATAAGTATAAAGAGGAGGACGGGGCTAATCCCCCATCCTTGATTTCGATAAATGGGTTCTTCATGCAGATTTATCAGATTTCGCTCAAATTTTAGACATAGGATCATTCTGATGAGGGCACCTCTTGCGAGTTCATCGGATAAATCTAAAAGGGGGGGAAATGAGAAGTAGCCCCCCTCTTAATTTAGGTTAATGGGTTTTTCCAGCAGAATTTACCAATTTACTTCATATTTCGGATATAGATTCATTTTGATAAAATGCTTTCCTGATTTGTTTTGGGAATTCATTGGATAAGTCTTAAAGGGGGGAAATGGGATGTAACCCCCCTTAATTTAGATTAATGGGTTTTCACACAGAATTTACCAATTTGCTTCAAATGTCGAATATAGATTTATACTGATAAGGCGCTCCTCTGATTTGTTTAGGGAATTCATTGGATAAGTATAAATGGGAAATCAGTGGGACTACCCCTCTTAATTTCGGTAAATGTTTTTTTCTTGCAGAATTAACCGATTTGCTTCAATTTTTGGATGCAGGTTCATGGTGGTAAGCTGCTTTCCTAATTAGCTGTGAGGTTCTTTTACTAAGTATAAAGGGGGTATGAACGATTACCCCCTAAATTTCATAAATGGGTTTTTATGCAGAATTATTCGATTTGCTTTAAATTTTGGATGTAGATTCTTTCTGATAAGGTGAATTTCTGAATAGTTTTGGAAGTTTAATGGTTAAGTAAAAAGGAGGGGGATAATTCCTCTTAAATTATATAAATAGGTTTTTATTAAGAATTATCCGATTTGCTCTGAATTTTGGATATAGATTTTTTATATGATAATGCATATCCCTGATTAGTATAGGGTCTTAAATGATTAAGTATAAAAATTGGATGTGAGGGAAGCTATTTCTTCCCTTAATTTGTTTTTTGAACAGCATTAACTTTTGAAAATATAGGGCTGTAATATACAATTAGTATGCGTAGCCTGTGAGCTCAATGCCATCTGTTTAACTGGACAATATTCTTTTTATTTCAATTTTTATTAGTTTAACTTGTAATTTTCAATTTAATTACAAACACTAACAAAATTTTGTTTCATTTGAAACTTTAGTGCTATCACTAGAGACTTTTAAATAGGTAAATGTTGATTATAATAGCTTTGTGCAAAAATGTTAATACAGAAACTCCATCCTAAGAGTTAATCCCGCGCTTTCAATCTTGCAGTCTCACAGCCCGCTTCACACTAGTTACGTTGCAATTTTTGTCGTATCAGTTGAAGTTTAAACTAAAGTTATTAAACCTTTCGAGTCTGGTGTACTATTAATAAATAGTACATGTCTTTTTATGGAGTACTATTTTGTTTTAAGAAATATTTTTGCTTCTATTTACATATGTCTCTGCATTTACCACATGACTAAATTTATGTTTAGACATTTATAGTAATCATAATAATATTTTTTTTTTCAAAATTCTCTTTGTGCCGTTTGCGATTCTTTTATTTTAAACATAAAATTAAATTTAAAATTAAAGTTACTTTCCTGAAAGAATCATGTGTAATAAAGCGTAAAATGTATTAGAAAGTTATAATATAAATTAAATCTTGTTGTAATATAATATTTTCTAAACATTTTTAAAAATTCTTCCTCAGCCTATTGTCATATGAATATTAATTGAATAGTTCGCAAAGCATTAACATTCGTTATATTTTAGACAGTGAAATATTCGTTAAACACTAATTAATCTGTTTGGATAGATAGTGTTAATATCATTAACGTAAAAGTAATTTTTTCTAAAAATTAAGAAAAAAAAAATCGGACCCGAAAGGCCTAAACTATTGTTTCCATTAATTTTCCATAAACTTTTGAAATTACTTTAACTCCTGTAAGAAATCAGTAATATATGATCAAGATAAGTAATTATGAAGTTATCGATTGAGGCTTTGGCTTTGATCTTTAATATAGCGTAATAAAAAATGAAAAATACTCTACTATTACAGAATCAATTTTTGTCTTGTACGAAATTTAACTCTCTAAGTGTTTGAAACGTAACATTCCGTTCACTAACAAAGAAGGTCTCCATACGGGCATACTCCGAAAAATCTGAAAAAATTACAGAATGTTCTTCTCATGTGGGTATATGCGTTTATAAAAATTTTTTCGGCGGAACCTTCTTATCTTGTCCGTTCAAAAATAATGAAAATTTCGCAAGTTGGCGATTTATCATCGATTGGCGATGAAAAGCAATTTCAAAAAATGGTTTTTATGTCAAATGCATTTTAAAGAAAAAAAAAAAGTTTTATGTTCTGCGTGTTTAGATAAATTAAAGTTGTTTCGTTTTGTCAGCTTTAGTTTGTTTTAAGTATAATTTCTTTATATTGATATTTTTATGTATTTATATTCATATTTAACCATCAAAATTTGAGATTTAAAACGAAATTCAAATTTAAATTAATTAAAATTGTTTCAGTTCAAAGTCCAGTTGAGCATTGTCAATTCAATTTTGTTGCTATGGAAACAGCTTGCTTTTATTTTTGAATATGCTTAAATGTATGAAAATTATTTTACTGAATAAGAATTTTTTATATATGAAAATATTTTTTCCAGAAAAAATATTTGCATATATAAAAAATTATATATATATATATATGCAATTTAATATATATACACTATCTACCAAAAAGTATTTGTACACTTTCAGTTTTTGACATTTTGTCAAATATTTAAAAATATACTGGTCGGATTCTTCTGGAACTTTAGAAATATAAAGATTATGTTTCACTTTATATTTATTTACATTCATTTGTTAAGCGGGTAATTAGGGGGCCGGCAAAAAAACAAAGAATAATAGAAATATTTGGGATCGCCCTGTACATGAAAATGCACGAAACGACTTATCGCTTTAGAATACAAATATATGAATACAGTAGAATATGTACACTAATTTTTGTGAGAATAGCATGTATATTTATGGCGATAGAGCGATTTTTTTGAAAAATTCAAAAAATTCTGGTATGTTTTTTGTTTATATCATAGAGGGTTTTTGACCAAATTTAACGCAAATTTCAGAAAAATTGGCAAAATATATTAAAAAAAATATAGCGCAATTGGAATATAAATATATTTAATACTTTATGAAATATGAGTAGTTTTATGAAATAATTTTTATCTGCGCATGCGCGAACGATAAAAACAATTCTTTTACATCATTTAATAGTCAATTCTATGGAGTAACTTATAAAAAAAAATCCAATGAAATATCGTGAAAATTCAAAAAGATATCATTATTATAAGTAAGGTGTTTTTACATTGCCTCTAAAAACGGCTGAATGATAAGGGATTCTCCACAAATTGACATTTTTTATTAACTGACTTTTAGGAAAAAATTAGTACTATTTAATGAATACAATATTGCTGCTAATAAGTATCTTGACACCTGTGATAGAAAAGGAAAAGGGCTTTTATTCTTTTCCATCACAGATGTCAAGATACTTATTAACAGAAATATTGTATTAGATATTGTATACATTAAATACTAATTTTTTCCTAAAAGTCAGTCAATAAAAAATGTCAATTTGTGGAGAATCCCTTATCATTCAGCCGTTTTTAGAGAGCAATGTAAAAACAGCTTACTTATAATAATGATATCTTTTTGAATTTTCACGATATTTCATTGGATTTTTTTTATAAGTTACTCCATAGAATTGACTATTAAATGATGTAAAAGAATTGTTTTTATCGTTCGCGCATGCGCAGGTAAAAATTATTTCATAAAACTACTCATATTTCATAAAATATTTAATATATTTATATTCCAATTGCGCTACATTTTTTCTACTGCATTTTGCCAATTTTTCTGAAATTTGCGTTAAATTTGGTCAAAAACCCAGCATGATATAAACAAAAAACATACCAGAATTTTTTGAATTTTTCAAAAAAATCGCTCTATCGCCATAAATATACATGCTATTCTCACAAAAATTAGTGTACAAATATTCTACTGTATTCATATATTTGTATTCTAAAGCGATAAGTCGTTTCGTGCATTTTCATGTACAGGGCGATCCCAAATATTTCTATTATTCTTTGTTTTTTTGCCGGCCCCCTAATTACCCGCTTAACAAATGAATGTAAATAAATATAAAGTGAAGCATAATTTTTATATTTCTGAAGTTTTAGAAGAATCCGACCAGTATATTTTTAAATATTTGACAAAATGTCAAAAACTGAAAGTGTACAAATACTTTTTGGTAGATAGTGTATGTATATAATATATTAAAATCTCTCATTGCTTAAATTTAATTTCATAAAATACCATTTACACGCATTCTAAAAATTCAAAAGTTTTCAGTTGCATTAAAATCGTTTGCTTTTGGCAAGGAAAAGTACTGCTCGCCAAATCGTGTGACATTTTCGTCTTTTCACGCCAAATATTCGAAAGTATTTTATTTTTTTTACATGTTTTCTTCTGCAATTCCGCCGCTAATTTTCACTGATTCTTTATTACATACATGAGTAGTTTAATTAGTATTTTTTTCAAAAAAATCTGAGTATGCCCAGTATGGAGACCTTCCTTGTAAGCTCCAGGTTTCACTGCAATATAAGCAATATTTAATAATATAATTCTATAGATTTAATGAATTTTCAATACATTTTAGAATGATCAATACTCTCTAGGATTACATTCATATTTGTAATTATTTTTTTTTTATAATGTTGAAAAAAAAAATCACATTTTCTGAGCATTTAAACAAAATGCAGAAAAACGAACGTTTCTATATTACCCATTTGGAAGATGCTCAAATGGTATGTAATTTCCGTTGTAACAAAACTTATACAGGGTGATTCCGAATTTTATTTACAATAAAAGAGGGGTGATAGTACACATCAAGACAAACAATATTAAATAGGAGACCAAGTGTCCAAAACGTTTTCCTAAGGAAATAGCAGCCATTAAAGTTTAGGGACCAAAATTTCAATCAAACATAAAAAACGGAAAAATAGGTCGATTGATTTGCGGTTTTCACTAAAATTATTCTTTATGTCGTCATTTTCTTGAAATTAAATTATAAAGATAAATTTCAAAAAATGCCAATAGAGGGCGCTTTAGACTTTGGAGTAACGAACAACTATTTTTTGCCGGTATTTTTTGCATCTCATTAAATGTTTTCGTAAGCTTAGACTCAAACTTAAATTTTGAGCTCAAAATCTGTAGTTGGGAGTGGTTAAGTAACACAAACTGAGCTGTGTTCAGAGGGTTTAAATTTCAAATGATCATAAAAAACGGAAAAATTGGTCGATTGATTTGCGGTTTTCACTAAAACTATTCTTTATTTAGGTATTTTCGTGAAAATAAATTATAAAAATGAATTTCAAAAAATGCTGATAGAGGGCGCTTTAGACTTTGGAGTAACGAACAACTATTTTTTGCCATTATTTTTTGCATCTTATTAAATGGTTTCGCAGACTTAGACTTAAACTCAGATTTTGAGCTCAAAATCTGAATAGTTGGGAGTGGTTAAGTAGCACAAATTGAACTGTGTTCAGAGGTTCAAATTTCAAATGATTATAAAAAACGGAAAAAATTGGTCGATTCGTTTGCGGTTTTTGCTAAAACTAATTTTTAAATCAGCAGTTTTCTTGATCAATCAGTTTTTTCTTGGAAATAATTTTTAAAGATAAATTTCACAAAATGCCGATAGCGTACAACTATTTTTAACTGTTATTTTTTTAATCTCATTAAATGCTTTCAAATGCATAGACTTAAATTTTGGGCTGAAATTCTGAATCGTTGGGAATGTTTAAGTAGCGAAAAATTGAATTGTGCTCGAGGAGGAAAGAGGGTTAAATTTTAACTCCTGAACACACTTCAGTTTGCGCTTCTTAACTCCTCATAACGATATAGGATTTGAGCTCAAAATTTAAGTTTAAATCTAAGCTTTCGAGAACATTTAAAATGCTTTTGCAAGCATTTAACCCATTAACGCCCAGCGTCCTCTTTTGAGGACGATTACAAAAACAGCAAGAAAGCGGTTTTCCCACCAGTAAAGAGGAAGATAAATATATACCTTCTTTCACGAGACAGAATCCTCGATAAATTTAGATAAAAGTTAATTTGATTTTAAAAGTGGTGGGAAATACAAAATTTAAATTTTAGCGAAGAAAATAATTCGGGCGTTAATGGGTTAATTAGAACCAAAAAATAATGGTTAAAATGAATTGTTGGTTACTCTGAAGTTTAAGGCACTCTCTGACGGAATTTTTTGAGATTTATCTTTAAAAATTATTTTCAAGAAGATCCTGACTTAAAGAATAGTTTTATTTTAAACCGCAAACGAATCGACCAATTTTTCCATTTTCTATAATTACTTTAAATTTGAACCTCCCCCTCCCCCTTGAACACAGTTCAGTTTGTGCTTCTTAACCTCTCCCTAGTATTCAGATTTTCAGCTCAAAGTTTAAGTTTAAGTCTAACCTTCCTAAATCATTTAAAGAGATGCAAACAATAACGGCAAAAAATAGTTGTTCATTACTCCAAAGTCTAAAGCGCCCTCTATCGGCATTTTTTGAAATTTATCTTTATAATTTATTTTCACGAAAATACCTAAATAAAGAATAGTTTTAGTGAAAACCGCAAATTAATCGACCAATTTTTCAGTTTTTTTTTAATCATTTGAAATTTGAACCCTCTGAACACAGCTCAGTTTGTGTTACTTAACCACTCCCAACTACAGATTTTGAGCTCAAAATTTAAGTTTGAGTGTAAACTTACGAAAACATTTAATGAGATGCAAAACATACCGGCAATAAATAGTTGTTCGTTACTCCAAAGTCTAAAGCGCCCTCTATCGGCATTTTTTGAAATTTATCTTTATAATTTAATTTCGAGAAAATGCCGACATAAAGAATAATTTTAGTAAAACCGCAAATCAATCGACCGATTTTTCCGTCTTTTATGTTTATTTGAAATTTTGGTCCCTAAAATTTAATGGCGGCTATCTCCTTAGGAAAACGTTTTGGACCCTTGGTCTCCTATTTAATATTGTTTGTCTTGATGTGTACTATCACCCCTCATTTATTGAAAAAAAATTTGGAATCACCCTGTATATGCGTACTTTTCATATTCATATTCACTATTTAAAAAAATTTTAACGTGCAACAGATGGATTACAAATATATTTTCAAGATACAATTGTCCATGTAATCATTCGTACTCTTGATTTAAGATTCCAATTTCGGTACCTGCAAAATGCAAAAGATTATTATTATTATTATTTAAAGTTTGCATAATAGTAAAATATTTAGTGCCACCACAATTTAAAAAAAAAAAAAAAGAAAATGAAAAAAACTTTTTAAAATTAAAATATACAAATTAGGATATTTTAAAAATGTAGCTAGAACTGGCACAGGTACAAATTAACAGTTTCTATTAACCCTTAAATGCATATTGTATCATTTTCGATACCATAAGTGTTCTCGATTTATTGGGGGTTTTATTCACATATTCCGTATTCTCACCAGAAATTTAAAAGAACAATTTTCATTTCACTTAATGACAATCGTAATGAAATTCGTAATGAAATAAAGAAAAATTTACTATTTAGATTTTTCTGGTATGAATTCTGATTCTTTGAATTGCGCATTTTTTGGAACGCGTTCTATCCTATGCATTTAAGGGTTAAGATAAATAGTAAATATACATATATTTAAAAGATAAAACTGTTTTTCTTTTTTGAAATTTAAAATTAAAGTTACTTTCATGAAATAATCATGTGTAATAAAGCATAAAAAGTATTAGAAAGTTGTAATAGAAATTAAATTTTGTTGTAACATAATATTTTCTAACTATTTTAAAATTACTTTAATTCCATAAACTTTAAGTAGATAAGTAGGTATCAATTTGTAACTAACTAATAATAAAAGAAAAAATGGAAGGTCAGATCAGACTAACATGCAATTTCGATGAAATGAAATTCGACATTCTCTACAATCCCCTTCGTTCAGACCCTCCGATGTGCTCTAACCCTTTCTTTTTACGCCAATCGAAAACTTTTAAACCTTTCCGGCGCAGTGTTGCCGGGTTGGCAACACCTAAAGTTCCCCCTGTTTAGAGACACAAAAACTCCGTGAATATTTCAAAAACTACTCTAATGGCTTCTTTAAATCTTTCTTATGAGTTCTAGATCGCAGCACCACAGAGATCAAACTCTACCTTTTTTAAATAATAGGTAAAATGTTTTACTGTAATACGCGTTTCACAGCAATGCTCTTCTCACTGCGCTTATCAATGCTTTACTTATGGGAGGTAACCACTTCGGCAACAGCTGTATAATTAAAATGGTTAGTGCAATCTTTACAAAACAATACCTATGTACTTCTCTAGGCCTAAATAGATTGCCTAATTTTTTTCTTTAAATTCCAACTTTAAGGAGTAGTGCGCCAGAAAGGGTTAAAGTCTACACCTCCTGACATATTTCCTTACTCTTCAAGCTTCCTACGTCTCACGACGCCTACTGTCTATTTGACTATTACTTTTCAAGACAAAATCAATGTTTCGCTTTTTCGAAAGAAGATCAAACTCTCTCTTCATTCTTTGTCAGATTTCTATTAAATGATTGTAAAGAACGTCTATCTTCGAAATCCTGAAACTTTCGGATTCTTTTGTCATGTTATCTTATAGCTCCAAAGTAATTGTCGGCTTGCTAGCTATTTCCGTTTTCTTGCATTTTTTCTACCTTTAAGGACCAGACACATAGCACTAACTTCTTGCGGTCAGGCTTCGCTATTTTTGATCTTTCGTGTCGGCGCTTTGATGTATAAATTGCTTTTTCAGTGAACTTTTTTGAACGTCAAGAGAGAAATCAAACTCGAAATCAGTTGACAGCTTTACGACTGAAGATGGGGGGAGATAAAATTTCCCTTCCTTTGTCAATTCGGTAGGGTCAGTCCCTCAAAAATCATTTAAAGAGGTTTCCCCTTTGTTCCGTTCGGAAACAAAGATAGATTTATTGTTCTTTTAGTGTAATAAAAAGTATTAGTTGTGTTGGTTTTATTTAATGGCATTTTCGAAATACTTCTTCCTGCTTTATTTTCAGCTAGGTTCGGAATGCCATTATCAGTGTAAAAAAATATCGGAACTTTGTTATTTGTTTTACACTCTTTTCTTTAACCTAATTTGCTCATGCATGTAAAGATTAAATTTTGAAGTTGATTTTTTACCCACTTCAGATGCGCTAGAAAAAAAAGTACAAAGGTATTTTTCCGATGACAGTGCAATATTTTAATAGTTTTAAAATTTAATTATAAATAAACTAATAGATTTAATGGCATGCTTCGTTATCTAGTTGTAAGTGATAAATCAACCAGTATTCTGTGTAAGAGGAAGATGGATTAAAAAAAAAAGGTTGTAAGCAGCAGCATTTAGAAATTAACTAATCTAGAATGAATATTTTTTTTTCAAGAATAGGGATAGGAGGTGTTTTAGGTGCTTTCGTTATTATGTAAATACGTAGCACCTATAGTTGTCGTCAGTCCGTCCGTCTGTCCATCTGTTCGCATATAACAACGTAAAAACTACACAACCGAATCGTTTGAAATTAAATTATATAATTATTACATAATTTTGTCGAGTCATTTAAATTTCTTTGAATATCGGATTCATAGATTAATTATAGGGATAATCAAAAGTATTCCGTCACATTACGGTCGATAGGGAAAAAGGTTTCAAATGCATTTTAATGATGTTACACTCATTCGAACATAATAAAATTTATATGCATCTATGAAGTACGTATTACAATATACATTTTGCATAACCTGTGGTGCAAAGAACATTTGTTATTGATTTACAAGGCCACACAAAAGTATTCTATTACATAATGGTATAGGGAGAACATTGTTTGGTGCACATTTTAATTGTATTTAACTATTTAATTTTTTTAGATTGATATATGTTGCTGAGGAATGCTACCGTTATTTCCTGTATAAAAGAAAGCAGATAGTATTAACAGGAACACACAAAAGATTTTGGCTACTATACTATATCCGAAATATTGTGTACTATTACATTAATATCTGAATAATTTTACGGGGACAGTGGACCTTTATTTGAGCAAAATCGTCAGAAAAAAGGTCTATTTCTGGGGTATAGTAGTACCTAAACAATTTTTTCTCATTAAAATATCATTTATGAAGGTTTTAAGGAGTAAATAATAAAGATAAATGTATTTATATACTTTTAAATCTGTTTTTATCAAAACTAATTTTTCAGCGTTTTTGGATTTTTGAATTACTCCTTGCGTCTTAATTTTTGATCAATATTTATAAAATTGATAAGGAAGTATCCTGATATTATTTAAAAAGAAATTGTGTAAGCTTTTTAAAGTTCGTCTTCATTAAGATAGTCAAATTTTATTTTTTACTTATTAAAAGGCAAAATTTTGATGAAAATCGATAAGGAATTTAGAAAAAAAATCTGTAAAATATTAACTATTCAAGAGATTTAAAAAATCTTTCACAAATTTGTTTATAATATAGTTTTAAGTGATAAAAATGCAAAAGCAAGAAAACATTTCAAAAATTAAGACACGAGGAGCATTTTAAAATTTCGTTTAAAAATTTAAATTTTTGCAAAAAAAATTACAAATTTTAATAAGATTGGAAATTTTTTGAAGGTATTCTATATGCTTTTGGTGAAATGCATATATGCACAAAATTTCATATTGCTAGGATAAAAATGAATAAAATAAATTTTTAACGTCCACCGTTCCCTTAAGTGCGTCCGTAATTATATAAATAACTAGCACCTATATTCGTCGTTCAGTCTGTCAGTCCGTCCGTCTGTCTGCCCGCATATAACAAAGCAAAAACTGCCCAACTAAATCGCACTATATTTAAAATATATAATTTTGGCGTAATTTTGTCGAGTCATTTTAAATTTTAAGAAAATAGGATGCATAGTTTAATTAGAAGGACAAACAAAAGTATTCCATTACATTGCGATTAATAGGAATAAATAGTTTCAAGTACATTATAATGATGTTAAATTCTTTCTAATATAATAGAATTGACATGAACCTATGAAAGCTATATATATATATTAAAATATACATTCTGTACAATCTGTGATGTAAAGAATATTTATTAGTAAACTACAGGGCCACACAAAAGTATTCCACTACATACTGCTATACGGGAAACATTGTTTGGAGTGTGTGTTATTTATATTAAACTATTTCACATTTTATGAATATGATTTACTTTGCTAAGGTGCAATAAAAGTTTCTTCCTGTATATTTTCAGGAACATAAAATATATTTTGACCGTTATATTATATCCGAAGAACTGTCTGCTATAAAAGCAAGATCTGAATATTTTTAAAATTTTGTTATCTTACGAAAGTACCTCATTTGCAACGCTTCACATACAATTTCAAACTTGTTTGTTTTACAGCGATTCAACAGAAGATAGTGTAAATTCTGAGACGATGCAGGGCAGCCTTGTAAATGAGTGTTGAATTCAAGGGGTGGTCCGGGTTGAAAATCTCCCTCCCCCTGGAAGATTTGAAATTTTGTGTTTTCAATACTCGAAAAATACACTTCTCACTCCGAAATCTTAAACATACCAAAACCCAAAACCCTGAGCCATAGAAATCCTTCCCGGGAAAAAGTGTCTGAATTCAACACTGATTGAAGTAGCATGCCGTTTAGAAAAGTGATCCCGCTATTTTTTACTTTAACAAGGTTACATAAAATCATTTAAAGTCTTATCATGTTGAATGATGACGCCACCCCCCTGCATGACAAAGTCATCCCCCCGCAAAGCGTAAGAAAAGCTGCAAATGTCCATGTGATAAGTGCGGAACAGCCATCTCTCCCACTTTTAAAACAGCCCAGATTTGGAACCAAGTACCTCTTTCCCGTTTCCAAGATTGAAGAAATGACTAATTTGGAATAGGGTTTTTTCAGGCATTGATGTAAAAATGGGAATATTTTAAGACAGTAACGAGTACGGGCACACCCACAAAATGGACAGTTTTCATTATAAAAGATTTTTAACAAAATAGGTTCAGTAGAAAGTTCAAGGCAGATGACTGAAAAACAATCTAATCTTTTAAATATATAGATAGTAGATATCGATTTGTAACTAACAAGGAAGGTCTCCATTGGGGGCATACTCAGAATTTTTTGAAAAAAATACGAATTAAACTACTCATGTAGGTAATAAAGGATCAGTGAAAATTAGCGGCGGAATTACATTATTAGATATGTAAAAAAATAAAATAGTTTGGAATAATTGGCGTGAAAAGCTGAAAGCGACGCGGGATTTGGCGAACAGTGCATTTCCTCGCCAAAAGCAGACGATTTTAACGAATCTGAAAATTGATTTTAAATGACTTCACTGTTAAAAATCTGCAGCATTTACTGCAACGTCACTCCACTACTTTTATAGAATATCTCTCTTCTGACCAGTGAGAATGCTCAATAGCACGGTGAATTGACCGTTTTCTATAAAAGCGGTGGAGTGACACTGCAGAAAATGGTACAGATTTTTAGCGGTGTTGTAGCTTGTGCAACACTGTTAAAAATCTGCTGCATTTTGCTGCAGCGCACTCCACCGCTTGTATATAATATCTCTATTCCAACCAATGAGAAAGCTCCATTTCACGGCCAAGTAAACGTTTTCTATACAAGCAAGGGAGTGCGTTGCAACAAAATGCAGCAGATTTTTAACAGTGTATTTTTCAATTTGGAACAATTTTAATCAATTTAAATTGTGTTTTAAATGATAAAATATATTAATTTCATTTTGTTATAAGTACATATAAACGTATATGACAAAATTACACTTAAAGTAAAGTAAAAATGCAAACTAAAATTACTTAAACTAAACTTATTTAAATAAATTGAACATAGAAAGTTTTTTCTTTAAAAAGTATTCGAAGCGTAAAAGCGTATTTTTTAAAATTTCGTTTTTTCGCCAACCGGAGATAAATCGCCAAATAAACGAATTTTTTATTATTTTTTTACGGACGTTATAAGGAGGTTCCGCCGAAATTTTTTTATAAACATATATAACTATATGAGAAAAACATTCTGTAATTTTTTCAGATTTTTCTGAGTATGCCCGTATGGAGACCTTCCTTGTAAGTAAAAATAAAAAATAAAAACTTTAAAGGCCAGACTAATATACAATTTTGAAGAAATGAAATTTGGCAGTTCTCCACTATCCCCTTATCTCTGACTCTCAGATTGTGATCTAACCATTTCTTTAAATGACAATCGAAAACTTTTAAAGTTTACACCTCCAGACTGACATATTACCTTATTCATTATCTCTATCTCCAATAACCCTCCTCACCTTTCTTTCTGGCTATTACTTTCCAAGACGAAATCAATGTTTCGTTTTTTTTTAAAGAAGATCAAACTCTCCCTTCATTCTCTGTCAGATTTCTATTAAAAGATTGTAAAGAACGTCTGTCTTCGAAATCCTGAAACTTTCGGATTCTTTTGTCATGTAATTTTATCGCTTCAAAGTAATTGTTGGCTTTCTATCTATTTCCGCTTTTTTTGCATTTTTCTTCCTTTAGAGTTGTGCTAGTTTTATTTAATGGCATTTTCGAAACACTTTATCCTGCTTTATTTTCGGCAAGGTCCGGAATTCCATTATCGGTGTAAAAATATCGGAACTTCGTTATTTGTTTAAACTCTCTTCTTTAACCCAATTTGTTCAAGCATGTAAAGATTGAATTTGGTAATCGATTTTTTACCCACTTTCAGATGTCCTAGAATTAAGAAAAAAGTACAAAGATATTTTTCCAGTAATACTAAAAAATTTATTATTAATTAATAAATTTTAAAAAAAATTATTAAAAAATTATTAAATTTATTATTAAATTTATTATTAAATTTATTAAATTTATTATTAAATTTATTAAATTTATTATTAAATTTATTAAATTTATTAAAAAATTTATTATTAATTAAAATATTATTTCCAGTAATATTAAAAAGAATTAAAATTTTGCAGAGCAAAATTTTAATACTTTTAAAACTTAATTATAAATAAATTAATAGATTTAAAGGTATGTTGTATTAGTGATAATACAGTGCTCAGCAAAAGTTTAAACACTGGTGTTTTTTAACCTTTAAATAAAAAATACGAACACTTGAGTTTTACAAACGGCTACACTTATTTTCAAATATATTTTAAACAATGTAGGATAAAAATAATGGTTATAACATAAGATAATATTTAATTTAACTGAAAAAAGTAAAATTTGCATATTGCAAAAGTTTAGACACTTTTTGAATTTTTGTCAGTTGATCATGGAAAAATGCAAATTTCTAAGTTATGATGTCACATGTCTGAAGTGTTTAATTATACCTCGATATTGCATCAGTTAGTGAAGATGCCGCGAGCTAAAAATATATAATTAGATGAGGTAATTAAAGTAGGAAAGCTTGAAATGGAAAGGGAAGACGGTAGCAAAAATTTCAGCAGCGTTGAATCGTCCAAAGTGGTCTGTCTATAAAGTATAGTCTAAGAATGACTCCTTTAAAAACAAAACATAAATCTGGAAGACCTTGTGTGACGAGAAAAAGAGATGACAAAAGGATCCATAAACTGACATTTACACAAATGATGATTGCTAATCACATTAAAAGTAAGTCAGGACTTTCTATGTCGACGGACATGATTCGTAGATGAATTAAAGAAACAGGTAAATCAATTTACATGAAAATGATAAAACAATCAGTTTTAAAATCTCGGTACAAATTGGGGAGAATGCCATGAACTTGCAAACATACGTCATATGCACCCAAATAGTACGCTATGATATTCAGTAAGGAAAAAAGTGAAATTTGAGTGGCCCAAACGGGTAGGCATACTATTGGCACGATTTCCGTAAAGAGCCTGGGACTTTCATAAGTCGACAACAAGGAGGTCACTTTTTAATGATTTGGGCCTCATTTTACTTTAATGCTAGAGTATCTCTGCAGTTATTCAATGGTTGCCAAGCAACACAAGACTACATACATACGTTAGAGATCAATTTTAAGTCATTTCGGGAACTTTTAACTGGTCCAAAGTATGGATTTTAGCAAGATAATGCGTCTATTCATGTTGTATGCAAAACAAGAACTTCGTTTAACACTGAAAATACTACTGATCTCAACTGGCCGGCGTTTAGTCCTGATCTTGACCCAATCGAAAACCTTTGTAACATCATTTCTCGTAAGGTTTATGCAAATTTTTGCTATACTTTTCTCTTAATTAGCTTCGAAATGCTGTTGAATGTGTTTGGTAAAAAATAGATCCCCAAGTGACGCAGCATTTAGTTTCTTTGATGGAAATCACATCCTTGCACTAATTGCAGACAATGTGGGTGCAATTCGATTTTAATTTGTTGTTATTTTTCTGTAAATATACAGTTTGTCTATACTTTCGCCACAATGTTAATTTCTTTCTTTTGTCATTATACATTATGTAAAAGGTAAAGTTAAAAATTTATTGTTAGTGAATGTGGGACAGATGAATTAGAAATGTATGACAGATGAATTACAAAAATTCGGTACATCATTTTGAATGTAGATGCGTAATTGATCATTGTCTAAACTTTTGCTGAGCACTGTACAAGTATTATACAATTATCGCCAACATTCTTTCGTTCAGTAAATCGCCAACATTTTTTGTACGAAAAATGGATTAGAAATAAAGATTACCAGCAGCAGTATTTGGAAATTAATTATTGTGGAGTGAATTTTGTTTTCCCAGAGCGAGATAGGTAGCATTTTTTGTTTTACAGCGGTTATGCGAGAAAATAGAGTAAATTCTGAGACGAGGCAGAGCAGCTTATGAAATGAGTGTTGAATTCAAGGGGTTGCCCGGGGTGAAATTCCCCCTGGAACAATGAGATGTCCTCTTCCGAAAAATTTGAGATTTTGTGTTTTAAATGTTCGAAAAATACACTTATCACCCGGAATTCTAAAATGTGCCTCCCCCTTCTTTTGAGCCACAGAAATCCTTTTCGGTGAAAAGTGTCTGAAATCAACACTGATTGAAGTAGCATGCTATATGGAAAAGTGATATAGCTTGGGCCACCTAAACAAGGATACCTAAAGTTATCTAACGTCTTGTCATGTTGAGTGATGGTGTCATCCTCCTGTAAAACAATTCCATCCCTCTATATTTATTTAACATTATTTTAGAAAATATAATTTTAGGAATATTTAAAGAAAGTAGCGCCTACAAATGGACAGTTTTCATTATAAAAGATACTTAACAAAATCGGATCAGTAGAAAGCTCAAGGAAGATGACTAAAATATTCTTATAGTTTGAATAATATAGATAATAGATATCAATTTGTAACTAAGTAACAATAAAAAATCTTATTAGGTCAGATTATGCAATTTTGAAGAATTGAAATTTAGAAGTTCTCCACTATCCCCTTCGTTCGGATCCTCAAATTGTGCTCTAACACAATCGAAAACTTTTAAACTTCACACCTCCAGACTGACATGTGACCTTATCCGTCAAGCCACCTACTACTCACCATCTTCTATCTCTATCTGACTATTACTTTCCAAGACGCAATCAATATTTCGCTTTTTTGAAAGAATATAAAACTCTCTCCTCATTTTTTGTCAGACTTCTAACGATTGTAAAGAATGTGTATCTTCGAAATCCAGAAACTTTCGAATTCTTTTGTCATGTAATTTTATCGCTTCAAAGTAATTGTTGGCGTGCTATAGCTATTTCGTTTTCTTGCATTTTCCTTCCTTTAGTTGTGTTGGTTTAATTTAATAGCATTTTCGAAACACTTTATTCTGCTTTATTTTCAGCTAAGTCCGGAATTCCCTTATCGGTGTAAAAAATATTGGAACTTCGTTATTTGTTTTACACCCTTTTCTTTAACCTAATTTGTTCACGCATGTAAAGATTGAATTTTGTAATCAATTTTTTACCCACTCTCAAATGTGCTAAAATTATGAAAAAAAAAAATAATACAAAAGTATTTTTCCGATGACAGTGCAATATTTTAATAGTTTAGAACTTAAAAAAAAAAAAATTAATAATTTTGAAGGTAGGTTTAGTCATCCAATCACAAGTGATAAATCGACCAACATTCTTTGTACGAAGGTGGATTAGAAAAAAAAAAAGGTTACAAGCAGTAGCATTAGAAAATTAATTATTGTGGAGTGAATATTCTTTTTCCAGAGTGGAAATAGGTGGCGCTATTTGTTTTACAGTGGTTCTACGAGTAGATACTATAAATTCTGAGAACAGTAGAACAACTTTTGAAATGAATGTTGAATTCAAGGGGTGATCCGGGATGACATTCACCCTAAAACAATAAGATGCCCCCTCCGGAAGATTTGGGATCTTGTGTTTTGTATGGTTGAAAAATACACTTCTCAACCGGAATTCTAAACTCCCCCACCCCGGAGCCACAGAAATCCTACATGGTGAAATGCGTCTGAATTCAACACTGATTGAAGTAGGATGCCACTTAGGAAAGTTGTCTAGCTTGTGCAACATTAACAAGGTTACCTAAAGTCATCTAACGTCCTGTCATGTGGAGTGATGGTGTCATTCTCTTGCATGGCACTGCCATTCCTCTCGCCAAACCTAAGAATAGCTGCAACAGTTCATGTGAGAAGTGCGGAACCGCCATCTCACCCCCTTTCCAAATAGCCCAAATTTAGCACCCAGTGTATATTTCCCGTTTTCGAGACTGGAGAAAAGACTAATTTGGAATAGTGTTCTTGCAGGCACTGATCTAAAACTGGTAATATTTTAAGAAAGTAGTGAGTAAGTTTACACCTACAAATGGAAATTTTATTATAAGAGATATTTAGCAAAATGGGTTCAGAAGAAAGTTCAAGGCAGGCGACTTAAAAAACAGTCTTATCTTTTGAATAATACAGATAGTAGGTATCGATTTGTAACTAAGTAACAATAAAAAAAAAAACTTTTAAGGTCAGAATAATATGCTATCTTGAAGAAATGAAATTTAGCAGTTCTCCACTATCCCCTTCGTTTTGACCCTCAGATTGGGCTCTAGCCCAATCAAAAACTTTTAAAGTTCACATCTTCAGACTAACATATGACCTCACTTGTCAAGCCTTCTAGTACCTTTCACCACTCCCTCTCTCTATCTGACTATTACTTTCCAAGACGAAATCAATGTTTCGCTTTTTTGCAAGAAGATCCAACTCTCCCTTCATTCTCTGTCAGATTTCTATTAAAAGATTGTAAAGAACGTCTATCTTCGAAATCCTGAAACTTTCGGATTCTTTTGTCATGTAATTTTATCGCTTCAAAGTAATTGTTGGCTTTCTATCTATTTCCGCTTTTTTTGCATTTTTCTTCCTTTAGAGTTGTGCTAGTTTTATTTAATGGCATTTTCGAAACACTTTATCCTCATCTTTATCATAAACACTTTATTTTCAGCAAAGTCCGGAATTCCATTATTGGTGTAAAAATATCGGAACTTCGTTATTTGTTTAAACTCTTTTCTTTAACCCAATTTGTTCAAGCATGTAAAGATTGAATTTGGTAACCGATTTTTTACCCACTTTCAGATATCCTAGAATTAAAAAAAAGTACAAAGATATTTTTCCAGTAACAGTGCAAAATTTTAATACTTCTAAAACTTAATTATAAATAAATTAATAGATTTAAAGTTATGTTGTATTAGTGATAATACAAGTGATAAATCTCCCAACATTCTTTGTACGAGTAATGGATTAGGGAAAAAAGATTACCAGCAGCAGCATTTGGAAATTAATTTTTATGGAGTGAATATTGTTTTGCAGAGTAAAAATAGGTGGCGTTAGTTGTTTTACAGCAATTCTGCGAAAAGATAATGTAAATACTGAGAAGAGTCAGGGTTATTGAAATGCGAGTTGAATTCAAGGGATGGCCCAGGATGGCATTCCCTCCTGGAGCAATGAGATGTGTCCTCCCAGAAGTTTTGAGATTTTGTGTTTTCAATGGTCGAAAAATAGAATCCCCACCTCCTCCCAAAGCGACAGAATTCCTTCCCTGAGAAAAGAACCAGAATTCAATGCTACGTGTGTAGTCTTAAAAATTACACAGGATATACGCTGTAAGTACAGGGTATACGCTCAAGGCAAAGGATATACTCTAGAGTGTGTATGCTACAGCTTTTTTGAGAAACCCAGGATATACAATGTTCCTTTAAAAATCCAGAAGGTATACGGTGTGTACCTCCGTATACCCTCCACTACATCCCAGTTCAACAGTGATATAATTAGCATTGCCGTTTAGAAAAGTGCTCTCGCTTGTGGCACATTGACAAGGAAGTCCAATATACAGTGGGGCATCGTTTATACTACGCCGACCAAAATACGTCGTATATACGATAACGACGAATAATCGATTTTCCCAACCAAAACTAGAATTAATTTTGTTTTCACTTAATTTTAATGTTTAACGTGATGATGTGCATAAATTTGTAATGTAAAAAACCAAAATAAACAAATATCCAAAAATAAACGGAGAGGGGGAATTAGTAAGCAATTTAAATATGCGTACTTTTATTTATGTTTCACCGAAAGGTTCCTCATTTGCAGTACATCATTTCCATTCCATTTAAAGTCAAAGATCAAAAACCCCGCGTTGCCAACTAAAAGTCGCCAATACTGATAACAGTTAGAAAAATAGTCTATTTGCAACTTAAAGCAGGTCGGGAAAGCTGACCATCACCGAAAAAAGAATCACCCCTCCCAGTGTAATATGTTACACGTAAGCTGATTTTTCAGACTAATCGAACACCAGCCCACATTTTTATAATGTGAAGTGCATTTAAACACGCTCTTTGGTGTCATTCATAGCTGCCAACTTCCGCTCATTCGTAAAATGCACAAGAAAAATAAACAAAAATAAACCTATACAAAATCGAAAAATCGACGTATAAACGATTTTGGGCGTCGTATAAAAGATATATTTTTATATTAAAATGAATAGGAATGAATCGGGACCACATGAAAACGTCGTATAAATGTAAACGTCGTATAAGTGATCGTCGTATAAACGATGCTTTACTGTATGTTGAAAACTGGTGTTATACAATTGAAGACAAAAAAACTTCTTTAAAACACCATAAAATAAATTATGATCTGATTCTAAAACGCTCTCCATAGCTTGGAAAAACCTTTTCAGCACTGCCTTATATTTATTTATTTATTTTTATTTTATTTTATTTTATTTTATTTCTATTAATCACGTACACAATTATATATATATATGTGTGTGTGTGTGTGTGTTTATAACTATAAACATTTTTTATTTTATTTTATTTTATTTTATTTTTTCGTATTAATCATCTATATAATTTTTTAGATACATATATGTACGCTTATGACTATAAACATTTTTTTCTTTTAATACTAATTATTATTATTATTCTATTATTATTATTATTATTTTATGTGTGTGTGTTTACTTTTAATATACTGCTGGCCACACAAAAGGCAACACCAAGAAGGACCAGAGATATCACAACAAATTTTACATGGCAGATAGCATGTTGTACAAAGATCAAAATTACAGCCTCTTGTGACGTATGGTTGATGACAAAATCAGTAGTTAGTGTAGACGCCACTGTTGGCTATAACCATTGCCACACACTTCGGCATAGAATCAAAGAATCTTCGAACATATCCTAGGGCTAGAACAGTCCATGCGGCTTCCACATATAGCCAAAGTTGATCTGGTGTAGTAGCGGGTGGTGTATTCCAGGCCAGTCGTTGTGCAAGCATGGACCACACGTTTTTGATTGGCAATAGATTGGGAGAACAAGCAGGCCAAAGAAGCAATTCAATCGCATGTGTATAGAAGAACACTTAAACATTGCATGACACGTGTGGCCGCGCGTTATCCTGCTGGGATATAACTGATGGCAAGCGCTGAATGTATGGGAGGACCACGGGCTCTAACACCTTAGAGATGTAGCGCTGGCTGTTCAGTATACCGGCAATGCGTACTAGAGAAGTGCAGCAGTGAAATCAAATGCCATCCCAAACCATCATACCGGGTGATGGGTCTGTGTGACGGTGCATTTTGCAACAGTTCAGCAGCCTCTCACCCCAGTGTCTCCAAACTCGAATCCGATCATCGCGAAGTTGCAAAAAGAAGCGGAATTCGTCAATAAACACAATGTCATTCCATTGTGTTGTTTTTGTACGCGTTCCTTGCACTGTTAGTGGCGCAAACGCCTGTGGTTTGCAGTCAAGGATAAACGGAGCAATGGACGCCTTGTGGACATTCCATTATGCTGCAAATAGCGTCGAATGTTACGAATGGACACCGAATGATGCGTAACAAATTGAATCTGTTGTGCTATTGTTCATGATGTGGCTGCAAGACCCATCACTACCATACGCACAAAGTGCCGGTCATCACAGGCAAGGGTGAAACGATGTGGGTGCGATCGTCCTCGTTGGTCCGTCGTTCCTCCTACATCTAACGATTACAGAATCGTATCATAGTCGCTTGATTTCGTCCAATACGTTGACAGATTTTCCCAAAGGATAATCCGCAATCCCTATAGGCTACTATTCTTCCTCGGTCGAATTCAGAAACTTAGTCAAAAGACGTTTGATGTCTTCCACGACGTACTGATAAACAGCTTACGCCAAAAGAAAAAAAAAACCGCACGAAAAAACAACTGCCGTACTTCAAATCGCCAATCTGTTATCCCCTTACATAGCGCTTGCGGTTGGCGCTACGGTCGCCCGTGATGTGCGTCTGAGCTGCAATGCTAATGATTTGCATATTTCAACGCCACAAACGTATGCTGTAAATTTCACATGATTTGCATGCTTCCTTCAGGGTGTTGCATTTTGTGTGGCCAGCAGTATATATTCTGCCTTTTTACTTACTACTTTTTACTTACTTTTAATTTTTCCCCTTTGTTACTATTTTCCTTTTTCCTTCCCTTCCTTCGTTGTATTCATTGTTCGTTTATGCTCTTCCGTGATTGGCTGTTGCCTTCTACTTTCCCATTGGCTGTTCCTTTAGCTTGGTCCCTTTCCTGCCTTTTCACTTCAGTCGTGCCGCTACATTCATAATAGACCCACGTCTTTTTGCGCCTGATGAAGAAAGACTAAGTTGTTTCGAAAGGCCTTGCGAATTTAATTTATTTTATGGTGTTTTAAAGAAGTTTTTTTGTCTTTAATACTTGAAGTCATCCCACTTTCTGGCATGTTGATGATGATGTCATCCTTAGCGACAATGTTAAGTTGTTTCGTTATATCTGAAAACCAGCAACGTGGCAGTTTAGACTTTAAGATATTTATGCTGGTCAGTCCCCACTGCACATTGGTAAGTGTGTCACGCAATTATTTGAGCAACATTTTACGAATAAACGGATTATAGGCCGAAACTGCACCATTTTTTGGCTACCCCGGCCATTAGACTTAACCCGCTGAGGCTTTTGGCTATGGGGAGTTATCTCAAAAGCACTCTTTATCGCGATAATCTAAGAAATTTGGCGGAAATGAAAGTTGCAATACACCATACACCAACATGTTCGTAATATTCCTCTTGATATGATAAGAGTCACAGTTGAGAATGCAGTAATGTGATTTTACTTGCTTTCGGAAAATGGTGGACGCCACATTAAATATGCTTTGTAATACGTTTCTGAAACGAACTTCCCGACAGCCGAGCAAAAGGGCAAAATTGTACTGTTGTTTTCCCTTTAATTTTTTTTAAGGGTAAAACATGATAAAATATGCTTTTACCAGTAGGATATACAGGTTTTTTAATTACGTATCGGAATGTAAGTCTTGAGTGTCGTCATCATAGCTTAATTTCTTTAAACTGGATTATATTTGTAGAATTATATTATAAAAAGTTAATTAAATCCAATTGATTTTTTAAATCATCAGATTTTAAAATATTCACCTTTTATATAAACATTTTAATAACAATTTTAATTTTTCTTAAGAAAGGTGTTAAAGTAAAAATAAAAGTAAAGTAATAAGTAAATCTACTTTCCGTTTCATGGTTGATAGAGCGTTTAAAGTCTGTTCTGATGAATTTTTAAACGAAGAGTTGCGTAAGATCCGTGAGATTGCAGGTTCTAATGGGTATAAAATAAGTAGCATCAATAAGTTAATTAATTATTATAGAAAAGGGAAGCCTAAACAACAATATCCAGGGTTAACTGAAAGATTCAATAAAGGGAGTGATTCTAAAAATTTTAAAAGAGTTTCTTTTCCATATCTGAAAGGCAGTTTTGAGAAATTAAAAAAGTTTAATATTGATTTGATTGCAACTCCTCCACCAAAATTAAGATGTTTACTTAATAAGCAAGTGGATCCTATTGGACATGATGATCTTGCTGGAGTTTATGAGTTTATGACTTTATTATGATTTTTTTAAGTTTTACCTTATATTAATGAAAATGGTGACTTTAATTATTACATAGGCATGACTGTGAGAAAGTTTGGAATTCGAAAAGGGGAGCACGAATCTGATATTAAATTTGGACGTACTAACACTGCCTTATCAAGAACATATTTAAATGAGGAGATAAAAATATTGTTTAATCATAGTAAATTATGTTTCATTTCTAATTGTAATCGTAAATCTATTATAAGAGAGTCCATTGAAATTTATACGTGTAATAATCTGGTTTGCAATGATACCGTTTCTTTTATTATTCCTAAGTTATGGTTAGAATTAATGAATAAATTCCTCGTGAGGGCTTGAATGGGATGAACCAAATTGGAATTTCTTTTGATCATGGTCTATTTTTATTTTTATTTAATTTTTTACAATAGCGCGCGTGTTTTTTTTTTTTGGTGTTTATATCTCTTTGTCGCGTGTCATTTGTATTGACCGTGAAATATTTTGAAATTTTTATTTTTAGTTAAGTTTTAGATCATGGTCTATATTTTAATTTAATTTTTTGCAAGAGAGCGCGTGTTTTTTGTTATTTATATCTCATTATCGCGTGTCATTTGTATTGTCCGAGAAATATTTTGAAATTTTGTTTTATTTATATTATGACTATGGAACTTATTTGATGGTTCCGAAACATGTCAATGTATTTTATTTTTTCTTTAACACCTTTCTTAAGAAAAAATAAAATTGTTATTAAAAAGAATTATATTAATTTAAATAATGCTTCTATTGCAGTGAAAACTGCAGTTTAGTGAATGGATATATCAGTTCGAGTCAGTGAGACATTTTAAACCGATGTGTTCATGTTTTATTTCCTCGAACAATATTGCATTACAGCGCCATTTCCTCCCCGGTTCGTCTATTTGAATCTTTTATTTTTTTTTTGCCTGGAAATAAATTCTCATGACACCCTGTAACCATTTACCAAGTTTGATAACATTTGGTCCAGTAGTTTTCTTTTTAGAATCATTTCGAATTGGAGCTTGAAATATCACCAGCTTGTATTTTGGCATAAATTTTCCTATTATGATAGGATTTTTAGAACAGAAAGCAACAGATAACAGATGTATGATGTTACAGTAATATTTTACTTAATTTTATGTACTTAAAAAAATTTACGAAATCAGTAAAGAAAAAATAAAATACTACAACATGAAAAATACTTTACATTAGAATTTGATCATTTTTGGTTAGTTTTTATTATTTGGTTCCTCTTTAACGAAAACTTATATCTGTCTTTGGAGATAGAGGCAGCTGGCTCTGCATGCCCCTGTACCCTGTACTAGTTGCATGAATAGCTAAATAGATTATGTGGCAAATTGAATGGTAAGAATGTCCTTAATTCCCCTTAGCACTTTATGACTGTTGTTAATAAAAAACTTTTTTTTGTCTCGTAACCTTTCTTATGCATTTATCCTCGTAGATACAAACTTTTGCTAATTACAAAAATGATTAAATTAATTATGTGCGAAACCACACTTACTAAAATATACCAATTTGCTGTGCATCTGCAACAATGAATGATTAAACATAATAAAATAGAAATAAAGATAAAGAGTATAATATTTAAAAAAACCTTACGAATTGAAATAGGTTGATCTGTTTTATTTGTTTTCTTTCTTAAATTCAAACTATGATTTCAGTCGAAAGTTGTGAATCTGCCTTTAAATTTAGGATGCAGTCTTTATTCTTGTTTTATTTTATAATTTTCTAATCCAATTTAGCCACCTCAAGAAGATATACAGTGTGTCTCTTTTTATTATTGTCTACTAGCTGTTTTTTAAATTATTAGTTTCAAAAATATGCAGTTAAATCTCGTTACAGCGAATCTCGAAGAAACTCTGATTAAATTCGTTATGCTATTGATAAACTCGTTAAAGTGAATATTTTATAATGAAATTGGATAATAGATTTTCTCGCATGTTTTTTTCCGGAATTCTAATACTTATAAAATCAAGTATCTATTTTAGAACCATTTTGTGACTTAAAAAAAAGGAATGATACATCATTTAAGAAGAGAATACTGAATTAAATAGAAGGTAGAATTTTTTTTTTTTCGGGAGAGAAATTTGTAAAATGCTGAGGTATTCAAATCTATAGGTTTAACTTTAAAGAGGAAAAAATTTCAACTCGTGTCATTCCTATTAAATCTTTAGAATCCTATATCTTTCGAATTCTTTTGTTATGCAAATTTACCGTTTCAAAGTATCATTTAATAGAAATGTGTCACAGAGTTGAAAATTCATAAAACTGAGAGTATTTTAACACGTTAAGTTTTATTAACCCGGTGGCTTATTGCCTTCTTATTTGCATTTCTTTTCTTTTTCTTAAAGTTACGTATGCTTTATTGAATGACATTTTAAAATACTTTATTATCTTTTTCTCTCTTGTTAGACGTAAAGTTCCATGACTGATGGAAAAAGTTATCTTACTACCGGATTTTCCTTCGTCCTTTTATTCCTTTCTGGTTTAGATCCATGTTTGTTTTAAGCTGCTATAAAATTAATCAATTTTTCGAGCGACCAACTTTTTAGTCGCCTTTTCATGGAACTTTTCCGGGTACAAAGTGAAAAAAGGTCGATGATAAAGTTGGAGGAATAACCAATATTATTGTTACCAGTTGTTACTATTTATCGCTCTTTCGTCGGCACAAATAAACTTTCTGGAAGCTTTGCGATTAGTTTTTCAGTTATTTCTTGATATGAGTATTATTTCGAAGTTCTATTTATATATAAACTGTGTTTTATGTTCCATATATGGGATTTTTCTTTTATGGATTACATCAAAATTCTTTTTTGGTCACCATTTCATTTCAGTTTAGTCGCAACGTCGGCATCTTGATTGTTGGGACAATGCCCTTCGAATGATGGGCCTCAGCGCTGGCGCAAAAACGGCGGCTGTCGAAGGCGGATTTCTTTCTGCGTATGTACGGTTCCTTGAATTTTCATACAAATAATTTTTTTAAGTTTTTTCCGCTTTATTTGTCTGAGCTTAAGCAAATCAAAGACATCTTTTATAAAATATTGGTGTCAAAATTCAAGGGGCCATACAAATGTTTTAAAAAATTTCGCCTTCGCCAGCCGCCATTTTGGTGTCAGCGCTCAGGCCTAGTAATTCAGGGGGCGGTAGTTGGGAAATGAATGACGTCTGAAAATTTCCGAATGGAGAAATGAGATTTTTGGAATACAAATAATTTCGGTTGAGTTTCGGTTCGGCCGAATTTTTGGCCGCATTTTCGCTGAAAACGAATGTTTTGCGAAACTCAGATTTTTCACCGAAAAAGAAAGCGAAGTGAAATTTTCGGTCGATCTCTAGCGAATACATTGTTTTACCGGAACTTTTTGAGATGCTATCACGTCCAAAAAAAAAAAAAAAAAAAAAAAAAAATACAATTACATTTTTATACATCTTTTTTCGTAAAATTATTTATTCGACTTCAATTAGGATGAAATATCCTTATTTGTCACTCACTAAGTGGTTTGAAACCCCATGTTTTATGGCAATTTTGCATCCTTTTGATCAGGGATGTAGTAAAGAGGGTATACAGAAGTATAAGCCCTATATCTTCTGGATTTTTATAAGGAATACTGTATGCCCTCTGTTTCTCAAGAAAGCTACAGTATGTACACTCGAGGGTATACTCTCTGCCTTGAGCGTATACCCCCTGGTTTCTTTTTACAACTACATCACTGCTTTTGATGTATCTGTCACCATTCTGCAGGTCCCGATCACGACTAATTGGGGCCCTGAGCAAAGATAAATTTAGGGGGTCCAATTCGAATCGTTGCGACATTATTCAAAAGGACTGATGGACAGATATGTAATGCAAAAACAATATTCTCGCACCTTGGATTTTAAATGGAAGAAAATTCTTAGCTCTGTCAATTCCAAATTAAGTTCTTTAAGTAATAAAAATGATCTTTTCTTTTCTTTCTTTCTTAGTATAGAACAAAAATTTTTTACATAATTTTAGAAATTCGTTATGTTACTTTCAGAGAAGTTATCACTAGAAAGGTCAGAAATTGTAGTCACTTTTTATAAAAATATTCCACACCAGAATTTTGATTAAAATAAAGTTTAAATGTTTATTTACCATTTTCCTTCTTTATATTTTTAAACTTATTTTAAGATGAAATTTCTGGTTTCATCCAATATATATTCATATGATAACGGCCAAATTTGTAAGAAAAAAAAAAAAAAAAAAAAAATAAATAAATAAATAAAATAAAAATAAAAAAATAAATAGGTTTACCCTTATATATATATATACGCATATAAATACATTTTATAAATAAATTCAATGCAAAATAGATATTTACCAAAATTTAAAATTAAATGAGAACAATATATAAACTGTCTTGTAGCATGTATAATGAATGAACATGAAAAATTAAACTCCCATTCAAAATATATGTGTGTGTGTTAAAATCTGTTTATAACTTAGCTAGAATGAAACTACCAGAATATAAAATTTCAGCAACGCATTTTTATGCTTTTGTGGATTCAGCATCGTACTTAATTATCCATAGCATTAAAACATAATTAGGATAATAAAATTGGAAGTTAAATACGGAAATCCGTTGTATAATTTTCTTCTAAATTCGTGTATGATTTTTTTTCTTTTCGATTTGAAATTAGAACGCAGATCATTCATAAAAATCCATGAAGGGGAAATAAATAAAGTTTAGCAAATTAAAACTTTTAAAACTTTTTCTGATGTAAAATATAAAATTGGACATTTATGTTGCAGATTTAAAATGAAGAATGCTGGTAGTGTAATTGGATAGTAACAACTCATTGTTTATCAAGCATCGATAAATAACAAGGGAAATGGATCGTACACCAATACAACCTAATGACGTTTAATTTCCGTTCCAAAATGGATCTGTAAAATATTCCACTGTTTAAGTAATTTATCGGAAATTATTATGCAATGAATTCTTGGAGTTATTTCTAAAAATGTTTTACACTTAAAAAAAAAAATACTATTTTTTTTTTAAATGAAAATTGCATTACACACATATTTTTTTGTAACGTCAAGAATAAATATTCGTGTAACAGATATAGATTTGCACTGTGATTCAAAAACATTTGTAAGGTTAATGAGAATTTTTTTTAGAAAAATCGGATTCTAGAGCTTTTTAAGTAACAGCAATTAGGGTTACAGATAAAATCTTAGTAAGATTTTTGTAATTTCAGTAGATTCTTTTGTAAAGTTATAGATTACTGCAGCTTTGCTTACAGGTTTTGTAGATTTATATTTTTTTTGGTATGGTGTCACATAAAATTTTAGCAAGCATACAGATTTCGGTAAGAGTTACAGAGTTTTTTTTAAATGTACGCCTATAAATGAGAATCCCAGAAGCTAAGAGGGTATAAATGATAAAATTCTAATAAATGAACTAAGTGCACGGACGACTTGCAAATATGCTTCTTTCTTTTGAGATAATGAAATATAAGTGATTTTCTAATTATGTGCTGCGTTTTAGAGATCAACCACTTTTGCCGGAAAAAAAAAACTCATATTGGTTAATTATAAATTTGACTGAATTTGTATTATAACTTTTTTTCACATATTGAGTTCAAAGAAATAAGAGTTCAAGGTGAAAGAAGCGACACTTTCCTATTTCAGTTCAGTGATGCTTAAATTTAACGTCAATTATCTTTGAACTCAATTTACTCGAAATAATATTTTTGTCACTTACGCTTGCACCCCTAGGCTTCTGAGGTTTTTTATCTGTAATTTTTCTCCATTTAGTTTTGTTTTATTTAATGAACTTAAATATCACAGCTTTAATATCAGTATATTTAATTATTTGAATACTATAATAATAATAATTATTATTATAATAATGAGAAATATGATAAAGAAAGAATTCAATTTAAAATTTTCAGCTAAAATTTAATATTTTATGGCGTGTGCCATATGTACATAATTAGGGTTTTTAAAAGTTGTATTGCTATATTTTGAAACTAAACGAGGTTAAATTAATTAATTTGATTTGTTTAACTTTCTGTAACTTTAATTTTATTTGATCTACTTAACATTATGTAATATTTTTTATATTAATATTTTTAAATATTCAGTAAAAAAAAAAAAAAAAAAAAAAAGAAGTATTGTTACTTTAATAGCTTGATCGAATTTTTTTTTGTTGCTAAAATACAAATTCTAACTTTTTTGTGTAATACAGTCATCCATATGACATGAACAAAGTAAGTGTTACTTCATTCTTTATAATATTCCTGATCAGGGACATTGATCCTATTGGCCAAATTCATGACACATAATGGAAATCATAATTGTTTTAGGTATGTATCAAATATGGCATGTGCTACAGTAAAGGGTTTAAAGTAAAGGGTTAAAGGGCTAAAGTAAAAGTTTTTTTTATGTAAAGTTAATTTTTCATAGCTTTGCTAAGATTAATAATAATTTAACAAAACAGACTTGTCAAACAGAATGTGAAATCACATTATGAAACGTTTATAACACTTAGTGAATACAGCTCATATTCAAAATATTAGAATAATTGAGAAAAAGTAATAAGAAAAAAATATTTGTCATTTATTTATTTTTTATACTAAGTAAATGCAATTAAATTTCTTATAAATTAAATCTGGAATGTTTAGATAAGATTTTAACATTTATAAAATATAAAATACAGCACAATAAATTAGGTATACAGCTTCCTTAAACACACCAGAATATTAGAATAAAATTTAGATTGGTTCAAAATATTAGAATATTTTATTTTACGCAACAATATTACCTTATGAATATGAAGTAAATGGTAGTTAATATTTTGTAGCATCCCCTTTAGCTCTTATAACAGCGTACAATCGATCTTGCATACTATATACAAGGTGTTTACAAACATTTCTATCAATATTAGCCCAAATAGACTTTATACGTGCCACTAACTCAGTTTTACTTGAAGGAGGATTTTCTTGAAGTTTTTTCTTCATTATACACCATAAGTTTTCGATGGGATTAAGATCTGGTGAATTTGGTGGCCAAGGAAGTACCTTAATGTTGCGTTGGCGGAACCAATTCTTAGTTGACACCGAGGTATGCGGGGACGCTAAATCTTGTTGAAAGATGAAATCATCTTCAAATAAATCTTCTGATGATGGGATCATGTAATATTCTAAAATTTATTGATATATCAGAGAGTTAACCTTTTCCTAGACGATGCATAACTTTCCAGGTCCTTCTGCACTCATACAACTCCAAACCATGACACTAGCAGCAAATTTTACGGAACGTTTAAGGCATTCTTTATCAAATGCTTCTTGCTTCATTCTCCAAACTCGAATACCTTGATTACCATATGAAACACAAAACATACTTTCATCACTAAATAATATATTTTTCCAATCTTCATTGCTCCATAAACGTCTTGATTTACACCAATTCAATCTTATACGCTTTTGTCTTGCAGTCATGAGAGGTTTTGTTTTCGGTACACGAGATTCAAATTTAAATTTATGGAGACGTCTTAATGTTGTCGATGTAGAAACTTCAACTCCTTCTTCTTTCCATTTTCGGTGCAAGAATCGCACACTTTTAAAACGGTTTTTCTTATCTATACGCTTCAGTTTCCTGTCATCTCTAGCAGATGTTTTTGGTTTTCGGCCATCATTTCGGCGATTATTTTGAAATTTTCCAATTTTTGAATATTGTGTTAGTATTTTACTAACGCTCGATTGCGAACAATGTAAATAATTCGCTATAAAACATTGATTTTTACCGTGCCTATACAAATCAACCATACGAAGTTTAGTAGATTCAGGAATATCACTCACACGGCCCATTTTAAGACGAAAAAGAAACAAACTGCAAAAAAAAATACTGATTTTAAATAAAATAGTCTGAATTTAATCAATGATGCCACCAGTTAAGAATTGGTAATAATTAAAGGGGAATTAATGTGAAATATTCTAATATTTTGAACCACTTGAATAAATATTCTAATATTTTGACTTTTCAAAATAATTTTTTTTGCAATTAATCTTTTCAAAAATGATATTAAATTTAAGATAACAAGTAAGTTTAATCAACAATAAGTTCTTAATAAAAATATCGTTTGCATATTTTCATTAAAAGACATTAAATTACCAAACGATACTTTCAATTTCTAAAAAAAAGGTAATTATTCTAATATTTTGAATATGAGCTGTACTTTAATCTTTAACTGATGTTACCGGCCTCACATAACACTGCTTTTTTCAATTTTTATGGTTTATCTTGTAATTTTAAGTTTAACTACAAATACGGCTGAAATTTTGTTTCGTTTGGAACTTCAGTACTAACCCCAGATACTTTTAAATAGGTGAATGTTAATTATAGCAATCCTGTACAAAAAGTTTAGAACAAAAACACCATCCTATGACTTAATCATGACTTTTATTCATATCTTGATCTTCCGGTCTTGTAGACCGCTTTACACTAGTTGTCTTACAATTTCTGTAACACCAGTTAAAGGTTAACAAAACTTTATCTAGGCAATAAAGTAAATAAAATGTAAATTTTAATATGCTAAAACCTTATAATAAAAGATGGTAATTCTTTAAAAAGTTTTATTTACATTTTTTAGTGTATTAAAGTTAAATATCAGAGTATTATAATATTTACAAGAATTTTTATTTATTTATTTATTTATTTATTTCAATAAAAGTAAACCATGCAATGTGTGATAGTTGTATAGAATTTGGTTTAATTCGCCTAGTGTTTCGCAGTTAATTTTTATAATTTATTCCTTAACTATAACATGTTTTACGCAGAACACGTTATGAAACGTTTTTCAAAAATTTGTGAATACTTTAACAAAACCTTCGATGGTCAATTAGATAAATAAAATGTAAATTTTAATATGCAAAAATCTTATAATAAAAGATGGTAATTCTTTAATAAATTTTCTTAGCACTTTTTAGTATATGAAAGTTAAATTTCAAAGCATTATAACATGTACAAGAAATTTTATTTTTTTGTTTCAATAAAACGTAAACCATGCAATGTGTGGTTAGTTGTATAAAATTTGATTTTAACTCGCCTAGTGTTTCACAGTTAATTTATATGTTATCCCTTAACTGTAATATGTTTTACACAGAACTTCTTTAAACCTTAATATTTCAATGCAGTTAACCAAAATTGCTCTCAATTTGCATTTCGAAAAGATTATTCATTGCAATTGATCTTATTTGCAATTTATTTAAATTACGTGTGCATTTTATGATCAAGGTACTTGTAAAATTTTGATTCAAGATCCGAACTTGAGATTAAAATAATGTTAGGAAGATGTTGTTATCATTATACCAATAAAATTGCATGTCCTGGAATATATATGCAATTAATTTAGGCTTAATGCGGACGTATAAAAGACCTTTTTAATTATACATAGCATCTAATTAAAAATATGGCATTCAGAAAGTTTTCACAGGCAATTTCCCAGAAAACCAATAACATAGAATTGCATTTAAAACAGTCTTTCCTAAATTTCGAGTTAAAATTTAATCACCACAAAATTAAGCCTATTGGAATTTAGCGTAAATATTGTTATACATGTATTTACATATTTTCAATTCATTATCGATATTTGTGCGGTAAATAAGCGAAAACAATCGATATCTTTATTAGATTCTTAATAAATAATCAAATCACCGACTTCAATAATTGCTGAAAGTTTTAATGTTCTCTGGACATGCAATTCTTAACGAAGGAAAATTTTAATCTCAAAACAGAGCATCTCATTAAGCTTAATGACATTAGAACCATACAATCCATATTTATCAAAAATAGATACTGTTTAAGATAATTTTTAATACTTGTTTTATGTACATAATTTGTCGGTGTACCACGTTGCTGTTGTTTATGATTTGTCTTTATTCCCGTAACCATTTTGCTATTACAGCTAATTATAAGTTACTTCTTTATTGTAAAAGTACATAAAATAACTCATAAAATGTAATTATTGTTTTCCAAAATTTAAATAAATAAGAGGGCTTGTTTTATGATTAAGCACAAGTTATTATAATATCATATTTAAGAAAGTGTTAGCTTGAAATGGGTAAATAAGATTTTTATCACTATTTAGCTGCATGTTTCTGAATTAAACATATCTTTCAATTTTAACATTTTGGCAGAATGAATTAGAAACATTTGATGATGTGGTAGGTGGTAGATTGCTTTGTTTTAAGCATGTGTTTTTGATTTTGCTATATTTCGAAATTTAATTAGTAATTATGTTTTCAAAAATTGATAGAACGAAAAGTAAAATTGATTAACTATATTAACGAGTAATTTATAATACAAGTAAACAGAGGGAAAATATTCTTAAAAATATATGATAACAATTTGAACTTCACAAAAATAATAATAATTAAAAGGAAAACAAGATTAAAATTAGTCGTTGGGGGCCACCGTAATACTTACCCATCATATATATGCATATATAATATATGAAAATAATACATTTGAAAACTATTTTAAAAATGGATTGCAATTCCAAAACAAAATTTAAACGTGTATTTATATTTTTATTGTGCATAGTAATGCTGTATTAATGAGTTGCTGATGAATCTCTTTCGATAAATAATACAATACGCCTAACTACTCAAGTAGTACTGAATTGCGTAAAAGAAACATCCTTATAACTCCAAAAATAATAATCTTATTAACTAACAGTTTATTGCGTCAGATTAAGAGTCTCATTTTCAATTAAAATATATCTTTGAATTGAAATTTGAATGAAATACAGGGTCATGAAAAATAGAAGAATGTGGAAAACAGGATTACAGATATCTCGGCAACTAATAATTCGATCGACTTCGTTCTTAATGCAAAATTTGTGTTATTTTATTGCCCTTTACGATCACTCCTTAAAATAAAAAATTTCGAATAATTTTATATACCTTTCATCAGAACGAATTTTTCGAGAGTCCGAAAAAAAATAGTTCCGGATAATCGAGGTTACTGATATTAAATAGGCTTCGTCCTATTCTTACATACTAAGTACATACAAAATTTCAAGTCTCTATCTCAATTCGTTCGGGAGATAGAGCGTTTACAGACAGACAGACAGACTGACAGACAGACAGACAGACAGACAGACAGACGGACGGCAACATTTTTTTTCTAAAAATATGTTTTTCGAAATCTCCAGTGTCTAAAACGTGTAAATCCGTCAAAAAAAAAATTTTCGATTTTCAAAACGATTGCAAGACTTACCCTCCTATACTACGTATGATGGGTAAGTAAAAACCATATTCTAAATTTAAAGTAAAATTTTCATTTATAACTTACCCATCATGCGTAATATAGCGTAAGTCTTGCAATCGTTTTGAAAATCGAAAAATTTTATTTTGACGGATTTACATGTTTTCGACACTGGAGATTTCGAAAAACTTATTTTTAGAAAAAATTTTTTGCCGTCCGTCTGTCTGTCTGTAAACGCTCTATCTTCCGAACGAATTGAGATAGAGACTTGAAATTTTGTATGTACTTAGTATATAAGAATGGGGCGAAGCCTATTTAATATCAGTAACCTCGATTATCCGGAACTATTTTTTTTCGGACTCTCGAAAAATTCGTTCTGATGAAAGGTATATAAAAATTTTCGAAATTTTTTATTTTAAGGAGTGATCGTAAATGGCAATAAAATAACACAAATTTTGCATAAAGAATGAAATCGATCGAATTATTAGTTGCAGAGATATGTATCTGTAATCCTGTTTTCCACATTCTTCGATTTTTCATGACCCTGTATTTCATTCAAATTTCAATTCAAAGATATATTTTAATTGAAAATGAGACGCTTAATCCGACGCAATAAACTGTTAGTTAATAAGATTATTATTTTTGGAGTTATAAGGATGTTTCTTTTTCGAAATTCTGTACTACTTGAGTAGTTAGGCGTGTTGTATAAAGAGATTCATCAGCAACTCATTAATACAGCATTACTATGCACAATAAAAATATAAGTACACGTTTAAATTTTGTTTTGGAACTGCAATCCATTTTCTAAATAGTTTTCAAATGTATTATTTTCATATATTATATATGCACATATATGATGGGTAAGTATTACGGTGGCCCCCAACGACTAGTTTGGATAGTGAGAATAAAATAATTAAAAATTCATTTCTTAGTTTTGTTCAATGTATTTCAATTTATTTTGTGGTGAAAAGTAGGAGTTTGTTTATTCATGTATACAGGGCCATCGCTAAGACTTTTTATTAGGGGGGGGAAAGGACCTAAAATTGCCAAGTCAAATTTCAATATTTGCCAACTCAGTTTACAATTTTGCCAACTTGCCATTATTAGAAAATGAATTATAGCCCTTATTTGTTTAAAAAGGTTAATATTCCCAATTAGTTTGTAATTTTTGCCGATTCTATCAAAAATTGAAAATATATTATAATTTTTATTAACGTTTTAAAGAAAATTTGCCAACTAATGTTGTGAATTTGCCAAGTGTAACAACATTCAGGAATGTTTGGGGGGGGGGAGGCTCCCCCCCCCCCTTAGCGAGGCCCCTGCATGTATATAAATGTTGAAATTTTATTCTATATAAATGGATAAATAGGCAGTTCCTCAATAATAAATGAAACTAAAAGCTTTCTGTTTTATTGTATTCTGTTGGAATATATGCTTCTTAGGATGAACATACAACATTTATCAGAAGAAAATGCAATAAAATATGCTGCACACAATACTTAAATCATTTCACAATATGTATATATTCTTGAAACTATTTACAAACACGAAATAAAGAGAAATACTTTGAAGTATGTATTAATTTTTAGTTCGTTGCAGTTTTCAATGAATAATAATTATTCCTTTGGGATAATTATAGATTTTTAATCCTGCACAACATTTTACTGCATACTGTTATCAGAGTTATGGAGCAACTGAAAGTTCTGGAGGCCTTGTTTCAGAAAAAAAAGTAGGAGAATTGTTTGATGCTGCCATCTGGTGGCAAGTTTTAGAAAAAAATAGCACTTCTCTAAGAACAAATATTAAAAATAATTTCAGAAGAAACATAAAAATTTATCGATTAGCAGAAATACGAATTGCGATAATTTTTTCCATTTCACCTTATATTAAATACATTTGAATGAATGTAAAATTTCGTAGTTGAAATTTTATACGTATATATAACTAAGTATATATGTATATAAATCAACATATCTTCTGAATTCAATTCAGAAGTTGAGATCCTTTCAGCTCGAGGGTCAGAGGTGATCTAATCTGATTTCTCTATTGAATATGCTGCCAACATGAAATGTGGCCCGAACCAAGTTGCCCCTTTAAAAAATATAGTGGTTAGAGAGAAAGCAATTCAACCTTCAAACGACTGATGAGTCAAAGCATACCATAATTGGCAACTTAATAAAATAGATTTAAGCTGCTATCAGATTCACCCACATTTCGTACGACTTTTGAGCGAATATTTGATTTCCTCCAACTTTTCGCGAAATGTCGTCCCAAAATCCAGTGTGATATCAAACAGGAATGTTCCCCCAACATTTTTTCGCTGTTCCAAAAAAATCTCTCACAGGCAAGATTTTTCATCCAAGATCGAACGTTTCAACGAATCAGAGATAAGCGATTGATACAAGTAGGCGATCAATATAAACGCCTTGTACTAGTAGAAACTGGTTTTTCGGCTTTTTCTTCAACTTTTTCGAAGACAATTGTAACCTTTTTCTCTCTTTGAACGGGGAAATGTTGGTGTGAAAATCGGCTGAAAAGTTTGTCTCGCCTAAAGTCCGTGAATCTGATAACAGCTTAACTCTCTAAAGACCGGAGACCAATTTTTCCTCATACCTGAAAAGACCAGCTAGACGGCCGACTGCTGAGAAAATTCCACCCCCATCTCATTCTGCCTGGCGTGAACAAGAGGGTTGGTTTTCTTATCAGAAGTTCACCGCCGCTTCTGTAGCGAGGGGAAATAGGACAGGGTTTTTCTTCACTTTGAAGAAGGCAAAGGGAAAAAATAGTCATTGTTATAAAAAAAAATAATAGTTATTTGAGGGTGTTCTTTATAAGGGAGAGCTTAAACAAAAAAATTAGCAACCATTTTTATTCGACACTTATCAGTAGCACACAAATAAATTAAAAGATAAATTTGATAAATACATTTAATATTTTAATACGTAGGAATAAAAGATTTCTTGTGATTTTTTTTTTAAAATCTTTTTGCTTATCAGAGTTAACGACAACTTAATATGTGACAATTTGTTGTGATGAATAACATCTTTCGACTGCGTAAAAAATAAAATAAAAAATAATAAAAAAAATTGAAAATAAATTTCATTTTCTTCTACATTTATAATACACTTGCAATATTAATTTGAAGCATGAAATCCATGTCGTTTTAATGTAATTTAGGCAGAAATTTCTGAATTTATCTATTTATTTGGTACATTTGCTGGGAAATTTCAACAGTAAAACTACACATTTTTACTAATACCATTTTCATATGCGAAAGTATTTGTCTTTTGGAAATTTCAATCACTATTTTTTTTAGTTGACTGTCTATTACTATTATAATTCGTCGCTTTTCTAAAATAATAATTTCATTTTATCAGTTAAAATGTAGCTTCGTTTTAAAAATGATGCACATTTTATTCGAAAACGTAAGCAAACTTACGGAGATTACTTATAGTATATGCATATTAAACATTTTTTTTTCCATTGAGGAAATGGCACTAATAAATATTTAATAATAGTTATTTTCCTCTCTTCTCCTAAAAAACACAAAGCAAAACAACTTCTACAGTTTAAAATTATTAATAAAATATCTTTAATGAAAATTCAGAACTCGTTAGTAATGAAATTTATTTTTTTAATTTCTTAGTACTATTTTCATATAGCTGTTTTCTTGTAAAAAAATTATATTTGTTTTGAATCAAAAGCTACTCTGTTCCCCTACGCAAGACATATTTAAGAAAGGTATGCACAGGAAATAATACATGTATACACTCACATCTTAGTGGTAGGCGAAAAAAAAACACTCCCGAAAAAAGCGCACCTTTTTTACAAATCACATATTTAGATAAGTATTATGATAATACACATGGTTAATCTTAGTACAAAAACACAAGATTGAGAGGATTTTTTGAAATTTAAGCGTCCTTGCCATCACGGGATTGAGATCGGAGGGGGGGGGGGGGGAGAAGAGATTTTAAAGTTATCTCAAAACATGGCATTGGCTCAACGGAAAAAAATTGCAATGCACAAAGAATTAGAATATAAAAACGCTAGGTACTTAAATGTATTTTTTAATCTCTTACATTTAAAAAAAATATTATTTATAATCTGATTAGTTATAATTTGAAATATAAATAATAATTCATATATTATTATTATTATTATTATTATTAATATATAATTACATATTAATATTTTACTATATTTTATTTTGTATGTATATATTAATATTCATATTTATATATAAATGTAGTAATTAATATATTTCCATAATACAATAATAACTAATAAATAATTTATAATAAATAAATAGTAGATTAAATATAAATAAAATTAAAATAAATGTATAAATATATATAACTAAATATTAAAAATCATACTCATTAACAAAAATTTATTTTAAAAAAAGTGGTAATATCTTATTAACTCATAGTATAATATAAACTCATATATTTTTTAATTCAGTCTCCCTTGTTCTTCTGTGTGTGTGCGGGGGGGGGGGGGGGGGTCGACAAACTCCAAATCTATCACGGCTTTAGACGATAACATTTTCTTGGGATGTTTTCTAGAATGTAAGAAAAAAATCGACCGAAAAAACAGCAGCGCAAAAAAGTGACACAAATCGTGACCACACGAAAGTGAGAAGGAACTGATAAATATTGAACTCGTCGATAAATAAGTGATAAAAACTAAACTGGTAACAAATGTCTCATTTATATCATTCTCGCAGGCAAGAGGTTAAAAAGGTACGCATACCCTTGGGAATACTTAGCGAGTTTGCTGGAGATACATGACAACAGTGTCAGTAATAGCGGATGTTATGATTTTTTAAATAAATTCTTGTTAATGAGTATAATTTTTAATATTGAATTATATTCATTTATAAGTTTATTTTTATTTTTATTGATATTTAATTTATATTTATGTATTATTACTTTATTGTTTATTATCATTAATTATTAATAATAATTATAAATATAATATAAAATATAATAGAATATTAATATGTAATTTTATAATAATAATAATGTAATATGTAAATTATTATATATAATTAAAATTATAAATAACCAAATTATAAATAATATTTAAAAAAATCAATACTAGAGATAAATTCGTAACTTGTACACTCTCCCCCCCCCCCCCCCCAACCCCACAGAAGAAAAAGGAAGACTGAAAAAAAAAAAAAAACCTACTATTTATATTCTAATTCTCTGTACCACGGAGTAAGAAACAGGAGGGGAAACGACTGATACGAAAATACAAAGTGAAAGTTTGGTAAATAATGAGGGGGCTGCGATACGATGTATTCTGGTTTTTTAGCAATCTTTCAATATGATTGTATGCTTAAGATGCATATGTTCGAATTAAAAGATATTTTATTTTATTCGTTTATGTATCATATTGATACATCTGCTATGACTGTATTTGGGGAGTCGCTATCCCAGCAATATTTCAGCAGCCAAAACTTGTGGAAACGAACAAGTCGGTCCAAAAAATTATATCACCAGATAGCAAGTTCCTCAAACACAGCCAGCAGTGCGTGTCGAAAAGTGGAGCATAGCGTTGTGCCAAAAATTAAATTTAATCAGTTATTCAAATATGTTACTTAATGTTACCTGAAATAAAAGAAAAAGTAAAAAAATCAAACACTCACCCCAAAGATTACACACATGATATTCAAATACCAATGAATTTATTTTTGAAGAGTTGAGTATTTCGTTGGCCAACGAGATGGTTACAGAGAAATTGAAAAATTTTCATTTATTTAATCATCAAACATCTGTAAATTTTCTTATTCACTGTGAAAACCAAATTATGATATTACTCGAATCATTCACTGAGGGCGAAGTCTCTGCCTGTAGTAATACACTATGGAAACTTTAGGTCCGATTGTTGACGGCATAGTTCACTTAGAATAGAAAGTGACAGTAGTTGATACTATTAGATACAAAAGTCTCTGAAATAGATGATGGCTCCACCGGGCGCGGGACCCCACTAAGTTAGGGTTCGTCACAGGAAAGGCTGCAACTCTACTTGGAATTTTGAAGCTCGAAGAGCGCAAATTTCAAAGTTGTTGAAGCGATGAATCTACGGCCACACACTAACAGCATGGCTGATAAAGCATTGAGGTGACGGCCACAAACACAGAAGATGTAACTGGTGTTACACAAATGCTGCTGAGACTATCCCAAGGAACTAAGAGCACTAAGATCAAGCTGTGTTAAAGTAGAACTAATGGTTGCAAAGTAAAATAGGCTGGATGAATCATTTAAAATATGATGTCGTAGAAAGAAATTTAGGGATTTTAGGACCTTAAATTTTTCAGCATAAAGCAGGCCAAAAAAACACGCTCGCACTTCCCGCTCAGAACAACAACTATCCCCCCCGACGCAAGACCCTCAGGTCCGCGTCGGGCTCGCACCTTCTTACACCGCGCTGTTCAGTAGAAAAGTGTCACTGCCTTCTCAACGACACGCGTTCACCCAGCCAATCAGCGCACAGCTTCTCTCTGAATCGAGAATCGTCCAGAAAAAAGATGCGTCATCGAGGGGGTATGAACGCCAGGATTTGGCGGATAATTCGTACCAACGAATATTTCAGAATGCCGTGGAACATTTCAAACCCCTATGAGTCATGTCCAGGCTCCCAAAAGAGGCAAGAAAAAAAATGGCGATGCTCAAAATTGAAAAAATAGCGATCTTCATAAAAAAAATACAGAAATTAAGCTTAATTTTAAAATCGCATAAATTGCGAACTATACGATTAAAAGACCGTGCGATTACATTAAAATAATTTATATTTAAAAATAAGATTGATTAATATAGTTTTAAGAATGAATAATTAATAATAAAATAATTTAGAAAAATATTATTTTGTATATTGCTATTATGTCAAATAGGGAAGCTACGATGTTTAAATTGAAAATACTGGATTTATTTGATATATTACTGGAATTACGGAAAATTAAAATTACTTTTTTTGAAATGACAATTAATTTTTCTTGAAATAATGATCGAAAATTTTTGAAAATAAAAACATAGCCTGAAAGTCATCTACACATCCTAGCAATATCATAAAATAAATTAAGATGGAATATAGGTGCTGTGTTGAGAATTTTTTATTGCGTGTAGATCTTAATTTATATGTTTTTTAAATGTTATGAAGAAAAATAAAGCACAGATTTCGTTTTGTGTCTAAATACAAACTTATTTAATATGAAAAAAGACGTGTACATTTTACAAAAGATTAATTAGCCAAAGATTTTTTATACATTTTTATAGCATTTGTAAGCAGTATTTATTACTTCTTTACCCATTGTCTATGGATTAATTAATATTATAAAAAATTATTGGTCCATAAAATCAGTGTTGAATTCAGACACTTTTCTCCGGGAGGGATATCAGTGGCTCCGGGGGGAGACATTATAGAGTTCCGGGGGGGGTGGAATTGTACTTTTGGACCATTGAAAACACAAAATTTCAAATTTTCCGGGGGGGGGTATCCCCCTGGGCCACTCTTTTAATTTAACACTGCATAAAATATAAAACTGTTTCGATTTCATCTCGCCAACTGAAGTTTCCAATTCCCTTTTCTAGAAATTTTACACAAGCTTTAGTACATATCTTGCGATACAGATGTTGCGTAAACCGTAAAAAAATGCAGCATAACAGTGCCACTTGTTGAGCGATTTACACCAAAAACTGGTAAGCATCAGTTTAAATAAGGGACTACCTAAATATGAATTTTTATTAAAATCCTTGCGTAGTTCTTGAGATACAGGTATTGCATAAACCATAAAAAATGCAGCATAACAGCGCCATCTGTTGAGTGATTTACACCAAAAACTGATCAACATCAATTTAAATCAGGAGCTACCTAAATCTAAATTTTTATTAGAATCCGTGCGCTTGAGATACAGATGTTGCGTAAATCGTAAAAAATGAAGCATAGCAGCGACACCTGTTGAGCGATTTATACCAAAACTGATCAGCATTAGTTTATATCAGGGACTACCTATTAGACTATACTATATACATTTATATTACAATCCGTGCGTTAGTTCTTAAAATATAGCTGTTGCGTAAATCGTAAAAAATGCAGCATAGCAGCGCCACCTGTTGAGCGATTTACACCAAAAACTGATCAGTATCAGTTTATATCAGGGACTACCTATGAGACTATACTATTTACATTTTTATTACAATCCGTGCATTAGTTCTTAAGAAATAGCTGTTGAGTAAATCGTAAAAAATGCAGCATGAGCGATTTAAGCCAAAAACTAATCAGCAACAATTTATATCAGGGACTACCAAAATATCAATTTTTATTAAATTCCGTGTATTTTTTCTAGAGATGGAGCACCCACAAAATATATTTCACAGACAGATATTTTATAAGAACATGTTTTTTTTTTTGGAATCTCTGACCCCTAAAACGTGTAAAATCTGTCGAAAACCGGAATTCGAAAATTTATACAAATCCAATACTTTCTTCTTGTAAAGATAGAAGGAAATAAAAAAAGAAATTGGTGTTGGTAGAATAAATTTGGTGCTCCCTCAATCTCCTCGGAAGGGGCGACCCCCCTTCCCCCCCGCATTTCACACGGGCCTGAATTGTCCGGATGGAGAAGATGGGGATTTAAAAACAAAAGTTCCTGAATGAGCTAAGAATAATTTCGATTAATAGATTTATTTTTACTGCTCAGTCACAAATAAAAAAAAAGTAAAAAAAAAAAAAAAAAAAAAAAAAACTATGTTTAAATTATTTTAAATGTGTAATCTGGAGATCCTATAATTTACAAATTTTTTTCCTCTCCAAATAATTAAAATAAAAATTTGCTTTAATTCTACATGTACTAATTGCCTAAATATCCAAAGTTATGAATTATTAAATTATTCAAAGGTTATAAAAACTGTACGCGAAATTAAAATTTACTCCAAAATATTTGATTAATACTTAATTTCTAAAAATCATAAGTCTATTTCTTTGCGATATTCAACTTAGAACAGTCATTTTAATCCGCGATATTCAATGTTTTTAAATGACCTGCCCTTTGGTTTTTATCAGAATGATCTCGTATTTTAAATGGCTTAAAAAGGAAAATGAAGCGCCGAATACCTTTAAAAAATATGTATGTTGTGAAGAAAACTTCAATTAACCAGATTTTCATTTCTACAACTTTCTAAAAAATTCAGATTTTTCGTAAAAAAAAATTTAAAAATGACCATTTTTTCCATTGAAAAGCGTTGCAGAAGCATCGATCGACAGCCCACATGCAGCGGTGTCGCCCCCCCATTGTCAAAAAATCCGCATGGCAAAATTTTAATACTACTTTCCCCTCCTGCTTCTTACTGCGTGCTCTGTACCTTACAAAAATTTTCGCTGAGGCAATGACATGCTTTGAGATAAATTTTCAAGACACTCCCCCACCCACCCCCCATTTCAATCCCGAGAGAACAAGAACGCTCAAATTTCCAAAAATCATCTCAATCTATTGTTTATATTCTAAGAATAACGATGTGTATCAAACTTATCTAAATATGTGTTTTATAAAAAAGGTGCTTTTTTCCGAGATTAAGTTTAGACAGATCAGCTTTGGTTTATTTTACGTAGGCCTATTATCTACACGTGGGATATAGGCCCTAAAGGGGTAGGATGCCCTCCGTGGGGGTCTTTCTAAGGGAACCTAAGCCATAACTATGCAAGGAAATCCAAGGTTCGAATAAAACAACGGAAAACTCCAAACGGTTAGGCCCACGGCCGCGATTGGGCTCGAACCTTGCACCTGCCGTCTAGCAGTTGAGAGGTCAGAACCTCTCGGCCACTAGTGCGGCGACATAACACCTTTAGTTATCAATGTATACTTTCATTAAACAAATGCATCTATTTATGATATACATTTTTCAAAGTTTTGATATTTTTACCCATGCAGAAAAAATGTTATAATATAATAAAAGTCTTATAAGAGTTCTGATATTTGTATTTGACTTTGGCAGAAAATTAATAGATTAAACGACAAACATTACTTCTGGTTTTGAGAGAAAATTTTTATTAACGAGTCAAGCGTGGATCTACGGGAATGTCATTGAGGGGTGTGTTACATAACATCTAAGATTGCAGGCTAAATTCATTCGAATAAAGTCTAAATTGTCGAATACAGTTCAAATCAAAATATAAGTTCGTAAGTATTAAATTCAAAATGACGCAGTGACTCTTACTTAAAGCAATTAAATTAACTTCAGATTAAAAAAAGACTATATACATATTTATTTACAAAAGCGAATATCAATTATTACTCTCATTGAGAGTTCAATTTTTACCGAACGAGTCGGTTCCAAAAACATTCTACTACTGAGAATAAAAATCGTCTGACAAAGTAAAAACAAAAAGGTTCGTTGCCAACAGCAACCAAGTAACAAAAATTGGCTTGCTGGTAAAACCACGGAGGCATTCACAACATACTGCCCCCGGCTGAACATTTAGTTCAGCATCTAAATTAAACACTTTAATTAACATAAGAATATACTTACATACTTTATATAAGTTTCGGATAACATTCGTAAATACAGGTACAATGTAAGATAATAAGAAATCTTCTATATAAGAAAAGAAAACAAAACATGTAAAATAAATGCAAATTAAACAATAATAAAGGTAAATAATAGCAAAAGGAAATAAAACAGTTTTAGAGTTTTAGTGTTTATCAAGTTCATCAAGTCCAATTCTAAGTTATAAAAAATTTGCACTGGTCTTTTAAGATCGCCGTTTTCAGTCTTTAATACACATGATCTTATTCTTGAGTAGCGACAATATATAAGTTCTTTAACACGAACACATTTCCACATGTGTTTGGGGAGCTCATAAATTAGCACTATATCACTAATTTTCAACTGAGGTGATGAGTTTACGTTAACTTGAAAAACAGATTTAAGTTCTAAGAGGCATTTGTCTCTTCGCCTTTTCCAAAAGTGATCAGTAAGTTGTCGCTTGTATTTATATTTTTTCGTGAACAGAATCTTGTTAGATTTTTCTTGAGTACAAATTGGAAATCTAGAGGAAGGTAAAGACCTTAATCGCTTAGCAATCAAGAAATGACAGGAAATTAATTCCTTTATTTGTTTTTCATTACTCTTGACGAGTTCATCAACAAGCGTAATTAATATCTTCTTTAAAGTCTTCTTTTGTTCAGTTAGCATCTCAATATCAGCATTATTAAAACTTTTGTTTCTTGCTTCTGAAGACTGGTATTTCTTATTTAAAATCTCGAAATTGTGTTCTAATGGTCTAATTTCCTTTTCTTTTTTGATTATTGTTTCTTTTAAATTTGTAACTTTAGTTTCTGTATCTTCACGGGACTGGGTGTATTCGGAAACTTTAGTTTCAGTATATTCTTTCAATGACTTCACATTTCTAAGTTCTACTTCATACTCTGAAATAGGCATCTTCCTTTCATCAATTTTTCGGTCTTTAGTCTTAGTGACAGCTAACGTACTAAATTCCAAATTTCTTACTTCTTCGGCCAGTCTTCTCTTTTTTCCCTCAAGTGACTTGATCTCTTCTTCATGATGAGGTACGTCAGTAAATTTTGTAGTCATATCTTTTTCAACATTTTTCTTATCTTCTGATTCTGTCTTTAACTGATAAATTTTGGAAATACATCTACTATGCTCACTTCTTAATTCTTCTTCTTGTTTCTGCATTCGTGTTATAGAATTCTTTGAATCATCTCTTTCTTTCTCAGTGGAACTTAACTTTTCAATCATTTCCATCAATGTTGATTTCAATAAGTCAATATCATTTTCTGTAACACTAATTTGAGTAAAAGATGTATTTTTCAAGGTTTTCAATTTATGTAGACTTTCACTAAATGATATTTTAAAATTATTAACAGATCTTTGAGAAGGAGATGTACAGAACGGGAGATTAGTAGATATTAATCCACTATCTGATTTTAGACCAGGAGTCGGTCGAAGGAAACAACATACGGAATAGAGCTTGATTTCTACAATTCGATTAGCTCCATCTAACTTTAGGACTCGTGATTCCAAAGCCAGAACTTTATCTTCTTCAAAATTTAAATTAGATCTCAGTCTTTGAATTTCTTTCGTTGCATCCACCATTGATCTTTCTAAACTCAAACAACATTCAGAAAGTGTCTGTTCATTGAATAAGGATTCTTGAAGTGATAAATGATCCTGTTCTAGCTGTAATTTTAATTTACGTTCCATCTCAGATAATTTTTGCATGGTATGCATCAGTTCTTTTATTAAAGCTTCAGTAGATGCGCTAGATTCTATAAGTTTTTCTTTTAATGATACAGTTTCTTCTTTCAATTCATTATCTTTATCTTCATATTTACTGCGAAGTGCAATTAATTCTGTAATTTTCTGTTCTTTTATTTTAATTTCACTTTCCACTAAGTTTAATTTCTTCTTCAAATCGCATACTTCTCTTTTCAATTCTTGACAACTCTTTTCAGTTTCTTTTGAATAATTTTTAAATTCCAGAATTGAAAATTGATTTTTATTATTCAAGTTTTCAAGAGCATTCATCTTATGATTTGCTTCATCAATCAGAGTTTTCAGCGTAGCATTTTCTTCTTGAGTAACTTTCAAATTTGCAATACTCATTCTACTAATTTCATCTTTAAGTTTTCTCACATTCATCCCAACATCTTCGAGAATTTCAGAAGCTGTTGCTGATAAATAATAAGCTTCATTTTCAAAATCTGATCCTGAAATTAGATCGTCGAGATATAGGAAATTGTCTAGCGTATTTACAACACTTGGATGTTGATCGCGATATTCTTTAATATGGTATTTAATTGGGGCAGCCAAAATAAATGGTGAGCATGAAACGCCAAGTGGTACACGAATAAATCTTAAAATTTTGAAAAAGTTGTTAGGATCATTATTTAACCAAGGAAATTTAAGGAAATCTTGGTCTTCTTCTGCTACGGAAATTTGTGAAAAGGCCCTTTTGATATCTGGACAAAATGCAGTGTTGAATTTTCTGAAATTAAAAATTTCTAATAAATTTGGATTCAAATTAGGGCCACTGTACAAATAATCATTTAATGATTTGTTGTTTTCTTTTGAAGAAGTATCAAATACCATTCTAACTTTAGTTGTGGATTTATCATTTCGCAAGACAGGGCGGTGCGGCATGAAATATCCGCTGTTTATAATTTTATTGGGGGATTCTTCTACTATGTTATTTAATTCCTGTTCAATTACAATTTCTTTATATTTCTGCAATAATTCTTTATTTTTGTGTAATTTTCTATTCAAGTTAAAAAATATATGTCTAGCATTATTATAATTGCTACCAAAATCGCTTTTATCACCTTTCCATAATAATTTAGTTTCATAACGGTGCTCAAGGAAATGCAAATTGTCTTAAAATTTTTTAATTAATTCTTTATCTAACTCTGAAATGTTTCCTTCTGTATTAATTCCTAAAGCTTCTAACTCCCACAATGATTTTAAATCATTTTCGATAGGTTTCATAACCTGAGTCGATAAGACACCAGCTTGATTACTATCGCTATTTTTGTTTGAGTCAATTGTCCCACAAAGTGAATGTCCAAATAAATTTTCACACACGAATAAGGATTTATTTATTGGATATATTCTACCGTTAATCTGATATATGTAATCTGCACCTAATAAAATTTCAACATTACGATTATCAAAATCTTCCCATCTGTCAAGACGAAATTTAGAAAGTTTTCTCTTTATATTGATTGGAAGGGGAGGAATTAGTATCAAAGAATTAGTTATGATTGGAGTGACTAAAGCTTCCACATCTATACTACGTTTTTTGTCTTTCAAGTGAGTTAGTTTCAACTGAACGACATCATAACATCGTTCTTCAGACCTTTTCGAACCAAAAGTATATACAGTTAAATTTTCATTTCTAATGATTTCAAGTTTTAGTTTAGAAACTAAATTTTCTGTAACGAAGGTACGATGACTAGCAGAGTCAAACAAACAAAGTGCGATTTCGGAATTTTCACCTGCTTCTACCTTTACATGAATAGTTTGCAATATAACTTCCTTATTTAAATTATTTATATTACTATTACAGTGGGATACTGAGGATACAATGCTACTTTTCTGCTCTGATATTTCTGGTTTTTTATTTTGAGAATTGCAAAGTATTGTATTATGAAATGTTTTGCCACAAATTTTACAATTTTCATTTAAAAACTTACAAAAGCTGGAAATGTGAAATTTTCTAAAGCACTTAAAACACCTTCCCTCCCTTTTCAACTTTTCTCGCATTTCTGGAACGGTCAGCGACTTGCAATTTTCGGTATTATGTTCACTTTTATTGCAAAAAACGCAGTTATTCTTAACATTTGTTGTTAATGCTGAGGTTGTTGGAACGCTTCTTTTATAAGTGTTAAAATTTTTCTTATTAGGCTCATATTTATTTTCATGAATTGTTTTTTCAAAACCATTCAATTGTATAGTGGCTTCACGAGATTCGATTTCTTCTTTTAAAAAATTTATTAATTCAGTTACATCCCAATCGGTACATTTAGTGCGCTTTCTATTAAATTCCAGAGCAATATCAGATGGAATAATTTTAAGAATAATAGGACATAATAAATGTCCATATGAACCTGATGCTACACCTAACGAATTCAGATTTCTTATTTGAATTTCGCACTCGTCATATAGGTCTTTAAGAGCTTTAATGTTACTTGAATTTCTCACAGGTTTTAAATTAAGTAATTTAGTCATGTGACTGTTAATTACAAGGTCAATACGACCAAAACGACTTGTCAATATCTCTATAGCATGAACATAATTTTCTTCTGTCAGCGAAAATCCTGCAATAGAATTCGCAGCACTTCCGCCTAAAAGTGACTTTAAATAGGAAAATTGATCAATTGGAGTTAAATGCTCATTGTTATCAATTGAGTTCGAAAATTGACTCCAAAATTCAAGCCATAAAGATGGATCACCATAAAACTTAGATATGTTAAGTTTTGGTAGTTTAACTATATTTTGATTCAAAGTTTTTTGATTTTTTAGTAGAGAACTATTCTTACTACTACTATCACTTTCATTATCTGAAGCATCTTGCTTAGTTTCAGAAGTAACTGTATTATCATTTATAAATTTGGAAATTTTAAATTTCCATTCAATTATATTTTCATTATATGTTTCGGATTTTTCAATTTCCTTTTCAAATTCAGCATCAGGAATCAATGGTTCTATCTCAGAGTTTAACGATTTTAACGTTTTCAATTTATCATTTAACTGCTGCATTAAAATATTTAACTGCGTTTTCTTATTTTCGATTTCTAAAGTTTGTGTATCATCTAATAAATCTTTAACCTTATCAAATATTTTCGTAACTTGAGTACGAATAATTGCTCTTTTTTTCTTTAGCAGTTCAAGATCCATAGTAAATACAATGTATTTTATTCAAATAATAAATAATTCTTTTCAAATAATTTATTTCAAATAATTAAATTTGAGGTACTTACCTCATTCTTTCGTTTTCAGATCATTCAGACATCAAGTGTTTCATCATACATCGTGTCGCGTTGACGCCAAAAATGTTACATAACATCTAAGATTGCAGGCTAAATTCATTCGAATAAAGTCTAAATTGTCGAATACAGTTCAAATCAAAATATAAGTTCGTAAGTATTAAATTCAAAATGACGCAGTGACTCTTACTTAAAGCAATTAAATTAACTTCAGATTAAAAAAAGACTATATACATATTTATTTACAAAAGCGAATATCAATTATTACTCTCATTGAGAGTTCAATTTTTACCGAACGAGTCGGTTCCAAAAACATTCTACTACTGAGAATAAAAATTGTCTGACAAAGTAAAAACAAAAAGGTTCGTTGCCAACAGCAACCAAGTAACAAAAATTGGCTTGCTGGTAAAACCACCGAGGCATTCACAACAGGGTGCGTCATGAATTTTTCTGAATAAAGAAATAAACAAAAATACATTTAAAAGAATATGTTAAAATTGTTTTTAAAAATAACATTGCTGAGCACCACAAATATTTCTGACGTATAGAACGTAAATAAATGAAATGCACAAAATTTATTCTTTAAGCACCAAAACTCGATCAACGTTTTTCAATGTTTTATGTATTTGATACATCTTCAATTATGTCTAATAATTATAATAATTATCTTTTTTCTCTTTTTTCTTTTCGTGACTGTCAAAATAAATCAAATTGAAACAAAATTTTCTGAAAGATCTTATGACTTTATTTAAAAAAAAAAAAAAAAAAAAAAAGAGAGAGAAGTTTTGTTTAATTTTTTAGTGTTTGAATAAAACTTCCAAATTTTATGAATTTGCAAATATTATCTCCAAATAGTAGATATTTAAGAATATTCTTGAAAATTTTATAATATAACTTTGAATTATCATAAAACAGTAACTTTAGATTTATATTAAATTTAAGGTATAGGAAGGATATTATAGTTGTAAATACCTCCCTATCATACAGAAAGAGACATGGCTGGCGCCCCCTCCCCTCTCCCCAAAGCTGGTTCCGTCCTTGTAACAAGTACCCCAACAAAACATTTTGCGAGAAAACCTATTCCGAATCATTCAATAGCAGGCATATCCTGTAATGGGCACTGCATGTGATCAAATCAGAAGACTACAAAAAGGCCTTTGATAAAAGCGTAGAAAGTGAAAACAAATAATTTGCTCTGAGCATTTTCCCTTACAATACTGCCAGGATTCACTTTAATTTGTTCAGTTCTATTATGTGACAGTCAATTGGGGGGGGGGGGGGGAGTCTCCAGACGCCTCGTGAAATCGTTAGAAGTCTCATAAAGTTAGGAAATTAAAAGTACGGTTTTTATCGAACAGTGGGGAAAAATATCACACGTCTTGGATTTTAGTTAAATTAAAATTCGCTAAAATAAATAAATAAATAAAAAGAAAAGAAAAATATCTCTTTTTATTTTCTTACATTTTATAAGTGAATAACATTTTAAAATTAATAAGTTTAAGTGAAAACGAATTATTGCTTTTTTGTCAAATCGTACTCGGGAAAACCCGACATCTGAAGTAATTTTATACCTATGACTAATGACTTGTTACGCATGATAGACAAAATACGACTGATCCTAATTACCCTTAAAATGGGGGTAATTGGGACCAAAGAAGTAGTTTTTGAAAAATACATTTGTACCAGATAACATGGTACATTAAAAAATAATTATTTACCCATAAGAGACAATCTATACTAATAAAAGAACAAAACGCTCTGTCTGTCTGTGTGTGTGTGTCTGCGATGGCCAAGGAAATCTATGGGACGTGCGAGGTTCAAAATTTTTATGAGAGTAGCCCAATACCTCTCCTGATGCACCTGAGGCTCAGAATTTTAATTTTTTGATTAGTTTCATAGATATTAATTATGAAGCGGAACTCACTCTCATCAAAAAGCCATTTTTTTAAATGTTCTGGGAAAGAAAACGTTTGCACATGTGCAGAAACTCAATTACGCATATAAACGAAGGAAGAATCTTTTCCCCCCGTTTATTTCTGTTTTTGGATCATTTTGTTTAAATCCAAATCAACCAAACTGCTCGACGTAGTTAAACTTAAGAGACATATTTCGAAAGATCATATTTTTAGGTCTCAAATGCAATAATCAATTTGAAAAAATGTTGCAGTTAACCCTTTGAAAACAAATATTCAAAAATGGTCGTTTTTTCCAAAACTATTTTTCTCCCTTTTGTCAATGTCCCTCCAGGGCGTATTTTTTCAGATATAAACAAACCAAAAAGAAGATCTTAAAGTTGAAACTTTCTTCTAACCGATGGTGTAATTGGTTTTAAAATATTTGGATTTTAACCCTTTCAAATACACTGGCAAAAGAAGGTCATTTTGCGACTAGCAGAGAGGATATTTTTTCCATTCTAAAATTATCTTAACGTGCATATTTCAACTCAATCTTTTAAAATCTTCTCAATAGACCAAATTTATACTCCCTACAAAAAAATCGACACGTTCGGACGGATAGAAATATTTTTTACAAAATAAAATGTGCGAAAAATTTGATGAAATCAATAACAAACAGATCGTTTTCATTGCGGTTTTGACTTAGCAAAACGCAATCCTATAGGTACCGGTAAACAAAAAACATATTATTTAAGCTTAAAAACATTTTTATAATCTATGATGCAATCGGTTTTTAAAATATAAGATTTAACCCTTTCAAATACACCGGCAAAAGGAGGCACTTTGCGACTCACAAATAGAATATTTTTTCTACGCTAAAAGTATCTAAGCGTACATATTTCAGCCCAAACTTTCAAAAGCATCTCAATAGATCAAATTTACATCTTCTTAAAAATGTTAAAACGTTTGGACGAAAAGAAATATTTTTTACAAAAAAAAAAAAAAAAAAGTGCGAAAAATTTGAGGAAATCAATAAAAACCAGATCGTTTCATTGCGATTTGCCTTTGCAGGGCGCAACTCTATATACGTCCTGACAAACCGAAAATATTTTCTGAAAGCTAAAACATTCTCATAATTTATGTTGCAATTTGTTTAAAAAAAATATGAGATTTAACCCGTTCAAATGCACCGACAAACACGAATTACATCCCTGTTAAAAGTAACTAGATGCCTATATTTTAGCACAATCTTTTTAGAGCCTTTCAATAAACCAGATTTACCTTACTTTAAAAAATTTTGGAACTTTTGTATGGATAGAATTCTTTTTTTACAAAATAAAATGTGTGAAAATTTTTACGAATTCAGTAAAAACCCGAGTGTTCCGTCTCGGTTTGGTTCGCTTTCGGTTCGCATAGTTTCCAAAAAATCAAATTACATAGAAAACAAAATACCAAACAGCATGTGCTTTCAATTCAATATCTTTTCGTGATTTTTCCGTTTAAAAATATAAAATTTGACAAAATGGACTTAAAGATATAAAATCATAGAAATTTGAGTTTAATTTAAGGGTCATTTAGAAAGCAAATAACACATTTGAAAACTGAATAACATCACGGGCCCGGTCAACGCCGGGCAGGACAGCTAGTTATATACAAGAGACAATTACATACGGCATAACATTAGTATCTAGTTCTTTCTCTGGAAATTAATTGTCAAAAAGTGATCCTAATTACCCCTACTTCCCCTATTACGCCTGCTTAACAGAGTGGATAATTAAAATGTCAGAAAATCTTGAGTTAAATTTTATTTTCTAATTTGTTCAACATATTTACTACTGATTTTCCCCAAAACTTTTTTAACTTACTGTTGAAAACGTACTGTTTTTACCATACTGTTGAAAACGTACTGTTTTTACCATACTGTTGAAAATCCACAGCAAACTGTCAGTTATTCGACTTGTTTTAAGAATAAGGATTACTTGCAACGATGAAGTGGAAGGTATACGAATGATATACGCCGTATACTCTCCGGGTTTTTTTAAGAACACCGTATGCCCTCTGTTTCTCAAAAAAAGGTGTGGTATGTACATTCTAGGGTATACCATCTGCCTTGAGCGTATACCCTCTGCTTTTTTTACGACTACACCACTGATTACTTGAGTATATTAACAATCGTATTTGAGTATACTATGTACCGTATTATGTTCAGAACAAGGATATTGCGGTTATATAACCGTTTTCAATGAAAACCGGGCGAAAGTTTGGATAATTTGCGGCAAATTTTTAAGTGTAATGGCAAATGTTGTACTCGTATATGGTAGCACATTCAATTTGCTGATATTATCCAAATATAATAGAGGCACAAGGTGCCAAGAATTAAAGATTTTAAAATGTTATTGTTTCTGAAAGTATACTGTGCTTTATTTAATCTCAGAAATGATTAGTAGATAAGGCCAAAAACACTATTCAGAAATACTGATTTTCAAAAGCAGCAAATCTCGGCACATATGCATTAGACAGTAAATAAAACGTACTAAGAAAAAAGAGAAAGAGGTTTTTGAACTCTTTAAATTAATTTTGTTTCGACAAACGATTATGAACTATTCATCTGACTTTTGTAAAAGAATTATCGTTTGCTTTTTTTCCAACAGCAATGAGCAATGGCAGATTTCATTACTATTAGCACTTGTAAATAGACGAAATTATGTCAATTCAAAATGAGTTAAAAATGTTTTGCGAAACCCAAATAGTGACCAAGATACTAAAACGGGATTTCATTCACACAAGCTTTCAAATTAGCTAATTTTTCATTATTCTAATCTGATTTGTTTTATCTGAATAACACAAAATTCAAAATGGCGGCCGCAAGAAATTCAAACTCCCTTAAGTTACAAAATAGCTCTAAACGTCTGAAACATATTTCTAAACTGACTCCTGTTGATTAGATTTCGCCTTTTAATTTCTCAAAACTTCTTTTAAGTGACCGAACTTCGTTTAGGTGTATTTTTGTTGAAGTTATCTACTGAAATTAGCTTAATAAGCAAGAAATTTGGGATGAATTCGAAAATATATGAGGGAATTTAACAAAAAAGCCGTGATAATAATGTTTGTTTATTTTTCACAGCATTTTTATTGCCAAAATTTTTTATTATGAATGGGATATATCCATCAAAATGCATCACATGAGAAAAATTACTACATTTTTTAAATTTCACGTTTTAACGGAAATCGAACATGGCGATTAATCTCGAGAGATGCTAAAATGTTTCTGAATCTGGAAAGGTATAAATGTTTATTTACAAATATTCAGTATAAAATTTCATAAAAACAGGTATTAAATATATAAAAAAATACACTTTAGGTTAAAATATATCAAAATTTGTGAAGTTTTAAACATTTTATGACCGAATTTTGCCTACATGATTTGCTATATTCAAAAATTAGTTATGATAAAATTGCTCAATTATTTTAGATGTTTTAAGTGTTAAAAGTACCTTAAAATGAATTTTTTTAAAATTAACCCCTTATAAAGCAATAAACCGGTAATTTATACAACATTTTTATGGGAAAAAGCAGAAAATAAAGACATATGTAATAGTAGTTTATATTCGATGATTGTTCGAGTTAAGGAACTGACACTCATTAGTAAAACTGAGCAAATGAAGACTGCAATTTGAAATTTAACGCTTTAAACATAAGAAATAATCTCAAATTCTTACGTTTTGTACCGAAGAGAAAAGATTATTCATTTTAATCGAGTGTCAACGCTATCATTATACTATCTGTAGAAGCATAATTTAAAATCGCTGTATGAAACAACACAGTATGTGTTATTTATTTAAATTTGCTAAATATTGAATAATTATGTGGGAAATTAATATTTTTAACTAAATGTATAGATGTTTTATTTGTTTATTGGTATTATATATATTTATTTGTCTTATTAGCTTGAATTTTTCTAGAGAAATATTGCATAGCTTATAACTTAAATTATAATGCAAATATGACTAAAAATAAAATAAAAGGGTTTTATTTGATTAAATTTTGTGAAATAGAATATCTATAAATAAATTTTTTTCTGAAAAAATGCTATTATTAGTATTTTTGGTCTTAACGTAATTTGGCACTTTTTTAAATTTAAATTTGGTCGCCATTCTATTTTGTTGGCGACCATTTTTTTTACTGATTTCTACAATTACAGATGTCGCCTGGCAACATTTAATATCTCGTGACTTTTCGTTTATTGACGTATCATGCAATTAACCAATCAGAAGTCAGTGCTTGAGGACGCAAAAAATGATAGCCAATCAGAAAGCCCAAACGAATCACGTGATCAAAATTCCCTATAAATAGATTGGAATTTTGGAAGCCCCACCATTTCACATAAAACCCTCTTAATTGTTGGTTGAATTTTAGCAAAACTCTCTTCTTATTTAGTGAATTCTGAACTGTCATTCATCGCCAAGTAATTTAGTGCGGATTTAGCCAAGTTCGCCAAATCGTAAGATACCTTTATGAATTATTTTAAATATGTATTTATGCTTTCATTTACAGTTTTTACTTTATATTCGCGCACGTGTGTAAACAATTTTAGCTTTTAATATTGATATTTTTTAAAAATTGGGAGGCATTATTAACAAAAAATAACAAAAAATTCTCGTTTGGTAATTTTTTTTTCGAAATGAAATAAATTAAGGTTAGGAAAAGATTTAAATTTGAGCGAGATTTCGGTGTTTTTAATTATCTAGCTTAAAATAAAATAGACTGATAATGTAATATTTGAATTTTTTAAAATTGCTAATTGGATAACAGGTTGAAATGTGTAGGAATTATAACTGTTTTTCATTTTGTTAACTATAAGTAATGGAAATACAGCAAAGCAAATTTGGCAGCTAAAAAAATATTTCTTTGCTTTCATGGAACTACTTTGATATACCCCCCCAAATCGTAAATTTGGCGACTTTTTTTTCTCGCCAAGCAAAATACCCGTTTCTAACGCTTTTTCTCGCCAAGATGAATTCTCGCTGAATACAAATAATTAATAAACAAAAATTACTTAATCGTTAAATACAAAAAAGGAATACCTAAAAAATACAATGAATACATAAAAAATACAAATGAAGGAATGAAGCTGAGTAACAGCAAACCTAAAAGGTCCGTAGGAAAAGTGCGTAGGGGGTGCCAGATTTGGGGCGTAATTTTTTTTTTTTGGGGGGGGGGGGTATATCAAAATAGCACCGCTTTCATTATTATTGGATTTTATTTGAATTTAGTGATTTCAAAATTAATGCATATTCACAGAATTTTAGCTAAAATATTGCGTGGTTTTATGAAATGTAATATATTGTTATACGTTTGTTTTTTGATTTCAGTTTATTTTGCTCAGTTTGGCGAGGGAAAAAACACGTACAAATGTGGTGCGTATATGACATCTGTGCCAAAATTATATTTACTGTTTTGTTTCTATTACCTGTTTATTTATTGCTTCCCTTTTTTATTAAATTCATGTTTATTTATTGTTATTTTTTTAATTGTTTATATTATTTTTTTATCATACACTATATCAATAATTATTTATATCAAATTATCATTTTATTTATTTTTATTTCCTTTTTTAAAAATACTAGAATCACTTTCAATTTTATATTTCAATAAAAAATCATGTGTTGTTATTGCATGCAATTTTAAACTTATGCTCAAAACCAAAATTTTCGCCAAATTGGTGGGAGAACAAGCACGCGTAAATGTGGTGCGTATATGACATCTGTGCCCCAAGGTCTTTAATACGAATTAATGACAAATTTTTAAATTAAATAGTTAATAAATGTTATTAAATTAAATTTTATGTCAATACGTTTTCTTTTTTTATTCTTTTAAAGCCACCCTAGGTGATGAAATCTCATGGAACGGATCCAGTGCTTTCTTGGATTCATATTGAATATACTCAGTTCAATAATTGAGGATGTCGACTTGATGATCCTCAATTATTAGAATAAGTATAGATTAGGATACACAGTGTTTTATAATGTTATATGAATAGATATTTCCTAATTATAGGGTCTTTAGCGCTTATTAAATATGACGTTTTTCTAGTTCGAGCTTAAGAAAGTAAGATTTTTGCCCAATCCTATAAACAACTATGAGCTGAAAGCTACGATTAATTCATTAAAGTAATTAAACCGTGTACATTATAGGTTATGTGTAAAAAAATCGTTTCTAATTATATATATCAGTCTTGCAAAATTTGGGAAAAGTTCCATATCCTGTTCTGCCTTTTTTTTTTTTTTTTTTTTTTTTTTTTTTTTTTTGGCGAACTTTTTTTTGTTTTAAATGAATCGATGTGGTTGCTTTTGGGGTTGTTTTTTTACTACTGGAATGGACATTAGCCATTTGTTTTTTGTAATTTTTTTTTTACTTAGCACATCTTTTTCGGTAAAATGTATAGCTTTTGTTTAAATTTAACATGTATAATAAATATATGAAATATATAAAATTATAAAAAAATGATTGAATGCTTGAATGATTGAATGCTTTTGAAAGCAAAATTGAATTTATAAATGAGTCATAAAATAACCAATTTGTTATTTGAATGCATCCTAAATTCTTAAATCATGATCGCTTTGGGAAATTCTGTGCGAAATGCCTACTTTGACAGCTTTTTAAAAAGATATATGTTTAACCTTTATCAAAAAACTGACCAATACGGCATATTACAGAGTTCCTAAATAACAAATAACTGTCAATGAAATGCGTTTGAAGGCAAAATTGAATTTAAAAATCAGTCATAAAATAACCAATTTGTTATTTTAATACATCCTCAATTCTTAAATCATGATCGCTTTGGGAAATTTTGTGCGAAATGCCTACTTTGACAGCTTTTTAAAAAGATATATTTAGCCTTTATCAAAAAATAGACGAATTCTCACATTATATAGTTCCTAAATAATAAAAAACTGTCAATTGAATGTGTTTGAGAGCAAAATTGAATTTAAAAATGAATCATAAAATAACCAATTTGTTATTTGAATACATCCTCAATTTTTTAATCATGATGGCTTTGTGAAATTTTGTGCGAAGTGCCCATTTTGACAGCCATTTTTGAAATACATTATATCTTTATCAAAAAACTGGCTAATCCGTCACATTAAATAGTTCCTATATAAGAGGACCTGTAAATTGGATGCGTTTGAGAACAAAAATGGATTTAAAAATGAGTCAGAAAAAATGCAATTTGTTATACTTCCTCAGTTTTTCAATCGCATCACTTTGGGAAATTCTGTTCAAAATACCGTTTTCGGCAGTCTTTTTTGAAAGATATTCTGCCTTTATCAAAAAACTGACTAATACATCACCTATTCGTTCCTAAATAGGAGGGTCTGCCATTTGGATGCGTTTTAAGTCAAAAGTGAATTTAAAAATGATTCAAAATATAAGCAGTTTGGATTTGAGTTTTTTTCTCCAACTCCTATTTTTGTTTAATTTATTTTTGCTATAAGAATTGGTCCTATGAAAAACTTGTTAATATAAAAGTCGTAGATATTATTGAGAGGATTTAAAATAAATTTAATTAGATTTGATTGCTTGAGAATTGTCTAAGTTATGGATTTTTTTCTTTTTCCAGCCCGCCTTTTTCTTTTCGTTTTTAATTTTTTTCATCGGTAAAAGTTGTTTTTATCAACAACTTGTAAATACAAAAGTTTTAGATAATTTTGAGAACATTTATAAAAAATTTAGTTGGATTTGATATCTTGGGAATTGACGAAGTTATGATTTTTTTTTCTTACAAAAACCCTGTTTTTTTTCGCCCCTTGAGCCCATTTTTAACTTTATCAAAAATCTGTCATGGATAAACTTTTGGCCCATTTTTTAGAACTAATATAAACTTTAAACTGATTCAATATCTATTTTAATTTAGAAGTTATCGCGTTTTTTCTGTTTTCACAAAAACCCTCCTAACTTCCACCCTCTTGGTCCGATTTTGCCCATTAACGAACTTAACAGAGATTTTATGCTCCTTGATTTTATGTAAAAGTTTGAAGAATATCTGAGCATAATTATGGAAGTTATCGTGTCCAGAAGAAAGTGATATACACCGATAGATAGATAGATATATAAACTTTTTTACAAATGGTAGTTTTGGGGTCTAGGGGTCATGATCGGTGTAGATCTGCAAAATTTTTTCAGAAATTCCAACATGGGAGTGATCGCATTAGGTAGTATTTCATACGAAATCTACCTAAATATTTCATACGAAATCTACCTAAAAATTGCCTGTTCATATACTTTTGAGACGCAGTATAGTTTGCAATCTAGAGTTTATGCTTTCTTAGAATTCAAAGGTACAGACACAGACTAAAGTATAGATTATATTATATTATATTATCTTTTAATGTAGAATATATTGTATGGGGGTGCAATCGCTTAAAATAAATAAAAATAAAAGAACACATGGCATCTATAACCAGGAAATGACCAAGACTTTCCTTATTTACCTTCAGATCTCCCATATAAGAAACCACAGGGGCGACTTCTAATTCATCCCATAATTCGCATAAGTCAATGGGGTGCCTATATGTTGAATTTTTAATTTTACTTTTGCTATTCACTTGTTGGAAAGGTAGGTTTATGTTCCTGGTGCATACCTCATTTAGACACCCCATTCTGTGTAAAATTTCACATTCTCCAAGAAAAGAAAATTAAGTCTTGCGTGATGCGTTAGAAATTTCATTTTATTTCAGTATTCTTTTCCCAAATTTTGTAAGATTATATGTATGTATCTGAAAATTAAGGTTGGGTGTTACCCTTTAGAGGGTGACACCCGGGGCGGACCGCCCCCTCCGCTTCTCGCTAGCTATGTCACTGTGTGTGGGTCACTATAACCAGCGGGTACAGTGGATTCTACTAATTTTTATCGCCAAATTTGTACTGTAAAATGATAATAAAATCTATATCATAATATTTGGTTATTCAAACTAATGGATCACGTATAATACACAAGTATACATACATGTATAAAACTTAAATACCTCCCATAATAATTTAAACCATGAATTTGAATATGTGAAATCAAAAATTTCGCGAGATACAAATCAAGAGTTACACGTCAAACGTGGCAAATGAGATGCGCTCGTACTGTAACTAGTTTTATAAGTTTTCAGATATCGGTGAAACTGCTGTTGCACTATTATGCAAAAATACATGAATACAAAATTTATTACGATTCTGTATGTCAAATTCAGTCATACAGAAATAATGTACCCTGTTCTAGTTTGAACCAGATTTTGGTGCTCAATGGCTGCCACTGTAAGTTGGTGCAATCATTTGGAGCTCCAATAGTTGGAACTAGGTTGAATTAGGAAGATCCAAACGTTGGTGCGAGATTTCATCATTCTATGGTGGCAACTAGTGAGCACCAACATTTGGTTCAAACTAGGGTAAAATTTTTTTAACAGTGTAACTGCATCGTAAATAGGAAAACATCACCATGGCAATCTAAAATCATGACTTATGAAAGAATATCATTGATTTAATTATGTATGATAGAACTTAATAGAATAATCCCCGTGGTAACCTCGAATCAAAACTTATCATTAAATGTCATTGAAATCATTACGTATGATAGGATTTAATAGAGTGAAAGAAACCTTTTCTTAATATCTTTTCAAGTTTTGATACGATTTTTATAAAATTTGAAATTACTCAACATAATTCTGCAACGATTTTCTATATAAAATTTCAAAATAAATGATTTAAATAAAATGATTTTAAAATGATGTAAAAATTATTGAAATTCTTCTAGTCTTTTTTTATAAATATAAATACTACCAAAAAGGTTTTATTTTTGCACTTTTTATAAATATTATAACATAATTATTAGCCTCCTATGCTATTTATTTCAGACAAGCTAAAAAGTGTCGTTTCAAAAATTGTGGCCTACTTTCACTTACCTATCATACGTAGTATAGGGTAAGTCTTGCAATCGTTTTGAAAATCGAAAAAAAAAAAATTGACGGATTTACACGTTTCAGATACTGAAGATTCCGAAAAACATATTTTTAGAAAAAAAAAATTGCCGTCCTTCTGTCTGTCTGTAAACGCCCTATCTCACGAAAAAATTGAGATAGAGACTTTAAATTTTGTATGTACTTAGTATGTAAGAATGGGACGAAGCTTTTTTTAGCATCAGCAACCTGGGTTATCCGGAAATATTCTTTTCGGATTCTCGAAAATTTCGTTTCGATTAAAGGTATATAAAAATTTTCGAAATTGCATAAAGAGCGAAGTCGATCGGATTATTATTTGTTGAGATATTTGTAATCCTATATTCCACATATTTCGATTTTTCATGACCCTGTATTTCATTCAAATTTTACTTCAGAGATATATTTTAATTGGAAATGAGACACTTAATCCTATGCAGTAAACTGTTAGTTAATAGGATTATTATTTTTGGAGTTACAAGGATGTTTCTTTTACGCAGGTCGGTACTGCTTGAATAGTTTGGCATTTTATACAGATTGTCGAAATTGGTTCATCAGCAGTTCATTAAAAGAGCATTACTATGTATATTAACAAAATTTAAATATACGTTTAAATTTTGTTTTGGAATTGCAATGCATTGTATAAACAGTTTTCACATGTTTTATTTTCATATATTATATTATGCGTATCCATGATGGGTAAGTATTATGGTGGCCCCCAACGATTAGTTTCATAATCTGGCCGTTAAAACGAGACATTCATACAATTTTATTGTTAAAATGCATCTCCTTTTTCTCAGAGTCTATAAAAAAGCGTTTAAATTAAAGAAAAAGTCCGTTTCTGATGAATCTAGTCAATGAAGAAATGGCACGTCAAATTGTATCTCTTTATTATTCTGCAATTCCAATGTCTCATAGAGAAATTGCTAATCAATTGGGTATTTCACGCCGTTCTGTTTGCTATTATATTGATAAACACAAGAAAAATGAAGTTAGTTCATTGCATTCTAAACGGGGTCGCCCTTCTAAAAGACCTCTATCGATTTTTTTTCTTAATTGGAGGCGAAACTGAATTCTGTAATGGCAGAATCTAAATTCAAGTGGGACGTTATGTTTTGGTTTGTTTTGAAAAACTAGTTTTTACATTATTTTATCCAACTACACCTGTTTTCATTTTCTTCTACTTTTGCAAAAAGAAAGTAATGGGTTCGTGAAAATTTTCATATTACTGTTTTTGATGGATTTAGACGTTTCAGGGGTTAGAAATGCCAAAAAAAACATGTTTTTACAAAATGTCTGTATGTGACATAAATTTTGTTTGCAATCTATTTCAAGAAGTAATGCACGAAAATAAAAATTTATATTCTGGCAGTCCCTGATATAAATTGATGCTGATTAATTTTTAGTGTAAATCGCTCAATAGATGGGGCTGTTATGTTTTTTACGATTTACTCAATAGCTGTATCTCAATGACTAATGCACGGATCTCCATCAAACTTCAGATTTAGTTAGTTTTTGACATGAATTGATGTTTATATTCTTGCAGACGAAGCGCTTCCGATGCTATTCTTTTGGAGAGGTTATTTTCTAATATCTGATTTTTCATTTTGATATTCTTCATTTTTTTTTTTTTTTTTTTTTTTTGCTTTTGATAGCTGGGGTGCATGCCAACATCGCTCCTTTTTTACTTTTTCGATTTTGGTTGCAGATATTTTTTATAAAGTTAGTTTCACTTTCAAAACCGGTTTCGAAAGTAAGTGTGCCTTTTAAAAAATTATCTGCAACCAAAATCGAAAAAGTGAAAAAGGAGCAATGTTGGCATGCACCCCAGTTATCCAATGCAAAAAATATTGTAAAATATCAAAATGCAAACCAGATATTAGAAAATAACCTCCCCATAGGAATAGCATTAGTTTGCGAGCGCTTCGAAGGCCAGGGACAGGTGCTATACTGTATTTTTCACGATTTCCGCAACAACTCTACTCAAGAATTAATGCATGGATTTTCATCAAACTTTAGATTCAGTAAATTCGTGATATGAACTGGTTCTGTTTATATGTTGGTGTCAATCACCCAATAGGAGGTATTAAGAATTTTCCCGATTCCTGCAACAACTCTATTTCAAAGCGAATGCTCGATTTTTTTCATCAAACTTCAGATTCAGGTGAGCTTGATAAATATTACTGCAGTTTATGTTTTCGTATAAATCGCTCTACAAGAGTCGCTTTTATGTTGCATTTTTTCCAATATCCGCAATACTCCTATTTCAAGAATTAATGCATGTAATTTCATGTGTTTAGAATCATCACGGTGAACATAGATTGTCATTTTATTTTGGCACTGTGGTAGCAACTTTTGAAGTATTAACATGCATGAGATTGACGAAAGTTTTGGGATTGCCACATCCGACTAGTTTTGTATGTAGAAATGGAATTTTATTTCTCTATTTTTAACTCATTTTTTGATACGTTATTATTGTGAAAAATAGGTTCACAATTCAATTTCGAATGACTTACCAACAACAGTTTAAATATTTTTAAAACTCAATGATAAATTAGTACATTAATTTCAAGGCATTTTTTTCATTAGCCATACACATTACACAAATCATAAATCGGCCAATATCTTCTGAAACTCGTTACAATCGTATCCCAGTTGGAAGCTAGTCGGATTTGGCAATCCCGAAACTTTCTTCTATCTCATACATGTTATTACTTCAAAATTCGCAATGGGAGTACCAAAATTAATTGGCAATCTATGCTCATCATGGAGATTCTAAAGATGTGAAATTCCGCACATTAGTTATTGAGATATGAATGTCTCTAAAAGCATGTAAATTCTGTTATATAACAGCGCCATCTTTTGCGCGATTAACACCAAAACTTTATCTGCAGAAACTTGTTTCAACGTCTAACTGAATACTCAGATAGATGTACACTCGTGCATTAGCTCTTCAGATGCTACCATGGAAACTGTGCAAAATTCAGCATGGCAGTGCCAAATGTAGAGCGATGCCCACCAAAATGTAAACAGCACTAACAAGGAAGGTCTCCATAAGGGCATAATACGAAAAATCTGAAAAAATATAGCATGTTCTTCTCATGAGGCTATATATAGTTATAAAAAAAATTTTCGGCGGAACCTCATAGCAGTGTCCGTAAAAAATTAATGAAAATTTCGTTATTTGGCGACTTATCCTCGGTTGGAGGCAGAATGCAATTTCAAAAAATACTTTTTCACATCAAATACATTTAAAGGGAAAAAAGTGTCATGCTGAACTTGTTTAGATAAATTTAATTTAAATAATTTTAGTTTTGACAGTTTTAGTTTGATTTAAGTATAATTTGGTTATATCGATATTTATATGCATTTATATTCAAATATAATCATCAAAATTTGCGAATGAAAACGAAATTCATAATTTAAATTAACTAAAATTGTTTCAAGCTCAAAGTCCAATTGAACATTGTCGACTCGATTTTGTTGCCATGGAAACAGCTGACTTTTATTTTTGAATACGCTTGAATCTATGAAATAATTGTTTCTCAATATGAATTATTCATATTGAGAATCATCAAAATATTCAAATTATGAAAATATTTTTTTCCAGAGGTAAATTAAATAATACAGCAATAAACAATATACATATGGAATACAATGTATATATATATATATATATATAGAATATATTAAATTCTCTCATTGTTTATGGTTAAATTCATTAAACACAGTTTAAATGCATTTAAAAAATCTATTAAGAAACAATTTTCAGTTACATTAAAATCGCTTGCTTCTGGTGGAGAAAAGTGCTGTTCGCCATATCGTGCGCCACTTGGTCTTTTCACGCCAAATATCTGAAAGTATTTTATTTTTTTACATATTTCCTATTGTAATTCCGCCGCTAAATTTGATTGATCCTTTATTACCTATATGAGTAGTTTAATTAGTATTTTTTTCAAAAAATTCTGAGTATGCCAAGTATGGAGACCTTCCTTGTAAGTCTCGTCAAGGACTAACTGAATCTGAAGTTTGATGAAAATCCGTGCACTAATTCTTGAGACAGAGTTATTGTGAAAATCGCACAAAATATAACATAGCTGCGCCACTTGTTCAAGGATTTACACGAAAATATAAAAAACTTCAGTTCATATTACGGAATATTTTAATCAAAAGTTTGACAAAAATCCGTGCATTAATTTTTGTGATAGAGAGCAATAGCGGAAATTTTGTTTGTCAGCCCGGCCTGGCCCGTTGAAAAAAACATTCTAATTCTGCCCGCCAGGCCCGGCCCGTTAGCAAATTCGAAACGATTCCGCCGGCCCGCGGGCCGAGCCTGGTACGGGCCACGGGCCAAGCCCGGGCCCGTGCAGATCTCTATACTAAACCGCAATCGATCTGTCAAATCATATATTGGTGGAAACCACCGAAAACCCGATTTTAGCGGTTGACTTATTGATTTACGATTAAGTTTTCCGGCTTCCAGTCTTCCATGTTTTCATATCTTTGGCTTGTTTTCATTTTTTTACACACCGATATGAATTGGCAGACCAATTGAATTTTAATTTGCGAATTCAATTTTACCTAATTCTGGAATTTCAGACGTGAAGTCGATGAAATGATTGACTGTGTTGCCGCCTCCCGGTCTATGAAGTTTCAAGAAGTTAAGAGTTAGCGATTGATAAACGATAAGCAAGGACTGACTTACAAATTTACCCTGGGCACAGATGCTTTTGGGGGCCTCCTATCACAGATTTGATTACAGGGACATTGACTATATATATATATATATATATATATATATATATATATATATATATATATATATATATATATATATATATATATATATATATATATATATATATATATATATATATATATTGTTCATTATTGACTTTTATCTTTTTTTTATAACCATTAAAAAATTAAATTTGGTAATTATTCATCTGCTTTTTAATAATTATTTCATTATTATTAAATTCAATTGAATAGATGTTTTCTAATACATTGTGTGTTTTAGACTTCTGTTTTCTATGTAATCTAAAATATCTGGAATGATAAAGCATGCAACAAATTGATAAATTTTCTACAGTACTATATTATTTTAAATATCAAGCTATTTCTCAAATAATATTTTCAATACATTCAATTATTTATTCAGTAATTCAATAATATATTCAATTATTTCCAGATTCTTTCAATTATTTATATCAATTATTTCCTGCCATAAATCAGGCACTGACGATAAGAAAGCACCCCTGTATACACATCTTTTAGATCCAAAATTTAAAGCGTTTAGGGGGATACTGTACCTCAAGATAAATATTTTTTGTAGAAAGTAGCAAACCTTATACAAATTCCCATTACATAACATCATTTCATACAAATAAAATAAATAAATAAATAAAAAAATAAATGAGTCTGTTGCAATTTTCATTCATATATCCTTGTTATAGTTAAGAAGAGGACAGCAGTTGTGAAGTCCCGTGTAAAACAAATGATTATGATGCACCGTTTCTTCGAGAACTAGTGAAGGGGGCTTCAGTATTTTTTGGGGGGAATTACGTGAAGCGATTTCAACATTTCTAAAACTTGTGATTACGCTCAAATTAATATGTAAATTTTACACGTTATTTAGATTTAATCCGAGTATGATTGTTGTTAGGAACAATAAATGCAATAATGAAAAAACATCAAATTTGACTATCATTTCTATTCAATTTCTCTCTTGCCTTATAGGTTTGAAGTTTGAAGTTTGAATCAGGATGAAGACGGCCTTGTCTTTATCCAGTTTTTTCTCTAGGAGCCACCAGGTAGGTATGGTGGTAAGTTTTGGTAAGGCAGCTTCGTGGCCTGCTTATGATGGCGGAGACTTCATTCCGTTTCCAGAAGAAACCCGGAATGAAGAAATGGAAGAGGAAGAAACTCTAGAAGATCGTCCTCTTTCCTCCCCGCCACCATTGCCAGGCAAGTGGTGGCAGAGAGCCTTGGCTTTCTGCTGCTGCTGCTACGAGCTTGATTATTAAATGCAAAGTGAAATTTAGAAATAGTTTCTGGACTTTTTAAAATTCAGTATATTTAGCAATATATTTTTAATAGTTTAATTCGGCTATATATATATATTTTACTAAGTATTCAAATTATTATATTCTATTCATATTTGCAATTTTTGAAAACAATATATGCATCAGTCCACATACAGCTAATATTTATCTGAAAGGTCAGGATTTGAAAAAATTTCAAATTTATTGATTGAATTTTATTAAAAATTCAGTCTTATTTTTAAATGTTTTAGTGAAATTATGTAAATGTAGTAGCTTAAATTAGCATTGATTAGTTTAGACAGTGAAACAAATTTTTCTAAAAACATTCAGTTGTTTGCTAAAAATATGTTAAAAAAATTCTAAAGTTTTTTTTTCAATAAGCAGTAAAAGAATATTTCTGTTTTATTTATCACTTTTTGTTTTAAGAAATAATTTTTCAAATTGTTTAAGATACGTAAAAGACAAATTGATATTTTTCGATTATATGGATACCATTTTTCCCATTGTACCAAATATTTAAAGTGATTTTCCCCCCACAGTTAAGGGTGGTAATCATTTTATTTCTAGCTGTTTCATTTTTAAAGGACCTTGAAGATTTTAAAATGGTATTATAGCGCATTTTAGGCTTTAAAAGTTCGATATGTTGCCAAACGTCTTAAAAGACAATGAAAAAGTAAAAGATAAAACAATGAAGGATGAAGTATTATATTTGTTTAGGTCTTTTAAAATAACTTTTTTTCTAATTTTTTGTATACCAGATAAAATTCTTATTTTTGTTTATATGAGATATACATTTTTTCTGAGTATGCATATTAAATAAACTATCTAATTTTTGAAAAAAATAATGTGCATGCATAAAACATTGAATAGATTGCCCGACTTCTTATGCCAAAGCCATTTTCTTTATCTCGCAAGGTCTCTATGAAAAAAAAAAGTATACATTTTGCGCGACTTAATATGCTATGACCTTAATATGCTGTATATTTTTGTCTGAGAATTACAAATATTTAAATTTATTAAAAAAATTTTGTGTTAATTTTACGATGAATAAAACAATAATTAATTTCTTTTATTTTTATGCATTATTAAGCTTATCTTTTCCAATATTTAGCTAGATCTGTACCACAATTTTAGCTCAGTGCCAAGTGGAATCTCCATGAGGCGAAAAGTACCATTTTATATTTGAGCATGTTATTTGATCGTTCAAAAGAAAAAGGATAAGTTAATAACTTTTATTAAAAATTAATAATACAGATATTGTTTTACATAAATGCTGTTAGTGGATATGAGTGTATTGTTTTGCTTTAGTTAATTAAGTACTTTTCTTGCATTTAAAAATCAACTTCGTAATGTTCGCTGTCTTACCCTTTTTATATTTATTTATTTAGTATTATATTTGTGTATTTTTCATAATATATTGATATATATATTTATGTATCGTAAAGTACCGAAAGTAAGGCCCCCGTTAGCAGACAGGAAATTCTAATAATTTTAAGGAATAGTTATAATTAGAACTTTAGTGAAATAGAAAGGTAAAATTAGGAGAGTAAGGTGATATATTTGGAATTTATAAATTTCCTGGGAGTTATACAGCTAGTAAAATATATTAAGAAATGGGGGGCTTCTATTTGGAGGAGGCATACTTTCGGTACTTTACATTATTTTATTATTCACTGCGGAATACCTTTCTGTATATATTTAAATTCTTTATTCTGTGTATAATATGCTGCAAATACAAAGTAATTTATTCGGCAATTAATTAGCTTTCTAAATTAAAATTTTACGTATATATAGTTTTTAAGACAACACAGCATTTTCTATTCGGCCTCATTTTAAATCAAAATTTACCACCCATAACAATAGAACAATTTAATAGTTTTCAATCAAAAACATTAAAAAAACACTTCAAAATAAAAAAAAAACATAAAAATAAAATCAAAACAAAAACAAATGCAAATTCAATAAAAACAAAAACAAAAACACAAATAAAAAACATAAAAAAAACCCCAAAACATAAAAACAAACCAAAACACAAAAATACACTTAAAAATGAAAAATAATTAAACACTAAACTAAACAAAAATCAACAGTGTTAGGTAGCTTTAAATTTCAAACAAATAGTTGCGATTTTTTCATGGTAGGCATCTGATAACATAATTTCCCTTGCGTGGCTTCTCGTCCCTCCCTAATCTGTCTTAGCAATGAATTCGATAGTTGTAGGTTAGGCACACCAAAATGTTCTGGTAGTTTTCTCTGGCTGTCCCATTCTCTGGTACCATCTCTCCTCCCATAACATCGGGCAGGTGCTGGCTTCTCCTCTGTCTAAAATTTTGCCCACTAACACCGGGCTTTTATCATTTCTCCTGTACATTTTTTTAGGGGTATGGGGTAAATCGATTTCCCATAGTTCAACTGTATTTATGGGAAATCGATTATCATAAACATTATTTAGATATTAAAGCAATTGGGTTTTATTGGGGGGGGGGGGGTGATAAGGCTATATTTAGCTCCGCGCGCGTATAAAAAGCAGAGCTGGACAATTCTTTTCCTTTTTCTTTTTATCATTTTGAGCAAGTTTTGAAGATGCAACTTCGGTTTGAACTCTAATTAGCAGTTAGTTAGGACAAAGAGATTGAAACTGGTTGTTATGTACGCGTGGTCTACTGATTTTAATAAATTTTATTCAATTCGTGTTCGTTCTTTTAATTCGTATGAGATCTTAATGGTAATTATTTCGCATTAAAAAGAATTTAAACAATTTGCATAGCAATCGTTTACAAAGACAACAAAAAAATAATCTGTTTGCTACTATTTAACTTTATTAGCAAAGTTTAGAGAGTACTTTATATCAATGGAACATTAAATTCTACAACCAGGCTTATAAGTTTTTAGGATGACTGCTCTATATCATAAACAGTTTGTCTTGAGTCTAAAAACATTTTTTTGTCTATAAGCAAATAAATAGTAAAACTGCTTCAAATAAGCAATTGTCCAGCTCTGCTGCCTCATCGATGAGACTCCACCTTGACGGGGTGATGAGGCTTAAGTATGCCACTTCAATGCCGTCTGTGTGTTTATTGCAGAAATTTAAAATGCCAATGACAGTAAAAATATTTTTTTTACTTTTCTATATTTCTCCCGTTAAGGATATTTTAAAAAAGTGTTGAAGAATGAATGTTTCTACCTCTTTATTGCTTCGTGATAAAAAAAGTAGAAAAATCACTTGTATTGAAAAATTGTTGGCATTTAAATGTACTTTAATATCTAAAAATATGATTTAATGTATTTGGCAAAAAATAAACCATTAGAAAATAAAAATTTTTTAATTTGTACCTTTCAGAGAATTTGATGTGATAGAAATGAAGTGGCATTCGAACTAAGAGAGTCTCAAATAACAAATTTATTATTTATTTTATTTTAAATATTCTTGCTATCATGCATTTGATAAAGCACCTGCTATTAAGCGAGTACCCGAGTCAAAAGAGAGCAAACACTCCCCACCATCGAAACTAAGACATCATTGTATTAATTTTTCAATTACCATTCAGCATCTACCGAAACAATTTTTATTTTTTTACTGTTTTTAGTGATTTAGTCTTTGTACTACCACCCACTGCAAGAAGCATTGGATACTGGGGTAACACTTCTTTGTCAATTTTAATTTACAAGATTTCTAAAACTATTCTGTTAACTTTAAATCGTGAAAAAAATTTTAGTAATCACCTTTTACAACGCACAAAATTTAAAACCACAAAATTTAGGTATAGTCGATGTGCCACAAATGAACATGGCACAAGAAAAATTAGAATGTTATAAAAGCATATCGTTATAAAAACAAATGTTTATTAGCTCCCCAAATTATCGTCGTCATTACGTCACGATAATAATTACGTCATTACCTCCCCAAATGCATAATCTCAAACATAACCTAAATTTCTTCCGTATTGGATTTATACTAATATTTTAATGAGGTTATATTTATGTGTTTTTTGGTTTGTACAGGTAATCTTTGGAACTACCAAACCGATTTAAAACGTAATGGTGGCAAATTAGTGGTGATCATCACTGCTTCAATATAGGCTATATTTTATGTCGGTAACCTGCATAAGTTATATTTTATGACTATAGGCTATATTATTTATAAATCAATATGGGCTGTATTTTATGTCGGCTCTTGAAGCCCAAAAGCGGGACAGGATACAAAAAAACTTTCTGAAGTTCATATTTCTGCAAAATAATTATGGCTAGAAATTTGAAAATCAGTGTAGTGGTTACTTTTAAGATGTAAATACTTTCTATGAAGGACTTCTAGAAAGTTCGAAATTCAAAAGGATTGAGTTAAAATTTTCTAAAATATGATTTATTTGGAGCTGTTGGGGTTAGAAACTTAAAATTTAGCATTTCTGTTACTTTAAGATATAAGTGCTCTCCCAGAGCTTTTATTTTTTAATTTGAAATTTAACAAGATGTAGAAGCAAAAAATATTCTACAATTGCAATATATTTGATACCGTTGGAATTTTGCCTAGTGTTTAATTTAAGATTGTAAATGTCGGTTTCTCAAACGGTTTTTGAAAAAATTCTATATTTAACAGAGTAGAATGAGTTGAAAGCGTTTTAAATTACGATTTGTTCAGAACTTTTGAGACAAGAAACTTGAAAATTTTCATGGCTGTTTCTTTAGAAATATAAATGCTCGTTTACAAATGTTTTCTTTTATGAAAATGCGCTCTAAACTGTACAAACAAAAAGCGTTCTAAAATTGTGATTTATGTGTTACAGTTGTTATAGAAGATTATAATTTAGCAAAGTGGTTACTTTTAAAATATAAATGCTTCAAAGAACAGTTCTAAAGATTTAAAAAGGTAAAATGTGTGGAAAACATTTTAAATTATGATTTAGTTGCAACTGTGAAAGCTAAAGACCCAAAATTTATTATTGCTGTTATATGCTCGAGTAAAAAAAAAAAATCTAAAAATTTAAAATTTGAAAGGATATGACAGAAAAAGCGTTCTAAAATTGCGATATATGTCTTACTGTTTGTATAAAAGTGTGGAATTTAGCATGGTGGTTACTTTTAAGATGTAATATGTTTGTTCATTGTATTTAAAAAATCGAAGTATTATAGAGAAAAGGGAAAGTTCTAAATTTCTATTTAGTTGGGGTTTTTTAATTACAATTTTTAAATTTAATTTAGTGATTATTTCAGAGTTTTCGCTTTCGCTCGCCATTGCGACAAAGTGCTTCATTTGGCGAGTAAACGAATAATCAGATTCATTAAATTGAGAGTGCTCAATTCCTGCTCCTTTTTGTGTGGTTACAGTTGAGATTCTTATCCACGTTACTGTACGATTGATGTCGCTTTCAATCTTCAATCGCACCGTGTCATTTACATTATTATTCATAGAGGTACTTACTCATCAAAAAAGGATTTTATGTAAGTACTTCTGTGTTGTCAGTTTATGACTATGCCTGCGTTGGTAAAATCAGAAATAAAATCATCATAGTAATTTGCATCAGTCGCCAAATCGAGAAAATTTTGGTTGAAATGCGGCGTTAAATTTGCCATTTATCTTACTGTTTATGAATTTCATGCAAAATATCATTGCACAATCATCAACTTTTCAATCGATTATAGTCAAAATCTGATAGCAATTTACCGCTAAAAGAAAGTTTGAAACATTTACAGATTTAGGAGATATTTAGAATGTACGTTTTTTAATTGCTTCTGTAGCGTATAGTAGAATTTTTATTTTCTAAGCGATGACAAATAAATTATGTTATTTCAGAACGTAGTGTAATAAACGAATGCAATCAGGGAGTAAAGGTAGATTTTTCAGTGTTTCATAACGTTTCTATTTTGCTAACATATTCTTTCATTTGGCGACTGTTTCTTTTTTCTCGTTCGCCATATCGCTTACTGTTGGTCAAACGTCGGCGAAAACCCTGCAGATATTTATGTAAAAAAATCTCAGTGAACGAAAATTGAAAATAACGCAGATTCATAACAGACATGGATTCACAGAAATAAATAGGGTTTTGAAAATTGAGTAAAAAATGACGCACTTTTTAATGCGTTAAACTCTAAATAGCTCCGAAACCAAACAATACTCAAAATTGAGAAACACATGTACTTATTTTTTTTAACACATTCCAACAAAGTTAAAAAATGTATGAATTCGGTTTACCTGGCATTCTGTCTGGCTGTCTATCAGTACTCTAAACTCACGTAAATATACTCGGATTTGCATGCACTTGGTAGGTATTAATGATGTTTACTTATTATGGCATGTTTGGTATTGAATATGAAGTCTGCAGGATTAATATTTCATTTACAGGGACACTCAAAAGAATTCCATTTACTATGGACAATGGTAAAAAATTGTTTGCAGTGTATTTCAATGATATTATGATCTTTCCAATGTATTGAAATTGATATAATCTCTGATTTTCACAGCAAGATGATTACTATGAAGGCATTCATAACATTTATTGTTCATTTACAGGGATACATAAAAGAAATCGGTTTCAATACTACTTTTGAGTAACAATTGTTGGAAGTGAAATTTTCAATTCAACTGTGCGCTTTTAAATTCAACTAATTGTTTCATATTATTCGTTGTACATGAGTCCGATACTTCATATGCAGAGCTGCACAAGATAATTCATCTACCACTCTCCTAATAAACGGAAATTACTGAAGGAGAATTTTCAGTCGTAATATGTATATCTTAAATGAGCTAAAATTTTACTTGCATGTAATTTATTGATACAAATTCATATTTCATGTACAAGGCTGCTCAAACGCTCAAAGAGTTCGAATAATTTTCCGATAATGATGGAGATTGCTGAAATTGGGTTTTCAACAATGGTTATGGTTCAATTAAACATCTGGTTTTAGCTTATTAAATATATGAACTTATTATATAATACACAATTCATCAATCCTTTATGGACACTACGATTAATCCGTGGGAACTACTATAACAAAAGAATTTCGAGTTTGCATAGAGCGTAAGTAATAAAAATGAACCTACGAAGTCTGTCCCCCCCCCCCCCCCATATACACACATCTTATCCGCAGCCCATACTGCAAGAAAAACCAATTGATGTCTCCCCGATATAAAAAAAAATATAGTCTTCATTTTTTGCAAGTATAATGTATTGCAGAACAGAGATTAAATATGAGAGATTTAATGATGCGTTATTTTCTCTTAATTTTCCATAATCGCAATCAAAGTCTTAAGTATTGGTAAAAAATGAAGTTCATCTTGCGTAATCGAGCCACATGGGAATGTTATGTGTCAATCACAAACAATACTGGTGATAAAGAGGTTTGAATCGCACTTTGATGGATATATTGTCGCAAAAAACACTAGTTTTAATTCGCCACTTGATGTTTGACCCGATTATAGACGATTAACCAAAGTATGAGCATTATCTACAAGAATTCTGTACTAAAAGGAATGTATTATATACAGGGTGTCCGAAAAGTCTGGAAACGGTCGAATAACTCGAAAAATACATATGAGATTGAAAAACGTAAATATACGTGTTAAATATTTTTAAATAAGCTACTCAGTGATACCAAATTTGACCTTCGTAACCGACCCCCTGGGGGTCAGAGGGGGTCCAACCTTTAAATCTTAAATTATAACCCCCATTTTTTATTGCAGATTCGGATTCTACGGACAAAAATACGTAACTTTTGTATTTGATGTTTATTTCGAATCCTCGTTTATCACGGTGTAATTGAGCATATTAAATCGATACATATCTCGGCTTTTCCAACGGGATTTTCCCTAATCGAAACTAATTGGGGAGAAATTATGACATCAAATTCCTCGTCTTTTGCAATAATAGCGTTTCCTGAAAATCACCCGTGCCGATTATTTCGGTAGTTCTACACAATTAAAAATTTGATCCATTTGCTGTAGCGTCACTCCACAGCTTTTATAGAATATCTCTTTCATGACCAATGAGAATGTTCCATAACACAGTAAAGTACACTGTAAAAAAATTGACCCTTTTGCTGCATCGTCACTCCATCGCTTTTATAGAAAACGATTACTTTACTGTGTTATGGAGCATTCTGATTGGTCACAAAAGAGATATTCTATAATAGCTGTGGAGTGACGCTGCAGCAAATGGGTCAAATTTTTAACAGTGTAGCACTATTGAAATAATCGCCACGGGTGATTTTCAGGAAACGCTATTCCTACAAAAGACGAGGAATTTGACGTCAAAAATTCTGCCCAATCAGTTTCGATTAGGGAAAATCCCGTTGTAAAAGCGGGAATATGTATCGATTTAATATGCTCGATTACACCGTGATAAACGAAGATTCGAAATAAACATCAAATACAAAAGTTACGTATTTTTGTCCGTAGAATCCAAATCTGCAATAAAAAATGGGGGTTACAATTAAAGATTTCAAAGTTGGACCCCCTCTGACCCCCAGGGGGTCGATTTCGAAGGTCAAATTTGGTATCACAGAGTAGCTTATTTAAAAATATTTAACACGTATATTTACGTTTTTCAATCTCATATGTATTTCTCGAGTTATTCGGCCGTTTCCAGACTTTTCGGACACCCTGTATATAAAATCCCTCCGTGTATAACGATTCCGGGATCAGCCCATCCACGAGAAAAAACACTTATTGTGACCAATGACGAATTCCATTGTGAAAAGTTATCTCCGATTTTAAAGGCTATCAATTTTTTGTCCAATGCAAACGTTCCAGAGTCGTAATGGAGCGTTCTCATTTGTCAGATTTACAGTTTGAGCTGTAAATGACGTCACTACATTTTACTGTGCTTTGAAATCTTTTCCCTATTTCAAACACAATATTCACACTGTTAAAAATTTGACTCATTTTCTTCAGCATCACTCCACCGCTTTTATAGAAAACGATTACTTTGCTGTGTTCTGGAGCATTTTCATTGGTCATAAAAGAGACATTCTATAAAAGCTGTGGAGTGACGCTGCAGTAAATGGGTCAAATTTTTAGCAGTACACTGTTAAAAATTTGACCCTTTTGCTGCATCATCACTCCCGAGCTTTTATACACTGTTAAAAATCTTCTGCATTTTGTTGCAACGCACTCCCTTGCTTGTATAGAAAACGGTTACTTGACCGTGAAATGGAGCTTTCTCATTGGTTGGAATAGAGATATTATATACAAGCGGTGGAGTGCGTTGCAACAAAATGCAGCAGATTTTAAACAGTGTAACACTACTGTTTAAAATCTGCTACACTAACAAGGAAGGTCTCCATTGGGGGGCATACTCAGAATTTTTTTAAAAAAAATACGAATTAAACTACTCATGTAGGTAATAAAGGATCAATGAAAATTAGCGGCGGAATTACATTATTAGATAATTAATGTAAAAAAATAAAATAGTTTTTAATAATTGGCGTGAAAAGCTGAAAGCGACGCGGGATTGGGCAAGCAGTGCATTTCCTCGCCAAAAGCAGACGATTTTAACGAATCTAAAAATTGATTTTAATTGACTTCACTGTTAAAAAGCTGCAGCATTTACTGCAACGTCACTCCACTACTTTTATAGAATATCTCTCTTCTGACCAATGAGAATGCTCCATAGCACGGTGAATTGACCGTTTTCTATAAAAGCGGTGGAGTGACGCTGCAGAAAATGGTACAGATTTTTAGCGGTGTTGTAGCTTGTGCAACACTGTTAAAAATCTGCTGCATTTCGCTGCAACGCACTCCACTGCTTGTATATAATATCTCTATTCCAACCAATGAGAAAGCTCCATTTCACGGCCAAGTAATCGTTTTCTATACAAGCAAGGGAATGCGTTGCAACAAAATGCAGCAGATTTTTAACAGTGTATTTTTCAATTTGGAACAATTTTGATCAATTTAAATTGTGTTTTAAATGATAAAATATATTAATTTCATTTTGTTATAAGTACATATAAACGTACATGACAAAATTACACTTAAAGTAAAGTAAAAATTCAAAACTAAAATTACTTAAACTAAACTTATTTAAATAAATTGAACATAGAAAGTTTTTTCTTTAAAAAGTATTCGAAGCGTAAAAGCGTATTTTTCAATTTCGTTTTTTCGCCAACCGGAGGTAAATCGCCAAATAAACGAAATTTGTATTATTTTTTTACGGACGTTATAAGGAGGTTCCGCCGAAATTTTTTTTATAAACATATATAACTATATGAGAAGAACATTCTGTAATTTTTTCAGATTTTTCTGAGTATGCCCGTATGGAGACCTTCCTTGTAAGTAACACACACAAAGTAACCGTTTTCTATAAAAGCGTTGAAGTGCTGCTGCAGCAACTGTTAAAAATTTGACCCATTTGCTGCAGCATCACTCCACTGGCTTTTATATAAAGCGGTTACTTTACTGTGGTATGGAGCATTCTCATTGGTCATAAAAGAGATATTCTATAAAAGCTGTGGAGTGACGCTGCAACAAATGGGTCAAATTTTTAACAGTGTAATACGATAAAGTAATCATTTTCTATAAAAACTGTGTAATGACGATGCAGCAAAACAGTCAAATTTTTAACAGTGTTTAATTAAAACTTTTTATTTAAGAAAAGCGAAGGTGCGTTTTAAATACAATATTGTTAGAATTTTTATATTCGTGTTGCTTTATTTATTTTATTTATTTATTTATTTTTATTTATTTATTTATTTTTATTTATTTATTTTTTACAGCCGTGAATGACTTCATTGTCACATAACGAATCACGATTGTTTACTCTTTATTGTTGACATTTGTTTTCGATCTTATAAAGTATTTTCTTTTTAAGTATTAGCTAATGGTATAGAATAGTTAATTCACAAATGTTTTAAAATAGAATTATTAGTACATGTTTTATATTATTAATGCATGTTAATTTGCATGGTTTTTGTGAAATAATTACTGTTATTTTGTAAGCGAAATTCATTAGCTGCATATTCTATGCAATTATTTTACCCATTCAATTAATAATTTGGCTACCCTCTCATTTTCGTCTGGAAATGGCCAAAATGGGAAACATTTTTATAAATTTTGGATATTTTTGTTAGATTCTCTCAGTATTTTAAAATATTTTTTGGCCGTAGTTTCACAATGTATTCTTTTATAATTGATATTTTACCTTACTTTATTCTTTTAAAGTTCATGAATTTACCATTTGTTCATTACAATCCCTAACCATCCACCAGATAGTTTTGTTATAGTTTTAAATGCAGATTTCTATTGAATTTTTTAAGATTTTTCCCTCATGTTCAATCTTTGTATTTTTCAAAATTGTTTAAGCCTAAAGTGGCTATGATTGACCAAAGTTGTTGTAATGTTTTATCATCCTTTTAAAAATGGAAACACGTCATTTTGACGGGCTATCTTCTAGTAGTAAAATAGTGGTCTTAGCAATTTATGTATCTTAGTAAATTAGAAGAAAATCAGTTGTAGTAAATTAAAAGAAATTAAACGTTCGGGGTCCGTTTAGGCCGGGGGGCCTCGGCGATCGCCGACCAGCCAACCTGGCCGGTCCGGGCCTGATTTTATGACTCTGAATGTTTTATGCTGTTGAAAATTCTGAACTGTAATTTTTAAATTGTTTAATATTTTGTTCAATATAAAAATATGTATGTATACTGTCAGAGATAATATACGTAATCAAAAGAACAAAAAATTATAACACTTAACGGCATTTATTTAAAATCGTGCATGCTTGGAATCCAAATTCATATTTCTGTTTACGTACGAATAGTGTGGTATCCCGAGCTAAAATGTAAATGTTTTTAGTATTAATGCAATCATGTTAAAGTTATGCTTAAACATACGTAATAAAAAATATTATTCTCAAAGTAAAAGACGATTATTTTTCCTAAAGTATCATGAATCGCAATAGATAACCTTTCTATTTTTTGAAAAAAAAAATTATATTTTTATCTGCGTACACCAAGATTCAAACCAAGTAAATTTTGGGCTCTTAGGTTGTTTCACAAAATTCCACCCATTAAGGGTGCATTCGAAAAAATAATTTTCTACCTTCAACACCTCAAAATTTTCCGATACATTTTCAGACTCATTTTTAAAGGTAAAGATATGAAACTTTTTGAGGAAATTTTTGAAGAGACGTATAAAATGCCGTGTGATTTCATTCTCCACTCAATGCATTAGAATTTGATTTATAAACAAATATTTTCGCAGCGTGACCCTTTTTTTCGTTCGCAGATCTCCCGCTTTGGAAAATTTGGTCTAATATGCCGTTTTTGACAGCATTTTTTTTCAACTTTTTCTATATTTATCAAAATTTTGGCAATCACGGCACCTTGTGTAGTTTCTAGTAAGAGAATTTGAAAGTTTGGTGCATTTGAGAACAAAAACGAATTTAAAAATTAATCCGAAAAAAGCATTCGGATCGGAATACACCCGTAAAACCCAGCTCTTTATTATTTTTAAGCCCCCCCCCCCTCTCCAGACAAAAAAAGTTTGCGAGATAGAAATATTTTATTTTAAGTTAATGATTTCTTTCTTCGAATTTGACATTTGGACGCGATAAAACCGTCTTTCATTCCATTTTTTTTAAACAAAAATGTATTACATTTTATAAAAGTAATTTTCCTCCTCCCCCACAAAATCGATGAAATAATAATTAAAAGAAACTACATCGCCATAGATACATTATATAAAAATAATTAAAAAAATAGTAAATAATAAAGTTTAATTTTTTATTTATTAAAAGAATACCTTTAAAAATATAATGCGTAATTTTCGTTACATACCGCGACAATTTTAAATTAAAAAAAGCTCGTTCAATTAAAAATTTAGGTAAGACGTACGTAAAATTTCATAAAATAAAAATTTTTCATTTATATTTTGATATACTATGCATAAAAATGCATTTATATGTATGAACTACATTAATAGTACATACAGATTTTTTTAATCTTTTAAATACGTGAATTATATTCATTTTATAAAACTCAACTAATTAAGAAATCAGTGAATAATGAATATTTTTAATGCTTTACAAGAATCAGCTAATAAAATTTTTCCTCTGAAAGAAAAATCCCTGTAAAGTAGGGAAAGTTTGAACAGAAGAAACGCTTTTTCTTTCGAAGTGGAGAAGAGGAACCAAATGTAGAATTAATTGATTGTGTTAGCACCCTTCTCCTAAAAGGGGGTTAAAGTTGTTCGGAAATCTGGCCGGCCGTCTCGGTCGCCTGACTAGAACGGCCGTCTTGGCCGTTCTAGTCTCCAGAGGGTTAAATAAAAAAGTAAACCTAAAGATATCTGTAAATGAAGCTGTGAAAATCTAAAATTTTTGGTTTGCATATCCTCTCATAGAGTATTTTTCCATTAAATTAACAAAGACCAGATGTCAAAATTAGTTACGCGTGCCTCTTTTTGTTATAAATTTGGACACATTTTTGAGCAAAGTGCAGCTGTGAAAATCTTATATAACTTACGCAAATGTTTGCTGTTATGTATATATTAATAAAGATTTGGCAGGGATAAAAGTTATTAAATAAAGAATTTCAATAAGACATTAAATTTGAATACACGAATCAATAACGTAGAAAATAATTTAACTTAATAATTTAGAAATATATTAATATTTAAATAAATTAACCTAACAATACATGAGTGACGCTATCGATCTGCTGTCCTTTTATTTACAATTAGAAATATCTTAAAATAACCATAATAATATAATTGTATACTAGTTGCCACGAATGTATGGCAGTTTAAGAACAACACGTAAAATTAAATCATGTTTATTTTCTTTACGGTAAATGAAGAAATGTTTAGCTGTGATCGGATGCCTCTCATTATTAAAACTCAATAGCCGATATGTGAAAACTTCCTTTTTTAATTTTTTCCGGTAAAAGTTGTTCTTATCAAAAACTTGTGAATATAAAAGTTGTAGATAGTATTAAGAAGATAAGCTTAATTTAATTTCATAGCTTGATAATTGACAAAGTTATGCATTTTTTTCTGGCTAAAACCCTATTTTGCTCCTTGAGCCTATTTTAAATTTTGTCAAAATCTGCGGTAGGGAAATTATGACCAGGGGGTAATTGTGATCACTTTCATATTTGAGAAAACTATGTATTGTAAATTTTTGCTTCATTAATATCTCATAAAGTATTTTTGATTTTAGATTATCACTAATCTGAAGCATTTTCATATCTGTAAAGAAGAAATTTTCGAGCAGTTTGGTATTACTGCATTATTTATTTATTTATTTATTTATTTATTTTTTACAATGGGTTTTTATTCCTAATTGTTCTAGTGTTTGAACACAAGACCTCTGACCTCTGGAAAACATCTTTTAGGTAGCTTTCATTACAAAAAGTAAAAAGCTACCTATTGCAGCCGTCCGGAGGAAAACACTTCCGGAAAATTTTGGTATATTTTCACCGATCATGACCCCCAGACCCCAAAACCACCCTCCGTTCAAATGTTGACATATATATGTATATATATATATATATAACCATATATATATATATATATCTGATTTTTGTCATGCGATAACTAACGTATTTATGAACCGATTTGAATGAAACTTGGTATGTACATAGTACATACAAATGTCTCGACCGAGTTCGTTGGCCAGCATCATCCGACATTTTGTTTCAAAATGACGGCCATTTAAAAATTTTAAAAAAATTTAAAATTTAAAATTAAATGCGAAAAAATTAAAAGTTGAAAAATATTTTTATTTTACATGTTAGAGCTTAAAACAAAGATTCCAGAACACTTTTTATTTTGTCTATATCTTAAAAAATGATTGAGTTATAACACTTTGAATTTTTCTTATGGCTGACATTTTGAAACGATCTGATTTTTGTCACGTGATAACACACGTATTTATGAAGCGATTTCAATGAAACTTGGTATGTACATTGTATATACAAATGTCTTGACCGAGTTCGTTGGCCAGCATCATCCGCCATTTTGTTTCAAAATGATGGCCATTTTAAATTTTTTAAAAATTTAAAAATTTAAAATTAAATGCGAAAAAATAAAAATTCGAAAAATATTTTTCTTTTACGTGTTAGAACTTAAAACAACGATTCCAGAACACTTTTTATTTTGTCTATATCTTAAAAAATGATTGAATTATAGCACTTTGAATTTTTCTTATGGCTGACATTTTGAAACGATCTGATTTTTGTCACGTGATAACACGCGTATTTATGAATCGATTTCAATGAAACTTGGTATGTACATAGTACATACAAATGTCTCGACCGGGTTCGTCGGCCAGCATCATCCACCATTTTGTTTCAAAATGGTGACCATTTTAAATTAAAAAAAATTTTAAAATTTAAAATTAAAAGCGAAGAAATTAAAAGTTGAAAATTATTTTTCTTTTACGTGTTAGAACTTAAAACAACGATTCCAAAACACTTTTTATTTTGTCTATATCTTAAAAAATGATTGAGTTATAGCACTTTGAATTTTGCTTATGGCTGACATTTTGAAACGGTCTCATCTGAACGATCCACAATGTTGCTTTAAAATGGCATACACTTTATGATATCGTGGAATTTGGTGACTCTCTAAATCGCTTAAAATAAAACCAGGTTGAATAAAAGATGACTAATTTCTAAAAATTCCAATTAATATTCAGTCTTGACAAAAACTAGTATTCAATCTTATAAAATCACTAATTTTATAAGATTATTTCCAATAATTTGAGCTTAGCATTTTTGAACAATGTAACTTACTTTAAAATAAATAAATAAATATATAAGTATATGAAAGCTACCTCTTCCTCCCGGCATTGCCGGAAGGACTTTTTTGAGCTAAAGAAGCTGTTGACTTTGTCTTTTATTATTCACCCGGGAGAAATTTATTGTGTAGTTCAAAGATTTCACTTCAAATGTATCCGTTAAAAAAAAAAGTTAAAATTGTGAACGATCTATTTTAATTTATTTTAGAGCAATACATATATACATGTATGCGTATTATTTTTCAAAATCAATTTTTACTTTTTAACTAATTAAAATATTAATAAAAAAAATCGATGATTTTTTTTAAAATGTAAAATTGTGATTATAATTCCTTTTTTACAACAAAAATACTTTAGAAAAATTTTCAAATTTCTCACCCACTATTTATTTTTTTATGCACTAATATTTTTGAAAGATTTTTTTAAAGTAAGAAATAAGAGAAAAATTAACAGAAAAAATGTAATTTAACATCTAAAAGTGATTTTTTACGTTTTCATTGTTTTATTCATTTTGCGTAGTATGTTTTTAGAAGACTGATATTTTTTTAAAGCTCATTTACCAATGAAATAATATTATTAACAGTAGCATTGTAATAATAACAATAGCTTCGAAATAATACGACGCAATTTACTTTGAATCATTTAATTATTTCAGAATTTGTTTCTAGCCATCCTAGGATTTGAAACCGAGACCATTTGACTCTGGAAGGTTTGGTTTGGTTTATTTTTGTCGGCCGATTATCTTCACTAGGGGTATAAGCCCAGGGGGGAGTGTCCTTCATGGGGGTCTTTCTAAAGGAACCTAACCCGTATTTACGCAAGGTTCAAATAAAACCACGAAAACTCCAAACGGTTAGGGGCTCTACCAGTGGCCGCGAGGTTCTGACCTCCAAACTGGTAGACGGTAGGTGCTGGGTTCGAACCCAATCGCGACTGTCGGCCTAACTGTTCGGAGTTTTCCGTGGTTTTCTTCAAACCTTGCGTAAATACGGGTTAGGCTCTCTTAGAAAAACCCCCACGGAGGGCATCCCATCCCATAGGGCCTATATCCCATAGTGTAGATAATTGGCCAACATACATACAAACCAAACGGTTAGGCCGACAGCCGCGATCGGGTTCAAACCCAGCACCTGCCGTCTACAAGTTGAGAGGTCAGAACCTCTCGGCCACTGGCGGGGCTGGACTCTGGAAGGATGTCAGAATATTACCAAACTTCTGGCATATAAAAGAAGCAAATACAAAGCGATTGCCGATAAAAACCGCCACTTACTACGAGGAGATGATTTTTCTTTTTCAAAATTATTCTAAGTTTTTACAAAATCATTTTTTATACTAAATTTTTTTCGTTAATATTTCCAAAAAGAATTTTCAAAAGAATGTTTTTCAGTGGGAATTTCGACTGAGAAGCTTTAAAAAAGAAAAAAAAGTATCTTTGAATACAAATGTGGAAACCCCTAAAGAGAATACCATGTAAGATAAGGGAAATGTATGTAAAATGATGATCGAGAAACTCAGTAGAATGCATTTGACCAAGAACTAGTGTAAATTTACAGAGAGTCTCGCTTTTTTCTGTGTTTTTATCGAAGTTTATGGCAGTGTACCATAAAGAAAAGGAAAAAAAGGGAAAAAAAAGCTACAACAAGTATTAAATGCTAACTAAAATGATTAAACTCTAAATCATTTAGAAAGACGTATAAACTATTTTATAGATATTTTATCCAATTATTGGTTTATTGATTCGAAAGGACATGTTTCTCTAATAAATGTTATAAATAAAGATATCTAACATTCATATTCGTTAAGATTCATGGAAGTATTACGTTTATTTATATTTTGCAAAGCTCTCCACTTTAAGACCTCTGAGGAATACAGCCAAAACACCAATACTTTTGAGAAAATTTTATTCATGACTGATTTTCGTGGAACCTTGTTAATTTCCAAAAGTACATCTCTAAATAATTAGTTTAACAAATCAGTATAAAGTTAAAGAATGCTTCTGAATGCTTCGTTTAATTAAATATAATTTTTAGATCACATTTGTCGAACTTTTCGAATTCTTATGGAAAGTTGTTAATTTTGTAGGTAAAATTCCTTATTTTGAAACAGATAAATTTGGAACATTTATCGTAATAAATTTTCTTAAGAATAATTTTGTTATGCGATAAAACTTATTTTTAGAATGATTATACTGAAATCGGAAATTATTACTGAAACAAGAAGTTAGTCCGCGCTTTCCAGGAATTCATGAGTTAAAACTATAATCTACAGTATTTAATGTGTTAAATAATGTTTTATCTGCACATTCTAAAGGTACAAAGATGAATGAGGTATTTTTCAAAATGTTCTGCATTGTTAAAATAAAAATAATAATAATAATAATAATAATATATGTTACAGGCCAAACCCGATTTTAGGCCAAACTAGTTTATCCTAACGCCCATCGGATAAACTAGTTTTTCCTAGGCCAAACAGGTCTATCCTAACGCCCATCGAATAAACTAGTTTTTCCTAGGCCAAACCGGTTTATTCTAACGCCCATCGGATAAACTAGTTTTTCCTAGGCCAAACTAGTCTATCCTAAGGCCGATAAGACAAACTAGTTTTTCCTAGGTGAAACTAGTTTGGCCTAACTCTTATAGGATAGACTAGTTTATCCTGCTGTTTATTGGTCTGAACTATTTTATCCTAGGCCGATCTAGTTTATCCTAGGCCAATTTAATTTGGCGTGATTTTACTGAATTCAATGACCGGCTCAGCGCTAACATTCTAGTTTGCCCTAGGCTGATCTAGTTTATCCCAGGCCAATGTAATTTTACGTGTTTTTAGCTCACAGGCGTCAAAGCCTATGTATGTACGTATGTACGTCTGTATGTACGTAACGCGATAATTCTTGATAGAAATATCCGATTTTGCTGCAAAATTTGGATGTATGTTCATTCTGATAAAATACTTTTCTGATTAGTTTTGGGAATTCGTTGGATAAGAAAAAGAAGGGGGGGGGGGGGTGTGCGAACGGGAGACTAATCGCCCACCGTTAATTTAGAGAAATGGATTTTTAATGCAGAATTATCAGTTTTCAATTAAAATTTTAGATATAGGATCATTCTGTCAAGGCATCATCGTGATTAGCTGTGGATCTTTATTATTTAAATGTAAAAGAAAGGACAATGTAGGTAACTCCCCATGATTTAGATAAATGGTTTTTGACGCAGAATTTACGGATTTGCTTAAATTTGGTTATAGTTTCTTTCTCATAAAGTAATTTTCTGAATAGTTTTGGTGATTTAATGTTTAAGTATGAAGGGGAAAATGAAGGATTGCCCTCTTACCTAGAAAAAACTAGTTTATCCTATAAGTATTTAGATAAACAAGCTTGGCGTAGGAAAAACTAGTTTATCCAGTTGGCGTTTGGATAAAATAGTTTGCCCAGGCTAATCTAATTTGGCTCAAAATCGGATTTGGCCGGTAAAAAACATTTTTTTTCACTAGAATAAGTATAAATGTGTGTCAAGAATCATTGCTTATAACATCTGTACAGAAATTTAACTTGTCCACCGTAAAGACACGATGCGTTTGACATGGTGTTTGTTTATTTTTATTTTTTTTTTTTTTCTGCAGGCTCGTGCCGTGCTGAAATCTGACTTGCATTTATTATTATTATTATTATTATTATTATTATTATTATTATTATTATTATTATTATTATTATTATTATTATTATTATTATTATTATTATTATTATTTTTGGATATTCGAGCCAGATCGAAGCTGAACATAATTTGGAATCAAACAGCATTTTACATTTTTGAGAAATTAATTACTTGTCGACATATAAGCTATTCTTGTCACGGCGTCAAATTTTTCTTTTCCGTGAAGTTGTAACGGAAATTCGATTCAAAACGTAGCTTTAATAGTATTTTCTCAAAGAAGAAGAAGAAGAAAAAAAAAAAAACATTGCTTTTATGAAAAAACTGTTAATGCCATTCGAATACATATTTTCTGCGTGAGAATGCCTGTTAATCTTATGCATTTCCGAAAAGAAATTAGTTCATAAATGTGTTAAGATGTAGCTCTTTTGGATTTGAGAAAAGCCTTAAGAAAGGACAGAAAAATATATTCACAAATCTATTTTTTGATAAACAGATTCAAGAGTTATGGTGTTTATAACACTCCTTTTTTCTTTTGTTTTAAATTACATTAATTTTTTTAATAAATTCCTATTTGAATATTGAAAGGTCTAAGAATCTAAATAATCGATAATATATTGTGTATTTTCCATTCTCCGAACACATCGTTATTTAAAAATACATTATAAATTTATCCAATAAATATGTATGCAATATTTTTTTAGTGCAATTAAACAGTTTCTGAATAACAACACCTGCTATTTTCATGCATTTCCGAACAAAAATAAATTGAAGCATATGTCACAAAATTGTCCTTTTTGATTTAAGAACACCTTTAATTGTATGTGAAGTAAAATCTGATTTTTTTTTGCAGAAATTGAGTAGGGCCAAATCGAGCCGGACTGAGTCTCTTTTCACTGATTATTGTACAAGCAAGGCTCGGGGTGAACTTTAAATTTTTACACCGGGTCAAGGAAAATAACTTTCCTTCGGGAAGGGTGGGGCCTGGGCCTCGGAATTCCGGCCGTGCAAAACTCTTAACAGTATTGTACTACTCTTCGAATAAAATACATCATACAGGAGTGATGGCAAAACTACGTTGCACAAGATTAGCCATGGAGCAATAGTCGGGATCAATATTAAAAAGAATATTGCCCAGTAAAACTGATGGCTTTGCATTCACAGGCTGTTTACACTAATTGTGTATTACAGCCTTACTTTTTTAAAGAATTACACCCTCGAAAAATAAAGTAAGGGGAATTACCTTTTCCCATTTCCCCCAATTATACTTAAAAATTGAACATCTACAATAAACATCCAATAAACCAATAAACATCCACAACTAATCACGGAAGCGCCTTATCAGAATGATCCTATACATACAATTTTAAATGAAAACTGATAATTCTGCATGAAAATCCATTTTTCTAAATTAACGGTGGGGGATTAGCCTCCCGTAAGCCCCTCCTCCTTATTCTTATCCAATGAATTCCCAAAACTAATCTGAAAAGTACTTATCAGAATGAACCTACATCGGAAATTTGAAGCAAATCGGATATTTCTATCAATAATTATCGCATTACGTACATACGTACATACATGCGCACGTACATGTGTACATGCATACATACAGAACCTGGGAGCCCATTATTTCTCAGACTTTGACGCCTGTGAGCTAAAAACACGTAAAATTACATTGGCCTGGGATAAACTAGATCAGCCTAGGACAAACTAGAATGTTGGCGCTGAGGCGTTCATGGAATTCAATAAAATCACGCCAAATTGAATTGGCCTAGGATAAACTAGATGGCCACAAAATACTTTATGACCACAAAATACTTTAAAATAGATTGATTTGTAAACAGAAGCCTCAATATTAATTTTACTTAAATGAAATTGCCATCACATTTCATTTCTCACAATAATAAGAACATTTGTAACTGCAAAATATACTAAATCATAAATTACATGCTAAATCAAAAAATAGAAATTCCTCTTAATCATTTACTATTACGACTCTTTTCCCCCATATAGAAGAAATATCCTCTTCCATCGACTACACAGGCATTTTACACATACACACACATTTGGGGATAGTAAGCCTGTGACGGAAATGTTGTCATAAAAAGTTTATAAAATGCATTAGATTTTTAAATCATAAGATTTTAAGAACTTCACCTTTTATAAACATCTTTAACGATTCTTGACTTATAGCAATTTATGTACTAGAAATGATGAAAAATCTTAATATGAAGAAAAATGCGTTTTCACAATAAGTCATTTCTATGACAACCATTGCTTGTGAAAACTAGATTTTGAAAAGAAGCAAAGACGAAAAAATTAATATCTCCTGCTCCAATCAGGATAGAAAAAGTGATTTAAATGTCATTTTAAGCGTAATAAAGAGCAATTTTTAATGCAATAAAATTATTTTTAGAAAATCTAAAGATTTTTGTATCCCGGAATCTCTTAACGAATTTTTTTCATAACGAAGATTTTATGTACAGCCATGAGAACTCGTTAAACGGAAATTTCACTGTAATATTGGACCATAAAATAACTAATGTCAGTTCGATACTAGAATAAAAATGAATAACTAAATAAATAAATGCTTAGACAAATCTGGAACGGAATTCATATTTTGAAATTAAAAGTAAAATATGAAAGTTTTATAACATATCTAAAAAAAATATTTAATAAGATGTGATCTAAACTTTCGTAATATTTTAGTTGCATACAATCATTTAACATTAGGTTTCCTAAGAAATTGGTTCCAGAAAAACAATTAAAGGTCTGATTAAAAATTCATTATTTGTGAAATCTGAGAAGTTTTTTTTCCCTTGTAATTTTCTTTTAACTAATGCCCACAAAATGTTATATTAATGACGCTGTTTGCTTATTTGCGTTTTACTTCATGATAATCATTCTATATTTAAGATTAAAAAAATATATTCTCTCTGTATCACACACGTTTGTTTCTCCACGTCTGAAATAAATTCTAAAAGTTTGATTTAATTGGTTATAAATAGTTTTAGTCATAAAATATCTTATAAATCATTAATTCGACTATTTTTAAATTTTAAAACGATACTTAATGTTGTAATTTTAACACTTTCCAAGATAATTTGAAATTTTTCTCAAACTCAGATTATTTGATCATCTGCTTTCTAACTCGCGTAAACATACTCATATTTCCATGTAAAAGATATATGCAGTTGGAGTTTATATAGCAAGTTCGGTATTGAAAATAAAGTGCGTAGCATTTATATTTTGTTTACAGAGATACTCAAAAGAATTCATCACATTAAGATCTAAGTAAGAAAAATCGTTTGGAATGTATTTTAATGATGCTACACTGTTTCAAACATACTAAAATTTATACACAAAATTGAGGTGCATTAGAAGATTCTTAATATAGAATGAAGTGTGAGCAGCATTTATCGTTAATTTACAAGGACATACAAAATAATTCGGTTACAGTACTCCTATGAGCAATAGTACATGGAAGAGAATTTTCAATTGTGGTTTGTGTTTAAGATCTCGGATAACAATTTACGTTCAGCGATCTGTGTCTAAGGCGGAAAATCTTCTCTCGCTGAATCAATTTTAGTCTATAACAGAATTCAGTGTATTTTATTTTTTAAACATTTAAATAATTCGAAATTTCTATTATAGTAATGCAAATAATAATGAAGTCTCTGTTAGTCGAAGCAACTGTAAAAATTTCAATTTGACTCTTCCGGTTGGTTAACTTTTATAAATGTAATCTTGAAACTCAATTTTAAAGAGATGTTTATTACTTCCTTACCGAAAGCGCTTATAAATAAGTCAGTCACATACTTTGTATAAGTCAAACATTTCTCAGGAGAAATTCAACATTCTCGAGGCTATTTTCAATCAACTTCACAAAACGCGTAACTGTTAGAGCATTTGGCACAAAAAAATATAGCCTGATAGAAATCTCTGCTTAAACGTATCTGCTTCAAGTCTTTCAGATATTACGTAGGAAATCTCCACAACTTCCAGGTTTTCGAAGACATAAATTTACTGGATTCAGTTTCAAATCACCCCGAAAGGAAAAAATCCCTTAGTTCCTCAAGCGTTTGGCGTTGCATTTTTGGCAAAGTTGAATTCGCACTTGGGTTTGTTTATATTTTTACAGATTTCGTTTATACTTACATAATGCTTATAGGAATTTTAGTATATTTCGAAAAATAGAGTATTGTAAAGTACTTGAACTAAACTGAGAAAAGTTAAATGTTAGTTTTGAATAAGGATTGTTATTGCAGAAGAAAAGCTAAATATGAAAAATGAATAATTATATAATATATTTATGTTAGATATAGTATCTAGAGCAGTCATGTCAAACTCGTTCAGCGCCGAGGGCCAAATTTAGCATTATATACATAGCCGCGGGCTACATTAAAAAAGTAGATATTATTATCATTCATCACTTTACAAAACAAAATACGTTAAAGAAATATTCTAGCAGAATCCAAAGTTATGATTATAGATAGAATTTTTTACATAAAATGCATAATATGAACTTTAAAATGTTCAGGTTTACTCAGAAGGCGATTAAAATAACCAACTATACATTTTAATAGTTAATTTTATTTAAAAACATCTTAGTACTTTCAAGCCTTTAACCTGGCTCTTCCTCAGAGATCATTTTCTTTTATAAATACAAATATATGATTACGTTTTGAAAAATGAACGAGACTCGTGGCTTGAAGATTGTAGTAGTATTTCAGGTGAACGGCAAAAAGTAATATTTAATTGTTGTACCATAAAATTTTAATACGTCTTTTTTCTCAAGTTGTCAGGATTTTATTTTCAGGATGTTAAATCATAAACTCAATATATTATACGATAGGGCATCATTACACACTTTATTGTTTTTGCATAGGATTTCTATGGATTCTCTTATATTGGATAAATAATAATTGGATGTTGGGAATATGATTTTCGTATGATCAAAATCTATTGCGATTTTTTGATTGAGGTATAACCGTGAGAGAGTAATAGATTGGTGAAAAAATTTTATATCTGCTTTATGTTCTTTTATTCTTTTTTTTAAAAGTTTTCTATTGGTTTTTGCGATGCATTCCATTAATTTATTGCAATCAGTTCTAAAAGTTAATAAGATTTACACCAGTTAATTGAACTTCCGGTATTGGTTCAATTTTCGTAAAAGTTCATATTATACATTTAATGTTAAAAGCAAGGCAAAAATTTCATTTCGTCACATATTTCATATATATTTTATATATTTTATATTTATTTAGTATTTTTTATTTTATCTCTCCAAGAAAATATTTAAAATTACTTTTCATCAACCAAATCTGTAAAATTTAATTGAATTTTCTAAATTTTATTAATTAGGATGAGCGAAGCGAATCCTCTACTAGTCCACTCAAATTACAATTTGTCGTTCGCTTTACAAAAAAAACTATTCAATATTTTAACTTCAAATTAAACACAAAAATAAATTATGATCTGTAGATTTGCAGAATATAATTTTTTTTACAGTAAAACGTTAAAAAAATTATTATTTTAATTAATTTATTTTACATGCATTTCCAATACGGAAGCATTTTAGCAAATAAAAAATGAAACGCGTATATTTTCAGAAAAAAAAGTTTAAATCATGGAGTAAATAATTATAGATAGAATCATGATTAATTTATTAAATAAAACATGTTTTCATTATCCCGCAAAATCGTTTGCACAGATGACACTTAAACATTTTAAAAAAATTGTATTATGGATTTTTTTTTTTTTTTTTTTTTTTTTTTTTTTTTGTAAACTGGCAACAAAATAATTGTAAACAAATAAAATTAATTCCTAAATTTGTTATATAAATGAAAAATTAAAAGATCTGCGTGAAGTTGTTGGTTCAAGCTCTTTATAAATATTTTTGCGAAGGTCGTATTGTGGCTAAATAATATCGACTCATTAATCAGAAGGATTTTATAGAAAAATAAGACTTTAATAAGTTCGCAAACACAACAATAATTATTCGTGAAAACGTCACTGCGAGAATGAGAGAGCGCTTCGTTAAAAGGTAATTCCATTAATTGAGTTGCCATTCGCAGAAAGTAAAAAGTTCTCCCACGCGGAGAGAATTACAGCAATTCTCATACGCTAACATGTATAAAAATGAAGAAATTAAAATAAAATGTTTTACAGTTGAAAATTCATAGTATCAACGGAAGCAGATTTCAAATGTTTTTTCCAGAAAATAGGATTTTGAAGAAGTAACTTTCTTTAAGCTTTCTTCAAATATATTATTCTAAAATAGCTATCAAAGATTATCGGATGTTGATTACAAAGATTGGAAACATGCATATTTCAAACAATTAAAAAACACCAGTGGCTACTTGAAATTGTAAAAACATCTTTAAAAGAGCTTTTAGTTGAAAATTAAAAAAAAAAAATTGTAAAAGTTTGCTTCGAAAATATCTTATGCCAGTTTTACATCATAAGTAAAAAATTAAAATGCGCCAAAACATAAAATAACGTTTTTGTTTAATAAAGATGCAAAAATAATAATAATAAAAAAAATATTGTTACTTTCAAAGATCTGTTTTATAAAATAATGCTTCGCGAATCCAAACAAAGCATGGCTTTTGCTAGTTATAAAAAAAAATATTGTACATGCTGATCAGATAATCTTGATCTGGCAAAGGCATTGCGATCAGTATTCCGTATTTTTTTTTTTTTTTTTTTCAAGTAAGAAAATTAAAAAAAGCAAATTTTAATTCAGAGTGTTGTGTTTATTTAAAATGCTTCGCGATTCAAGGAGACGATGTTTTTTTCTACGTTAAAAGTAACTAAACGTCTATATTTTAACACATTACTTTTAGAGCATCTCGATAGAACATATTTACACCATCTAGAAGAATTTTAAAATGTTGGGACAGGTAGAAATATTTTTTACAAAATAAAATGTATGAAGTTTTCGACGACATCAGTGAAAACTTGAATGTTTCGTCGAGATTTCACTCGCTATCTTCTCGCATTTACTTCAAAATTCAAACTACGAGAATATAAAATATTATGTAGCATATAATTTCAATTTAATATTTTTCGCTATTTTTTTCATTTAAAATTAAAAATTTAGACAAAATGGTGTTTAAAATATAAATTCATTCAAATTGAGGTTAATTTAAGATTATTATCACTATACCGAGCAAATTCGAGTGGGTCAGCGGCTATTTAAATAATTCGGAATTTCTATTAATGTAATATAAATGATAATTACGTTTCTGGTTTCTGTTTGCGGAAGCAACTATAAAAATTTCTGTTTGGTTCTTCCGGTTGGTTAACTTTTATAAATGTAAGCTTGGAACTGAAGTTTAAAGATATGTTTATTACTTGTTAACCGAAAGGGCTTAAAAATAAATAAATTGTAAGCTTCGTGTAAGTCAAATATTTCTCTTGGGAAATTCGATATTCTTGAGGCTATTTTCGATCGACTTCCAAAATTCGAGCTTTTAGAATATTAAGCATCGTAAAATGTAGTCTGGCACAAAACTCTGCTTAAACGTTTGGAGGTTACCTTTCTACTTCAAGGCTCTCAGATATTACTTAGGAAATCTCTGCAACTTCCAGGTTTTCGAAGATATAAATTTACTGGATTCAGTTTCAAATCATCCCGAAAAGAAAAATTCCCTTATTTCCGCGGGCGTTATGCGTTGTAATTTTGAAAAAGTTGAATTCGCACTAAAGCTTTGTTTATATTTTTACAGATTTCGTTTATACTTACATTATGTTTAGTAATTTTAGTAAAATATTTCGAGAAAAATAAGTTTTGTAAAGTACTTTAACTAAAGGTAAGTGATTGAGAAAAGGTAAATGTTAGATTTTAGTAAGAATTATTATTGCAGAAAAAGAGTTAACTATGAAAAATTGATAATCATTCAATATATTAATGTTTGAAGTAGTGTCTAGATATGTTTAACTCATTTAGCGGGGAACGCTGAATTTTGCGTTATATAAAAAGCCGTGGGCTATATAAAAAATAGATAATATTATTATCATTCCACACAATATAATTTGTTTATATAAAACGCATGTTGAAAAAACATGCAAGCAATTCCCAAAGTTCTTGTTATATATAGTTTATTTTATCTTATTTTCAAAGAAAATATTTAAAACTACTTTTCATCAACCAAATTTATAAAAATTAATTGAATTTTGTAAATTGTATTTATTTTAAAAATTGATTGAACATGCTGCTCAGTTAATTTTGATATGACAAAGGAGTTATTATCAATATTTTGTGTTTGTTTAAGTAAAAAAAAAAATGAATTAGTGTATGGTGTTTAAAAATTGCGTCGCGCCTCACGGAGATGATATTTTTTATGCGTTAAAAGTAACTAAATGTCTATAATGTAACGTAATCTTTTAAAAGCATCTCGATAAATCAGATTTACATCATCTACAATTTTTTTTAAAACATTCTTGCTAGTAGAAATTTTTTTACAAGAAAAAAAAGCATGAATTTTTTGATTAAATTAGTAAACCTTAATGTTTCGTCGCTTTTGCATCTACTTTTGATAAGTATAGATTCTAAAATTCAAATTACGTAGAAAATAAATTGTAAAATAGCACACACTTTCAATTCAATATTTTTTTTCATTATGTTACTTAAAAATATAAATTCAGGAAAAAAAGAGTTATTGAAATAAAATCATATAAATTGTTCTTTTAAAATTATTATAACGATCCCAGGCAATTCCGGGATTGCCAGATTATATTTAAAAAAGTCAGAATTTATATTACAGTAATACAAATAGTTATCAAGTTTCTGTTCGTCGAAGTAATTGTATAAATTTCAATTTGATTCTTATGGTTGGTTAACTTTTATAAATGTAATCTTGGAACTAAAGTTTAAAGAGTTGTTTATTATTTCCTTAACGAAAGCACTTAAAAATAAATAAATCATAAACTTCGGACTAGTCAAACATTTCTCTTGGGAAATTCAACATTCTTGAGACTATTTTCGATCGACTTCACAAAATTCGTAACTTTTAGATTATTTGTCGTAGAAAAATATAACTTGACACAAATCTCTGTTTAAAAGTTTAGCGGTTACGTTTCTACTTCAAATCTCTCAGATATTACTTAGGAAATCTCTGCAATTTCCAGGTTTTCGAAGACATAAATCTACCGGATTCAGTTTTAGATCACCCCGAAAAGAAAAATTCCCTTAGTTCCGGCGCGTTATGCGTTTCATTTTTGGAAAAGTTGAATTCACATTAAAGCTTTGTTCATAATTTTAGTGATTTCGTTCATATTTACATAATGATTAGGAATTTTAGTATGATATTTTGATAAAACAATTGCTGCGAAGTATCTTATCTAAGTTGGGAAAAGGTAAATGTTAGTTTTGAATAAGAATTATAAATATGAAAAATGAATAATCATGAAGAGTATAATATATTTATGTTTGAAATAATATCTTAAGCAGGTATGTCAAACTCGTTCAGCACCGCAGGTTGAATTTAGAATTATATAAAAAAATAAAAATTACAAAGCGAGCTTCATAAAAAAAGTATATTATAATATTATTATTTCAACTGGAAAAATTGTTCTTATAAAACACATGTTAAAGAAATATTTAGGGAGAGTCAAAAGTTATTGTTATACAGTGTTTATTTTATGTTATATTCTCAAAATTACTGTTCATCACCCCATATATAAACTATAATTGAATTTTCTAAATTGTATTTGTATTTTAAAAATTTATTGTACATGCTGCTCATTTAATCTTGATCTAACAATTTCATTGCTATCAGTATTCCGAGATTTTTCAAGTAAAAAAAAAAAAAAAAAAAAGCAAAATTTAAATCAGAATGTAGTGTTTATTTAATTGCTTTATGGAGACGATATTTTTTCGATATTAAAAGTAACTAAACGTCCATATTTTAACACAATATTTTAAAAGCATCTCAATAGACCAGATTTACATAAATAAAAATTTTTTTTAAACGTTCAGGTAGGTTGAAATATTATTTACGAATTAAAACGTATGAAATTTTCGATGAAAGCATTAAAAACCTGAATGTTTTGCTCGCTATCGTTACGCATTTAATTCAAAATTCAAATTACGCAGAAAAAAATCATACAATTTACAATTAATATTTTTTTCGTTATTTTTTCATTTAAAATTAAAAATTCAGATACAATGGTGTTAAAGATATAAATTTATATTAAGGATTAAGATTATTATGATTCATTTTAAATTTATGGTTATTATGATTATCCCGTGCAAAGCCGAACGGGTCAGCTACTGTTTAAATAATTCGGAATTTCTATTACAGCAATACAAATAATTGTCAAGTTTCTGTTCGTCGAAGTAACTATATAAATTTCAATTTGATTCTTCTGGTTGGTTAACATTTTAAATGAAATCTTGGAACTCATGTTTAAAGAGTTGTTTATTACATACTTACCCAAAAGCGCTTAAAAATAAATAAATCATAAACATCGTATAAGTCAAACATTTCTCTTGAGAAATTCAACATTCTTGAGGCTATTTTCAATCGATTTCACAATACTCGTAGTTTTAAGAGTATTTGGCATAGAAAAATACATCCTGACACAAATCTCTGCTTAAAAGTTTGGCGGTTAAATTTCTGCTTCAAGTCTCTCAGATATTACTTAGGAAATCTCCACAACTTCCAGGTTTTGGAAAACATAAATTTACTAGATTTAGTTTCAAATCACCTCGAAAGGAAAAATTCCCTTATTTCCTCGGGCGTTATGCGTTGCATTTTTGGAAAAGTTCAATTCGTATTAAAGCTTTGTTTATATTTTTACCGGTTTCGCATATACTTACATAATGCTTAGGATTTTTAGTATGATATTTCGAAAAATAGAGTGTTGTAAAGTAAAGTTCTTTAACTAAGTTCAGAATAGGTAAATGTTAGTTTTGAATAAGAATTGTTATTGCAGAAGAATAGTTAAATATGAAAAATGAATAATCATGTAACATATTTATGTTTGAAATAGTATCTAGAGTAGCTATGTCAAACTAGTTCAGTGCCAGCCGAGGGTCGAATTTAGCACTATATACAACGCCGCAGTCTACATAAAAAAGTAGATAATATTATTATCATTCCACACAGTAAAATTTGTTTTTGTAAGTAATTTATAAAAACAAGAAGTAAAGAATATGAAAGAAGTATTCTCACAATGCCCAAAGTTATGTTTATATATAGTTTATTTTATCTTAATTTTCCGGGAAAATACCCAAAAATATTTTTCATTAGCCAAATCTATAAAATATAACTGAATTTTCTAAACTGTATTTCATTTAAAAATTGATCGTACATGCTGCTCAGTTAATTTTGATTCTGACAAAGGCGTTGCTATCAATGTTCTGTTTTTTTTTTAAAGCTGAAAAAAAATAATTAGAGTATGATATAACTGTATGGAAGTATTAGAGTATGGAAACGATATTTTGTCTGCGTTCAAAGTAACTAAACGTACATATTTTAACATAGTCTTTTTAAAATATCTCAATAGATCAGATTTACATCATCTATAAAAAAATTTCATTCGTGCGGGTAGAAATATTTTTTTACAAAATAAAATGAATGAAACCTTTGACTAAATCAGTAAACTTGAATGTTTCGTCGCTTTATATAATATAAAATATCATTCCGAATGTTCATTTAAAATTATTAGAACGATCTAGGGTAATGCCGGTCTTGTCAGCTCGTATATAAAATTTCTATTACAGTAGTACAAATAATAATCAAGTTTCTCTTCGTCAAAGTAACTGTATAAATTCCATTTTGATTCTTCTGGTTGGTTAACTTTTATAAATATAATCTTGGAATTCAAGTTTAAAGAGTTGTTTATTACTCCCTTACCGAAAGCGCTTAAAAATAAATAAATCATAAACTTCGTACAAGTCAAACATTCCTCTGGGAAAAGTTCAACATTCTCGAGGCTGTTTTCGATTGACTTCACAGAATTCGCAGCTTTTATATGTAACCTGCAACAAATCTCCACTTAAAAGACGTTTCTGCTTCAAGTCTCTCCAATATTACTTAGGAAATATCTGGAACTTCCAGCTTTTCGAAGACATAAATTTACTGCATAATCCGAATAGCGATAATCATATCTTAAGAACTAATACACAGAATTTCATATCATTAGAATTCTCATGATGGGCATAGATTGCCATTTAATTTTGGCACTGTAGTAACAAAGTTTTGAAATATTAACATGGATGCACTGCTCATTATCAAAACACACAAATAAACAGTTTTTACAACACTTTTTGTCGCAAAATTTACAACACATTTAAGTGTTGTGAATCACAAAACTTTATATGCAAAACGTTTCTGTGTTGTGATTGTGTTCTTAATACGTTACAAAAGTGCTACTATCTAAGAATGTGTTCTAAAATTAATGTTGTTAATTGCGTTGAAATAGAGTCGATAAAAATATTTTCTTTTTTCTGCGCAAGACTTTGTCACCTAATTACCGACACATTGCAAACTCTACACAATCTGGAGCACTATAAAACAACGCATGTTAAACACTTTGAAAACACTTTCTTTATGGTGTCTTTAAAATTATACAATTTTATAAAGAAGACAAGTAAGAAAAATCATGCGTTAAGCATAGATTATGAAGCACTTTCCAACACTTCTTGAAATCTTTAACAAAACTTCGTTATCAAGGGAAATAACATATTATTGTTCATATGCAAATATGTATTCCAATACTTTTGAAAAGCCCTGTATTTGATTTGTTGGAGAATAAAAGACTATATAGCGGTAAAATTTAGTTTAGCAAGGAAACGCCTAAGTGGTTGAAATTTTCCTTTCAGCAATTTATACTGATAGATGGAAACATACTTGAATACTTTTGTTTAGCCCTATATAATACATAGTACCTTTAATACACGAAAATATTTAGCTAAAATATACTTCATATAAAAATACTCTTTAAGCTAAATAAATCACATTTCCAGAAATTACCATCCGCAGGTGACTCTGTATCCATTTCTTTGCGTGACCCTGTATATCATTTTATCTATATTATACAAACATTTCTTAGTAAACTAAATGCAGTTCATCGTAAAAAGTCATAACATATTTAAATACCACCTTTAAGTAAATTACGCTCATATTCCTTAAACTTACCGAGATCTTTTGTGTAACTCTGTATATCTAAATTGTGCAACATAACAATTAGCATTTATATAAACCATATAATATGCATACATCTAGTGAAACTTAAAAGTGAAACTTATCATAATTAAAAATGCATTTTATCCATCTAACAGCCATCTTCCATACTATACTGAACTTCGGATAGAATGTACTATTTCTAATTTTTTGTGTGTCCCTGTAAATGCTATACACTAGTATTATGCATGATAAACTCATATTAATCGTCAGCTTTGATTATATATGAAATCGTTTACCATGAATAAAATATTTAGCAAACAATCCCTCCTTTATAATTTAAAATTGGAATTCTTTTGTATGGCCCTGTAAATGAATAAAAAATGTTGTTTTCGCTGAATACTTTACAAAATGCATATTTTAGTGCATTTTGGTGATGCATATAAATTTGAAGATGTTTGACAGGGTGTAATATCTTTAAAATTCATTTTAAACGATTTTTCCCAAATAGGCCGCAATGTAATGGAAAATTTTTGACTGTCCCTGTAAATAAACTTATCATCGCAGAACCTCCATTTTCAATAGGGCTCATGCTCGAGTAAACGTCATTAACGTCCAAAAATTTCATGACAATCCGAGTATATTTACGAGAGTTAGAGCGCGGACAGACGGTCAGATGGACAGACGGCCAGACAAACCGAATGCATAAGCACTTTTCATCTTTGTTGGAAAGTGCTAATAAAATGCAGTTTGCTTTATAGATGAATAATTGCAGGAGATTACAGAGTGAATCGACTAATTTTGCCAATAAATATCATTAACTGCATTTCTGGAAAACTTATGCAATTTTTAACAAAACTTTTTGAACAATCTTTTTCCTGGTTCAACATAGTCACAACATAAGCGAAAACGATTTTAGTTAGAAGGGTTAATTGTTATGTTCAATTTGTGTTGAAAAAATGTTTTACGAATTTGTACACTGTAAAAAAAATCTGCAAAGGTACTAAATCTTTTCTAGGAAACTGGGATTCCAAGAACTTTTCCTGTAACGGTAACAGCAAAAATTCAAGTTTCAGAATCGATTACATGAATTTTTCCTGTTATCGTTACATGAAAAGTTCTTGGAATCCTAGTTTCCTAGAAAATGTCTAGTACCTTCACAGATTTTTTTTTACAGTGTAGTGTAAGAACAAAAACAAATCAAAAATCCCATAATTTAATGATGATCATGAAAATTTTAATATTGGAAATCCTACAAAAATAAATGCAATTACGGTGCACGAATTTGCAGTGCATTGGTATACCTGCACAAAAAAAAAAAAAAAAAAAAAAAAAAAAAAGTGATTTACGAATTTGCAGTGTGGGATGGAAGAAAGATTCCGACTAATCTTATAAGAAATTGTTTTTCACTTAAAAATCACTATTAATGCTTAGCGGCCATAAATATGGAGGTAGTTTTTTTTTGTGATTTTTTATTTTTTTCCTTTTTTGAATTTTTTAAATATAAAATGAATAAAGGGAATAAAAAGTAAAATATGCCTTTTTTCTCTCTCTATAAAAGATCGTCTCTGAAAAAGTTAAATGGACATAAAATGAAAGAAATGTTAATTATTATGTTGAGCTAGTGTTGCTAAATTTTTTCACAAATTTGCAGTGTAAGATAGAAGAAAGTTTTTGGATCGCCACATCCGACTAATTTATAAGAAATCGTTTTCACTCACAAACCATCATTAACACCAGCCGCGATAAATGTGGAGCTTTTTTTTTTGGTGAAGTTTTATTATTTTTTCCATTTTTAAATTCCTTAAGGGAAAAAAAAAAAAAAAAAAAAAAAAAAAAAAGTCTTTTTTTTCGCTATAAAAGATCGCTTCTGAAGGGGTTAAATGGATATAAAATTTTGAAATGTTTAAAATGTGCCTTTATTATTGAAGAATTTACGATCTAAACTGACAAAAGCATGAAAAGCTGAAAAATGGAAAAGAATTTCGCTTCGGTATTTGACAAAAGTTCATTCTTTTCATTTCACCTCTTTTTTTTTTTTTTTTTTTTTTTTTTTTTAAGCGTTTTTCAAGCTATTCGAAATAAATTCTTTCCTTTTAAGCACAAAAAGAGAAGATTTTTCTCTGGTATGCTTGTACTCAAAAACTTTCTGAAACATTCGCGAATTTATTTTTGTTTTTAAAAGAAGGATATTACTATTAAATAGATTGTTTAATCACTATTTAAATAAGTAATACATTATTATTTATCCCTTTCGGGTTTGGTGTACTATTAATTGTACATGTCGAGTATTATGCTGTCATAACAAATACTCAATTGCTTTCTACATATAGAAATGACAGCATATGACCATGCCTTTCTTATTCTGACGTCATTTATGTTTTGACATATAATGATAATAACAATAATAATTATAATTGTTCTGTTCACTCTCTTTGCATCATTGTCGATTCCTTTATTTTATGCATATAGGGTAACACCCCCAGTAATTGGCATGCACCAGTGATTGGCACATTTTACAAACATGTCCTAAAAAAAGATTCATATCCAGTCTTTTAAAAATTCAAGACCATATATCAGTTATATGCTCATTTACGTTAAAGATTATAACTTTGATTCATTTTACAAGATGACAATAGAGCCTAGGAAAGAGAAACAAATCTGGCTTGTATCAAATTAGCCATTTTGTTGCAAATTCTTGTTCTTTGGTTTAAGGAAGGCATGCTTTTCAATTCATTATTATCTGATTTAAAATATATTTTAAATTTTAATTGACAACAGTTTTGTTTAGTTAAAAAGGGTTACTTTAATTGTGTAAAACTATTTTCGACACAAATGTTTGGATTTCTGAATTAATGGTAGTTGCCAATTAATGGTGCTTCAATTTTGCTAGTTCCGAGTAATTGGCACCTATTCCAATTACAAGGAATTCGCAAGGAATTTGAGATTAAACCATTTATTTTGGAAGTATTTTTAAAATTATAGACTAATTTTGTTTATCATTTGTTTTTATTTGAAAATATAAATTTTATCAGTAATTGGAATCCATTAAAGCTTCATATGACAATTACTGGGGACAGCATGACAATTTTACTGGGGACAGCATGACAATTACTGGATATTAATGTAAGTATATTGTATTGTTTTAAAGTGTTCACATTTCAGATTAATATGCTGATTTCTTACTCTCAAAAACCTGAAATATGGCATCTTCATCTACAGTAAATTAATTTAAAGCGATTAAACCCAATGCAAAATGTAATTTTTTTTTTAAATATAAACATATGCCAATTACTGGATCACAAGGTGTCATACATTGGTGCTCTAGATGCCAATTACTGGTGATTTCAGCAACTTTTTATAAATATATTTTTATAAAAATACTTTTTCAATTTTTTTTTTTTGCTTTTAGTGGGCAAAATAGATGCATAGATGCCAACACCTCTTAATTTATTCCGGAGATTGATTCAAGATGAACATGTTTCCAGCCGGAAATTTTATTTAAACAAAAATTTCAGGATACAATCAAAGATTTACATCGTAGAAAGAAGACACATTTTCTTACATATTTTTTCCGGTTTGGGCATGCAAATTTTTTATCAGACTCCGGAATAATTAAGGGATGTTGGCATCTATGTAGATGCACAGATATGTATTCTTTGATTTAAAAATATTTCCAAGTAAATATCTTATTTCTTTGTAATGAAAATTTAAGTAAGTTTAACGACAAATTCTTAATGTGCCAATTACTGGGGATGTTACCCTATGTTAGCCTTTAAATTTAAAATGTAGGATACTTTTTTGAACGAAAAATTTGTGATAAAGCACATAAAACACTAAAAAGTTGTAATGCCCTCTCATATCCTGTTGTAATACATTATTTTCCAAATGCCTGCAAAAACTCTTGCTTAGTACCTGGTGTCCCAAAAATGACTGATGGATTTTAAAATTCAATAACTTGCAAACGGTGACAGCTATTTAAAAATTTTTTGCAGAAGGGTTATGTATAATGTCAGGAGTTTTTTTTTTACCGTAATTTTTTATTTTAGTTCGCATCTTAAACAATAGGTGGCGCTGACGGCGATTGAAGGCCAGATGATCAGTGCTGAGTGAAGCGTAGACCTGGCTTTCAATTGCCGTTAGCGCCACCTATTGTTTAAGATGCGAACTAAAATAAAAAATTACGGTAAAAAAAAATCCTGACATTATAGGGTAACATACCCAGTAATTGGCATGCACCAATGATTGGCACATTCTACAAACACGTCCTAAAATAAGATTTATATCGTATCAAAAACATGAATGTGAAAAAATGCCAAGTTCGTTAAAGGTTTCACTAATAAAAAAAGTGATTGACAAAAAATAATGATATCCTATCAAAAACATGAATGTGAAAAAATGCCAAGTTCGTAAAAGGTTTCGCTAATAAAAGAAGTGAGATCTAACTGCAAACCAAGTTCTTTCGGAGCTCCTTAAATCATAACTCCTGTCATGCATAATAAGGTACCCTGGGGTAATAACGCCAGGCGGGGTAATAACGCCAAGTGCTTATATTTTGCATAATTATGAAATAATCAGGTAAATGACACTCATGTGCTCTGCGCAGAAGGGTTTTGAGTCATATAAATCGCAAAAAACAGCTTCAAGTTAATTTGTTTCATTTTTAGGTCTTATTGTTTTTACAAACAACTAAAATTAACGCTTGATCTAAAATTTGCGAGATACGTGTTGTGATGTGAAGACTATCTTTTTATCCGGAAATACTTTGTTAATTGCTTAAATTTGTAGTGCATTTCATGTACTTTTAAAATGTTGTTGAAGATTTTGGATATCTTCTCGAGATAATTTGTAATTTAAAATGCACTGCGCAATAACTATACCGGGGTAATAACGCCAATCCTTTACATTAATACCCCGGTTGATTCCCTACAGTGGCCGAGCTACATCCTAAATACTGAATCAAATAAACACAGTTAAAACTGTGCAATATTTCTCATATTTCTATTTAAGCGGTCCTTTTTAAACAAAAAGAAGCTCACGGTCTGATATTCTTTTGCCTCATCCCCCCCTCACAAACCACACCTTTATTTTTCTTACACTTTCACAAAAAATTGAACATTTTCAATAGCTTAGAATGCAATTTGTCAATTTCTAAGTTTGTAGAGTTTGTATTTTTAGAATTGGGCTATCTATATGCAATTATTCCATCTTATTTCATAGTTTTGTTTGCATGGCGTTATTACCCATATAGGTGGGTAATAACGCCAAATAGCATTGGTCAAGAAAAAACGCCATTACATTTTATGAATACATATCTGTAAAATTATTTTATTTTATATAGATAGTCAATGAGTTGCTGTATCAGATCCTATATTTGTTTGAAAAATACAATCTAAAACTAAGCCGTGAAAATTGGTAGAACCTTAACGTGGCGTTATTACCCCAGGGTACCTTATTATTCAATTGCTTAAAATGATTTGTTATGTTACTTGTTATTCAATAGAGAGACTTAGCAAGTTTTCTCTTATTCAATTTTTTCTATTTAATTGATCAGAAATTAAAGTTGATCCCTTCCTTAACTTATACTTTAATATACTTATTCGAACACTCGATTGACTAGATCTTTGCCAATCAGATTCTAGATTAAATTATACTCCGACTCAAAGATTAAAGTTAGTAGCTGAAAACTTGCCAAGTCGCTCCATTGAATAACAAGTAACATAACAAATCATTTTAAGCAATTGAATAATATTATGCATGACAGGAGTTATGATTTAAGGAGCTCCGAAAGAACTTGGTTTGCAGTTAGATCTCACTTCTTTTATTAGCGAAACCTTTTACGAACTTGGTATTTTTTCACATTCATGTTTTTGATAGGATATCATTATTTTTTGTCAATCATTTTTTTTATTAGTGAAACCTTTAACGAACTTGGCATTTTTCCACATTCATGTTTTTGATACGATATGATTATTTTTTGTCAAATAAGTAGGTATTTGTTTCCTTTTTGAAATAAATAAACTTAATATTAAATTAACTTTATTTACTATTCATTAATCTTACAGCGTTTTCCTGCTTTTATTCACTGTTTTTTTTAAGTCAAATTTAAAAATTTTAACATTAGGACTGCTTTTGTTCCTTTAAATTCCACTAATAAGGATGTTTCTTTTACGTGATTGGGTACTACTTGATTATCTCGTCGACCAAAAAAAGTTTGTTGCCAACTTGGCGATATATCATCAAATTGACGACAAAAATTACGCGCCAAAAGAGATGCTAACTTGGCGCTATTTCTGGTATTTCGCCTAATTCCCATAGACTCCCATTGTAATATGGTAATTTATAAAATAATTTTGTTAGAGCAAGGATTGTCGCCATCATTTTGGCATCTTTGTTTTCTTTAAATCGGTTCGCTAACTACCCAAGATTGCTTAAATATTGCTATTTAGAAAGTTTTTAGAACGCTTTTCGCGCATTTTTACCCTTTTTAAATTTTGTATTTGTTAACAAATGTTCTTAGTGATCATTTATATCTTATAATTAATGAACATGCCAAATTTTATGTTTTTAGGCCCTTAACATACAGACATCGCATTTTTAGAACGCTTTTTGCTCTTTTACACCCTTTGGATTAGTGGAATCGACATAAGATATAGCCTATATTGGAGCAAGGACTATCACCATTATTTTGATATCATTACTTTTAAGATCGGTTTGTTGTTTGCTGAAATGGCTTAAAAATCCCAATTTAGAACATTTTTAGAACGCTTTTCGCACATTTTCACTCCTTTTGAATTCCGTATTTTTTATCAAATGCCCTTAGAGATCATTTATATCTTATAAATAATTAACATGCCAAATCTTATAATTCTAGGTCCTTCAGTAACACAAAAGTTGCATTTTTAGAATGTGTTTTGCTTCTATCCACCCTATTTTGGTTAATGGTATACGCATAAAACATAGCCTATGTTTGAACCGGGGCGAATACCATCATTTTGGTATCATTAAGTTTGAAATCGGTTCGGTGGTTTCAGAGATTAGCCCCGATACTCGCCAAAAGTGTCGCCAACTTGGCACTATTTCTGATATTTCGCGAAATTCCCATAAACTCTAAAATGCCAAACTTTATGTTTCTAGTCCAGTCCCTTAATATACAGACATCGCATTTTTAGAATGGTTTTTGCTCTTTTACCTCCTTTGGGTTAGTGTAATCGACATAAGATATATCCTATGTTGGAGCAAAGACTGTCATCATCATTTTGATATCATTACTTTTAAGATCGGTTTGTTGTTTGCTGAGATTGTTTTAAAATTGGTATTTCGAACTTTTTTAGAACGCTCTTCGCGGATTTTCACCCATTTAAATTTGATATTTTTTAGCAAATGTCATTAGTGATCATTTATATTTTATAAATAATTAACATGCCAAATTTTGTGCTTCTAGGCCCTTCAGTAAAACAAAAATCACATTTTTAGAATGTTTTTCGCTTTTGAACCCTCTTTTGGTTAGTGGCACAGACATAAGATATAGTCTATGTTTGAACCGGGACGAATACCATCATTTTGGTACCATTACTTTTGAAATCGGTTCGGTAGTTTCAGAGATTAGCCCTGATTCTCGCCAAAAGTGACGCCAACTTGGCACTATTTCTGGTATTTTGTGAAATTCTCATAAATTTCCATTGTGATCCAATAATTTATCCTCTAATCAACCATTAATGTTTAATTAATGGTGATTTCTGATTTTTTCCTGGTTATAGATCCAATAACCTACCTCCACACCAAATTTCAACTTCCTAAGTCACCTGGAAGTAGTCAAACATTTCTATGAGTGAGTGAATGAATCAGTGAGTCAGTGAGTCAGTGGTAAACACAGTGGTTTTCAGACATCAATTTCTCGTGAACGGTAAAAGATTTTTTAAAAAAATTTTAGTATTCGGAAATTAGAAGATGGTCTTACACGACACAAAAAATTGCAAGTGTGTAGGTCAAATAGAATTTAAGTTATTGAGGGGTCAAAAGTAGCTCGAAATGGTTCGGGTAATATAACCCACGGCCCGTGTGTCGCCTTTTACTTTGTGAACTTGGCTGACACACTGCCGTGTGTCTAGATCCAGTCTTTTAAAAATGCAAGACCATATACCAGTTATATGCTCATTTACTTTAAAAATTATAACTTTGATTTATGCTACTGGAGGACAATTGTGCCTAGGAAAGAGAAACACTTATGGCTTGTATCAAATTAGCCATTTTTGTTGCAAATGCTTCTTCTCCGGCTTAAGAAAAGCATGCATTTCAATTTATTATTATCTGATTTATAGTATATTTTAAATTTTAATTGACAACAGTTTTGTTTAGTTGAAAAGGGTTACTTTAATTGTGTAAAAGTCTAAGTGCCAATTACTGGTGATTAGAGCAGCTTTTTATAAATATATTTTTATCAAAATACTTTTTCAAATATTTTTGCTTTTAGTGGACAAAATAGATGCACAGATGTGCACTCTTTGATTTAAAAATATTTGCAAGTAAATATTTTATTTCTTGGTAATGAAAATAGAAGCAAGTTTAAAGACAAATCCTTAATGTGCCAATTATTGGGGATGTTACCCTATATGTTACAGGCCAAACCCGATTTTAGGCCAAACTAGATTGGCCTAGGCCAAACCGGTCTATCCTAACGCCTATCGGATAAACTAGTTTTTCCTAGGCCAAACCGGTCTATCCTAAAGCCCATCAGTTAAACTAGTTTCTCCTAGGCTAAACCGGTTTATCCTAACGCCCATCGGATAAACTAGTTTTTCCTAGGCCAAACTAGTCCATCCTAAGGCCCATAGGACAAACTAGATTTTCCTAGGCCAAACTAGTTTGGCCTTACTCTTATAGGATAAACTAGTTTAGACTGCTGTTTACTGGTCTGAACTAGTTTATCCTAGGCCAATTCAATTTGGCTTGATTTTATTGAATTCAATGACCGCCTCAACACCAACATTCTTGTTTGTCCTAGGCTGACCTAGTTTATCATAGGCCATTGTAGTTTTACGTGTTTTTAGCTCACGGACGTCAAAGCCAGAGAAATAATGGGCTCACAGGTTCTGTATGTATGTATGTACGAATGTGCGTACATATGTACGTAACGCGATAACTTTTGATAGAGATATCCGATATGGTTCAAATTTAGGATGTAGGTTCATTCTGATAAGGTACTTTTCTGATTAATTTTGGGAATTCATTGGATAGGAATAAAGGGGGGCGAACGGGAGGCTAATCCCCCACCTTTAACTTAGAGAAATGGATTTATCATGCAGAATTATCAGTTTTCATTTTAAATTTTAGATATAGGATCATTGTGACAAGGCGCCTCCGTGATTAGTTGCGGATGTTTATTGTTTAAGTCTAAATTTTAGACTTAAAAAATAAAAATCCACAACTCTAAAAGAAATGTCAATGTAGGTAACACAACATAATTTAGAGGCCTGGCGGCCCTGTCAGGCGGGGCCCTGGCCTGGAAATTCCGGTAGTGCAAACCTCTGACAATATTCTACAACCCTTCGAATAAAATATATTATATAAAGTTGACAACAAAACCACTTTGCACAAGGTTAGTTAGGAGCAATAGTCGGGATCAATATTAAAAATAATATTGCCACATTAAAGTGATAGCTTTGCATTCACAGGCTATTTAAACTAATTGTGTATTACAGCCTTATTTTTTAAAGAATAACACCCTAAAAAAAATAAAGTAAATTGGATTACATTTTCCAATTTCTCCCGATTATACTTAACCATTGAACCTCCAAAACTAAAGACAGATACGCTTTATAAAGTTAAACAATTATCCAAAATTGAAGCAAATCAGATAATTCTGCTCAAAGAACAATTTATCTGATTTAAGGAGGGTAATCCCCTATTCATCCCTTTATCTTAATCATTAAATCCTCAAAACAATTCAGGGATTCGCCTTAAAAAACTATATTCAAAATTTACGGCAAATCGAATAAATTTGGATAAAAACCTATTTATCTAATTTAAGGAAGGAGATAAAACGTCCACTGCCCCATTATACTTAAACAAAAGAAAAACTCAAATTAATTAAAGAAGCGCATGATCAAATGAATTCATGTCCAAAATTTTAAGCAAATTAGATAATTCTGAATTATACCCAATCTATCTAATTTAAGGAAATAAAGGAATTGTAAGTTTCTCCCTTATATTTAACCGAAGAACCATGAAAATTAATCAGTGATGCGCTTCATTAGAATGAACAATTCCAAGATTTGCAGCAAATCGGTTAATTTTGAATGAAAAACACATTTGCCAAAATCAGGCGGGATCTCCCCGTAATTCTCGTTGTTTTTGTTCAATTAACCCCCAAAACTAATTAGGGAAGCGCTTTACCAGTTTGAATTTATTTCTAAAATTTGAAGCAAATCAGAAAATTCTGCATGAAAAAAGGCATTTACATAAATTACGGGGCCTTACTCCTATTCCCCCCTCCCTTTATACTTAAACGATGAACACTCACAACTAATCATGGAGGCCCCTCAAGAGAATGCTCCTATATCTAAAATATGCTAATAATGCATGGAAAGCCAATTATTTGAATTAAGGGAAGGGGCGAATCAGCCTCTCTCCCCCTCTCCACTTATTCTTCTCCAATAACCTCCAAAAGTAATCAAAAAAGTTCCTTATAAGAATAAACCTATATTGAAAGTTTGATGCAAATCGATTATTTCTATGAAGAATAATAACGTTACGTACTTACGTACATACATAGATACAGAACTTACGGACACATTAGTTCTCAGGCTTTGGTAGCTTTATTAGTTAAAAACATGTCAAATTACATTATTTCTATCAAGAATTATCGCGTTACGCACATACGTACGTACATACATATTTATTCCTATACATATTTATTCCTATTACCATTTATTCCTATCCAATGAATTCCCAAAATTAATCAGAAACGTATCTTATCAAAATGAACCTACATCCAAAATTTGAACCAAATCGGATATCTCTATCAAGAATTATCGCATTACTTACATACGTACGCACATATGTACATACATACATACAGAACCTGTGAGCCCATTATTTCTCTGGCTTTGACGCCCGTGAGCTAAAAACACGTAAAACTACATTGGCCTAGGATAAACTAGATCAGCCTAGGACAAACAAGAATGTTGACGTTGAGGCGGTCATTGAATTAAATAAAATCAAGCCAAATTGAATTGGCCTAGGATAAATTAGTTCAGACCAATAAACAGCAGTCTAAACTAGTTTATCCTATAAGAGTTAGGCCAAACTAGTTTGGCCTAGGAAAATCTAGTTTGTCCTATGGGCCTTAGGATAGACTAGTTTGGCCTAGGAAAAACTAGTTTATCCGATGGGTGTTAGGAGAAACCGGTTTGGCCTAGGAAAAACTAGTTTATCCGATGGGCGTTAGGATAGACCGGTTCGGCCTAGGAAAAACTAGTTTATCCGATGGGCGTTAGGATAGACCGGTTTGGCCTAGGCCAATCTAGTTTGGCCTAAAATCAGGTTTGGCCTGTAACATATATAACCCTCCATTATATAAATTTTTTAAATAGCTGTCACCGTTTGCAAGTTATTGAATTTTAAAATCCATCAGTCATTTTTGGGACACCCGGTATCTTTTCATATTAAAATTCATTGAATAGTACACAAATTAAGTACATTTGTTAGATTTCAGAGAATGAAATTATCATTGAAGTTCAATAAATCTATCTGGATAGACACGATTAACATTATTAAAATAAAAGTAATTTTGTTTCAAAATGGGAAAAAATTCTGACCCGAAAGGGTTAAGTAAGCAGAGTATTTTTTTTATGGCAAATGATAAGATTTATGTGAAAATCACAACAGATTGCTATTCGATGACGATCTCTATTCTAATATACACTATAAATTCACAACACACAAAAACAAGTTGGAAATTGCACGTGAAGCGTAGCAAATTAGGTGCGTTCGTACGATAACGAAGTTTTAAAAATATTACTTTCATATATCAATCTCATAAAATTGTAAATAGTGAATTACAATTAAAACGCTCTTCAAACAATGTTCTCCCTATACCATTATGTAATGGAATACTTTTGTGTGGCCTTGTAAATCAATAACAAATGTTCTTTGCACCACAAATTATGTAAGATGTATATTATAATATGTACTTTATAGTTGCATATAAATTTTATTAAGTTCGCATGAGTGTAACACGATTAAAATGCATTTGAAACATTTTTTCCCATTGACCGTAATGTAACGGAATACTTTTGATTGCCCCTGTAATTGATCTATGCACACGATTATCAAAACATTTGAAATGACTCGACAGAATTATGTAATAATTGCGTTTTTAAATTTCAAACGATTAAAATGCATTTGAAACTTTTCCCCCCATTGACCGTAATGTAATGGAATACTTTTGATTGCCCCTGTAATTGATCTATGCATCCAATTTTCATAAAATTTGAAATAACTCGACAAAATTATGTAATAATTATGTATTTTAAATTTGAAACGTATAGAATATATTTGAAACTTTTTTCCCATTGACCATAATGTAATTGAATACTTTTGATTGCCCCTGTAATTGATCTATGCACACAATTATCAAAAAATTTGAAATAACTCGACAGAATTATGTAATAAATGCGTATTTTAAATTTCAAACGATTAAAATGCATTTGAAACTTTTCCCCCCATTGACCGTAATGTAATGGAATACTTTTGATTGCCCCTGTAATTGATCTATGCATCCGATTTTCATAAAATTTGAAATAACTCGACAAAATTATGTAATAATTATGTATTTTATATTTCAAACGTATAGAATATATTTGAAACTTTTTCCCGATTGACCATAATGTAATTGAATAATTTTGATTGCCCCTGTAATTGATCTATGCACACGATTATCAAAAAATTTGAAATAACTCGACAGAATTATGTAATAATTGCGTATTTTAAATTTCAAACGATTAAAATGCATTTGAAACTTTTTTCCCCATTGACCGTAATGTAATGGAATACTTTTGATTGCCCCTGTAATTGATCTATGCATCCGATTTTCATAAAATTTGAAATGACTCGACAAAATTATGTAATATTTATGTATTTTAAATTTCAAACGATTCGGTTGGGTAGTTTTTGCGTTGTTATATGCGGACAGACAGACGGACAGACAGACAGACGGACGGACTGAACGACCACTATAGGTGCTACGTATTATATAATTACGAACGCACCTAATAAACACATTTTACAATATTTTTTGTCACCAAATTTACAACACATTAATTTGTTGTGAAATAAGAAAATTTTATATACAAAACGTTTTTTATGTTGTGATTGCGTTCTTAATATGTTATCTAGAAATGCTTTCTTAATATATAGCAAAAGTGTTGCCATCTAAAAATGTCTTCTAAAAATAGCGTTGTTAATTGTGTTGAAATAATGTTGTAAAAAGTGTTCATAAAAATATTTTCTTACTATATTATTGTGCTGTACAACACTTTGCCACCAAATGAACAGTACATTGTAAACACTACACAATAGAACACTATAAAACATATAGAACATATAGAACACTATAAAACAACACATGTTAAAACACTTTCAAAGCACTATTTACATAGTATCTTAAAAATTGCAGGAGATTACTGATTGAGTCGACTAATTTTGTCAATAAATATCAGTAATTTCATTTCTGGAAAAAATATATAATTTTCAACAACACTTTTTGCACAATCTTTTTTTTCTGACGTAACACATTCACAGGACAATCAAAAACGATTTTAGTTAGAAAGTGTTAATTATTATGTTCAATTAGTGTAAAGTAAGTGTTTCACGAATTTGTAGAGTACTGCTTCAACAATAAAATCAAAACTCATACTCTGATAACATTTTCCGGTAAATTTCGGTATTGCTTTTCATTTTACATAAAAATGAAAAACATTATTCGATTTTAATGTATTTAAATAAGAATAGCTTTACACTTTATATATTTACAAATTAAAAGCTTTCCGTGAAAGCGCCAAAAAGTAATCCGTTTATATTTCAGAAAAAGTTTAACAGATTACATATCAAGTTCTGTTTTCAGATATATGATTCCGTAGAATGTAACACTTTCTAATACATTTCGAAAAACAATTTTAAAGTCGATGATTTTGTTATTATGTATAATGCATTAGGTATAGTCAACGAAACAGCAGCTCAGCTGGCACACCAACGGGAGGTTTTTTTTTTATATACCATCACCACATACTACAATATGTAATAAATGACAACTTGTTTATTTATGTTAACCCGGCTCAAAGGTATCATCAGTAATCGAGTTGTCATGCACTTAAAATTGCAGCCTATGTGGATGTTGTTGCTATGACAACACCCCCCACTTATTTATTTATTTATTTATTTATTTGCATAGGATAGCTGAAGACGATCAATAGACGGGATAGATTTTACTTTTTCGATTTGGTTAAATTTTTTTTAAAGATTGGAATAGTTTTAATTTCAGAACCCATGCCAACCGGTTCCGAAAATTATTATTATTATTATTTTTAAATCTGAAATTTAAAAGTGAAAACTAGTAGTAGAAGGTTGTAGATGCCCTCAACTATTCTATGCAAATAAATAAATACATAAATAAATTAATTAATAATGAATTAAAAATCAAAGCTAGAAGTATGAAAATAACGCCGCTATTAGAATTAAAATTTATCCGCGTGACTAGTCTGGGTTCTTAAGAGAGTTCAACATTACAGTATACATGCAAATTATCATACAACAATTTCTAAATGTGAGGAATAATCTTGAAATCGAGATTAAATTTTCGTTTTTTTTATGTTGGTGTGTCAATTAACCTCATCGATGTCACGGAATTTGTAGAGTTTTCGTGTAGCTAAAATTCTGTAGATGGCAGCAGCATAAATATTCTTACGCCATCCATTCAGAAGATTTACTTTTCATGTAAATCTCAGTTCTCAGTAGGTTTTAATTTGTGTTTCGTTTTTTTTTTTTTTTTTTTTTTTTTACCTTGAAAATAAATCTATATTAACACGTATCATCTTGTGCTATCTCATTTGAATAATGTTGTTATTTTGATCCTTTGCACTCGTATGTCCAGCCTGACTGGACATCGTCTTTCTTTGCAAAACTCGCTTTTGGCGCCAGTAACAAAGGAAAATAAAATATGCCTTTTTTATCAGATTATTTTTGATATTGTGTAAGTGAAAGTACCTTCTTTTGAAAAAAGTGGTGCAACCGAATAAAATTTGTGTAAGAGATGCCGGAGTTGAAAGGGTTAATAATTAATATTCAACGCAGTGTAGCCTTGACGACCTCTTTCATCTTCCGGAACGTAAGTGAATACAGGAAAAGGCAAAATTTCATATGCACTGCGTGTATTGATATTATATTGTCAGTTTCTGCTTCATAAATTTAATCTTGATAACATTAAGATCATTTTGTGAACACCTTCTACATTTAATCATCTTTAAGTAAACTACTGTTTCTAATTCTTTTAAAAGAAATTTTAAAAAATCGATTTGCAGCAACAAAAAAGTTAAATTTCACATTCCTAAAATAATTTCTCTTGTAGTTGATTGTTTAAGAAATGCGAATCTTCGCTTTTTTCCCCAAGTCACGTTTGATTAATGAAAGACTACCAATGGTCGTTTAAACTTGTTTCAAGTTTAAACTATCTTTTAAATGAAAAATTAAATTGAACTTTTAAACATAACTGTTTCAATAGCCGTTCAATAAATGTTTATTTTTATAGCACGTAAGATGGAATATCTATTTCTTTTTCGTTTTCTTTTGAAATGCATATAAGAGAAATAAAAAAAATGAATTCAGAAGAACTTAATTGCAGGTACTTTACAAGGACTATATCATCATTATAGTTGAAGTTAGGAAAGAAAAACTGGTCAGATACCTTGTAATTTTCACCTACAAAATGGATAACGTGCTTAGCTTCCTATGCAAAAATTGTCTGTCTAGGATTGTGTTTTCACCTCTTCGACTTTTGAGTGTCTGTTTAAAAACATCCTGCATTTGTTTTTAGCAAGCACTCTGTATGTTTATGCATCTCTTTAATAAAAATTAATTCACTATATATTAAAACAAATTTTAAATCTATTTATACTCATTTATTTAAAACTCAACTTCATTTTTGTAGGTAAGGATGAAATTTCATATTCATTTTCGTAATCAATTATTGCAATCACTTTTATAATCAATTACTATAATCAATTTTTGTAATCAATTTTCTAATTTTTTTTTAATAAATATTATAATTAACTTTTGTAATCAGTTTTTGGAAGCAATCTTTCGCTCCCTTCTTAATAGGCTAGAAATGTTTATTCACTACCCTATGAATCAAGTACCATTAAAATTATTTGTTATAAAATTCTTTTACTCCGTCAATTAGTTGTAATACTTTTTAGAATGAGTTACAGATACATTACTTTATTTTGTTCCAAAAGCATTATTGGTTGCACAAAACAAAAATAATTTTAAAAGGGTGATTTCTTTTACTTTTGTACATTTTTTTCTTTCTTGGAGCTGAGAGAGGGGGATGGGGATTTTTCAACTTGGAAATATTTCTATATTTATATTGTAAGAGCGTCATATTTGTACATTTTATAATTCTACAAAAATACTAAGGAAACAATTTAAAATAAAAGTTTTGAGTGGGGTTATAAATATTGCACAAAATCTCTGTAAATTCAAATTTAATTAATCCTTCTAAACCCTTCAATCCTTCTAAAATCCTTCAAAAATTTATTAAATGATAATGTAAATTATTTAATTTAGTTTAAACAATTTACGTAAAATGCTTTAGAATGTAAAATTTTCATGAATTCATAATTCGTAGACAAAGGGTTAAAGAAGAAATTTTGCAATCAACTGTTGTAGTCAGTTCTTGGGATGAATTTTGTAATCAATTATTGTAATAATTTTTTAATGAATTTTTGTAATGTATTTCTGTATTAAATTTTTGTAATCAATGTTATAATAAGTTTTTAAAGTATTGTAATTAATTTTCGTAATTAGTTTTTCGAAGCAATTTTTCATTCATATCTTGATGGATTAGAAAAATTTGATCACCATTCATTAAAACAAGTTAAAAAATTTTGACATTCATTTATTTAAAACTGAACATTAATTTTGTATGTAAAGACGTAATTTTCTAATCTGTTTTGTGATACATTTTGTAGTCAACTAATGCAATCAACATTTTGTAATCAATTTTTGTAATACATTTTTGTAACCAAATTTGTAATATATTGTGTAATAAATTTTTGTTATGAACTTTGTAATTAATTTTTGTAATCAGTTTTGAGGAGCAATTTTCACTCATTTTTGATGGGCTACAGATATGAAAATTTTGTTCTAAGATATTTTTGAGATGACAATACACTATTTTAATATTTGAAAAATATATACATATAAACTACTAAATACATTTTTAGGTATCTTTACTTTAACCGATTGCAGCTGATCAATCGCTTAATATTGTAACAGTTGCATACAAATTAAAAGAAAAGGATTTAATGATGACCAGAAACTATCCGCACCGAAAAAGGCCAACTGGCTGTAAAACCACAGCAAAGAATTGAGCAAAGAAATATTTTAATCATTAAAAGAAAAAAATACATATATACACTGAAAATAAAAAGTGTAGTACATTAAAAAAAATATGCTTTAATCATTTAATAATTTTCTACTAATTAATCTAGGGCTATACGCTCCGAAATAATTTAAAAAATCCTTAAAATGTCCCTTTATTTCTTTAATGTTGTCATGTATTTTTTAAAGAGCAAAAATTATAAATTAAAGAAAAGTAATTGAATATTTAACATGTGAATTATCACTTGCTATCTAAGCGTAGAACCAACATTGTGAAAAATATCCAACCGGAGGATCGAACCCGGAAACCTTGGAATAGAGCTCGAAGTGTTCTACCATTTAAGGTACAAGGACGATGCCCAGCTTGGAATTTCTCACTCCTATATGTTGGTAAGACTGCACTGCAGCACAGGATGGAAGTCTTCATGAGCACACAATCTTGAGGCATAACATGAGACACAATTAAACCCATCATCGGTGAGTTTTAATTAATTTTGAGCAATGAAATTACGCTTGAAATTATTGAATATTTAATATGTGAATTATCATTTGCTATCTAAGTGTAGAACCAACATTGTGAAAAATTTCCAAGCCGAGGATCGAACCCGGAAACCTTGGTTAAATATTCAATAATTTCAAGTGTAATTTCACTGCTCATAGTTAATTAAAGAAAAATAAATTCACTGTTGGGGGGGGGGGGGGGGCTTTTAACACAGCGTAGAATAACTTTGATTCTTTTATAATGAACGTAAATTGTAGTTATGAAAGAAGGCGGGATTTAGACATTTAATGTTTATAAATGAACCTATTGAAAAAAAGAACAAAAAATCATATGTAAAGAACAGATCATGAACTGCTTTTCAACACAAGCAGAATATTTTAACCCTATGAGGAGCGGTGAGATATTCTATCCCACCTAATTTAAATAAGATTTACACCAGAAACTTAAAACTAAATTTTATAATTTTCACTTTGGAGAGGGGAGGGATGTTAAAAAATTGCTTTTCTTTATTTTAAAATAATGTTTTTCGATTATTGCGGTGATAATTCAATATTACAGAAACATTATTGCCTTCACCTCAAAGGATTAAAAAAAGCTTTATAGTTTATTAAGTGAAAAAGTGTAATTTATAAAATTTAGAAAGTGCATAATGCAATTATTAATCAATAGCCAAAAAATATTCAATTTTTGTTTTCTGCAGCCCTGTATAGGATCTATAAATTTCTATGTTTAGTATGCTAAACGTTAATTCAATTAAATACACAGCACAATTCAAAATTCTCATTAAGCAATATATGTCAATAAACGGAAATGTACTTGAGATTTTTAGTATAGCCTTGCATGTGAAATACAGGCATATATGAAATACATATGAAATATAGTTATAAAATTTATGGGTACCAATTTTTTGAGAGTACATCTTTATCTGCACACACATACATTGAGGAGACGAAGGGGAGAGTAACCCTGGTAAACAACTGAGCTCTTCGCCTTCCATTTATTGCTCAATTGGCGTTAAAAAATAATTCTATGTAGAGTCGAGCGAAATAAAAAAAAAAAATAAATTTATCCTACGTAAAAAAAAAAAAAAAAAAAAAAAAAAAAAAAAAAAAAAAAAAAAAAACATTAGTTGTATGTGGCAATTTTAAAACATTCTTCTATCTCATTCATGTTAATACTTCCAGAAAAATGAAACATATCTGCATCACCGGTTAGGTAATTTACACCAAAATCTAATCTACAACAACTTAATCAAGTTCTAACTGAAACTGGAATTTGATGAAAATCCGTTTATTAGAGTTTGAGATAGAATTATTGCAGAAATCGTAAAAAACTGGATAGAAACGCCACTAGTTGCGCTATTAATACTAAAAACTAAAGAATACTCATTTATATCAGGGAATAACTGAATTTGAAGTTTGATAAAAATCCGTCCGTTAGTACTTGAGTTATAGCTATTGTGGAAATTGTGAAAAAGGAAGCATAGCAACGCTACCTGTAGAGAGATTTTCTCCAAAAACTGAAGAATACTCATTTATATCAGAGATTATCTGAATCTGAAGTTTGATGAAAATCCGTCCATTAGTTCTTGAGATACAGCTATTGTGGAAATCGTGAAAAAGGCAGCATAGCAGAGCCATCTGTTGAGCGATATACATAAAAAACTAATCAGACTCAATTCATATCAAGGTCTAACTGAATTTAAAGTTTTCTGATATTCTGTGCATTAGTTCTTGAGATAGAGCGCGCATAAAATTTATGTGATATACAGACTGACAGACTGACTGACAGACATTTTGTAAAATCGTGTTCTTTAATCTCTGATCAATCAAACGTGTAAATCCATTGAAAATCGGAAGTCGAAAATTTTCACGAATCCAATATTTTTTTTTCTTGTAAAGACAGAGAAAGTAAAAACAACTAACTATTATTTTCTTAAGAAACGTAAATCCTCGTATATTTACTAGTTATCTTTGGTTAATAAAACAAAATTCATTGCCGTTTAAACTTGAAACCATTTTATTTAAAGACTCCAATTACTGCTTACTTTTTTGTTATTTCTATACCACAATACACAATACTTGTTTGTTTTTCACTTCTTCTCGGGGCATGAGATAAAACAAACAGCAGTAAAGACACAGAAATTTAATTAAGGTTGCTTTTCCTCTCATACAAATAAGTTTTAAAAGTAAAAGAATATTTCACATTTCACCAAAAGCTGAATTGAAAAATTTATAAATAAATAAAGATTATTATATACATTGTGAGTACAATTCTAAAAGAATGTTACAAAGTTTAAATGGCATTGAGATAAAATAAATGTTTGTAAAATTCAATTAAACTAAATGTTTATTTCAGATGTAAAATTGAAAGTATTCTTTACAAAATTTATTAACTATTAATGATAGTTTAGATTTTTTTTTAATTATAAAGTACAGATTGAAAAAAAGATAATTATTTAGAGTTTTGTTTGTAAAAATTTGAAATCTTTTGAGATTGAATTGGCAATAAGAAAAAGTGTGACTATAATTTTAAAAGATCTCACTTCACGGGAAAAATATAAATTAATAACAACAGAGTATTTAAAGTAGAAATACGTTAAAAAAAGAAAAAAATCATCAATCATTGGAAACTTCCATTTTCTGATAATTTTATTTAATTTAACGAAAGAAATACAGAGGCTAAGAAAATGCAGATTATCTTTTAAACTTGGATGTGGCAATCCCAGAACTTTTTTCTATTCCATGCATGTTAAAACTTCAAAATTTCTCATCACAGTGCAAAAATTAAATAGCAATCTGTGCCTATCGCGAGGATTCTAATGGTATGAAATTCCGCGCATTAGTTCTTAAAATAGGAACATTGCGAATATCGAGAAATTGTACAGAAAAAAAAGCTCCAATCTGTTATGTGATTTATACCAAAGTTTAATCAGCAATAATATTTATTAAGGTAAACCTGAATCTGACGATTGATAAAAATTCGCTCATTACTTCTTAAGATAAAGGTATTGTGGGAATTGGGGAAAACGCAGCATAGCAGAGCCATATATTGGACGATTGACACCAACACATAAACAAAATCACTTCTTATCAAGAATTAGCTGACACTAAAGTTTGATGAAAATCCGTGCCTTAATTCATGAGATTATTGCAGAATATTGCAGTATTGCAGGCATCGTGAAAAAGACAACATAGCAGTGTCACTTTTTGAGCGATTTACACCAAAACGTAAACAGCATCTATTCATGTCAAGGACAAACCGAAGTTCGGTGAAAATTTGTGCCATAGTTCTTGAGATAGAACTGTTACAGATATCGCAAAAAAGGCAATGTTGCAGCGCCACCTATTGAACGATGTATACCAAAAACTAAAAAGCATCAATTTATATTAGGGACTACAGGAATATAAATTTTTATTAAACTCTATGCATTAGTTCTTTGATAGAGCGCCACAAAATGTATGTCAGATACAGACATACTGATAGACAGACGGACTGTCAGACTGATCTGAAAAACTTTCATTTGAAAACTATTTGAAATTTTTGAAAATATTCATGAAACTCGATCTTGATATGAAAAATTCTGAGCACAATTAGAAAATGACTTGAACTCGAAACTATTGAAGTCAATTCGACGTGTAACAATAGAAAGAATAGCAAAAGAAATAGATTCGCGGTTTAACAACAGAAAAAATAGTAAAAGAAATAGAGACAAACACGACCCGACCCATAATTTCAGTATACTGGTATGAATATTGATATTACATATACCGGATTAATGAAGAATCAATGACACATTAAAAAAATATATATGTATATATATATATGTTACAGGCCAAACCCGATTTTAGGCCAAACTAGATTGGCCTAGGCCAAACTAGTTTATCCTAACGCCCATCGGATAGACTAGTTTTTCCTAGGCCAAACCGGTCTATCCTAACGCCCATCGGATAAACTAGTTTTTCCTAGGCCAAACCGGTCTATCCTAACGCCCATCGGATAAACTAGTTTTTCCTAGGCCAAACTAGTCTATCCTAAGGCCCATAGGACAATCTAGTTTTTCCTAGGCCAAACTAGTTTGGCCTAACACTTATAGGATAAACTAGTTTAGCCTGCTGTTTATTCGTCTGAACTAGTTTCTCCTAGGCCGATCTAGTTTATCCTAGGTCAATTCAATTTGGCGTGATTTTATTGAATTCAATGACCACCACAGCGCCAACATTCTAGTTTGTCCTAGGCTGATCTAGTTTATCCTAGGCCAATTTAATTTTACGTGTTTTTAGCTCGCAGGCGTCAAAGCCTGAGAAATAATGGGCTCGCAGGTTCTGTATGTATGAATGTACGTATGTATGTACGAATGTACGTACGTATGTACGTGCGTATGTACGTAACGCGATAACTCGTGATTGAAATATTCGATTTGCTTCAAATTTTGGATGCACGTTCATTGATATAAAGTACTTTTCTGATTAATTTTGGGAATTCATTGGATAAGAATAAAGGGGAGCGAACGGGAGGCTAGTCCCCCACCGTTAATTTAGAGAAATAGATTTTTGAAGCAGAATTGTCAGTTTTCATTTAAAATTTTAGATATAGGATCATTCTGACAAGGCGCCCCCATTATTAGTTGTGGATGCTTATTGTTTAAGTGTAATAAAAGGGCAATGTAGGTTAACCCCTCCCCATAATTTAGATAAATGGTTTTTGAAGCAGAATTTACGGATTTGCTTCACATTTGTATATAGGTTCTTTCGGATAAGGCGATTCTCTGAATAGTTTTGGGGATTAATGGTTAAGTATGAAGGGGAAAATTACATCTCTTACACAGAAAAACTAGTTTACCCTATGGGCATTTAGATAAACAAGTTTGGTGCAGAAAAAACTAATTTATCCAATCCAATTGGTATAAGAATAAAATAGTTTGGCCGAGGCTAATTTAATTTAGCTCGAAAACGGGTCTGGCCAGTAAAAAACATATATTTCACTAGAAAAAGTATAAATGTGTGTCAAGAGTCATTGCTTATAACACCAATACAGAAATTTAACATGTTCACCTTAGAGACATGATGCATTGGACATGGTGTTTGCCTTTTCCTGCACACTCGTGCCAACTGAGATCTGACTAGCATTTATTATTATTTGCAATCGAGCAGCGTTTTTCATTTTTGAGAAATTAATTACCAGTCGACATATAAGCTATTCTTGTCACTGCATCAAATTTTTTTTTTCCCGTGAAGTCGTAACCGGAAATTCGATTCAAAACGTAGCTTTATTATTTTCTCAAAGATACAGTCGGCTCTCATTAATTCGAACTCATCGGGACCACAAGAAAAGTTCGAATTATCCGAAGTTCGAATTATAGAAAGTATGAAATGAAAACATCCTTAATATGGTACTATTAAAAAGGAATTAATGTTATAGTGTTTTTTAAATATATTTTATCTGTTATCATTAGAATATGACTTAATAATAAATTAGAATGTATAAATACATAAACTGATTAAATGATTAGAAACAAGCACAGTGGAAGAAAATTTTGAGGTGTCACTGATGGACAGACGGGGGCACTAAGAAAATGGATATCAAATGCATTGGATTGTATGTATACTCGTTCGGAACAATTTTCACAAAAATCAAAGAAAGAAAGTTATTCAAATGATCTGAAATCTGTGAGAAAGATTAGAAAAATGAAAAATCGGAATTCCGGTTGTTCGAATTAAACAAAGTCAAGAGAAAATGCGTTCGAATTAATGAAAGATTTAACATTATTCTGCCATTGAAAATTTCGGGACTACATGTTTAGTTCGAATTAAGCGAATATTCGAATTATCCGATTTCGATTTAACGAGAGTCGACTGTACATCGCTTTTATGAAAAAATGGTTTACGCCATTCGACTATATATTATCTTTATCTGTTAAACTTATGCATTTCCGAAAAGGAAGTAGTTCATAAATGTGTTAGGATGTAGCTCTTTAGGATTTGAGGAATGTCAGAGAAATATATTCACAAATCTACTTTTTACATAACGGATTCAAAAGTTATGATATTTTTAACTCTCATATTTTTTCTTTTGTTCTAAACTACATTGATTATTTAATGAATCCGTATTTGAATATTGAAACTCTAAGAATCTAGATAATAATTAATACATTGTGTATTTTCCATTCTGTGAACACAACATAATTTAAAAATACATTGTAAATTTATCCAATAAGTATATAAGCAGTATTTTTTAAAGGAAACTTAATTGTATGTGAATTAAAACCTGAATTTTTTTGCAGAAATTGAGTAGGGCCAGATCGAGACGGACTGAGTCTTTTTTCACTGATTTTTGTACAGACAGAGCTCTGCCTGTACAAAAGTAAATAACATTAAAGTAAATAATAATAATTTGCTTGAATAAGCAAACACCATGTCCAATGCATCATGTCTCTAAGGTGAACATGTTAAATTTCTGAATTGGTGTTATAAGCAATGACTCTTGACACACATTTATACTTTTTCTAGTGAAAGATATGTTTTTTACTGTCCAAACCTGTTTTCGAGCTAAATTAGAGTAGCCTCGACCAAACTATTTTATCCTTATGCCAATTGGATAAATTAGTTTTTTCTACACCAAACTTGTTTATCTAAATGCCCATAGGATAAACTATTTTTTTCTATGTAAGAGGGTAATCGTTCATTTTTCCCTTCATACTTAACCATTAAACCCCCAAAACTATTCAGGGAATCGCCTTATCAGAAAGAACCTATATACAAATGTGAAGCATATCCGTAAATTCTGCGTCAAAAACCATTTATCTAAATTATGGGAGGGGGGGGAACCTACATTGCTCTTTTTTACACTTGAACAACGAACATCCACAATTAATCATGGAGGTGCCTAGTCAGAATGATCCTATATCTAAAATTTTAAATGAAAACTGATAATTCTGCATCAAAAATCCATTTCTCTAAATTAATTGTGGGGGATTAGCCTCCCTTTCGCTCCCTTTATTTTTATCCAATGAATTCCCAAAATTAATCAGAAAAGTACCTTATATCAATGAACGTACATCCAAAATTTGAAGCAAATCGGATATTTCTATCACGAGTTATCGTGTTACGTACATACGCACGTACATATGCACATACGTACATACGTACGTACATTCGTACATACATACGTACATTCATACATACAGAACCTGCGGGCCCATTTTTTCTCAGGCTTTTACGCTTGCGAGCTAAAAACACGTAAAATTAAATTGGCCTAGGATAAACTAGATCAGCCTAGGACAAACTAGAATGTTGGCGCTGTGGCGCCATTGAATTCAATAAAATCACGCCAAATTGAATTGGCCTAGGATAAACTAGATCGGCCAAGGAGAAACTAGTTCAGACGAATAAACAGCAGGCTAAACTAGTTTATCCTATAAGTGTTAGGCCAAACTAGTTTGGCCTAGGAAAAACTAGATTGTCCTACAGGCCTTAGGATAAACTAGTTTTGCCTAGGAAAAATTAGTTTATCCGATGGGCGTTAGGATAGACCGGTTTGGCCTAGGAAAAACTAGTCTATCCGATGGGCGTTAGGATAAACTAGTTTGGCCTAGGCCAATCTAGTTTGGCCTAAAATCGGGTTTGGCCTGTAACATATACAAATAATAAATAAATAAACTGACGTAAGACAGTAAAACAGGGACGAAAGAACGAAAAAATATTCTATTTTAGCAAATTAAAAATAAAATCGTTTAAAATTTTTCTCTACATTCTAATTTGCAAAAAGTATCTCCCACCTCTACAAGGTAAGTAATTACAAATATATATTCTTCTTCTTATTATTATTATTGTTATTGTACAATTTATTACCTTATTTTAGCGTGTGGAATGGGAGAGTATGATTTGAAAATGCAATATTACAAGGAGTGCATTTGTTAAAATATTATAGTAGATTGTAAAAAATAAATGGTATACCTATAAACTAACTATACTATCGTATAGTTTTGCAAATAAAGAGCCCTTTATGGGCATTTGTTTTTATTGTACGTTTACTTAAACAAAACTTTCAATCATAATAAAACACTTTATAGATGATTTTATGATTATTTACAAAACATATTTGTCGTAGATACCAAAAATGAAAATTATCTAGTCCCGTGTCAAAATGAATTCCTTTCTGAATCTCCTGCTATGTATGGTGCTTGATTAATTTAGGGAAAGAAAGAGAAAAATAAATGTAGTATTTTGATTAAGCGTTCAGGTTTTCATAATCTGTTTCCACGAATCTGAAAAAAAAGGCGAATAAATGGATGAAGACAGTTTTATCTTTATAGATATTTTTTGTATCGTCACCCAAGGGCCGTTTACTTAATAAATGTGTTTATAAATGAAAGCGGAATAATACATGTTGGAATCTAACATAGAGTATTGGGGATTAAAAATATATTGCGAAATTCATGTCTCCCCAATTTTCTCGAATGTTATTCATTTCATTATCAGTATTGAATTAGGACATTTTTCTACTTGAGGCCTTCCTGAAACTCTTGAGAAGTCGTAGGGGAGGGGGGTGAAATATGGAGTTCCGGCAAATTGGGAATTTTTACTTTTCGACCCCTAAAAGAAATAAAATCTTAAATCTCCTGGAGGCATAGTTTGATGCTTTGTGAGAATGCCCCTCCCGGATAGAGATCTGCATGGCCCCAGCCCTGGCCCGAGGCCCGCTCCCGGCCCGGCAGTATGTTTCCGAATTATCTAAACAGCAGCGTCGGCAGAATTATAATACATTTTTCCATGGACCGAGCCAGGCCGATAAAGCAAATTTAGCGGCCCTACCGGCCTGTTATAAAGATTTCGTCAGAAATGATAAAATATCAGCTATTTTCAATGAATATGGCTTTAACGAGAATAAGTGTAATGTGTGTCCTGAGCCAATACTAGTTTGACTACATCAATACAGAAATGTTGCTTGTACAGCGTAGAGATGGGCATCGAACAGTTATATTGAATGCAACCCAGGCTAAATATTTTTTTAACATACACGTACCGGGCCGAGATCAGGCTTGCATTGCTTTTCTGCATTAAGACGAGCCGGGCCGAAACTAAATTTAGTTCTTCTCAAGACGTGCAGGGCAGACAACATGATTTCTGAAATTATTAACAGCGATAAAGAATTTATGTGAACGTAATCTTTCGATATATACTTCTTGGGGGTTCTTAAATTCATTTCTCAACAACGTGAAAGCTTGGCATATTTTCTGACTAATTTTAAAGTATAAAAGTATAAAAGCGACAAGCCTGATTGTTGAAGCGATTTGGAATCAAAGACCATTTTTCATTGGTAAATAATATACTTGTGTAATCTGGTTGAGATATATAAATGATTCTTGCCAAATGGTTGCGGACTTTTTTCTCTTCCCATGCTTCCGCTTCCGGAAATTCTTTATAAAACACTAATTTTGACATTGTTGTATCAAATAATCATTTTTTGTTGTCATTTCAGTCTAAAGGAATAATAAATCATTGTTTCTGTCACATTGAAGATAAACCAGAAGGGTTCTAAACATCCAAACTTATTCATTCTTCGAACTTTCTGGAAAGAAAAGTGATATGCATGTCACATCGAGTCAATTTATGTCGGAGTGAATTCAGAAAATTTTATCAAATGATACTTGGATGAAAATTACCAAATTCATATTAGATTCATGCCACACATGTATCATATAATAAATTGAAAAATGAAAAAATAATATTAAATGTATGTCACACATGTATATTATGTAAAAACATTTGTAAAATTTTCCGTGTTTTGCAATTTTAAAACCATACGTACTCTCATACTTAACAGTATAATTACACAATATAAAACATTCTTTAGCCCAAGAAATTTGCGCCCATACTGTACAAAATAATTTTCAAAACATACCATTCTTCGTACTTGTGTATTGTCATTTCAGTGTAAACGAACAGTAAATCACTGTTTCTGTCCCATTGATCATAAAGGAGAAGAATCCTAAACATCCAAACTTATTCATTCTTCGAACGTTCTGCAAAGAAAAATGATATGCATGTCACATCGAGTCAATTTATCACGGAGTGGATTCAGAAAGTTTTATCAAATGATGTTAAGATGAAAAATACCAAAATAATATTAAATTTACATCACACATGTATTATATGTTAAGATAAAAATACTAAAATAATATTAAATGTATGTCAACTATGCATATCATTTAAACCACATTTCTGAAACTGCTTTTTTAGAACCATAGGTACTCTCATATTTAATAGAATAACTAAAAATTATAAAACATTCTTTTGCTAAACAAATTTGCATCCACATTAAACAAAATAAACCGTTCTTCGTACTTGTGTATTGTTATTTCAGTATAAAGGAACAATAAATCACTGTTTCTGTCACATTGATCGTAAAGCAGGAGAGTACTAAAGAGTAGAAGTATCCAAACCGTTCTTGAAATTTCTTGACAAAACCATTCTTGAAAAACCATTCTTCAAACCATTCTCCCATTCTTTCCATCCAAAACCATTCTTCAAACCATTCTCCCATTCTTTCCATCCAAAACCATTCTTGAAACTTTCTGGAAAGAAAAATGATATGCATGTCACATCGAGTCAATTTATCTTGGAGTGGATTCAGAAAGTGTTATCAAATGTTGTTAAGATGAAAAATACCAAAACAACATGAAATTTGTGAAAGTAACTTTTGTTGTTTTAAACTTTTGCTTCACGATTTGTAATCTTACGATAAATATAAGATAAAAGAAAAAAATATTTTATGCTATCTGTGTAACTTAAAAAGGAAAAAGATATATTTTTCTCAAAAAAATCTGAATAATCTTTAAAATTTTCTTTAAAAAGATGGCCGTGTCGAAGTGCGATTTGCATAACGAAATCTTGGCAAGACATCTAATACTGTGCCACAAACTTTATATTTTTTCTAGTGCCATGAGTCACATGTACACATGATTATATTTTCTCTAATGCTATCCAGTATGTAATTAATGAAGAAATTCAGTAATACATGATTAAATCTTTAAAATACGTTTTAATTTTTGATGTCTGAAATCCTTAAATCTATGTAAAATTAAGCATTTTTAGAAAGACATTTTATAAAAGGTTTTTCAGAATTTTGTTTCAAACGAACATTTATAAAATGTTTCGTAAAATATGTGTATCATTTGTAAAGCAATTTGTAAAATTATGCACGATTGTACATATTAAAAAAATGTAAAATTCACTTGTAAAACTTTGTTTAGTTTTTTTATACCCACGCGTATTCTCATATTTAACAGTATAATTACATATTGTAAAACTTTTTTTGCCTAACTAATTAATGTCATTGCTGCACAAAATAAACCATTTTCAAAACATACCATTCTTCATACTTGTGTGTTGTGATTTCAGTGTAAAGGAACAATAAATCACTGTTTTTGTCACACTGATCATAAAGCAGAAAGGTTCTAAACATCCAAACTTATTCATTCTTCGATCTTTCTGGAAAGAAAAATGATATGCATGTCACATCGAGTCAATTTATCTCGCAGTGGATTCAGAAAGTTTTAACAAATGATGTTAAGATGAAAAATATCAAAATAATATTAAATTTATGAAAGTATCTTTTGTTGTCTTAAACTTCTGTTTCACGATTTGTAACATTTTAAAAATGTTTATAAGATAAAAGAACAAAATATTTTATGCTATCCGAGTAACTTAAAAGGAACTGAAAAAAATTCTGTGCGAAAAATCTGTAAAAAATTTAAAGTTTTCTTAAAAAAGAACAAACTGCCGTATCGGAGTGCAATTTGAATAACGAAATCTTGGCAAGGATTCTGATACTGTGCCAAAAATTTTACATTTTCCTCAGTGCCATGAAGGTCCTTGTTATCAAAAGACAAAAACCACTGAAATTTTACAAATGCTTTATTATTATGAGACTATTATATTCTACATTATATTCTCGAATGTAAATAAATACTTGTCATCTCAATATTTTTATATATATCATACAAGAATTTTGATTAAAATCCCCCCTTTTTGGTGGAATTGTCAATTTTTTTTATTTAAGGTGTCAGGTACCTTTTGAACTAATAAAATACAGTAGAGCCTCTATATAACGAAATCCATCGTTCCAGTAAAAAATTCGTTATATAGAGAAATTCGATGTATAGAGTATGATGTTAAAAATAGTATTTAATGTGTAAATTTTGAACAAATATTATTTTTGATCTTTTTACTTAAGAATTTGAAATGTTTAAACGTATATATTAACCTAACATTTTATTTCTTACTTATTTAAGCAGTTTCAAAAAAGAGAAAAGACATTTATTTGAAAGCTTAATGAAAATCAAATGAGGAAGACTTACATAAATTTCAGAGTTGTAATTTTTTGTTGTTTTGATTTTAAAATTACAATTGTTACGCTCTCAAAAAAAATTCTCAAATTTTAGCAAGGAATGAAAAATTGTAGTTGATATTTTCCTCCATTTGAAGGTCTCTCTTATGTGCTCTCATTGATTCCTCTCTTATATGTGTAACAATTCAATTGACTGTGTTTTGAGAAGGATGTTGAAAGGTGTGTGGGAGGTGGGATGAACTTGTTAGATTTAAAGAATAAGGAGAGAAGTAATATTTATATAAAAAAAAACCTCTCCACTGAGCGATAAATCAAAAATAAGTGATGGAAAATTGATTCCATGTGATTTCGAAGCTTTTTTAAAACTGAATAAATTAAGATAAATTTATGAAAAAATTCGTTATATGGAGATAGATATTTCGCTATATAGAGTCTGTTTTTAATGTAATCATGCGAAAAGGGGACCGTTCTCACTAAAAATTCGTTATATGGAGAAATTCGATGTATGGAGTTTCGTTATATAGAGGTTCGACTGTATGTGAAAAAGCCCCTGTAAGAATTGTATTCACTCTATATCTAATTGACTTTTGACTATAAAATTGAAAACACATATTAAGAAGTATTTATTTTATTAGTTAAAGTTGTCAAAAAGTGTATACACATATGCAATGTTTTTTAAAATTATTTTTAAAGATTATACAATTTTTACGAAAGAATGAATCTTGCATGTCTTGCGTGCACAATTTTTCAAATTTGAATGGCTAAAAAAAAAAAAGATTTTTTTTCTGTGTAGAGATATAATGTGTTTTCAAAATGACCTACGATGAAAAAAATAAAACTTATAGCTCCAGAGGAAAAAAATATTTTTTAAAGAAATTCGAAATATCAATATTTTTTTTTTTTACACAAAAGTAGTCGTGAATTCTAAACTTCTAATTTGAGGAACATAATAGTAGGTCATTTTGTGCCTGTATACGTTTAATACATTCAGCGAAAATTTTGTGAAATTCTACGCAACCATTTTTTAGAAATCATGCGCGCAATGATAAAAATCGCTGTTTTGAGAAAATTGATGTTAAAGTTTAAATTACCCATTGGTCGTATAGGATATGTCCTAAGTGCTTTAGACAGAACTCTTCTTCTAAGGCGAATTTTTTAATGCGGTTTGTTTTTAAGTGTTCCTAAAGAATAATATTGAATTATAAGCTGTTTTTTAAAAAATCGATTTTTGGATTCTTTAAAGGGTCCTGACCCCTTAACATGAAAAAAATCCCATTTTATTAAAAGACTGATGGTGCAAAACTTGTATGTAAGTTTGCTCCTTTGTTCCATTATTTGTCTTTTTTAAAATTAATTTTGAAAGTTCATAGTCATATTTTTCAAACTTGTATTACATCAAAATATCAAAAATTGCTTTGAATTTTTTTGGAACTAATGTTTGTCACATAAGTAATGCAAATTTTCAATTTAAATATTTACGTAATATGGTAGATATATTTTGGAGCTCACTGTAGTTAAATAAAATACCATATACAGGGTGTTCTAAAATAATCTTAACATTTAAAATAAATCAATAATCAGAAAACGATGACGGCTGTTGAAGTTTTTCTTTCAGTAGTGCCATATCTGAAGTCAGTAAGTTCTGTACTACGCTTCCTTTTTTTTGTTTCGAATATCATAAATAGAGGGCAGAAAGTCAAAAAATTATCTTAAACTGTGATACAGCTCAAAATAACGTTGAAACTTCTAAACGCAAACTATTCTTTTTTTTTTTTTTTTTTTTTTTTTTGGTGAAAAAACTAAACAGACTGAAGACAACAAGCTGAATAAATTTTGATCCATTTTTATAGATTGGTCTGAGCATTCTAACAGTTTAAAAGCTGCAGCGTGATCTATTCAGGATATTCAGAACTAAAATAAAAAATAGTAGTAAAGGCATTTTCTTCGTTTGAAGTTTGCATTGGGCAAGATTATGAATAACTTGCACCATTTGCTTGTTATTGGACTTTGAGTCTATTCAGCCTTTTTGGATCATCTGGCATGTAAATCAGTGTAAAACATATGGTATAGACTACATTAAAAGTAATTGAACAACAGGTAATATTCAGCATTTATTAATAATGATATTAGACGCAGTACTAATTATATGATTAGATATGAATAATGATCATATGACGTTACCTTTTCGTTTGTTAATAGGTGCTTAAACTCTAAAATATTCAAAATAGCTGCTGTAAGTAGCAAAATCTTTGAATACTGACCTCTGTCCTATGGCTAGTAAGAAAGTAGAGATTATAACACATTTAAAAACTATATTAGAGTACTTTGAGTACATAATTGATAATTTTTGATATAAAAATGCTTTTTGGTGGTGTACAAATTAACATATATATATATTAAATAAAAAAAACCTTAGAAATATTAATAAAAGATTTCTTTCATCTACATTTTGTTACCGTAATAAAGTTATTTTTTATCAAATCCACTAACTTAAATTAGCTTTATATCGTTTCAAATAAAATTATTATATTATTAATTTTTATTTTATTGCAGATATATATTTTTCTGTTTAACTGAAAGTAAACGTTAGCAACTTCTAACGGGATTATGCCTGAGGCAATCAATCACTTCGAATCAGAAATACATGATGATATGGAGGAAACTTTATTTATTTTTTTGCAATAAAAAAGTTATTACTTTCAGAGAAGAATGCGGCGTACTAACTTGATAGAAAGTTTGTTAGAAAAAAAAGAGGCATTTTCTATAAATTTTTTGGATTTTTTATCGAGTTTTCTACCGAGTGCTTATGGAAGATTTCTGTAAAACTGTCAAATGCTTTTGGCTTCTTTGAAATACCTATTTCAACGAAACTACCAATAAGACTATTAGAAAAACTATTACGAAAGGAAATAACTTATTAAAGTCTGATATTAAAAATTATGTTTATTATTAAATTTAAATTAGATGTCATTTTAAATTTTTTCGTTTAAAAAATGTACTGTTTTTTAATTAGGTAATTGGGTTTTAATAAATTTCATATATTTTAGAGATTTCTGCATAAAGATATTTCGAGAAAAATTGGTTCGCAAGATTTTGGCCAAATTTTAATTTCTTTTCCTTTAATCCGTTAAGGGTGTATTTCGATTCAAACTGCTTGTTTTCCGATTTATTTTTGAATTCACTTTTGCTCTCAAACACATGAAACTCCCAGATTCTCTTATTTAGAAAGTGCACAAGGTGCGTGAAGGTCAATTCTTTGATATCTGCACAAAATATTGTAAAAAAAAAGCAATCAAAAACGGCAATTTGAACCGATTTTTCCGAAATGGGAGATCTGGGAACGAAAAAAAGGGTCTTCCTGAGAAGTTAATTGCTTATAAATCAATTTTTAATGAATTGAGCGTAAAAAGACATCACACGGCACCTTATACGTCCCTTCAAAAATCCCCTCAGCAAATTTCATGTTTCTACTTTTAAAAATGTGTCTGAAATTGTATCGGAAAATTACGCGCTGCTGAAGGTGGAAAAGCGTTTTTTAGAATGCACCCTTAAGTTCTTAGAATTGAAACACGTCACATAGGTTTGTTTTACTGTACTGTGGTGAAAAGCGAAATACACTTAGATATATTCCCTCTTTGATAACCAATTTTCATATATTTTAGTGACTGACATACAACGGATTTCTTGCACCAACACTTTTTTTTTTTATTAAATGGAGGCGTAGTGCGTATTTCGGTTTTGTGATTATTGTTTAATTGAATTTCACGTATTTTAGAGACTACTGCACAAAGCATTTCATGCATCCAATGATGTTTTCTTTCTGCTCGTGGGCACGTAACACGCATATATCGGTATGTGATTGGGTTTTGATGAATTTCCTATACATTTAAGAGATTACTGCACGAAGATTTGGCGAGAAAAACTAGTTGGCGATATTTTGGCTTATTTTAATTCCTCGATATTTAATCGATTAAATTCTTTGATTTGGGACGTATCACACATTGGTGTTGATACGTCAAAAATAACGAAATGCAAATATTTTGTTTCAGCACTATTCCTAGAGGTTTTCTGTCCTTTGATGGTTGGAAAATAAAATCCTTCTTGAATATTTTCAAATACACAAATAAAAAATTACGCTATTTGTTTAAAAGTGTGCTTTTTCAGACATTTTCAAATTGGTCAGTTTCAGCCCAGATTTGTTCTTTTTTAGAAATGATTGTCATTGTTTTCTTCAGAAAAAGCTCTATTACTCTCCGACTTCACGGTAATTTATCGCAAATGCAAACATTGAAGAAATAGCTATATTTATTCAAGCAACAGTTATCGGCCATTGTGAACTTCGTACTCCATTTTTTACTTACCCATCACATGTAGTATAGGATAAGTCTTGCAATCGTTTTGAAAATCGAAAAATTTTTTTTGACGGATTTACACGTTTTAGATAGTGGAGATTCCGAAAAACATATTTTTAGAAAAAAAAAAATTTGCCGTCCGTCTGTCTGTCTGTCTGTCTGTCTGTCTGCCTGTCTGTCTGTCTGTCTGTCTGTCTGTCTGTCTGTAAACTCTCTATCTCCCGAACAAATTGAGATAGAGACTTGAAATTTTGTATGTAGTTAGTATGTAAGAATGGGACGAACCCTATTTAATATCAGCAACATCGATTATCCGGAACTATTTTTTTTGGACTCTCGAAAAATTCGTTCTGATGAAAGGTACATAAAAAATTTCGAATTTTTTTGTTCTAAGGAATGGACGTAAAAGGCAATAAAATAACACACATTTTGCATATAGAACGAAGTCGATCGGATTATTAGCTGCCGAGATATTTGTAATCTTGTTTTCCGAATTCTTTGATTTTTCATGAACCTGTATTTCAATCAAATTTCAATTCAAAGATATATTTTAATTGGAAATGAGACGCTTCATCCGACGCAGTAAATTTTTAGTTAATATGATTATTATTTTTAGAGTTATAAGGATGTTTCTTTTACGCAATCCGGTATTCCTTGAGTATTTTGGCGTTTTATATAATTTGTCGAATTTGGCTCATTAGCAATTCATTAATAAAGCATGACTATGTATATTAAAACTATTTAAATTTGCGTTTAAATTTTATTTTGGAATTGCAGTGCATTTTATAAATATTTTACACATGTTTTATTTTCATATTTTATATTATGCATATCCATGTTGGGTAAGTATTACGGTGGCCCCCAACGACTAGTTTTCATTAATGGACCATAATTATGCTTAGATGTATGCCTAGAAGTATGCATAAAAATGCTTAGTTGTATTCATTTGGGAATGGTCTTATTCTATTTCTCAACCCAAAACACGTAAGAATCGTCCGAAAGGCTTTTAATCATATAATGTTTTGTCTTTTTTAAACCTTTCCCATTTACATATTAAATTAATTTTCCATTTATTTATGTGTTTCATTTCACCTATTATTTCCCGTTTTATAAGATACTTCTTTAAATATGTTTTAGTCTGTTTTTGTGAGAAAATGGCACTAATATTTACGAATACAAAAGTTTCCAGACAAAATTCAGGTTCTTCGGACAAATATGCTCAGAGCCCGAATTTCAGCTTTTCATTCCTTTCGACCTGGTCCTAATTCCCTATGGCAGCGGTTCCCAAACTTTCTTAGTACGCGACCCACCTTTCAATGAAAAAAATTTGGCGACCCACTTTTCAGCAAATAAATAAATAAAAAATTCGCAGCCCACCCAAGATAAAGTTGCATATCTGTTTAGCAATTTTTGGGTACTTCTAGGTTATCCCGTCGACCAATTTCGCCAAATTAGACAAATCGCCAAACTAACAGCCAAATTATACATGTTGACATAATTTTTATTTTAAATGACGAAAAAACAAATAATTAGTAGAATATTAATAAAAATATTAATAAAAAGTCAAAATCGAAATAACTTAATGGCATTTTAAAAACGTGAATCGCATTGAATGTCATTGAATGTGACATTCACGATCATCCATTATTGGCATTTAATCTGATAGTTTGGCGATAATTTTTTGGTCGACGGGATAACCTAGAAGTACCAATTTTTGTATTATATCGGCAATCCTAGCCTACGAAAAACGCAAATTTTCCTACGAAAGACACATTATCAAAAAAAAAAAAGAAAAAAAAAAGAATCGGTAATCTCGATATGTGTAAGTGAATAGTAATTAAAACAATGCACAAAACTACAAAGACAGTTAAAATACGTTTAATTATCATGAAAACATAACTTTATAATCAATGAGATTTATGGTAGTGACGTTTACCAATGTGGAAACATATATCAGCATTTTTTTTAAAAAAACAGCACAGTAGAAAAAGCATGCTCTCTTAAGCACGAAGTGGTAAAATTCATCAAAGAACTCAAAGATGATTTAAATATTTCTGGATATTCTGTTCGTATATTAATCTAGAAGGAAATTAAGGATTTTCCCTTGAAATATTATTTACTGTTGAAATTGTCATGTCTTTTTAAACAGATGAAATAAGATATATTTTGATGACAAACCTCAATTGTTTCGCGACCGACCAAAACAACTGCCGCGGTGGATCGCGACCAATAGATTGGGAACCGCTGCCCTATGGTCATAAAATCGAAATATGAATCCGTATGAAGCCACAATCTTTTTTTTGTGTGTAACTCCTGCAGATCCCTTATGTTGGATGAGTGTATCCATGAAATTTATTTTTCATATGGTTGTAAGCATTCTCTTTGTAAGCATTTCCTCTTCGGTGCCTGGTTCCCCCCGTTGGGGGACCTCAGTCCTTTTACTCATAAAAACTAAAAGTCTGACTTTTTAAAAAACATTTTTGCATTTCTTCTTAATAATTGAATGTTTTTTTTTTTTGCGTTGAAAGCAAACGAATAAATATCTGCATCTAAGCTGAATCCCTCATAAAATAAATGTTATTTTCATCTGAATTTACAAAATTCTTTCAAATGTACAAAAGATAGTGCGACCAAAAAAGTGATAAATTTTCATAAATATTTAACTTAAATATTTTTTAATACTTTTTTTTTTTGAGGATTTGTAGATTATCTACTTATTTAAAGCTCTTAAATTTGCGATTACCTTAATTTAGGTTAATGGTTATTAAATTGATGTTTTAAGGGGTTTGTTGTTTTAGATCCCTATATTTAAACCCAACTGACTAAGAGCATAAAGTGATCAATTTCAGAAAAGACATTTTTTTCTTCCATTTACAATATCATTTTTTTAAAACAATAAATAAGTATTTGTATTATTATTTTAGCTTCGGAACTATAGAGATTAAAATATGGTTAGTTGCCTAGTTATTAAAGTTCTGCTATATTAATATCATTTAACCATTTTTATGCAAGTTTTGTTTTATGGACAGGTGCTGCATCATTGAAGAAAATTCAACACCCACGAAAAGAGCAGTTTCGCGGTAAATTGCCTTGTGGAACTTCTAAATATTTAATACCGTCCATATTAATATTTTTGGGAAGGATATATAGTCCACTTCTAATTTTTTTTACTACTAAAAGAATACTGTTGCGTATATAGGGTTCTTTTGATCTTATGGTTAGACAACTTCAAACTCTTGTCTCTTAGAAAAGTAGAAAATAATTTATTTACAGATCTTCAGAACAACAGAGTCTTCGAAACTCACAAATATTACTAGATATTCAAATAATAACCGTTCAAATCTATCGTACAAGTACAGATATAGGTCCCAGAGACTCTTTATACAACGTCTCAACACTAAATCGCATTCAAAACAACGTAGATAAAAGTCAAGCAAACTTGCTTAAACAATCGTCAGGTATCTCACTCATTGACTGACTGATAAATAATAACAACAACAGCTTGTATTGCTCTCCTTATATAGGCTCGAAGCATGCGCTGGAAATTTCCACAGGCTTCTCGAATATTCCAGAAAACCACGGAATAACATTCAATGTATCAGCATATCTAAAGGGGGGTTACCATAGAGAGAGAAGGGTTACCATCGCCAACAATCGCCAAGTTTGTCGCCAACTTGGCGATATATCGCCAAATTTGGCGACCAAAATTAGTCGTCAAAAGTGACGCCAACTTGGCGATATCTCTAATATTTCGCCAAGCATAATGCCATACACATTCACTGAAAATAATAGACAAGTTTGCTTGATAATAGAGACAATGTAACAAAAACTAATATTAGTAAAGGAATGGAGCTTAATAAGATTATTTACATTATTTTACAGTATTACTTACTATTTACAAAACTACTTGTTTAAACTTGTTAAACTTTTTGTTAAACTTGTTACTATTTACAAAATTCGTAACAATATATTACCATCACAATATGTGAGTGTTTCACAGTTTCAACAATAAACTTTGCATTATATCGTGAAGAACCTTTAGGTTTTCTCTCCGCCATCAGACCCACTTCTGATTATCCTAAAAGTACTTTCATTAGAATTTTTTTAAAGTCTCCTTTAATCTAGTTTGAATATTTCTGACAAATATTTAATCTTTTCCTTTCATGATATCAGTAAACAGCGATTTTATTGCTGCCGTCGGGCTGGTAGCTTCCAGTTTTTATGAAGACTATGGTTGATGACTTTTACTCTCATCTTCACCAAATATGAATATATTTTTTAAAAGCTGTTATTGTTGTTTTTAACAGCACTCAACGTTTTAAAGATATATCATTTCTTCTAAAATATTTCTTGGTCTTTCTGAACCGGTTGTTCATTTTGGAGTACTGCAATGTGGTAAGCTGGCACTCGTCCATTTTAGGACATGAATAGTTAGCCTTGATGATTTTAAGTGTAAGGCTGCACGATTTACAAGAACATTTTGAAAAATTTAAGTCAAGCGCAAGTTTATTCAAAAATTCTAAGCTTTTTATGTTATATTATGTGCGCCAGAAGAATTTTTTTCTAATAATGAAAATCCTTTACTCTTAAAACGAAAGAGCTGATTTGGCTTCTCATGAAAGAGCTGTAATTTTTTCGATCATAAAAGAGTTGTTTTTAAACGATTAAATCTTTTTGATCTAAATTGGTTATTTAAGTAGCTCAACTTCATTTAAATTGTTTAAAACTCGAGTTATTTCAACTCTTTTTTGAGAAGCTCCCTTTCAACATTGAGATGAGTGGATTTCAGCTCAATTTGAGCTATTTTGTGGCTGACTGTTTAAGAGAGTTCCTTTTTTAAAAAAACTAAGTACTAAAAATAACAAGAAAAAAAATCATGGGTTATGTGCATAGATCATGAAGCACTTTCAGACACATTCAAAATAATGTAACAAAACTGCACCGTTCAAAAAATTAAAATATTACGTCTCATTTCACGGAGATGTATAACGCATTTCAAAACCGAATTTTAGCTGTTCCCATATTCATTTGGAAAATTATTTTTTAGCAACCCTGTATATGGTATAGAGATTTGTATCTATTAACTGTTGTATTTTCGGACTCTAAACTTCGAAACCCCATGGCGCACGAACATTTTGCAAGCTGCGTGAACTAATGACTTTCTTTTGTATTCTATTTTTGTTATGTTCTTGTTGTTCTGTGATTGTTCTGAGCAAACGAGAACGAGGCGTACAATTGTACGCATAAAATTAAGATGTAAAAGAAAAGTAATATTGTTCGTCTAATATTTATGCTTATCTTGTAAATTAAATGTTTTAATTTCGTCCAAAGGAATGCTTTATTGAAGAATATACTTATCATTCAGACGAGATAAACCACATAAAAGCGAATAACCTAGTGATGGGCGATTCTGGAAATTTTGAGAATCGATTAAAATCGATATCGTATAAAACAACATCGATCATAATAAGAATCGATTTTTCAGTTCTAGAATCGATACTAGAATCGATATTTCGATATTTAGGTTCACACAGAGAAGATCCAAATTACTAATTCCAAAACTTAGACAATCAGCAGGACCGTAATTACCTCCTCCGACCCCCCCCCCCCCCCCATCACCAATTAAGCTATTGCAGATTTTAGAGTCGGATAATAAGAATTTTAAATTTTAAAATGATTGTCACTTATGGTTGTCACTTACACAAAAACTTTGACAAATTTGAGAGACATAACTCAACTAATAACAACACTGAGTAACTTGGCATTAAACCGAGTATAAAGAGTGCCAAGAGCGTGTAACTAGGATGGGGAACAAGGAGTATAGACAAAAAAAAACTTTTTTTTTCTAATGCCAACCAAATGTTACACGCAGTGGCGTAGCTAAGGGGGGGCAATGGGGGCGTCCGCCCCGGGTGCCAAGGTCTAGGGACGCTAAATTGAGAGAAATTGTTATATATCTATATTGAGGTGGGGGCGCAAAATTTCTAGCTGGCCCCGGGCGCCAAAAAACATAGCTACGCTACTGGTTACACGAGAAAGTTTGGAAGAACATAAAATATGCCCGATTCTCAAGGGGGCAGGTAACCCCCACTCTTGACGGAAAGGCGACCATAGCCCAAATGTATCTTTTGTCGAAGTTTCAAAATGAGGATTTATAATAAAATAGAACAAGAATTGGACATTTTAAAAATTGCATGCATACTTTGAACGGCCCATTTAGTAAAGATTGGCGAGGAAAGGGGGGGGGGGGGCGAGGGATTAGAACGGACGAACTTGAAAAAAAAAAACATAATTAACTAATAACCCAAATAACTGAGCTTCTAAACAAAAATATAGTGTTTAACTTAGTGTTAAATTCATGGGGTGGCCCGCGGGGAACATGCACTCTTTGAAACTATAAAGAGTGCCAAGAGCATGTAACTAGGTGGAGAGAGAGGTAGTAACAGAAAAAAACGACGAGATAAAAGCTTTATAACGATATGTTACATGAGATGGTGTGGAAGAAACAAAAAATATGCCCCCCACCCAGGGGGGCAAGATGAATCCCAAACAGACAAAAGGGCGACTCCGGCCCAAATGTATCTTTTGTTGAGGTTTCAAAATATGGATTTATAACAAAATAGAACGAGGATTAGACTTTTTAAAAATCGCAGTCATAATTTGAACGAACCTGTAAGTTAAGATTGGTGAGGAAGGGGGGGGGGCGGTAGGACGGACGAATATGAAAAAAAAAAAAAAAAAAATATTGGCACTCTGAGAGTGCCAATAGAAGTGAAACCTTGAACAATTACGTGTGTATTTTTAAATCATTAAGATATATAATTTTGAATCGCCAGGAAATACTTTTAAATGAATAAAAAAAAGGTTCTATAATATTAAAGAACATATTAATGTCTATAAAAAAAAACGCGCGATACCATATGTCCAACTATTGTAGTTAACTCACTATAACTATTTTCTTACATTTTAAAACGCGATAAATACATCAACCAAAATTAGACCATAGTATCGATACCTTAATCCTTATCCAAATAAATCATTTTGTATTAATGGCTGTTACAATATCTGTAGATTACTTTTTAGCTCACAGGCTATCATAGCCTGAGAGCTTATGTGCCCGTCCGTTCTGTATGTATGTGCGTATGTGCGTAACGCGATAACTCATGATAAAAATATCGGATCCACTTGAAATTTTGTATGTAGGTATATCCTGACAAGGCGCTTCCCTGATTAGTTTTTGGAGTTCATTCGATATGTATAAGAGGGGGAATGGGGGGCTCATGCCCCCCGTTAGTTGATATAAATGGGATTTTCATGCAGAATTAAGTTTTCGTTCAAAATTTAGATTAGGATCATTCTGATGAGGCGATTCCGTGACTGTTATTAGGTGTTCATTGAATAAGTATAAATAGGGGGACAGGGGTTCTAATGCCCCCCCCCTTAATTTATAGAAATGGGATTTTCATGCAGAATTAAGTTTTCGTTCAAAATTTAGATTAGGATCATTCTGATGAGGCGATTCCGCGACCGTTATTAGCTGTTCATTGAATAAGTATAAATAGGGGGAACAGGGGTTCTAATGCCCCCCCCCCGTTAGTTGATATAAATGGGATTTTCATGCAGAATTAAGTTTTCGTTTAAAATTTAGATTAGGATAATTCTGATAAGGCGATTCCGTGACTGTTATTAGGTGTTCATTGAATAAGTATAAATAGGGGGAACAGGGGCTCTAATGCCCCCCCCCCGTTAGTTGATATAAATGGGATTTTCATGCAGAATTAAGTTTTTGTTCAAAATTTAGATTAGGATCATTCTGATGAGACGATTCCGTGACTGTTATTAGGTGTTCATTGAATAAGTATAAATAGGGGGAACAGGGGTTCTAATCCCCCCCCCCCGTTAGTTGATATAAATGGGATTTTCATGCAGATTTAAGGTTTCGTTCAAAATTTAGATTAGGATCATTCTGATGAGACGATTCCGTGACTGTTATAAGGTGTTCATTGAATAAGTATAAATAGGGGGAACAGGGGTTCTAATCCCCCCCCCCCCGTTAGTTGATATAAATGGGATTTTCATGCAGAATTAAGTTTTCGTTCAAAATTTAGATTAGGATCATTCTGATGAGGCGATTCCGTGACTGTTATTAGGTGTTTATTGAATAAGTATAAATAGGGGGAACAGGGGCTCTAATTCCCCCCCCCCGTTAGTTGATATAAATGGGATTTTCATGTAGAATTAAGTTTTCGTTCAAAATTTAGATTAGGATCATTCTGATGAGACGATTCCGTGACTGTTATTAGGCGTTCATTGAATAAGTATAAATAGGGGGAACAGGGGTTCTAATCCCCCCCCCCCCCCGTTAGTTGATATAAATGGGATTTTCATGCAGAATTAAGTTTTCGTTCAAAATTTAGATTAGGATCATTCAGATGAGGCGATTCAGTGACTGTTATTAGGTGTTCATTGTATAAGTATAAATAGGGGGAACAGGGGTTCTAATGCCCCCCCCCCTTAATTTATATAAATGGGTTTTTCAAGCAGAATTTTCAGATTTCGTTCAAATCTCTGAATAGTTTTGGAAGTTTAATGGTTAAGTATAAAAGAGGGGGATAACTCCTTTTAAATTATATAAATGCTAAATGGGTTTTTATTAAGAATTATCTAATTTGCTCTGAATTTTGGATATAGATTTTTTATATGATAAAGCATGTCTTTGATAGTATAGGAGGTTCAATGATTAAGTATAAAAAAAGAGGAAAGAAGAGAGCTGTTTCCCTTTCTTAATTTTTTAACGGAATTAACCCTTGAAAATATAAGGCTTTAATGTACAATTAGTATTTGTAGCCTGTGAGCTCAATGCCATCAGTTTAACTGGGCAGTATTCTTTATTGAATTATTCAAATCGGACATTCCATTCAAAAGATATTATGAATTTAAAGATGACAATCTAAAGAAATAATAGCGCTGCTGAGTACTCGGTGGCCAATAAGCTTAGGGATTACGTGTGCAATCAAACGATTGCGGGTTCGAACCCCAGTTTCGCTAATATGTATCAATGTTTTTTTTTTTTTTTTTTTTTTTGAAGAAGTTTGAAAAATTAAAATTTTAACACATTAACGTGACCTGAAATGATGGGAGAAAATTTCTTATGCTAGATTTGTAATGTACGAAGCCTAAGCTTTCAATAGACATATTGTATGAAGGAAAACCCCCTCTGCCACACCCCCCCCCCCCCCAAAAAAAAAGGTTCTATAGGAAAAACCGGGAAAGTGGAAAAGCAAAAAAAAAAAAAAAAAAACGGCGAGAAATGTTTAGCTATACTAGAATTTTTCTCATTACTGTAACTCCTATAGAAGCAAAGTTATAGCCTTTTAAAGATTGAAATGAAGTGAAGAAATGAGCAAAATTAGGTGAGTCATCGAAAGGGGGGGGGGTGTCATGTAGCTTAAACTTTTAAGTTAAAAATGGTAGAAAATTAAATGAGCGAAATTTTAAGGTGTATATTGAAAGAGGGTGCAAGTCCCCCCCCCCACCTGAAAATTTTTTTTGTTCCTTTTGAAGAAACAAAAAATATGCCCCCCGGCGGGGCGCAGATAAACCCTAAATGTTCGGAAGGGCGACCTTTTCTTTATCTCTTGTCAAGGATTTAAAATGTGGATGAAAATAAAATAGACCGAGAATTGGACATTTTTAAAACCCTATGAATATATCGAATGGCCCTGTAAGTTAAAACTGACGTGGAAGGGGGGGTTAGAAGAGACGAGCGTGAAAAATAAAACATAATAAACTAATACTTCAAATAACAGGACTTCTAAACAAAAATATAACGATTTAACCTAGTGTCGAATTAATGGAGTGGCCCACAGGGGATTACCCCCCCCCCAGAAGTTATGAGATTTATGCTTTTTAATGCACAAATTGCGATTCCCCCTCTCTTACAGAGCTGTAAAACATGATGCTTTCCTCCGGAGTCGCGGAAAAATACCTGCATTCAACACTAATTTAGCCTAGAAAAAAAGAAAAAAAAATCGAAATCGAAGCTAAAGATCGAAATCGAATCTAAAGATCGACATCGAATCTAAAGATCGACATCGAATCTAAGATCGACATCGAATCTAAAAATCGAAATCGAATCTAAAGATCGACATCGAATCTAAAGATCGACATCGAATCTAAAGATCGAAATCGAATCTAAAGATCGATCTTACGGGAAGAATCGATTTTACATTTTTATTTTCTTTTGTAACTTTACAAGAAGAGAGTATTAGATTCGTGAAAAATTTTGACTTCCCGTTTTTGATGGATTTATATATTTTAGAAGGTCTTTAACACGATTTCATGGTTTTTAAGAAATATTTGTGTGTGGGTGTGTCTGTCACTCTGTGAGTCTGTATACGACAAAAATTTCTGACCGTTCTATCTCAAGAACAAATGCACGGAATTCCACAAAACTTTAGATTTAGTTTGACCTTGATATAAACTGAATCTAATTAATTTTTGGTGCATATAGCCTAACAGGGTGCGCTGCTATGCTGCATTTTTTGCGATTTGCGCAACAGCTATATCTGAATAACGAATGAACGGATTTTCATCACATTTTGGATCCAGTTAGTCCTTGGCATGAATTGATGTTTTTTGCATTTTGGTGTATATAGCTTCTCAGATGGCGCTGCTATACTGAATTTTTCACGATTTCCACTCAGCGCCATGTGAAAGGGGGGGGGGGGCGAAAGGAAGCGGTCGTTCCGAGCACGGAAATTTAGAGGGCGCCAAATTTTTACTACTAACATCACTTCTAGCCAATCACAAGAAAAAGTTAATAGAGGGGGGGGGCTAAATTGGAACTTTGAACCGGGCGCAGTTCTCTTTTCGCACGCTCGTGTTTCCATTTTAGCTTTATCTCAAGAACTAATGCACGGACTTTCATAAAAATTTAGATTCAATTAGTCCTTGATATTATTTTATGCTAATTACATTTTGGTGGAAATCGCTTAAGAGATGGCGCTGCTATACTGCAGTATTCATGATTAACGCAATAGCGCTATCTCAAGAACGAATTTTCATCAAAATTCAGATTCAGTGAATCTCTGACATAGATTAGTGTTATTTAGTTCTTGGTGTAAATTGCCCGACAGGTAGCGCTGATATGCTGCATTTTTCATGATTCCGCAATAGCTGTATCTCGTGCTTTCATGGATTTTCATCAAAATTCAGATTCAGCTGGTACTTAATAAAAATATATCCTGATCATTTTTTGGTGTACATCACTCAACAAAAAACTCTATTTTGCAGGGGGGGGGGGGGGGGGGTTGAGGTTTCTTTAATTCTTCTATCTTAGAAACTAATACACTGAAATTTTGGAATTGGCACATCCGTCTATTTTATCTTCGACTTTTGAAGGAAAATGAAAATTATATTACCTTCAGAGAAATCGATTAAAAATTTTAAGGTATCGATTAAATCGAGTTGGCCGTAGTATCGATTAAATCGATTTAAAAAATCGAAATCGCCCATCACTAACCTACATTCCGAGGTAAGAGTTTTAGAATAATAGAGATTCTAGTATTTATTTTTTACATTAACAACATGCCTTCCAAAAAATAGTTCATTTAAGTGGTACATATATTTCAGTTGAAAATTCTCCTTGAGCAATTTCCTCTAATAAAGAGAATGATATGCGATTATTTTTATGCAGCCCAGTATATGAGGTATGAATTTGTATATAATATGAAAAAATCTAATTAAATTTAAATGTGTGTACCGAATTTTAAAACGTACTCTCCAGCAATTATTACGCAAAGACAGTATTGTAGCTGATTTATTTTGTGTGTCCCTGTAAATTAATAAAAAATGCTGTGAATGCTCTGTTTTAACGTGATTGCAGTTAAATCCAGTGATATATATCAGTTTCAACACATTTGAAAGCGTGTAGTGTCATTGAAATACTCTCCAAACGATTTTTCCGTATATACCACAATGTAATCGGATTCTTTTGAGTGTACCTGTAAATGAACCATTAATCCAAAAAAAAAAAAAAAAGTTGAAACTGGTGTTAATTAATCGAAATGATAAAAACTTCTTAAAAACACCATAAAATGTACAAAATATGCTAGGCTTTTCAAAAGAACAGAGTCTTTCTTCGTCAGGCGCAAAGCAGTCGTGCTTCGATAGTCTAAGCTTTCATAGTAGAGCCACGTCTTCTTTGCGCCTGACTAGCAAAGACTATGTTCTTTCGAAAGGCCTAGCATATTTTAGGCCTTTATATGGTTTTCTATGGTGTTAGACCTTTCTATGGTGTGTTCTATGGTATATTTCTATGGTGTTTTTAAGAAATTTTTATTAGTTCGAACATTAATGATAGATACACTGTCAGAAAAATTCGTCAATATGCACTAAGTTATCCTTATTTTTTCACAAATAATTTCAGTACTCCCAAAAAACATATTTGATCTGTGAATTCATTGCGAGCGTCGAAAAATGAGGAAGAGATTCCGTTTATTTCTAGCACGCATGCGTAATGGGTCTGTTAGTAATAAATTCGAATTTATTTTTAATATGAAAAACAAAATATTCTATAGATTAAAATGTCTAATTTAGTTTAAAAAGACAAAAATGTTTTCGAATTTAAAAATAAATAACAATTACTTTCTTTATTCATTAAAAAATTATCACAATTTGCTATTCAAAGTTGGATAAGTTGAATAAAGTTGAATATACTAAGTTATTTCTATGATAAATATTCGCATATAAAATATACTTTAAGTGAACACATTTAAAAGATATTTTAATTAAAAAATAAAAGTAAAAAAATATATATATTATTAAAAAAAAGCCACAGTTTCATTAAAGATGAAATCTTTCATAGATTAACTGCAAAATTAAAAGCTTTTTAACGAAATACACCAAACCACACCCATACGAAATGAGCGCTTCTATTTCAAAGCACATTTTTCACGAGCAACCGTAGCGCCGAGGATGAGCGCTGGCCTGCTAATGCTGGGGTCGTGAGTTCGTTTCTCACCTCTTCCGCATTGCTCTTAACTTTTTTCAAATGACGGATATTTTTCCTCTTTTGACGGAGAAAAAAATAAACGGAAAATCGTCAATCTACAGACAATTTCTGGCAGCAGTGCTGCCAGTACATTTTCTGTGAAAAGACGGAAGTTTTTTTGAGAGTGTACTTCATATGAAAAATCAAACATGCTTTAGTATAATAAATAAGATTTATTAATTGCATGAATATTCAAGTATATTTATAGGAGTTAGAGCGTGGACAGACGAACAGACAAACCAAATGCATAAGCACTTTTCAATTTTGTTGGTAAGTGCTAAAAATGGAGAACGCTGAGTTATTTCATTTAACAAGCGTTACCACGCTGCATGAGCAACGAATGAAAGAAATAGCCAACCATTTCTTCTAATAAAAACATGAAAAAATAAAGTAAAACATTTGAACATTGATATTGTGTCTTAGCGTGTAGTCTTACGTGTTATGTCTTAGCTTTCTTTCTGGCACTGTAATGCAGTGTTCTAGGGATATTACATTTTAAAAGAAAAATTAAAAGTTTGATAATTTCATAATTATTGCCGAGTATGAAAATTTTTTAAAAGATTTAAAAGGAAAATCTTCTGTATATCGGATCTCTGAAGAAAAAAATATATATATATAGTAAATCTGACTAATCAGAGAAAATAAAGAGCAAAAACATTGCCCATTGCAAGATCGTTCGCATGCATATTTAATATCCCGGTTCAAACTATAAAATTTTTGAATAAACAAGTTCCGAAAAACATATACAATCCATATAGTCTTTAAAAACCAGTATGATCACGTTACTGTCGAAAAAACACCACTTCAAAAGATATATTCAAGAACACTTACCCTCTCTGCTGCTTTCCAATCTCTTTTCTACGCAGTATGAGTATGAAATTCGATACAAAATTTTTCTTCCATAATTTTCTCTTTTAGAGTCTACATAAATGCTATTCTGGTGTAATAGAACGCGAATAAATTGCGGTAATTTTCTGATATTTTGAACTTATCGTGAAATTCAGCAGATAATAGAATATTTATGGAGATTTGGAAATTTCTAAAAAGATTTCCATGTTTTATAACACTTTTGTTACAGCTGTATCAAACAGGGAATGATTTTTCCGCAAACATTTTACAAAACACGATCGTTAATTTTGATCATTCATTGTAGTACACTGTAAAAAAAAAATTCAAGAGGTTACTAAAATTTTTTTAGTATATTTGTATTCCACAGAATTTCTTAGTAACCATTACAAACTTTTTTTTGCAAGTGAAACAAACATTTCTCTTGTAAACTGAACAAAAGAATTTTTTGTATAACTAACTTAAAACTTTTTAGTATGAGCCACCAATCAAATTTTAGGAATAGCTCCAAAAATATTTTTAATAACCATTACGTGTGCCCGAAGCGCAGGAGCTTCCTTCGCGCTCATCCCGTGGGTAAGAAGATGGACGAAGATTTTCGGCAAAACCGCAATAGATGGCAGCACCAAACATTGCTACCAGCTCCGACAGAATTTTCATAACCCCTTTATTTAACGAGTACTTACACTGCTTACATTCGGTGCGTATCTGGCTGTGTCCAGCATCGAACCCGGGACCTTTCAGCCTGGAGTTCGGTGCTATGACCACTAGGCTATCACGGTCACACCAAGCGAGTTTTAGTAAAGCTATTAAAAATATAAAACTATGGACTCTTATTTGTTGCTAGCTTTTTTCTAGTAATTCTTACAGATTTTCTTGTAACCGAGTAAGATTACTAAAAATTTTTTAGTGATTTCAAGGATTACTAAAATTTTTTTAGTAGATCGACCCTTTTTTTTACAGTGTACAGTAGAAATAGCATTAGAGGTGGAACTAATTGGAACAGAAATAATTCTTGCTGCAAATGAAAGGTAAAATACTCCTAATGAACATATTAAAAATATACATTCGTATTGTTGCGCAAAATGCATTTTTTGGCGACCATCTTGAAAAAATGTAGGTACTCTAAAATCTTTACTTTTAAAAATATAATTAAAAAAAAAAAAAAAAAAAAAAAAAAAAAAAATTATAACATTTTTCTTTTAAATTTTTCCTTTAAATATTTTTAATTTTTATTTAAATTAATATATTTTTAAAATGAGGAATCAAACTTAAAGCTTATATAATTCTTTTTATTTAAATGAAAGGAATTTGAAATTCTACGAGTAATATTTCCAGCTATAACGATTTTAGGCACTTCTAGGTTATCCCGTCCACAAAAAACGATCGCCAAAAATAAGAATAAATGCCAATAATGGAGGATCGTGAATGTAACATTCATTGTTATTAAATACGATACACGTATTTAAAACATCATTAAGTGATTTTTATTTCGACTTTTTATTTATATTTTTATCAATATTCTACTAATCATTTGTTTTTTTATCATTTAAAAGAAAAAATATGTCGATATGTATAATTTGGCTAATGGTTTGGCGATTTGTATAAGTTGGCGAAATTGGTCGACGGGATAGCCATGAAGTACCCAATTTTAAATTACCCGATTTTTTAAATAATTTTTAATTTTTAATTAAAAAAAAAGTTTTGTGATCTGATTTTGTTAACAAATGGTATGGTTAATCAAAATTAAAAAAAAAAAAATGCTAAATTTTAATTCAATAAATTTAAATTATTTTAAAACATGTCTCGAACACCTTAACCCTTTCGGGTCCGATTTTTTTTTTCACTTTTTAGAAAAAATTACTTTTACGTTAATAACATTAACATCAGCTATTCAAATAGATTAATTAGTATTTAATGAATATTTCAATGTCTGAAAGATAGCAAATGTTGCTGTTTTGGTTACTATTTATATAATATTCATATGACAATTGGCTAAGGAACAATTTTTGGAGATGTTTAGAAATTGTTGTATTACGATAAGATTTAACTGATATTAACTTTCTAATACTTTTCGAGTTTTATTACACATTTTTCTTTCAGGAAAGTTACTTTTATTTTAAATTGAAAGAGTGAAATATGTTTTTAAAATAAAAGAATCACAAACGGTGCAAAGGTAGTTAAGCAAATAATAATAATTATTATTATTACTAAATGACTACTCCCTTAAAAAGTCAGCCACAAAATAGCCCAAGTTGAGCTGAAATCCACTCATCTCAATGTTGAAAGACAGCTTCTCAAAAAAGAGTTGAAATAACTCGAGTTTTAACCAATTTAAATGAAGTTGAGCTATTTAAATACCGAATTTAGATCAAGAAGATTTAATCGTTTGAAAAACAACTCTTTTATGATCGAAAAAATTACAGCTCTTTCATGAGAAGCCAAATCAGCTCTTTCGTTTTAAGAGTGTAAATAGAAATGAAGTCATATATTAAATGCATAGACATACTCTAACATTACTACATGTAAATATTAGCACAAGTATTTCTTAAAACAAAATAATACTCTATTGAAAGTCATGTACTATTAATAATACACTAGACCTGAAAGGGTTAAGGATAGTCGAAAACTAGTTGGATGTGCCAATCCCGAAACTTTCTTCTATCTCATACGTACATTTTAATATTTAAAAAAATAGTTACTCATGTTAGTTCTTTAATAATTTTAATTCAATACTATACCAACTTTTATTTTCATCTTAAATTTCTGCTTCAGTCAATTAATCGGAGTAAAAACCAGTTTCCGTCTCTGCACGAACCGATGGACAATAACATGATTGGCAGATTCTTTTTTTCAAATTCAGAGAGGACCTACTTGCCATACCAAAAAATAATCATATAGAAAAAGTTTAGCTCAGTTCTAGAACTAACTTCATACACTTTTAGGTGGTGCAATATTGAAAATGGCATAAAATTCGCTATTGCAGCGGCCCCTTCTGACAGATTTCTTTCAAATTCAAAGACAATACCAAAAAAAAACAAACAAACAAAAACATACGCTAAACTTTTAGTTCAGTTCTAGACATAACTTCATATACTTTTAAGTGATGCAATATTGAAAATGGCACAAAAATCGCTATTGCAGCATCCCCTTCCGGCGGATTTTTTTCAAATTAAGGGAGAACCAACTAACAATAGCCAAACATTTACACAAAAAATTTGGTTCAATTCGATGCATAACTTCATACACTTTTGGTCGGTACAATATTGAAAATGGCACAAAAATCGCGATTGCAGGGCCCCCTTCCGACGGAATATTTCAAAATTGAAGGAGGACCTGCTTGCCACAGCAGAAAACATTCACAAAATTTTGGTTCAATTCTACGCATATCTTCATACACTTTTTGATGGTAGAATGACGACATACGGACACACACACAGACATACACACAGACATACAGACACACGGGCAGACAGACATTTTGTAAAAACATGTTTTTTGGAATCTCTTGCCCCTAAAACGTGTAAATCCGTCGAAAATCGGTAGACGAAAAAAATTTCGATTACAATACTTTCTTCTATTGAAGATAGAAGAAAGTAAAAAAGTGATTACATGTTGAAATAAGGAATCCTGGGGGTTATAACGCCATGTTAAGGTTATACCAATTTTAACAGCTTAGTTTAAGATTTTTTTTTCAAAATAAATATAGGATTCGATGCAGCAGCTCGTTAATTATCTATAAAAAATAATAATTTAACAGATATGTATTCATAAAATGCAGTGGCGTGTTTTCATGGCATATGCTGTTTGGCATTATCGTCCACATAGTTGGGCAATAATGCTATGCAAACAAAACTATAAAATAAAATGTAATAATGACATCTAAAGTCTAGTTCTAAAAATATAAACTCTACAGTCCTAGATATTGACAAACTGCAATCTAAGCGGTAGAAAATGTTCAATATTTCTGTGAAAATATAAGAAAAAAAACGGACAGGTGGGGGGGGGGGGGAGAGGAAGGCAACAAAAAACAAATCTTTAATTGTGTAAAACTAAATCAGTATTTATGTGTCCATATATGGATTCTAAGTGATAGAAAATGTTCATTTTTTTGTGAAAGTGTAAGTAAAAGGAGAGGGGGGTGGGCGGGAATAAAGGATTTTTTTTTTATAATATATACCAGTAGCCTAACAATATTGAACCAATATTGGCTACATCTTGGAGCAATATTGGCACATTAGCGCAATAATGACATGAAATATTGCTCCAATGTTGGGGTGTTTACATTTTGCCCTTATTTAGCCAATATTTGCAGCCAATATTATGCCAGTACAATGCCAACATTTGTACAATATTGGGGATTCATTGGAAATATTTCCAATGTAACGCCAATATTTGTGAAATATTGGGGATTCGTTAGAAATATTTCCAATGTAAAGCCCACATTTGTACAATATTGGGGATTCATTAGAAATATTTCCAATGTAACGCCAACATTTACACAATATTGGGAATTCATTGGAAATATTTGAAAAAAGGAAATGCTAATATTTAACCAATTTTGGCGTTTTATTGGCAATATTTCCAATAAATGAAATATTGGCGCAACGTTGGACACTATTGGTTTCTTACTAGGGATTATCAAAAACTTATAAAAAATATATGCTATTCATAATCTTTAAATCCAGTAAGCCTTATAGATCCTTTTGGTTGGTGCCTCAGATGGGTGATCAAGCCTTATAGATCCCTCTTCTGTCGAAAAATCAAAACTTCAAGACTATCCAACAAAACTTATCCTCTGTGCTTTTTTTTTCAATACTATTTTTTCTACGCAGCGTAAATATGAAATAAGTAAGAGACTTTTCTTCGGAAAAATTTCCTTTTCTTATTTGCAGTCTATATACAGTAGGGTGGAGTGAAAAATCGAAAGTTGGAATTTTGATTTTGGATAGCAGCCAAAAGTTGCCTTTTTGTACCTCTAATACACGTGCAAAATTTCATGAATTTTGAAAAACTTCTTGAGTCCCCTACCAAGCCATTTATATTTTCTTTGATTTATACTTTAGATTTTTACCATATATTGTACACTAACAGGATTTTTTAATAATATTGTTTGATATTTTTTTATTTAAAATGTATAATGTAATTCCTTTCATCATTTTCAAACTTTAGGTCTTAATTTTTAAATATTTGAAACGGTTTATTGAGTTTTAAAAATTGTATGTTCTCATTTTTACAGTCAAAATGAGTACGTGTGTAAGCAAATCAAAGTTTACCTTTACTAGAAGTTGGTGATTCTTCAAAACTAAATAAAGCTGTTTTGCCAACAATAGCAGAATGCTATACAATATTATTATTATACAAAACAATAAATAAAACACATCAGTAATTGTAAAGTTTCGTCAAAACCAGAGGTAAAAAAAAATCCTGAGAGAAAACATCGAAGGCATCAATTATTGTAGTTTCCCAAAGACGTATTGATCAAATGATAGACGACAATTTTTCTGAATATCAGAAGCTTATTCAATTCCCCAAAATCAAAGGAAATTATGGAAAATTGGAGATATATGGAAGAACTATAAGTTACAAACATAATCTTTGATTTTAACAGTCAAATGAATTGTATTTGGGACACATTACAGCATCTTTTGGACCAGGAAAGATCATTGCAGGAAGTATTAAAATATTGCACTGAAAAACATTTAAACCTTGATAAATTTATGGCAATAAGTTGTGACGGAACAACTGTAAAAAGTAAGATAAAAAATCATGCTAATAGATTTTTGAAACTAAGATTTAGTCGTCCGTTTTAGTGGTTAATATGTCTGCTCTCTGCAAACGAATTTTCGCTACCAATTGTTTATCAAATCATTGAGTTTGATAAACAAAATAAAGGTTCACGAGCTTTTCCTGTTCTAATTGGAAAGTCGTTGGATCAATGTGAACAATAGACAGTTATGGAAATTAAAAAATATCTGCTCCTATCACACAGAAATGAACTCTGGAGAGTTAAGTGTAGACCATTTTAAGTAAAAGTGTAGACATTAAGTGTAGACATTTGGTTAATGTTTCTCAAATCTGGTAAATCTTAATCCAGCAAGAATGTCACACTCTAAATGATTGACAACTACCAATTGATTACTTGGTTTGCAGATTGGAAGTCAGAATTCATCCCAAAATCTGAAGATTATGGCTGAATTTGTAATGAAAGTACATTTGTCTATGTTGTTTCACTTCAACAAAGATTCTTCCTGCAACAATAGAGCTGAAAATGTTTTTTTTATAAACAATTAAGTTGTTTTGTTATTTGAGGGAATATTTAAAGAAAATTCTCAATCCTGTTATTCAACAAAACATATACTTCTGTCATTGAGATGAAAATTTACAGGAACGATAACTGATTAAAAAAAATCATGTTGGAGAATTTGGATTCCCAAGAATATTGAAGATGAAGGATATTATATGTTCTACAATAAGACAGTTTCATATTCCAATATTGAAATTCAGTGTTACAAACTATATAAACATTAATTACTGGCAAGAATGTGAAATCACCCCACATTCTTAAAAGAGTACCAAGAGAGAAACTGGAAATTCTCAGAAAAAATCGAATGTCCTATCTTTTCAATTGAAAAATTTCCCTGTTAGATTCAAGTATTCGAAAGATGCTTAAACTTAGTTATTGAAGCACCATTAGCGGCTGTAGTAGTAGAAGCAAGAGCCGGATATATATGAGCAAAATCAAATCACGAAAGGTAATACCTAATTTTGATAACAAAGACCAATATAAATTAGAATGAAATGAAAGATTGTTTTACAATACATCGTGTATATTCTTTTCATTTAATTACTATATATTCAGAAAACTGCATTTCCTTTATATTTGGAGAATTATCTTTCATATGCATTCGAAAAATAAAAGTGAAAGCATGTCTAATTATTGTGTTTTCTCATCTTTGCGACAATGCAATTCATATTTTAGGGTTTTATTCGCGATTCAAAGAGTTAAAACGCAACTATATTTAGACCGTTCACAAGTAATACTTTAAGAAGTCATTATTGTGGGTTATTTTACTGAAATCAGAAATTTAGTTTTTTTTAAAAAAGTTGATTAATTTACACTACATTGTGAAATCTTGATTTTCGCATAAAAAGGGCATAATCTTTAAGAGCTGGTAGGGAACTAAAATGAATTCCAAATGAAATGAAATTTTAACAATATATTCTGTGTGCAAAAAAGCAACATTTTAGACCTATCCAAAGAAAAAATTTCAAGAAAAATTTCTTTTGGTCATTTACACTACATAGTGAAATCTGGATTTTCACATATAAAGAGCATAATATTTAAGAGCTGGTAGGGGACTAAAGATGAATTCCAAACGAAATGAAATTTTAACCTTATATTCAGTGGGCCAAAAGGCAACTTTTTAGACCTATCCAAAGAAAAATTTCTAAAACAATTTTTTTTTTGGTCTTTTTCACTCCACCCTAATATACAGGGTGTCCACTCTCAACGGTGGCCAATGGCTAATTTCTAAACCGTTAGTCATAGACATATAGTTCCAACTGCAAAAGTGCTTTAAAAAGGGTAAAGAATTGTTTTTCAACCGATTTAGGTCAAAAAACTTTTTTATTCAAAAATTACGAAAATTAACTTTTTATACGGCCCCCCGGTCCTATAAGTGATATTTAGTAAAATTTTCCCACTACTCTAACAAGTAAGAGAAAAAAGGTCCCATTCATCTAACATTAAAATTGACCGAGTTATGAAACTTTAAATTTCATGACTTAAACCACCTTTCTATACTTGAAAACGGATGAATTGGACAGAGCATTAAGGGAACGTACACTAAGTGCTTAAAGTATTATAAAGGGCGTCTATTTTCACCGCTGTCTAACAGCTAATTCCTAAACCATTTCCCACAGGCATATAGTTCCAATTACAAAAATGTTTTAAATGAGATAAAGAAATATTTTTAAAGCAATTTAACTGAAGATGCTACCACCGTATAAGTTTTACGGTAGTGTTAATTTTTATTAATTAACATCTAGATTGATTAATATAGTTGAAGATGTGATTTTAAAATTCTCTTTATCGAGAAAATCAAATTTTGGGAACATCGCGATTTTATTTTAAAAGTTGTGTTATTTTGATAAATTTTTATTTTGCTTTAAACGTTCGTACGTATGTTTCCCTCGCTCAAAATTTCTAGTCAAACTTTAACTCACTTCCAAATATCCGATCGAGGTACACTTTGCACACTTATTTATATCCAATGACAATGTAAAATTAATACAATTTTAGATGCGTACCATTTATTTACTTTACAAGACTACACCAAATTCTGTTGGGATAAGTAATCTAATAGAATTTTAAATATATGACATTTTGTAACGATTTGTGACTGTTGCTTTTCATAATTTAAATTAATAAATTTTCTGGGATTTTTTTACTTATATTTTTAGTATAAAATTTGCTTTAATATGTAATCATCAACATAAATTTAAAAATAATATTGTAAAAATTATTTTGCTCTCAATGATTTATGTTGAATTTTATATCTTGCGTTTATTTTTATTTCCAGTAAATTTGTGACTGACCCCTAATTTGCAGCAAAAAGGATGCTTCAACTTTAAGCAGTTATTACTCTTTCAGTTTTAATCTCAGAGGAATGGGACTTTTTTTTGTATATCTTGTTACAGTAGTGGTAAAAATTTACTAAATATCACTTATAGCACTGGGGGATCGTATAAAAATTTAATTTTTGTAATTTTTTAATAAAAATTTTTTTGACCTAAATCGCTTGAAAAACATTTTTTTACCTCTTTTAAAGCATTTTTACAACTGGAACTACATGTCTATGACTAACGGTTTAGAAATTAGCCATTGGCCACCGTTGAGAGTGGACACCCTGTATAAACGATTTTCTGATCGTAATGTGCGAATAAGTTTCCTATTTTTACTTACCCGTCACACGTAGTATAGGGTAAATCTTCCAGTCCTTTTGAAAATCGAAAAAAAAAAGAAAAAAAAATGACAGATTCCGAAGATTTTGAAAAACGTATTTTAAGAAAAAAAATTGCTGTCCGTCTGTCTATGTATCTGTAAACGCTCTATCTCCCCAAAAAATGAGATACAGACTTGAAATTTGATGTGTATCTAGTATGTTACAATGGAACGAAGCCTCAATTATCCGAAAACTTCAATTATCCGGTACTATTTTTTTTATTATCTGGTACTGTTTTTTTATCCGGTACTATTTTTACGGACGCTCGAAATTCGTTCTGATGAAAGGTATATAAAAACTTTCGACTTTTTTTTTTATTTTAAGGAGTAAATGTAAAAGGCAATGAAAAATATAAATTTTGCATAAAGAGCAAAGTCGATCGGATTATTAGTTGTTTAGATATTTGTATTCCTATTTTCCACACTTTTCGATTTTTCATGACCCCGTATTTCATTCAAATTGCAATTCAGAGATATATTTTAATTAGACATAATTAATTTACATCCGACGCTGTAAACCGTTAGTTAATATAATTATTATTTTTGGAGCTATAAAGATGTTTCTTTTACGCAATTCGGTACTACTTGATTAACTCGTCGACTAAAAAACTATCACCAAACTATACGTTTAAATTTTGTCTTGCATTTTATGGTTTACACATGTTTTATCTTCATATTTTATGCATATTATTATGCATATCCATGATGGGTAAGTATTACGGTGGCCCTCAAAGACTGGTTTTCTATTTTTAACATATCGTGAACTTCACAAGATAATAGACCATCTAAGGAGACTCGAAGAATTTTTTTTTTTTTAATTCTATTTCTATAACACTTTTGTCATATTAGTAAATGATCTTATTATTATTTTATAATATTTATGAAATTTTACATTATAAGTATTATTTATTATTACTTTGAAATATTTTATATGATTTTGCAAAAGGATTTAGTTTATGAAGGAAAATTATTTGATTGAGATAAAATGTAACTCTCACGATAGAAGTTAATATTTATTTTTATTTTTTGATATAATTAAGACATTTTAAAAAGCTTTGTCCTAGAGTTTTTAACTTTTTAAAACTTTTTTTTGTGTATTTTTCTTAGAAGTGTGTCCTATAATAGCAGAGATTAATTATCCAAAAAAAAAAAAAAAAAATAATAATAATTTAACTAAGAAAAATAATAAGAATTATAACATTTAAAAATGCAGCAAAATAAACTATTTTTTAAAATTTTTATTTTATTTAAATCAAACATCATTTTACTGAAAATTCTAAACCTGATTTTCTGTCGTCAAAGTAATAGCGACTATAAGTTGAAATTTTTAGCATTTTGATCATTATGATATGCTGAAAAAACAAAAACTAAGAAAATCAATTTTAATTATTGCAATTCAAATACATTTAAAGGAAAATGAATGCAGTAAAAATCATTTTTCACATAAGTATAATGATTGCATCTTTGTGTAACTTCTATGGGATATACTGAATAAAAGTAAAAATATAATGTAAAAATTTGAAAATTACGATTAGTAGATTAATAGATTTTTAGATTAATATACAGTCGACTCTCCTTAATTCGAACTCATCGGAACCACAAGAAATATTCGAATTATCCGAAGTTCGAATTATGAAAAATATGAAATGAAAACATGCTTAATATGGTACTATTACAAAGGAAATAATGTTATAGTGTTTTTTAAACTTGTTTCCTCTTTTATCATTAGAATATGACTTAATATTAAATTAGAATGTATAAATACATAAACTAATTAAAAGATTAGAAACAAGCACGATGGAAGAAAAAATTAAAGCGTCACTAATGTACAGACGGGGCTGTAAGAAAGTGGATATGTAAGAAAGTGGAAAGTGGAAATGCATTGTATTATATGTATACTCGTTCAGAACAATTTTCACAAAAATCAAAGAAAGAAAGTTATTCAAATGATCTGAAATCCGTCAGAAAAAAAAAGAAAAATGAAAAAGCGGACTTCTCGTTAGTTCGAATTAAACGAAGTCAAGAGAAAATGAGTTTGAATTAACAAAAATTTTAAACGTTATTCTGCTATTGAAAATTTCGGGACTTCATGTTTAGTTCGAATTAAGCGAAGATTCGAATTATTCGATTTCGAACTAACGAGAGTCGACTGTATTTTTTCGTAAGTTTTCGTAAAGTATCAAGTACTTTAAAGATTCAAAATGAAATAAAATGTGATTTGTGAAAGAAACCTGAAGAATACAAAAATAGATTCAGTAAAGCTAAAAAATTATAAGAAATAAAGAGGAGAAAATTAATATTTCTGTTTAGACATAATATTTTTGTATAAACAAATTCTCAAAAATGTACACCATCCATAATATTTAGAAAGCAAAATGGATGCATAGGTACCATTTCTGTGAAAAAATCGAAATTTCAAAAGATATATTCACGAACACATATCCTGTTTGCTCTTTTCAATGTTTTTTCAACGCAGCATGAAATTTTAAAAGAAATGTTTTTTCAGATATTTTCCTTTAGTCTTCTTTGCAGTCTAGATAAATGCTATTCTAATCGTGCTATGTGTATAAATTGTAATAGTTTTCTTGTATTTTGAACTTGTGAACTTTCGGGAGTGAACAAGGGCTTAACTTTTAAGAGCTAACATTAAAGACTTACATAAAATTTAACATTTAATAATTTACTTTTTAAAAAATTTCATTGTTTATAGTAATATTGTCATCATACTAAATGGCTTTATGAAGAAGAATTATTTAATAATAAAAAAAATGAAAAAAAAAATCAATTCTTATGTTAAAATAATAAAAATCTATTTCATATTCCATATATTTATTTTCATGTTTTTTGTAAAAGTTAAGACAATTTAAAAACTTAATTTCTTTTACAATTTTTAACTTTTTTTTTTCAAGTTTTTCTTACAAATGTGTTTTTGTAAAGACAAAGTTCAGATTTTCAGAATCTTAATGGGTTTAATTTAAAAAAATACCACATTTATAAAAATACAAAAATAAATTATTTATATTTAATAAGTGATTTTTCACATTGCTAAATGAGCGTAGAACCAATAGAGTGAAAAAAAGTCTAAGGTGGGAATTGAACCCGAAATCCATTCGAAATCAGTAGACTTTCCTGGAAATTTATCCCAGTGTAAGAGCTATATCCTCTAACTGGACCTTTGAGTAATGAATGTCATCGATTATAGTTCGATATCTCCAGTAAAAGGAAAAACGGGATAGAAGTATTTTAACAGAAAAGTACCCGAAGTTTCAAAAAGTATTGGAAGCACTCAGTTCTATAGAAACATTATCGCGGTTCGTTAAATTTCATACTGACTATTCAGTGACTCTAAAAAAATGCTTTTATAAATATTGCAAATGTAATTTTTACTGTGTCATATAATTAAAGAAAACAATGAAAATAATATATTTTTTTCTTATGTATATATATATATATATTGTTACGAATTTTGTAAATAGTTAGTGTTTGTACTGTAAAATAATGTAAATAATCTTATTAAGCTCCATTCATTTACTAATATTAGTTTTTGTTACATTGTCTCTGTTATCAAGCAAACTTGTCCATTATTTTCAGTGTATGTCTACGGCAGATTGGCGAAATAATAAAGATATCGCCAAGTTGGCGTCACTTTTGGCGACTAATTTTGGTCGCCAAATTTGGCGATATATCTCCAAGTTGGCGACAAACTTGGCGATTGTTGGCGATGGTAATCCTTCCCTCTCAATGGTAACCCCCGTTTAGATATACTGATACATTGTTTGTTGTTCCGTGGATTTTTCGAGATGGTTCTTGAAATTTCCCGCACATGCTGCGAGCCTATATAAGAAGGGAAGCGATGCGAGCTGTTGTTATTATTTACCAGTCAGTCATTGAGTGAGCAACGCGTTTGTTAAGCAAGTTTGCTTGAGTCTTATTTACGTTATTTTGAATGTGATTTAGTGTTGAGACGTTGTATAAAGAGTCTCTGGAACCTATATCTGCACTTATACGATAGATTTGAACAATTATTTTTGAATATCTAGAAATATTTGTGAGTTTCGAAGACTCTGTTGTTCTGAAGTTCTGTAAATAAATTATTTTCTACTTTTCTATAAGCAAGAGTTTGAAGTTGTCTAACCATAAGATAGAAAGAACCCTATATACGCTGCAACATTTGGTGTCAGAAGTGGGATCTTATGGCGAAAACGAGAGCAACGGAAGAGCAACTGAATGAGTTGTTGAAAGCTATTAATGGATTATCAAATAAAATGGATAAAGGCCAAGAGGAGTTGGCGGTAAAGATGAATAAAGGCCAAGAGGAGTTGGCGGAAAAGATGAATAAAGGCCAAGAGGAGTTGGCGGAAAAGATGAATAAAGGCCAAGAAGAGTTGGCGGAAAAAATGAATAAAAACGAAGAAAGAATGGAACAGTTGACAAATAAAATTGACAAATGCCAAGAAGATGTGACTGAAAAGATTAATAAAGGCCAAGAAGAGTTGGCGGAAAAAATGAATAAAAACGAAGAAAGAATGGAACAGTTGACAAATAAAATTGACAAATGCCAAGAAGATGTGACTGAAAAGATTAAAAAAGGCCAAGAAGAGTTGGCGGAAAAAATGAATAAAAACGAAGAAAGAATGGAACAGTTGACAAATAAAATTGACAAATGCCAAGAAGATGTGACTGAAAAGATTAATAAAGGCCAAGAAGAAATGAAGAAAACTTTAGAAGAAAAGTTCTCGTCGGTAGAGAGAAGAATAGGCTCGGTAGAAGAGAAAATAGAGGAAGTAGAAGAGAAAATTCAGAATGAAGTTAGTAATGTTGAACAGAAAATGGAAAGGAAAATGGCGGAAGTTGAAGAGAAAATACTAGATGAAGTAGATGAAAAGCTAAATAAAAAAGTACAAGATCTTGAGAAGAAACTTTCAGCCTGCAGTGGTAATTATGAAGAATTTAGGAATCCGCCTGCTACTCCCGTGCACATCAAGCTGTCGACATACGACGGAAAGAGTTCCTGGCAAGTTTACAAGACCCAATTTACCATTGTAGCCGAAGCGAACAAATGGAGTGACGAGGTGAAAGCTTGTCAACTGGCAGCATCTTTAAGAGGGGAAGCCGCCGACGTGCTGCAAACATTACCCGATATGACGCAACTCAATTTTGAGACTAAGTTGTGCACTTGAAATGAGATTCGGCGAAAAATTCTTCAAGGATTATACGAGAATACAAATGAAGAGCCGCCATCAAAAATCGAGTGAAACCCTTCAAGAGTTTGCCTCGGAAATTGAACGGCTTGCAAATTTAGCATTCATTGACTGTCCAACAAATGTACGGGAAATGCTCTCACTGCAATATTTTGTGGACGGAATAAAAGATCCAGAAGTGCAGAGAGCGGTACGAATGGCAGATGTGCAGGATTTAAAGGCTGCATTACTATATGCCTTAAAGTTGGAAGCAGCTACACAAGCCAGCCGAAGAGATCGTCATTCAGTCCGAAGGTCAACGGTGAACAAAAGCTTAGACACTGAGATCGACTTCTTGAAAGAAATTAGGAAAATAAATCAAGAACTTGAAGCTTTAAAATACGGAAGAACAAGTTCAAGAAGACAGAATCTCAAGTGCTGGGGATGCGGTGATACAGGACATCTCCGAAGAAATTGCCCCAAAATCCACGAACGTGAGATAAATTCAAGCAGTCAGCAGGGAAACTAAATTTTGGCCATCTCGCGGGGCGGAGGTTGCTAGAGAATGAAAAGCCCCACCTGAAGATCCTCCAGATATCAAAAATGAGTGGCGGTGATAATGAGTTATATGTGATAGGCTTTATTAACGGAATTCAGTGCCGTATGATTGTCGATACAGGAGCCAATGTGACAATAATAAGAGAAGATTTGGCTCGGAAATTGAAATCTAAACTCATCTGGACTCCACCATACGTTACCCTGCAAACTGTGACGGGCGACAAGATAGGCATATATGGAAAGGCAAATTTAACCATCAACTTTGGAGGAACGAAATATTACCATACGGCATATGTGGCTGACATAACAGATCCTTGCTTAATCGGGCTAGATTTTCTGAAGAAGTTTGGCTTCAAGCTTGATTTCAAAAATAACAAAATGCTCTCAAAATTTGAAGAAATAAGTCTTTTTGGATTAAATAATGAAATTGAATGTAAACAAACAGTAATAGCCAAAGAAGACATCAATCTAGGTCCAAGAACAGAATTTTTAGTTCCAGCTGTAATTAACAATGAAACTAATTATCGATTTGGCCATATAGATTATCCCGAAGACAATAGTAAACAAGCAGGAGTATTGGTGGCTTCATCTGTAGTGGACCTCTCGAAGAAGACCATTCCAGTCAGAATTGCTAACATCAGTGATAAGACGAGGACTATCAAGAAAGGAGAGGTGATAGCGTCATGTGCTCCTGTGACGTGCACAAGTCAAAATTCCAGTCACTCTGAGAAATCTTCAGATAATTTAGTCAAGGATTTGTTACAAAATACAGACTTAGATCCAAAACAGATGGCAGCTGCCGAAAATTTAATTAGAGAATTCCAAAGTTTATTTTCCCAAACATCTGAAGACTTTGGACGAACTAAAATGGCACAACACCGAATTGACACGGGGGATCACTCTCCTATTAAACAGCACCCTAAACGATTCCTTTTGCCAAGCAAGAAGAGGTGCAGAATTTAATTAAGGATATGGAAGAAAATGACGTCATCGAACCATCGACAAGTACCATGGGCGTCTTCCATTGTATTAGTAAGAAAGAAGGATGGTTCTACAAGATTTTGTGTAGACTACCGCCGACTGAATGACGTCACTAAAAAGGATAGTTACCCTCTGCCAAGGATCGACGACACTCTCGACACACTTGCGGGCAACACTTGGTTCTCGACTCTGGATCTGAAGAGTGGTTACTGGCAGGTAGAGATCCATCCGGACGACCGCGAGAAGACTGCCTTTACAACGGGACAAGGATTATGGCAGTTCAAGGTAATGCCTTTTGGTCTATGTAACGCACCTGCAACTTTCGAACGGCTTATGGAAACGGTTCTCCGGGGGCTGTCATATGAAGCATGTCTTGTTTATTTAGATGATATCATAATCATAGGAAAATCTTTTGATGAACATCTGAACAACCTCAGGCGGGTGCTACAAAAATTAAAGGAAGCTAATTTGAAGTTAAGCCCTTCGAAGTGCAGTTTGATTCGAAATGAAGTCGCCTACCTTGGACACATCATTTCAGCGGAAGGAGTTAGGACCGATCCAGAGAAGATATCGGCTGTGAAAAATTGGAATCGTCCAGCAGATGTTCACCAGCTTCGGAGCTTTCTAGGATTATGCACCTATTACAGAAAATTTGTCAAAGGCTTCTCGATGATTGCAAGACCACTTCATAAATTAACAGAAGCCAATCAAAAATTTATCTGGACACAGGAATGTGACGCTGCTTTCGAAAAGCTCAAGGAGGCCTTAACATCCACTCCAATTCTGTCATATCCTCAAATAGATAAACAGTTTATACTTGATACGGATGCAAGTAACGAAAGCATTGGCGCTGTACTGTCCCAGGAAATCGACGGCCAGGAGCGTGTTATCGCCTATTTCAGCAAGTGCTTATCAAAGACAGAGCGAAACTACTGCGTAACAAGAAAAGAGCTTCTTGCTGTAGTGAAAGCCATAGACCATTTTCATCATTATCTTTACGGTCGGAAATTCCTGATCCGAACTGATCATGCTTCTCTAACTTGGCTATTGTATTTTAAGAACCCTGAAGGCCAGATAGTCAGGTGGATACAAAAGCTTCAAGAGTACGATATGGAGATACGCCATCGAAAAGGCTCATCACATGGAAATGCAGATGCTCGCTCAAGAAGACCCTGTTCAGAGAATTGTAGATACTGCGACCGGGTTGAGAAGAAATTTAATGTCAAAGGTCCTATAGTAAGACAAGTTACAACTGGGTCTACATCATCGCAAGATCCGTGGAGTGACGAGAGCCTGCGTAAAGATCAACTTGTTGATCCTGAAATTAAGCCAATTCTAGAGCTGAAAGAGGAGTCCAACAGGAAGCCCAGCTGGCAAGACATGGCCCATTACCATCCTACGACTAAACGTTATTGGGCTCTCTGGGATTCACTACATTTGAAGAACGGTATCTTGTACCGAAAATGGGAGTCTGACGATGGAAAGACATGTAGATGGCAACTACTACTTCCTAAGTCGAGAATTTCTATGGTCTTTCAAGAACTGCATGGTAGTCCCACAGGAGGTCATTTTGGTGTAATGAAGACCCTGCAAAAGGTTCGAGAGCGTTTCTACTGGAATAATGTTCGCAGTGATGTGGAGAAGTGGTGTCGAACTTGTGACACCTGTGTAGCACGTAAAGGTCCAAAGAAGCGCACCCGTGGACGATTGCAACGTTATAATGTAGGAGCTCCTTTCGAACGAATTGCACTAGACATCCTGGGTCCACTTCCTAGAACATCTGATGGCAATAAGTACATCCTCGTTGTCATGGACTACTTCACTAAGTGGCCTGAAGCATATGCCATTCCTAATCAAGAGGCGGTAACCGTAGCAGACATTCTGGTTCAACACTGGGTTTCCAGATACGAAGTTCCTCTTCAAATCCATTCTGATCAAGGAAGAAACTTTGATTCGGCTGTGTTTAAGGAAATGTGCGGACTACTCGGCATGGACAAAACTCGAACTTTACCTCTACACCCTCAATCGGACGGCATGGTGGAACGGTTCAATCGTACCATCCTAAATAGCCTCTCTCTCCTGGTGTCTAGAGACCAACAGGACTGGGACAAGAAATTGCCTCTTTTCCTGCTTGCCTACAGGAGTGCCACTCATGAAGCCACTGGTTACTCCCCTTCTCAAATGCTCTTTGGTCGTGATCTTCGTCTGCCTGCGGATCTTTTGTTTGGCCGTCCTCCTGACGCTCCTTTGTCGCCTGAAGAATACGTGGATGGACTCCAGGCACGGATTGAGGAGGTTCATTGTCTAGCGAGGAACCGAATCGGACTGGCATCAGAAAAGATGAAGACACGGTACGACACAAAGGCAACTGGACATGAGTTCAACGAAGGTGACAAAGTTTGGTTGTGGAATCCCATACGTCGTAAGGGACTGTCGCCAAAATTACAAAGAAACTGGGACGGTCCTAACACAGTCGTCAACAGGCTGAATGACGTCGTCGTACGCATACAAAAATCGCCACACGCCAAACCCAAGGTCGTACACTATAACCGGCTAGCCCCTTATTTTGGCCAAAGTGATTAGAAATTCGAAACTTGAATTTCAGACCATGGTCATGAAAGCCACTTTTTGTAAATATGTAAATAGTAATTAGTTCTTATTTATGTAAATTTTATTATTATTGTTATTATTATTTATTTATTTATTTATTTGTTTATTTATTTTAATTGTTTTCCTCTAACTCAAGGATTGCACTGCCCGGGACGTGCAGTCTTTGAGGAGGGGGTAGTGTTACGAATTTTGTAAATAGTTAGTGTTTGTACTGTAAAATAATGTAAATAATCTTATTAAGCTCCATTCCTTTACTAATATTAGTTTTTGTTACATTGTCTCTGTTATCAAGCAAACTTGTCCATTATTTTCAGTGTATGTCTACGGCAGATTGGCGAAATAATAAAGATATCGCCAAGTTGGCGTCACTTTTGGCGACTAATTTTGGTCGCCAAATTTGGCGATATATCGCCAAGTTGGCGACAAACTTGGCGATTGTTGGCGATGGTAACCCTTCCCTCTCAATGGTAACCCCCCTTTAGATATACTGATAAATTTTTTGTTGTTCCGTGGATTTTTCGAGATGGTTCTTGAAATTTCCCGCACATGCTGCGAGCCTATATAAGAAGGGAAGCGATGCGAGCTGTTGTTATTATTTACCAGTCAGTAATTGAGTGAACAACGCGTTTGTTAAGCAAGTTTGCTTGAGTCTTATTTACGTTATTTTGAATGTGATTTAGTGTTGAGACGTTGTATAAAGAGTCTCTGGAACCTATATCTGCACTTATACGATAGATTTGAACAATTATTTTTGAATATCTAGAAATATTTGTGAGTTTCGAAGACTCTGTTGTTCTGAAGTTCTGTAAATAAATTATTTTCTACTTTTCTATAAGCAAGAGTTTGAAGTTGTCTAACCATAAGATAGAAAGAACCCTATATACGCTGCAACAATATATATATACCGTAATTTCGGGTGTATAAGCCGCAGGTCAAACAATTCTTTTTCAGACAGATTTTTTTAAGAAACAAACATAACTAGTTAGATCGCCGTAAATATTTGTCCCCAATCACTAAATAAGATTTCTGTGTCCAAAAAGAATTGTTTGATCCGCGGCTTATACACCCGAAATTACGGTATATATATAAACATGCAAAAAAAATATATATATATTATTTTTTTTCCAATTTTAATTTGAAAAACTCATAAAATGTCTATTTAAAATCTTTATTATTGGCTATTCTATTAAGCAATTTTTTTTTCACGTCATACATTCCATTTTACTCATTATTACTTATAACATGCTTCATTTACAGCGAACAATATTTTCTGGTCAAATGAAAATACATTACAATTGATGTCGTTTCCAATGACATATAAAGTAATGTCATGTCGTTTGAATAACATATGTTATTATATTGAATTTCCTGACTTCGTAAGCTCTATGAATATTGGGATGTATGAATCAAAGTTATTTCTAGACGAAGATTTTTAATAACAAGACAGATATAAATTTGATGCATATTTATTATCATAACTGCATGTTACAAACAAAATTTCTATATGAGAATATATTACATTCATTATAACAAATTTTTAAACAAAATATTCTACACTTTATTAAACTCTTTTTTTTTTTTTTTTAATTTGATGCACATTTATTATCATGACGACATATCACAAACAAAATTTCGGCATGAGAAAATATTAAATTCATATAATATCTTTTATAATATAATATTCTAAATTTTTTTCATATTAAGCCGTATCATTCCATCACAAAATATTTTTTTACCATTGTCCATTCGTTGCCATTTGTTGATTACATAAAAGGTCGGCTGCAAACGACAATTCAATGAGTCTAGAGTAGACGTTTCAGTTTTTGTACACTGAATTTTTTCTACAAGTCTTAAAGATAGCACTAGGGTAACATCCCCAGTAATTGGCATGCACCAATGATTGGCACATCCTAAAAACATGTCCTAAAATAAGATTTATATCCAGTCTTTTAAGAATGCAAGACCATATACCAGTTATATGCTCATTTACTTTAAAGGTTATAACTTTGATTTATGCTACTAGATGACAATAATGCCTAGGGAAGAAAAACAATTATGGTTTGCTAAAATTAGCCATTTTTGTTGCAAATGCTTCTTTTCTGGCTTAAGAAAGGCATGCTTTTCAATTCATTATTATCTGATTTATAATGTATTTTAAATTTTAATCAACAACAGTTTTGTTTAGATGAAAAGGGCTAGCTTAATTGTATAAAAGTATTTTTGACACAAATATTTGGATTTCTGAATTAATGGTAGATGCCAATTAATGGTGCTTCAATTTCTCTAGTTCTAAGTAATTGGCACCTATTCCAATTACTAGGAAATCGCAAGATTTGAGATTAAACCACTTGTTTTGGCAATGCTTTTAAAGTTTTAGACGAAATTTATTTTTAGTTCTTTTTATTTGAAAATGTGAAATATTACCAGTAATTGGAATCCATTAAAACTTCGTATGTCAGTCAGAGACTGCATGACAATTACTGGGTATTAATATAAATATATTGAATTGTTTTAAAATGTTCACATTTCAGACTAATATGCTGATTTCTTTTTCTCAAAAACCTGAAATATGGCATCTTCATCTACAGTAAATTCATTTAAAGCGATTAAACCCAATTCAAAATATAAAGTTTTTTTATTATATAAACATGTGCCAATTACTGGATCACAAGGTGTCATACATTGGCACTCTAGGTGCCAATTACTGGTGATTACAGCTACTTTTTATAAATGTATTTTTAAAAAAATACTTTTTCGAAAATTTTTGCTTTTAGTGGGCAAAACAGAAGCACAGATATGCATCCTTTGATTTAAAAATATTTGCAAGTAAATATTTTATTTCTTGGTAATAAAAATTGAAGTAAGTTTAAAGAAAAATTCTTAATGTGCCAGTTACTGGGGATGTTACCTTATTTATACATCTTGTTTTTGTCAAAAAATCGAAAATTTTAAAGACACATCCAAGAACACCCTCCTAGTCTGAAACTTTTTAATATCTTTTCGAAGCAGCGTAAGCATAAAATTCAATAAGAAGCTTTCTCTCAAATTAAAATGGCGCCTTTTTTCAATCTATATAAATGCTGTTCTGATCATGGTATGTGATGTAATTTTTTTATGTTTTGAACTTAAACTGAGTTTCAGGACATAACAGACCATTAGTAAGACTCGGTGAACTTTCTAAAACTTTTATTTATTTATTTTTTTAAATACTTTTGTTATATTACGAAAAGGTTTTATGGCGAAAAATGTTTTATTTAAGAAAACATGCAACTTTTATTGTAAAGTTTTAAAATTCTATTTTTTTAAAAGTTAAAACAATTTAAAAAGATCTTACAAATCTGAAACATATTTTGCGTGTTTTTGTTACAAATATGGTTTATAACAATGGAGTTCAGTTTTCTAAAAAGTTAATTTGCTTTAAAAAATAGATAAATAATATGATATGAAACAAATAAAAATACAACAAACACGACTATTTATTTATTATTTAAAAATTAAACTATTTACATTGCTGACAATTTTATTCCTCATATTATGAAAAGTACTTTAAAGATTTAAGAGACGTTTGAAGAGACTTTGAGGATCTAAACAAAAAGAAAGAATTTCTATCCTTTATCACCCCTCCCCTCCCAAAAAAGTAGCGAGTCAATTAACAAATATCTATAATATAAACATCACTTTAAAATATCAATTTAATTTTTAATTTTTTTCCATCAATCATAAGAGAATCAATAGAAATCTTCATACGTAAAGACAATATTTGCAATGAATTTGCCTCCATGGAGCTACCTAAAATATGGAAGGAAATGCTTCAAAAGTTTTTAAGACAATAATTTGTAATATTTCACGCTCACAATTATTTTTATTCATTTTTATTTCCAGTTTTATTTTTATATGCTCATGTTCACGTGATTTGTGTTTTTCTGTTTATTTCGAGAAATTTCTTTTTATCATTTATTTGTTTTTAAAAAAGTTGCCCTAAGAACAGTGAAACATGTCAAACTATAATCTTTTTATGTTATTTTTAATTTATCCCTTGAAGCATTTAAAATTAAATTAACAAACATCTGTTAAACAATTTAGCATTGCTTACTAGTATTATTATTATTTTTAAATATACTGGGAGGTGGAAGCACAGACAATCACCTTATAGAGTTAACGATTGAAAATCTAGAATAAGTTAAATCTGGAATCACATATTAAAACGCAATTGGTCTGCCAAGTCCTACCTTGGGGATAAACTCCTAAAAATCAGATTTTACCGTTATGTTTTCCTGTTCCCAATCCGCCATATTTTCACACTTTTGGGTACAGGAAAACATAATGGTAAACCTATGAGTCAATCACTAAATTTAATTTTTAGGTGTTTTCCACGAAGATATGACTTGGCAGACCGATTGCGTTTTAATATGCGAATCGAGATTTAATTAATCCTAGATTTTAATCGATGAGGTGAGTGTCTGTACTGCCACCTCCGAGTCTAAAAAAGTTTTGAATAATTAATTTAAAGATTTCAAATCTGTTTCACTGAAAAGTACAAAGAAGCAGTAAAAAATCTTTTTTGCAAATTTATAAATATCGGATCATTACTCAAATTTTAAAGAATTTATGAGGAATGTCTAAGAATATATTTTAAATAAGAAATTGGAAAATTCGTATTTTAGTCCTTTTCGTAAGAGAAACGAGTTTGTTTAAAGATTTAAAATGAAATGAAATTTTCTTTATGTTAGAAATTGGAAGAATATAGAAGTAAATAGGGTAAATTTGACAAATTAGCGGAAATAATTCTCAAAATGAGGTTGTTCTCGTGCAATTTTGATATCTTACTTCAGACTATAACACTTTATTTTTATAATCAAGTACTGCAAAATATACACAGGGCCGTAATGTTTAGATGCGAGGATGCCTTTATATATCCATTTTCTGTCAAAAAATCGAAACAGCGTATGGATTATCCATGGACATTTATATCGTCTGCTGCTTTTCAATATCTTTTCTACCCAGTATAAGCGGGACATCTGATGTGAAACTTTATTTGCAAAATTTTCATTTTTATTCTTTTCTTTTTACATAAATGTTATTCTATCATAGTGTAATGTGGGTGCGGTTTCACTTGCCGTTTCCTTGTGTTGAACTACTAATTGTACAATTTTTTTTCCAAGAAATTTTAAAGATTTATTGGATACATTTGTATATATAACTTATTGAAATATCACAGAAATTGCACTAAATGAACATGTTTTTTTTTTTTTTGTTATGCTAATGTTACCGGAACAATAATAATAAAAAAAAGCGAAAAGAAAACTTATATATGTAGTTTTAACTAACTCTCAATACTTTTTATTATTTTTTGCCACGATGTGCACAACCGTCGTGTTTAAAACGATGAAAATCTCATAGAGTTCGGAAAACATAAAATTTCCTTTTCAAATACTGAAATAGACTAAGTGAAAAAATAGTCGGATGTAGCGATTCCGAAAGTTTCTTCTACCTCCTAAATTATTAAATATTTATTGCGTGAATTATCACATTGATAACTAAACGTAGACCAACAGAGTGAAAAATGCCCAAGCCGGGAATGAAACCCGGAATCCTAGGTTGAACACTGTTAAAATTTAGTGGTAAAAATCAGTCATTTGTGGCACAGTGCTTGCATACTTGTGCGTCTTCATCTCTCATTTCTCTTTCTCCATCCATCAATTCTCTTTCGAAATTTGCATTTAAAAAAAATATGAAAATTAATCTTTTGAAAAAAATTCTTTCTCTGAAGTCACTTTTCCTTTTATTTACTCATTTTTCCATAGTATTAACATTTTGATTTAATGAATGTTCTTAATTTTGTCCAATAGCTCTGAAATTTTAATACTATGTGCTAATTTTTTAGCTAATGATCGTGTATCGATTTGGCTCATGTATTATCGAATTTAAAGGGAAATAATTTGAATATAAAAAAGTTTTACTGAATATTTTAATGTGAACTAACTAAATAAATGAATACAGCGAATCTTCCATTTAACAAATTCTCATTCTTACGCTTAAATGTTATGCTATGAAGAAAGTTCAACAAACAGAAATTAGCTCAATTTCATGAGATTTTAAAAATAAAATACACATGCATAATGTGAAAAATACACTTTGTGAGAACTTCACGTCTCACAAGGGAACACTCACATAAAGCAGAATATATCCCATATAGGATGTTGACGTTCCCAATATAGGATTATCCCTATATGTGTTGACGACTGAATTGCATTTTATTCCTAAGTCCACAAATATGTTTGCAGACCCATAAGACGAATCGATACATCAACATTCATCTTCGAGATTGAGAATATACCGACTGACATTTCTGAAGATCGCTAATGGAATATGCATTCTCGACTAATGGAAAGTTTTATGAACTATTCTGACAGGATCCTGAAAGTGGATTTGCAAAGTGAAACGAAGTTAAAAGCGTGAAAAAATCGGGAAAACTATCCGAACGAGTTTTGTAGGGGAAGTCATCGTTCAGGCACCCTCAATGGTCGAATGGTGGACCTATATATTTCTTCAGGAGGAGAGATGGAAGAGGATCTCGGAGAGGAGGAGTTAGTTTGGAACTTACAGAGAATTAATTCGATCTAAACCCAATCCCTCGGTGAACGGTTCCTGGCATCAATACATTCTCGCACCATGGAATCTGTGGACTTCGGGATCCATCACGGATAAATATGAGAGACATTATCTGTGCTATAGAAAACTTTGCTGCATCAAACAGATTGGTTATACATCTGAAATTAACGAACTCTTTAAATGTGGCGACGTAACCTATAATTCGAAATGTTGTAAATTAATCAAGATATTTAATATTTAATTTTTATTAAATAAACATATTTATGAAATAGCTTGTGACTCCACCACCACCCTAGATATATCTAATCCACGCTACCCATCTTATGCCAAATTCGAGGCAGTACTATATAAAATCGAAATATTGGAAAAAACGTTTTAATTTGGGTACACTGTAAAAAAAATTCAAGAGGTTACTAAAAATTTTTTAGTAAATTTGTATTCCACAGAATTTTTTAGCAAGTGAAACAAACATTTCTTTTGTAAACTGAACGAAAGAATTTTTTGTATCACTAACTTAAAACTTTTTAGTATGAGCCACCAAGCAAATTTTAGTAATAGCTCCAAAATTATTTTTAATAATAAGCCGCAATAGATGGCAGCACCAAACATAGCTTCCTGCTCCGACAGGACTTTCATAAACCCTTTATTTAAAGAGTACTTACACTGCATACATTCAAGGGAATATTTGGTGGCGTCCAGCATTCAGCCCGGGCCTGGAGTTCGGTGCTATGATCACTAGGCTATCACGGCCACACCAAGTGAGTTTTAGTAATAGCTACTAAAAATATAAAACTATTAACTCTATTCGTTGCTAGCTTTTTTCTAGTAATTCCTACAGATTTTCTAGTAACCGAGTAAGATTACAAAAAAAAGTTTTAGTAATTACAAGGAACACTAAAATTTTTTTAATAGAGCAACCTTTTTTTACAGTGTAGTAACTTTCTTTTTATGCAATGTAGACATATGAGAAAAATGTCTAAAAAAAGCATAAAAAAACAGGTAAATGAAAATGAAGCATAACGTTTCTTTTTTTTCTCTCAGTATTCAAATTTCTTAACTAACAAGCAAAAAAAAAAAAAAAAAAAAAAAAGTCTGTAACATTACTTTGTACAGATTTCTTACAAAAATATATTTTTCATAAAGCTTTTCGCACTTTTCTAAGTACCCGAACAATTCATTTGTAACATACCCGTAAAAGTAGAATCATTTTTTTATTGTAACGGAGGCTTTTACCATTTCTTCTTTTAAATGGAAAAGATTAAATAAATAAATAATTTCATTTTCATACAATCAACTGAAGTTAACATCTTAACAACAACATGCCAGTTTGAATTCCTTTAAAACACATTAAGCTGATATAAAGTTAATTATATGGAATGTTTTCTAGAATTTATATGTTTTTCATTATACGGAGATTAATTTATACCTTATTGGCAGGACTGCGGTGCTTGTGGGAAAAATGCCCGACTTCGACTCTTGTCTGGCTAAAATACTAGTATTGCTGTCGGTTAAAATTACGAGGGAACACAAGAAAAATAGGGCGAAAATTTTGCAATATCGGCATTAACTCAGTTCACAGAGCTTTGAAATAATAAGGAAAAAAAATTTCCGCTTTACTAACTTTTCAATTTCACGTCCCACAAACCAGGAAAATCAAACTATCGAAATCTAAAAAGAAAACGATGCAAAAATTTTGCTATTTCGGATCGGTGGACTAAAAAAATGGAATCATTACAGTTTTGGTGTTAATTCATGTGCTCCAAGCAGAAAAATTTCGATGGAAAGAAGAAATAACGTTAAAAATTTTACGAGTTCAGAAATAATTCGCTATCGACTAGAGTTTTTAATTCAAAACAGTTTTTATCTACTATGTTGAGGAGTATATTGGGAATCTTTAATTTGGCTAGCCAAGCATAATCCAAAAATAACAAAAATAATTCCTTTTTTGGATTGAAAATTATATATAATTGGTTTAATTTCCCTTCGCACTATCTAATAATAAAAAAAAGTAGGAGTCAGAGTCGGAGTCTGCTTGTTTCTTAGCGACTCCGACTCCAACTCTTTCAAATTTATAAATGGCCCTTATTAAAAATAGTCCTCGTAATAAACCTATACAGGGTGAGTCATAAATATCGAAACAATAGGCTATCTCCTTAAATATTGCCTCTAGACCCGTACTTCCAATTGCAAAAACTAATAAAAAAGGTGAAATTTCTGATAAAATAAGTTGCAACTCCATGGGGGGTCTAATTGAAAAATTGCGAAAATTAAATTTTTATACGGCCCCCGTAGAGCAAAATTCCCAATTAGGAAGTTATTCCTTATCCATTCCTAAATTGAACAAAAAAATTTCATCTTCGTATCTGAAAATCTGACAGAGATATTAAAATCCAAAATTCTCAAAAATTCGTGACTTACACCACTTTACCATGTCTGTGAACGAAGTGCTTTTCATCCATTTTCAAAGCAAATAAGGGATCGTTCACAAATTGTTCGTTATTATATTTCGGTTTAAGACCGTGCCTCTTATTTGGACATAATAAAGCAGCGTATTGATTTAAATCAAAACTTGTTTTCAAAACATGTTGATCGTTAGTACTGGAGGTTTGAATAGATCGAAATATGTAGGTCCGGCCCTAAACAGACCCATAGGGAAAAAAGTTCAGCTCGGCATGAAATAATGTTAAAATCATAATCCGGACCATCCTGGAAAAAAGCTTAATCATAGCCGGCCCAGCCGTGAATTTCTGCATAGTCTTTTACATCAGTGTAGTTAAAAATTGTTTCGCGTGGAGGAGTTCTGACCAAAAATACTTAATATAGAATTTCGTTTTTTATATTTATACTTTTTATTATTAAAGAGGCACCAAACGCTGTGATATATTTATTTTATCAATAAATCTCTGTTTATATGTAAATATTTCACTTATATTTTATTATCGCTAATCCATATCCCGTCCGTTGGAGACTTTGAAAAATGTTATACGGTAAAACTTTTTAAGACGGAATCGCATGGGAAAGAAAAAATACGTAATAGACAAATGCCCTTCCTAGGAGGGTTAAATGGAGTTTATTTTTTTCTCAGGTATTATTGTATTTATTTTGCATGGATCAACACATTTTCTGTTTAAGACAGAATTCCGTCATAGGCAGAATTTTTTTTTCTCTGGTTTTATTTTGTTTAATTTTTTAGCATTTAAATATACTATTCTTAAAAATTAATAAATTTTAAAGATTTTTTTTTTTTTTTTTTTTTTTTTTGTAAAATAAAAGCGATTTTAAAAGTTATGTGGTTTTTGTAAAAATATTAATTAAACCAAATTTTACTTATTTTATGCACGTATTAGGTCTGTTCTTTTAATACGGATTGTTCGATACCGGGAATGAAAATTTCGTCCAGTGCAGGCCTGGGAAAAAGGAAGCAGTTCTCTCCGGTATGAAAAATACATTTGACCCGGATAGGCGAGTCTTCAGAAAAAAGTAACGTCTCGGTCCTGATCTGACCTGAGCCCAGAATACAGATTTTTTTAACAGCCTCTCCAGGACGATAAAAAGCTTGAAGTTGTGAGAGCTAAATTTTTAAAAAGGACTTAATCTGCATCTTAGAAAAGCATTCTTTTAAATAACTGATGGGCAGTAAAACAGTACATTTCGTTTTTCTGTATAATGACTTTTTTTCCCGACTATTTCTTGTCTTTAAATTATTAAAAGTGAAGAATTGTTTAAGAAAAAAAAGTACAAACTTGAAGCATGTCATTTTTAATTATTTTACATTAGTTTTGTTTAAAAAAAAATGAAAAATTATATATTTTTGAAATTATAATTTTCTAAAAGTTATTATTTTTTCAATAAATATTTTTAATAGTTCTAAAATAAATATTGAAAAACAAAAACCCCGAAACAAAACTGAAATCAGATTTTCCTTTTTAATTAAATAGAAAGAAATTGAAATCCGATAAATAATGTTTGGAGTTATAACGATTTTTAATTATCCCATTTAAACCAGTAGTAACCATAAGAAATTTTTATAAATTTTATGATAAATTTTAGGATGTGATTTTCTTACAAAATTATGTAGCTAACCATCACAAAAAAGGAAAAAAATTAAAATTCTAACTCAAAAGAATGATTTTTTACGCGTTTCCTACAACTGTTAAAGTAACATTGTCTTTTGAATTGCGAGCATTTCAATTTGTGTCTAATCCCTTAAAACCTGATGAATTATTCAAACGATTATAACTCCGCGAATTTTGAAGATATGAAGATGCAACTTTTTGTGTATTATTCAGTATTGGATAAGGAAAGTTTTCATAATTGGAATTTTTATCCTACGGGGGCCGTATAAAAAGTTAATTTTCGTATTTTTTCAAATAGACCCCCCCATGGAGTTGCAACTTATCTTATCAAAAATTTCACCCTTTTTTTATGAATATTTGCAATTGGAAGCTTGGGTCTAGGGGCAATATTTAAGGAGATAGTCTATTGTTTCGATATTTATGACTCACCCTGTATAAATAGATGCTATAGCTCAATTACGAAGATTTGTTACCTTAACTTTCAGAGTATAACAGAAAGTAAAAATAAATAAAAATTCAACATGGTACAGAAAATAAACAAACAAATAAAAAATCATTTTATTTCAGCAGTTCTACAAGCAAATTATTTTGAAAACTTTCTTTGATTTTATGCTTTTACATTTAAAATAGAGTCCTTAAATAAGTTAGAAAAGTTTTGCATTGTCGACCAAAGAATTTTTTTTTCCAAAAACGCTTCAGGAAAACAAATATTTGTAATTCTTTAACGTTGTCAAATAAAATATAGAAAAATAAAATCAAAATTAATAAAGAAACAACGTTAATACAAAAGGAAAAAATAGTTATTTCAAAAGTCTTTTAACGAAACTTTTGACTTATATAAATAAAACTGCGTAAAAAAGTAAGGTGAGTCCTATGAACTTTCTTCAAAACAGTCTTGTTCCCATGATTTATGTGATATTTACAAGATTAGTAGAAGGAAAAAAAATGCAAGAAACATCTAGCTAAGCTGTTTTTTTATGAGGAAAAACATCAAAGTATTAATCACAGCAATATATACTTTTTTTTTTCTTTTCAAGTTATTGGTATGAGAAAAAAGAAAGTTCATATGATTATTTCTTATGGAACAACAACAAAAAAAGATAAGTAAAACTTAATTATAAATAAGTAATAAAGGTAAGTGAAAATTACAATAAAACAGAAGTGATTGTGTTCCACTACTTTAAATACCGCTATTTTGGAATACAAATATTCTTTTTATTTGATGATAGGAATTTTTAATTGAAAAAATCAAAAATTAATGTTCCAAAATATTGGTATTCAAAATTGCAAAACACATCTGATTTCTTGTAAATGTCAGTTATCTTTAGTAGACAGCATTATCTTTAGCTATATCTTTTTGGCAGCCTTTTTTGAAATATATTCTGACTTCATCAAAAAACTGACCAATGCGTCTCAATATATTAGTTCCTAAATAAGAGGATCTGTCAACTAAATGCGTTTGATAGCAAAAATGGATTTAAAAATGAGTCACAAAAAACGCAATTTGTTATTTGAATTCTTCCTCAAATTTTCAATCACGATCACTTCTGAAAATTCTGTTCAAAATACCCTTTTTGGTAGCCTTTTTTGAAATATATTCAGTCTTTATCAAAAAACTGACCAATGCGTCACATTATATAGTTTTTAAAAAAGATGATCTGCCATTTGGATGCGTTTAAAATCAAAAATGAATTTTAAAATGAGTAGGAATATAAGCAGTTTGGATTTAAGGTGTTTCTGAAACTCCTATTTTTGTTTAATTTATTTTTGCTATACGAATTGGTCCTATGAAAAACTTGTCAATGTAAAAGTTATAGATATTACTGAGAAGATGTAAAATAAATTTAATTAGATTTGATATTTTAAGAATTGACGAAGTTATAGATTTTTGTCCCTTTTCACCCCCTTTTAGTTAGCTTTCATTACAAAAAGTAAAAAGCTACCTATTGCAGCCGTCCGGAGGAAAGCACTTCCGGAAAATTTTGGTATATTTTCACCGATCATGACCCCCAGACCCCAAAACCACCCTCCGTTCAAATGTTGACATATATATATATATATATAACCATATATATATATATATATATATATATATATATATATATATATATATATATATCTGATTTTTGTCATGCGATAACTAACGTATTTATGAACCGATTTGAATGAAACTTGGTATGTACATAGTACATACAAATGTCTCGACCGAGTTCGTTGGCCAGCATCATCCGCCATTTTGTTTCAAAATGGCGGCCATTTTAAATTTTTTAAAAAATTTAAAATTTAAAACTAAATGCGAAAAAATTAAAAGTTGAAAAATATTTTTCTTTTACGTGTTAGAACTTAAAACAAAGATTCCAGAACACTTTTTATTTTGTCAATATCTTAAAAAATGATTGAGTTATAGCACTTTAAATTTTTCTTATGGCTGACATTTTGAAACGATCTGATTTTTGTCACGTGATAACACGCGTATTTATGAACCGATTTCAATGGAAATTGGTATGTACATAGTACATACAAATGTCTCGACCGAGTTCGTTGGCCAGCATCATACACCATTTTGTTTCAAAATGGTGAGCATTTTAAATTTAAAAAATAAAAATAAAATTTTAAATTAAATGCGAAAAAATTAAAAGTTGAAAAATATTTTTCTTTTACGTATTAAAACTTAAAAAAATGATTCTAGAACACTTTTTGTTTTGTCTATATCTTAAAAAATGATTGAATTATAGCACTTTGAATTTTGCTTATGGCTGACATTTTGAAACGGTCTGATCTGAACTATCCATCATGTTGCTTTAAAATGGCATACACTTTATGATATCGTGGAATTTGGTGACTCTCTAAATCGCTTAAAATAAAACGAGGTTGAAGAAAAGATGACTAATATCTAAATATTCCTATTAATATTCAGTCTTGACAAAAACTAGTTTTCAATCTTATAAAATCACTAATTTTATAAGATTATTTCCACTAATTTGAGCTTAGTATTTTTGAAACTTACTTTAAAATAAATAAATAAATGTATATGTATATGAAAGCTACCTCTTCCTCCCGGCATTGCCGGAAGGACTTTTTTTTTTCGTTTTTAATTTTTTTATCTGTAAGAAATAGTCCTATGAAACACTTGTAGGTACAAAAGTTTTAGATAATGTTGAGAACATTTATAAAAAAATTAGTTGGATTTGATATCTTGAGAATTGACGAAGTTATTAATTTTTTTTCTTCCAAAAACCCTGTTTTTTTCTCTCCCCGAGTCCATTTTTAGCTTTATCAAAAATCTGCAATGCATAAACTTTTGGCCCATTTTTTAGAAGTAATATAAACTTTAAACTGATTCGATATCTATTTTAATTAAGAAGTTATGGATTTTTTTCGGTTTTCACAAAACCTCTCATTTTTTCGATCCCCTCGGTCCGATTTTGCCCATTAACGAACGCGACCGAGATTTTATACCCTTTGATTTTATGTATCAGTTTGAAGGAGATTGGAGAAGAATTATCGAAGTTATCGTGTCCAGAAGAAAGTGATATATATAGCTATATAGATATATTAACTTTTTTTTACTGATGGTAGTTTTGGGGTCTAGAGGTCATGATCGCCGTAGATCTGCAAAATTTTTTTCAGAAATTTCAACATAGGAGCGAACGCAATAGGTAGTATTGACGAAGTTATAGATTTTTGTCTTTTTTCACCCCCATTTTTGTTTTCGTTTTTAATTTTTTTATCGGTAAGAAATAGTCATATCAAAAACTTGTAAACACAAAAGTTTTAGATAATGTTGAGAACATTTATACAAAATTTAGTTGGATTTGATATCTTGAGAATTGACGAAGTTATGAATTTTTTTCTCTAAAAAAACCTGTTATTTTCGCCCCTTGAACCCATTTCTAAATATATCAAAAATCTATCATGCTTAAACTTTTGGCCATTTTTAAGAAGTAATATAAACTTTAAACCGATTCGATATCTATTTTAATTAAGATGTTATGGCGTTTTTTCGGTTTTCACAAAAGCCCTCCCTATTTTCACCCCCTTGAACCGATTTTGCCCATTGACGAACTTAGGTGAGATTTTATATCCCTTGATTTTATGTATCAGTTCGGAAGAGATTGGAGCAAAAATATAGAAGTTATCGTGTCCATAATAAACTGAGATATATATATCGATAGATTGATAGATATATATGTCGTGATATTTTAGGGACTCCGGCAAAAACACAATATGTTTCGAAGCGAACAGAATGTTACGAACGAAATCGGAGTTCGAGCAGTCAACAAATGTCATTTCCATCAAATGATTTTTGCAGTCGAAGTTCTTTGGGCTTATGGGAAGAGATTATATGTGTGGTCATTTAAAATAATGAATTCTATGAAACTTATAAGCATAGTTTATTAGCACTCCAATCTAAGGTTACTCCATAATTTGCCATTAAACGTCCCTATTTGTCCAAGCCCATGTTACACAATCACGAAATAAAAGTTGTTTTATGCAGAGGCTTTTTCTTGAAACTATACGATCACCACGGTAAAAAATAAACATTACGAGAAGCAGCAACCAATCTTAGTAGTTGGTAGGCCAGTCAATTCTAATCGCTCCGTCAGCTCAAACTGACACTCTCAAATTTCTCAGATAAATTGGCCCCGCCTTCCTCTGACGCATTGACTATAAACCGAATAAGATTTATTCGAATGTAGTTTTTTTTACTTCGAACCCTTCATTTGGATCAGGGGTGGAGCTAGATGTAAGGACTCTTTCATACCTCCCGCAAGAAGCAAGTGTAACCAGTTCAAAATGTGGATGATTCAAAATCAGCTAGCAGACGATTATTAAATAAATAAAACAAAATTAAAGTTTATGATAAATATTTTTTATTCTAAAATAGGAAATGGATTTGTGGAATGAATTTAAGATTCCGTAATAAGATATTGACATTTAAGTAATACATTTTAGTTCTTTTTAGGAAAATAATTAATAGATTATATTGAATTAAAGAAAAGAAAAAGAAAAAGAACTTTAACAGTTAAAAATATTAATATATTACGGAAACTGAGAATAAAAGTATGTTCTTATAAAATTTTTAAACGAACTCGAAGTGGGAAAATGGCGATTTTTTTTTACATATATATATAAACTTTTTTATTGATGGTAGTTTTGGGGTCTTGAGGTCGTGATCGGCGTGGATCTTCAAAAATTTTTCAGAAATTCCAAAATTGGAGGGAACGCAATAGGTAGTATTTCATACGAAATCTATATAGCATTATTTCATACGAAATATACCTAAAAAAGGCGAAAATTTTGCAATATCGGCATTAATTCAGTTCACAGAGCTTTCAAAGAAAAAGGAAAAAAAAATATTTTCCATTTTACTAACTTTTCAATTTCACGTCCCGCAAACCCGCAAATCCAACTATCGAAATCTAAGAAGAAAACGAAGCAGAAATGTCACTATTTCAGATCCGTGGACTTAAAAAAATGGAAATCACTAAAATTTTGATGTTAATTCATGTCCTGAAGTGCAGAAAAATTTCGATGGAAAGAAAGAAACAAAAAACTAAAGTAGAAAATTTTACTAATTCTGAAATAATTCGCGATTGACTAGAATTTTTAATTCAAAACAGTGTTTATCTTCTATCTTGGGGAGTATATTGGGAATCTTTAACTTGGGTAGCTGTGTATAAACCAAAAATAATAAAAATAATTCCTATTATGGATTAAAAATTATATATAATTGGTTTAATTTCACTTCTATCCAACAATAAAAAAAAGGTAGGAGTCAGAGTCGGAGTCTGCTTGTTTCTTAGCGACTCCGACTCCATTTCTTTCAAATTCATAAACGGCCCTTACTTTAAAGATAGTCCTCGTAATAAACCTATATTCAGATAAATAGATGCTGTCCCTCAATTACGAAGATTTATTATCTTAACTTACACAGTATAACTGAAATTAAAAATAAATAAAAATCCAACATGGTACAAAAAATAAACAAACAATTAAAAAAGTCATTTTATTTCAGCAATTCTACGAGCAAATTATTTCCAAAACTTCCTTTCATTTTATATTTTTACGTTTGAAATTTAATCTTTAAAGAAGTTAAAAAGTTTCTCATTGTCAAGCAGAGAAAAATATTTTTTTTCAAAACTGCCTTAAGCGAAACAAATAAATATGTAATTCTTTAACGTTGTCAAATAAAATGTACACTGTTAAAAATAAATCTGTGAATTCCAGGTGAAACTACCGGCAGCAATGTAGCCGAACTTTTACCGTTCCGTTAGTAGATTTTCCGTTGTGGGAAATACAAGAAGGGAAAACTCCGGTGTAAGAATCAGTAACTTTCCGTTACAAAGTTTGATTTATAATAGTAATAATTTAATATAATTTTTAAAAATGATTTACCGATTAATCTTCAAAGAATTCGAAATCACCGAGGGATTCTAAGCTGCTAGGTTATTTTACTTAATTGTTATTTTGGATAATTTAGTTCACGCCGTCTTCAGGATCGAACTCGGGACCTTCAGGTTGCGGAACCAATTCTTACGAACTGAGCCAAAGTTGCTGATGCTAAACGGTACAAAGTATGCCTTTTATGAGTTAGTGGGAAAATCTGTTGTGCTTTTTAAAGATTTCCTTTCAAATACATTCTTTATAATATTTGTAAACAGTTTATTTTATTTTAGACTGATGCATAATGCTTATTATTTTTTAAAATCAATTTTTATTTTTTAAATAGTTTAAATAAAAAAAAATCACTGTTTTTTTTTTCTTTTGAATGAATGAATGAATGAATGAATGAATGAAAAAAAACTTTTTATTAACAACTTTTTTTTTACAAAAATAATGTTATAGACAATTTTTTGAAATTGTCGTGCACTATTTATTTATTTATTTATTTATTGGCTAATTAATTAAAAGATTTTTTAATAAGAAATAAGAGAAAAATAAACAGAAAAAATATAATTTAAAAGGGACTTTTTATGTTGTCATTATTTCTTGCCGCCAGTGGGATACGAACCCACAATCTGCGCTCGCCGGCAAGTAGGGGTATGGTGCCTTGACCATTTGGCCACGGAGTCCCTTTCATAACGGAATGTTTCCGTTATTTGTTTTTATTTCCACCCATTTCGTTATTTTCAGGAAATATGGTGGGATTTGCTGATTCGTAACGGATAATGCCCTTTTGTTGTGGAAAGGGACTTTTTCTGTGAAATTCAGGAAAAAAATATTCGTGAATTTCAGAATTTTTTTAACAGTGTAGTAAAAAAAAACAAAAGTAATAAAGAAGCAACATTACCACATTCTAAAATTAATAAAAAAGGAAAATTTTTTTTCAGAAGTCTTTTATAGAAATTTTTGACTTACATAAATGTAACTGCGTAAAAAAATAAGTTTATTCCTATCAATTTTCTTCAAAACAGTCTTGTTCCCATGATTTATGTGATATTTACAAGATTAGTAAAAGAAAAAAAATGCAAGAAACATCTAACTAAGCTTTTTTTTATGAGGAAAAACATCAAAATATTAATCACAGCAATATATACTTTTTTTCAAAGTATTGGTATTAGAAAAAAGAAAGTTGATATGGCTATTTCTTACTGAACAACAACAACAAAAAACGATAAGTAAAAATTAATCATAAGTTTAACTAAGTAATATAGATAAATGAAAATTATAGTAAAAAAAAGTAACTGCGTTTCAGTATTTTGAATATCACTATTTTGGAACAGAAATATTCTCTTTATTTGAAGACAGAAATTTGAAATTTAACCCTTTTGGGGTTGAATATTTTTCAATTTTTAGTGAAAAAAATACTTTTATATTATAACATTAACACTAGCTATCCAAATACATTAATTTCAGTTTATCGGATATTTTATTGTCCGAAACATAACGAATATTGTTGTTTTGCATACAACTCATTTCATATTCATATGACAATAGGATAGGGAAGATATTTTTGGAGAAATTTCGAAAAGATTATACTATAAAAAAATTCAACTGATATTACAGCTTTCTAATAGCTTTTGCTCTTTATTACATATGATTCTTTGAGGAAAGTAATCATTATTTTAAGTTCAAAGAGTGAAATATGTGTTTAAAATAAAAGAATCTTAAACAGTGCAAAGAGAATTAAGCAAATATTTATTATTATTAATATTAGGAAATGCCTAAACGCTAATGAAATCATATAGGAAATGCCTAGACGCATACTAAATTAACAGATGTAAACAGTAACAAAAGTATTCCTTAATACAAAATAATACTCCATTAAAATACATATACTATTAATAGTACACCAGCCCCGAAAGGATTTAAAAATACAAATATTAATGTTTCATAATAGTGGTATTCAAATTACAAAAACACATCCAGCTCTCCTTTCTTATAAATGTCAGTTATATTTAGTAGAGAATATTATACTTATCTATATCACTTTCCTTGAAATTTGTTGCTTTGGGATTTATAAATACAATAGAGCGCCGATTATCGGAACTTCGATTAACCGAACTTCCAATTAACTGAACTTCCAATCATCCGAATAACCTATTTATCTCTCTCTACTTTTTTTTTGAATCGAACTTCCAATTATTCAAACATTTTTTTCCCTCGTTATTTTCTCTTCAGATTTATCATGCCAAATTGAATCCCCGATTAGTATAGCAGTGAGAGCAATAACTTCAAAAGAAAAATTGGAGAAAATGAAAACAAATGCCCTGAAAATGACAGAGGTCCATCACATAACGAACTCTTTGAATGTTTGGAAACGGATATGAAATGGCTCGAAAGGCAGATGAACGCTGATCTTATTCAACTTACTTATTTAAGAAGAATTCGAGATATGGTAGCACTGAAAATAACTTCTTCTTTGAAGCAAGTCCCCACCAGTGATCGAGAGGCTCTGCTCTCGAAGGGGGTAGACGGGAGCTGCTGGGTGCGAATCCTGTCGCGCTTGTCGGCCTAATCGTTTAGAGTTTATCGTGGTTTTATAATCTTCGTTTCCTTGCTTAAGGCCCCTGTCCTCGCTCGAGGAAACGCTCGCGAGCTAATGCTATTCATATTGGGAAGCATTTTTCTAATAACTCTTTCGCATTTTGATATTTTTGAATAATTTTTTTTTTTGCATTGGATAGCTGAGGTGCATGCCGACAGCGCACCTTTCTTACTTTTTCGATTTTGGTTGCAGATATTTTTTACAAATTTAGTTTCACTTTCAAAACCGGTTTCGAAATTGAAAGTGCTTTTTAAAAAAAATATCTGCAACCAAAATCGAAAAAATAAAAAAGGTGCGCTCTCGGCATACACTTCAGCTATCCAATGCAAAAAAAATTATTCAAAAATGTCAAAATGCGAAAGAGTTATTAGAAAAATGCTTCCCCATAGGAATAGCATTAGCTCGCGAGCGTTTCCTTGAGCGAGGACAGGGGACTTAATACTAGCGAGGCTTCCTTAAAAAGAACCCCCATAGAGTACAAGCATTCTCTTAGGTCCCATATCCCTCCTGTTCATAATTGGCCGTCATAAATGACGACCTCAGAAGCCAAAGAGTTCAAGTGACAAAATTCGATTCGGAGTAAATTGAGTTTAAAGATAATTGACGTTAAATTTGAACATCAGTAATAATTGACTGAACTGAAATAGGAAACTGCCGCTTGTTTCGTTGTGGTTTTTGAACTCTTATTTCAAAAAATGCAAAAAAAGTGGAGTACATTTTTTTTAATTTAAAATTAATTAATACTGATTATTATTCGACAAAAGTGGTTGATTTATAGAAAAGCAGCACATAATTAGAAAATTAATTATATTTCTTTACAAGAAAAGAAAAAACACATTTACAAGTCGTCTATTCACTTATTTAATTTTTTTTCAATTTTGTCACTTATACTCCTTGATTTCTAGAATCTTGGAAGCAAGCAATAATCGAAAGCTTTTTTGCTTAAATTATAATCTTTGGACTTCAGAAGAGGATAAAATATTTCAAAAAAATTAAAATAATTAAAATGTCAGCAACAACAAAAATTAAAAAGACAATAAATAAATAAAATAAAAATAAAAAATAAAATAAACATGCCAGCTTTAAACTTGGACAAAGTGTAAAGTTTTTAATATAGTCAAGAAAATCACTTAAATTGGTTAACCATTTATCCAAACTTTTGCTTATCCGAACTAATGTCGGTCCCAACCAGTTTGGTAATATGCGCTCTACTGTACAAATAAATTATGATATTTTCATAACATACTGCTGGAGTATCACTATTCCAATCATCATGAGTAATATGCAAATTTTCTGCGTTGCTGAATCTAAAAATATGTGATAGGGATCGTCCGAAACAGGTTTTTAAACCGAAACTGAAACCGAAAAATAATTTTGATAATCTTACTATTATTCTGGTGATAATCCTCTAAAACGAAAACATTTTTAAAAAATAACGAATAAATTAATTGTGATTGGCTGGTCAGGAGAGTTAAATTAATGGATGACTTCGCATCCCACTGACCATTCATATAAGTTGGCGTCACTGAACATAGGGCCTAGGGGAACTAGGAGTTGCCAGGTTGTGGGGGGGGGGAGGGGTTCAGCCATCTAAAATATTTTGAACCTCTCCTGAAAAAAATTCCAAGGTCACTCAATGAATTTATGATTCGAAAATCCAAATGAAATTATATTCAAAAATCGAATTTAGTTTTGAAACCGTTTCACATTTTTTTCAGAAATACTAAATTGTAATTAAAATAAGTGTTTCAAAACTCGCACACCCTATATGAAGCTAACATAATGTATAATTTTGCACTACCCTAATAGCATGCATGGTCACAGTGACATCACTGTGAGTCACTTTGGTCACATCACATCTGTGACCAAAATGCCACCACTCAGTGACGTCACATTGTGACTGAGATGTGACTTTCTTAAAAATCTTTAGAAATTTATAAATATCCTTCAAAACATGTTATTTACTCTAAAAAAATGTTTCTGGCAATTTAAATATCGTCGCTTTTGTCACAGTTTCGTCACAAAGTTAATGTCAAATTAGTCACAAATGACACATTTTTCACAAATTTGTCACATTGTGACCACTTTGTGAAACGTCACAAAAGAGCTCTAAAACGGCCATAACGATTTCACATTTTAGTCACTGTGACTTCACATCGACGTCACGTGACGTCACATCGACAATCGATGGTCACAAAGTCACAATGTGACTTCACAACGACGTTGCAGTGACTTCACCATGCTTTACGGGTTGTGACGTTTCACAAACTGGTCACAATGTGACAAATTTGTGAAAAATGTGTTATTTGTGACTAATTTGACATTAACATTGTGACGAAACTGTGACGAAAGAGACGATAATTGAATTGCCAGAAACATGTTTTTAAAAGTAAATAACGTGTTTTGAAGGATATTTATAAATTTATAAATTTTTTTAAGAAAGTCACATCTCAGTCACAATGTGACGTCACTGAGGGGTTGCATTTTGGTCACAGATGTGATGTGACCAAAGTGACTCACAGTGACGTCACTGTGACCATGCATGCTATTGGGGATAGTACCTGCAATGGGAATATGGACTTTATTTTTCTGCGTCAGAGAGAAAAAGAAAATATGAGCCCCCCACCCTACATTTTCTTGTTCTACCCCCCTCCCTATTATTCACTTCTAGTTACACTCCTGACTGGACAGCGTTGATTTTGAATGCTACACATGCCAATCTTTTTTAATTCATCCCAGAAAGAGTTTTACACAATTTTCTGTAAAACTATTATATTTAGAAAAGCATAAAAATATTTCAAGATTCTTTTTTAGGTTAATACTTTATTTTTTATTTCTCTTTTCACAAAAGGTGAAAAAATAGTTATTAAAGCTTATTTCAGCATTTTGTGTGAAGAAGAGGAAAAAATAAATAAACTAGTTGGATGTGCCAATCCCAAAACTTTCTTCTATCTCATACATATATTTAAAAATTTAAAAAAAAATAGTTACTCATTTTAATGCTTTAATAATTTTAATTCAATGCCTTACCAACTTCAATTTTCATCTTAAATTTCTGCTTCAATCAATTAATCGAAGTAAAAACGAATTTCCGTCTCTGCACGAGCCGATGGACAATAGAATGATAAGCAGATATTTTTTTCAAATTCAGGGGGGACCAACTTGCCTTACCAAAAAATAATCATATACAAAATGTTTAGTTCAGTTCTAGAACTAACTTCATACACTTTTATGTGGTGCAATATTGAAAATGGCATAAAATTCGGTATTGCAGCGCCCCCTTTCGGCGGATTTTTTTTTAGATTCAGGGCGATCCAACTAGCCATAGCCATACACTTACACAAAACATTTTGTTCAAGTCGATGCATAACTTCATGTACTTTTGGTCGGTACAATATTGAAAATGGCACAAAAATCGCGATTGCAGCGCCCCCTTCCGACGGATTTTTTTCAAATTCAGGGAGGACTAACTAGCCATAGTCATACACACACACAAAAAATTTGGTTCAATTCGATGCATAACTTCATATAATTTTGGTCGGTACAATATTGAAAATGGCACAAAAATCGCGATTGCAGCGCCCCCTTCCGGCGGAATGTTTCAAAACTGAAGGAGAACCTACTTGCCACAGCCAAAAACATTCACAAAAAAATTGGTTCAATTCTATGCATAACTTCATACACTTTTTGATGGTAGAATGGCGACATACAGACAGACACACACACAGACACGCACACAGACACACGGACAGACAGACATTTTTTAAAACATGTTTTTTGGAATCTCTGACCCATAAAACGTGTAAATCCGTCGAAAACCTTAAGTCGAAAAAAATTTCGATTACAATACTTTCTTCTATTGCAGATAGAAGAAAGTAAAAATGGTTCTTTGTTCAATTTTTTTTCCAAAAGAAAAACCTCCAGTCTTTCACATTCTGAGGTTAATGATGAGAAAAGAAAAAAGTCATTTTTGACAGAGGATGTACATTTTGAAAGATTAATAGAAGCAAAAATGTAGTTAAACTTAAAGTATTTGAAAAGTATGCCTATTAAACACAATACAGTGTAATTGGAGATAAATTTTTAAAGGTAAAACATTTTCAATTTACTTTATTTTTACTTTTAACGCTGGTAAATGAAGTATTTGTTAATGGTAAAAAGTGTCATTAATGGTTCCCTATTTTTAAAATTATATGATTTATTAAGCATAATTATACAAAGATATAATGAGTAGCGTATTTTTTAGGTAGGGTAAAAAACTTTATACAGAGTAGCATTAGATATAGTTCCTATTTTTGTCTTAAACAGTAAAAATGCTCAGATTAACTTACACAACTACATAAAATCTCTCAGTTTTTATTTTTTTATACTAAAGTAAAAATGAAAGTTTGTATTTTGGAATTCTCTAAGGTTAATTTGAAGATTCTAAGAAAATGAAAAGATGGAAGAGCCTTTTATTGAAAGAAATACAAATTATTTTTGATATTAATTTAAAGAATTTTTTTTTTTGAGATACACTCTTGTTAAACATGTTGTTCAGATCATCTGTGCAATGTCGAGCGGAGATTTGAAACACACAATTTGCGATTATAAAAATTTTTTAAACATTTCAAGACTTTTTTAGAAATTTATTTTTTAACTATATTTTTACAAAAGACGGAAAAAATTAGTTATTGAAGCTTATTTCGTTATTTAGTGTGAAACAAAGTAAAAAAGTAAATAAAAATTAGTTCTTTGTTCAAATTTTTCCCCCGAAAGAAAAACATTCATACTTTCACATTCGGAAGTTAATGAAGAAAAAAAGAAAAAAGTCATTTTTGACAGAGGATATATATTTTAAAAGATTGATTGTAGCAAAAATGCAGTTAAGCTTAAAGTACTTCAAAAGTATGCCTATTAAACCCAATACAGTGTAATTGGAGATAAATTTCTATAGCCGAAACATTTTCAATTTAGTTTATTTTTTTTATTTCAACGTTATTAAATAAAGTACTTGTTAATAGTGGAAGTTGTATCATTAATGTTTCCCTTTTTTTTTAATTATATGATTTATTAAGCATAATTATATAAAAATAAAATAAGTTGCGCTCTTTTTAGGCAGTTCAAAAATTTTTTTATTCAGTAGCAATCGAAAAAGTTCCTACTTTTTTATCTTAAACTGTAAAAAGATTAACATACACAACTACACCAAAAAATCTCTCAATTTTTAATTTTTTATACTAACATAAAAAGAACAGTTTGTATTTTGGAATTCTAAGATCAATTTGAAGATTCTTAAAACATAAAAAAAGGAAGCGCTTATTATTGGCATGAATACAAATTATTTTAGAAATTAATTTAAATATTTTTTTCAGATACGCACTTGATAAACATGCTACTGAGATCATCGCCGCAAAGCCGAGACTTTAAAAAACACAATTTGCTATCATAAAACATTATAAAACATTTCAAGATTTTTTTTTAGGTTAATACCTCTTTCACATTTAAGGGTTAAGTTTTTAGGTTAATACCTTTTTCTTAAGATTGTCTTTTCACAAAAAGTGGAAAAAATTAGTTATTGAAGCTTATTTCGGGAAAAAGTTTGAAGGAAAGTAAAAAATAAATAAATAATAGCTTTTTATTCAATTTTTTTTCCAAAAGGAAAAAAAAAACTCCAGTCTTACGCATTCTGAAGATAACGATGAGAAAAGGAAAAAAGTCATTTTGACAGAGGATATATATTTTAAAAGATTGATAGTAGCAAAAATGCAGTTAAGCTTAAAGTATTTAAAAAAGTTTTTAGGCAGTTACAAAATTTTGTATATAGTTGCATTAGAAATAGTTCCTATTTTTGTCTTAAACTGCAAAAATGCTCAGATTAACGAACAAAACAGCTACATAAAAAAAATCTCTGTTTTTATTATTTTTTTTTATACTAAAGTAAAAATGAAATATGTATTTTGGAATTCTGAGGTTAATTTAAAGATTCTTAGAACATAAAAATAATGGAAGCGCTTTTTATTGACAGAAATACAAATTATTTTCGAAATTAATTTAAATAAGATTTTTTGAGATACACATTCAATAATCATGTTTCTGAGATCATCTGCTCAATGTCGAGTGGATACTTGAAAATACAATTTGTTATTATAAAACACTATAAAACATTTCAAGATTTTTTTTTTTTAAATAATACCTTATTTTTTATTTTTATTTTCACAAAAAATGGAAAAAATTAGTTGGCTTATTTCGGTATTTTGTGTGAAGAAAAGAAAAAAAAAATAATTCTTTGTTCAACTTTTTTCCAAATAAAATAACTGGAGTCTTTCACATTTTAAAGATAATGATTAAAAAAGAAAAAAGTCATTTTAGACAGAGTATATATTTTAAAAGATTGATAGTCGGAAAAATGTAGTTAAGCTTAAAGTATTTCAAAAGTATGCCTATTAAACCCAATACAGTGTAATTGGAAATTATTTTTTATAGCTAAAACATTTTCAATTTACTTTATTTTTATTTTTAACGCTAGTAAATGAAGTACTTGTTAATGGTAGAAGGTTTGTCATTAATGATTCCCAATTTTTAAAATTATATGATTTATTAAGTATAATTATATAAACTCGAAATTCTCAAACACATTTCAGAACACTTTTTGCCGAAAAATTCAGAACCCATTAAATAATTACGAAACATTTTTAAAATTATGATTGAGTTTTTAATATATTGCAAAAGTGTTACTGACTAGAAATTTGTTAACTCTTTCGGGACTGGTGTACTATTAATAGTACATGTCTTTCCAACGAGTATTATTTTGTCTTACAATTGCTCTGTTACTTCTACACATAGAAATGATTGTATATAGCTATGCCTTTCCTATTATGACTTCATTTATCTTTAGAAATTTAGTAATAACAACAATAATAAAAGTTTACTTAATTTTCTTTGTCCCCTTGTTGATTCCTTTATTTTATACATATGTTTCACTCGTTAAATTAAAAATGGAAGTTACATTCATGAACCAATCATGTGTGATAAAACGCAAAAAACATTAGAAAGTTGCAATATCCTCTTAAATCCTGTTATGATAAGTTATTTTCCAAACGTCTTCAAAAACTCGTCCTTAGCCTATTATCATATCAATATGAATTGAACATGACACAAAATAAGTACATTCGTAAGATTTCATAGAATGAGGTAATCTATAAATTTAATCAGTAAGTCTATTTCGATAGCTCTTATTAACGTTATTAAGATAAAAGTAATTTTGTTCTCAAAACAGAAAGAAATTCCGACCCGAATGGGTTAATTTGTTGCAAAAGTATTGTTATCTAGAAGTGTGTTCTAAAAATAGTGTTGTTAGTTGTGTTGAAATAATGTTGTAAATCATGTTGATAAAAACAGTTTTTTAAAACAGTGTTGTGCTGTCAACCAGTGTCAACCAAAATGTTTTCAGAGCGATTGAAATGGACGAATAGCATTTCTACACTGTTAAAAAAACTCTGAAATTCACGAATATTTTTTTTTTTGAATTTCACAGAAAAAGTCCCTTTTCACAACAAAAGGGCATTATCCGTTACAAATCAGCAAATCCCACCATATTTCCTGAAAATAACGAAATGGGTGGAAATAAAAACAAAAAACGGAGACACTCCGTTGTGTAAGTGGTTACGTGGCCGAGTGGTCAAGGCACCATACCGCTAATTGCTTGCGAGCGCAGATTGTGGGTTCGTATCCCACTGGCTGCAAGAAATAATGAAAACATAAAAAGTCCCTTTTAAATTACATTTTTTCTGTTTATTTTTCTCTTATTTCTTATTAAAAAATCTTTTAATTAATTAGCCAATAAATAAATAAATAAATATGTAGTGTACTACAATTTCAAACAAATTGTCTATAACATTATTTTTCTAAAAAAAAGTTGTTAATAAAAAGTTTTTTTTATCCATTCATTCATTCATTCATTCATTCAAAAAACAATGGTTTTAAACAGTGATTTTTTTTTATTTAAACTATTTAAAAGATAAAAATTTATTTAAAATAATAATGAGCATTATGCATAAGTCTAAAACAAAATAAAATAAACTGTTTACAAATATTATAAAGAATGTATTTGAAAGGACATCTTTAAAAAGCAAAACAGATTTTCCCACTAACTCATAAAAGACATATTCTGTACGACCCGGCATCAGCAACTTTGGCTCGGTTAGTAAGGATTTATTCCGCTATCAAAAGGTCCCGAGTTCGATCCTGAGGACGGCGTGGACTGATTTGTGCAATAATAATAATACGTAAAATAACATAGCAGCTTAAAACACTCGGTAATTTCGAATTATTATCATTAAAAATCAGACTTTGTAACAGAAAGTTACCGCTTCTTCAAACGGAGTGTTCGTTTCTTGTATGTCCCACAACGGAAAATCTACTTACGGAACGGTAACAGTTCGGCTACATTGCTGCCGGTAGTTTCACCTGGAATTCACAGATTTATTTTTAACAGTGTAGTAGGTTTTGTTCATCTGGACAAATAGTGCATTGGCTTAGCATACATTCTGAACTGTTTAAATCACACACAAGCATTTAAAGAAGATATTTGTAATTAACATTTAACTTTGTACCATAAATCATTAATTTAAAATTTTGGAGGTATGAACAATTACATAGTAGGTTACAGTTACAATACAGTGGTGGTCAAAATTATAAGGACAAGGCAAAAGAGGCCATATCTTGGTTATATTTGGCGGGAGACTTATACAAATTTAATGGCTGGAAACCAATGAAAAATGAAGATTATTTTTGTATGTTTTTACGGAAATATGTGGTAAATTCATATTAATAAAATGCATTATAAATTTATACAACCATTGATTTTGGACAAAATTATAAGAACAACTGTATTTGTGTGTTCTAAAAAGTAAAATTTGCATGTTTTTTGCTCTGTACACGGAATTTTCAGACGATATAAATGCGTAGTAAGCGTTTGGGATCGTATTATTCTGTTTATTAATCATGCCGCAAGATGCAAAGCTTTTGGAGTTTCAGAAAGGAAAAATTGATGCATTTCAAAATTCAGGACTTTCTCTATTCCAAAGTGCTACAAAGTTTAATAGATCAAGAGCGGTTATTTACAATTATCTTTAAAATACCGGTAAATATGGACGGCAAAGACATACAAACAGGCTGTCTTTTGTTTCTGTATGGGGGAAAAGAATGATAATGAGGCGAGCTTGCTTCAAAAAATAGACAAAAACCGAGAATGGAACTTAGAATGTAAGTGCTCGAACTGTTCGTCGTGTTTTACAAAAAGAAAGAAAAAGGTTTGCTATAGTAAACACGTGTGAAGACCGCGTCTTACATGAGAGACTGGGGTGTCATGAGAGACTAAGGATGGAGTTTGCCAAAAACTGCAATATTATGGGCAAAAAAGTGAAATTCTGTATTTTCCGATGAGAAAAAGATTAATTTGGATAGACTAGATTGTTTTTGAGACTTCTAGTATGATCTTCGTAGAAAAAAATAAAGATTTCTTCAAAGCATGTATTTGGAAGTGATTCACTAACGGTCGTGGGAGGTTTCACTACTGATAGAACTACTCCAATAGTTTTTGTGCAGGGTAGGAGGAATTCTGAGAGTTACATTGATGTATTGGGCGATACTCTTTTACCAGAAGCACCGTTAATAGCGATCTGAGGCTATTTTTTCCAGCAGGACAATGTTTCGGCTCATGTTCCCAAACTTCAAACTCGTGGTATAATGCTAATTCCGTGAAACTACTTGATTGGCCGGTCAGAAGTCCTGATCTGAATACTGTAGAAAAATCTTTTGCGTATTCTGGCACACAAAGTATGCAAAAATGGTATATAATCTCAAAATAAGGAAGAACTCATATCTTCCATCGAAAAATATCACTCAAAATCTTCCAAGAACGTTCTTAAGGAATTGTCAAACTCCATGACGTCAAGATTGATAAAAGTGATTGAGAAGAAGAGAGGAGATTATTAATTATCAGTATATTTCAGACAAAAATATTATTTGTCCTTATAATTTTGTCCAATTTTTTACAATGACATATTTTGTTACTTGTGACAAAACATTCATATTTTGCATTTTCCAATGTTTTGCATTCTACAATGATTTCTAGCATAGAAAAGCATTTAGTGTATAAATTGCACTTTATTTAGCTCAGAAATATTTTTTTTCTGCGCAATTTTCAATTGTTCTTATAATTCTGACCACCACTGTAGTTTGGCAGTATTGTTTTCACATATTGTCCATGTCATATCTCAGCTTGTAGTCAAATCTCCTTCTTGAAATTTTTTGTGCATAACAGAATTTCAGAATTTCAGATTTTTATCTCGTGCCCCACCAGAGATATCAAAGCCTAAAAAGTGCGATTTTTGAAATTTTTGACGAATTTCGGAATTTTTTTTAAATTAATTTTAAACCCATTCGGGTCGGAATTTTTAAAAATTCCGACCCGAATAGGTTAATTTGTTGCAAAAGTATTGTTATCTAGAAGTGTGTTCTAAAAATAGTGTTGTTAATTGTGTTGAAATAATGGTGCAAATCGTGTTGATAAAAACAGTTTTTTAAAACAATGTTGTGCTGTACAACTATCTGTCCCCAAATTAACAAGATATTGTAAACACGAGGCAATTTAAAACATTATAAAACAATGCATATAAAACATTTTCGAAATATTTTCTACATGGTGTCTTTAAAATTATACAATTTTAAAAATGAATGTTTTGAAAACACATTTTCTTCTTTTATAATTTTTAACAACACTTTTTGCAGAATCTTTTTATTTCGTACAATACATTCGTAACACATTCACAACACAATCGAAAAACGATTTTAGTTAGAAGAGTTGATTTTTTATATTCAGTTAAGTGTTGTAAAAGTATTTCATACATTTGCAGTGTAAAGATAAAATAACTAATGTACTAAAAACATGTATTAAAATAAATACACATTACTGAATGGTACACTTATAAAAAGAATACATTTAAAACAAACTTAAAAACTATCAACGTTTCATTGATTTCTACGAATGCCGTCAGGATACAATATAAAGATGTTAAATGTAATTTAAAGTTTCCATGAAAGAATCCATTAAAATCATTAAGCTCGGGCCGCGAGCTTGTAATGATCATTTATCATACTCCGTTCATAAAATCTGGCACAATATGCTATAATTAAGCACTCTCATCTCAACTCCACTATGCTCGTGGACGTATGTGTTTACAATTTGAAACTTTAAATTACATTTAACATCTTTATATTGTATCCTGACGACGTTCGTAGAAACGAACGAAACGCTGATAATTTTTAAGTTTGTTTTAAATACAGTCGACTCTCGTTAATTCTAACTCCTAAGGACTACAAGAAATGTTCGAATTATCCGAAGTGCGAGTTATGAAAAATATGAAATGAGAACATGCTTAATAATGGTACTATTACAAAGGAATTAATGTTATAGCGTTTTTTAAATGTATTTCGGCTGTTATCATTAGAATATGACTTAATATTAAATTAGGATGTATAAATACATAAACTAATTAAAAGATTAGAAACAAGCACAATGGAAGAAAAAATTAAAGCGTCACCGATGGACAGACGGGGCACTAAAAAAATGGATATCAAATACATTGGATTATATGTATACTCGTCCAGAACAATTTTCACAAAAATCAAAGAAAGAAAGTGATTCAAATGATCTGAAATCCGTGAGAAAAAAGAGAAAAATGAAAAATCGGAATTTTCGTTAGTTCGAATTAAACGAAATCAAAAGAAAATGAGTTCGAATTAATGAAAACTTTTAGCATTATTTTGCCATTGAAAATTTCGGGACATCATATTTAGTTCGGATTAAGCGAAGATTCGAATTATCCGATTTCGAATTAACGAGAGTCAACTGTATATTCTTTTTATAAGTGTACCATTTAGTAACGTGTATTTATTTAAGTATATATTTCTAGTATTATTTATAGTGCAATTGTCCAATTCATAATTATTAATTACAACTGGTGTACTTTTTAGGCAGTATAAAAATGTTGTATATAGTAAGTAGCTTTAGAAATAGTTTATTTCTGTCTTAACTCTTTCGGGGTCAGATTTTTTTTTCAATTTTTAGAAAAAATTGCTTTTACGTTAATAATATTAACACTAGTTATCCAAATAGATTAATTAGAGTTTAACGAATATTTCACTGTCTGAAAAATAACGAATGTTGTTGTTTTACATACTATTTAATTTATATTTATTTGACAATAGGCTAAGGAAGAATTTAAAAAATATATTATATTACAACAAGATTTACTGATACAACTTACTAATACTTTTTGCGCTTTATTGCACATAATTCTTTCAGAAGAGTAAACTTTATTTTAAATTTAAAGAGTAAAACATATACACTGATCAAAACAATTAAAGGATATTGCAGTTTTAGGTGGATTTTGTATCTGGGAAACTTTTTAGCTGATTGATACATGGTCGACAGACATAGTAGGTTATATGAGAATAAATTACACATGTTTGGCAGAAAAAAATGCATTTTATTGCGCATTTGTGTACAAAAGGAAAAAAACACAATTGGTGCATATGAGAAAAAAAGAATAAGAAAAGGTGTTTTCTTCAAAGAAAATCATTTTCAGTAGGGAGTATGGTTTCCACGGGCGGCCAGCAACGTTGAACACCTTTGAGGCATGGACTCAATGAGGCTATTAATGACGAGTTGGGGTATTCTGCCCCACTCTTCCAGAAGAGCGTTTTCCAGTTCTTGGTGAGTTTGTGGGGGTTGTTGGCGGCCAGAAACTCGTTTTCCTAGAACATTCCAAACGTGCTCGATTGGATTGATGTCTGGAGAACACGCTGGCCATTCCATTCGAACGATTCCTTCCTTGAAAAGGAAATCCTCCACCAGGTTTGCACGATGTGGCCTGCAGTTATCGTCCATTAAAATGAAGTTATCTCCGATTGCTGCAGCGTAAGGGACTACAATAGGTCTGAGGATCTCGTCTCTATATCGGCAACGAGTCAGAGCTCCATCTCGAATGATGTAGAGGTCAGTGCGCCCGTCAATGGAGATGCCACCATACACCAACACTCCTCCACCGCCAAATCTGACACTTTCGTGCACGACGCAGGATTATTCCTACTGCCACGGTCCCTCCAGATGAAAATACGCCTATTATCCGGATACTCAATCATACAATACAATAACGGATACAATATCGCTCACAGAAAAACGGGACTCGTCAGAAAACAGAATATTGCTCCATTCATTTCTCCTCCAGTTAACATGTTCGGTTCCCACTCCCTGCGGTCGCGACGATGCCTTGATGCCTAACACATACCATCGGTCGGCGAGCATACAGACCTACAGCATGGAGCCGGTTTCGGACAGTCTGAGTTGAAATCGTGGTGCCTGTAGCCGAGCGAAGGTGTTGTTGGAGAAGAGTAGCGTTCATGTTTCGGTGTCTCCGAGCTGTTAACGCTAAATACCGATCTTCATTGTGTGTTATTGCCCGTCTACGACCATGCCCTGGTCTTCGGCCTGCACATCCACTCTCCAAAAAACGGTTCCAGATTCTGGAAATGAAACTTTGTGACACTCCAATTTCTTGCGCTACTTCGGCTTGAGTTTGGCCCCCTTCTAACCTACCAACAATTCTCCAAGCTTCTGAATCTGTCAAATGACTTCGCTGAGACATCGTACTCATCGAAACAAAGCAATCACTGAATGCCGATCATCCTTGTCTTCATTCTCTTTTATCCAGTTAAAAGTCAAATTTCATTCGCTGCCGCTGAAGCGACGTTTTTGACGTCGAACTCAAAATTTGCATACTCCACAGTTTGAAAACCAGAAAAATTTGCATTTGTGATTCTCTTCTTCTATTCTAAAAAAATTTCGTTTATATCTTTATTTTATATAAAACTTCAAATATCCTTTAATTGTTTTGAGCAGTGTATTTAAAATACAATAATCACAAATGTTGCAAACAGAATTAACAAAATACTTATTATTAGTATTATTAATAATAAATGCTTAAGCATAAATGAAGTTACATAATAATTTCATAGATATAAAATTATTATATTTGAAAAAAAAAAAATTCAAGACATTTTTAGGCTATTACCTTATTTTTATTTCTCTTTTAACAAACGGTGAAAAAAATAGTTATTGAAGCTTATTTCGGAATTTTGTGTGAAGAAAAAGAAAAAAGAAATAAAAAAATAGTTCTTTGTTCAATTTTTTTTTAAAGAAAAAAAACTTCCGTCTTTCACATTCTGAATTTATTGATGAAACAAGAAAAAAAGTCATTTTTGACAGAGAATATATATTTTATAGGATTGATAGTTGCAAAAATGCAGTTAAGCTTAAATTACTTCAATAGTATGCCTATTAAACACAATACTAGGTAATTGGAGATAAATTTTTATAGATAAAACATTTTCAATTTACTTTATTTTTATTTTTAACGATGTTAAATGAAGTACTTGTTAATGGTGGAAGAAGTGTCATTAATGGTTCCCTAAGTATAAATTTGAGATAACATAACTGGTGTATTTTTTAGGCAATTCAAAAATTTTGTATATAGTAGCTTGAGAAATAGTTCGTATTTTTGTCTTAACTCTTTCCGGGCCGGTTTTTTTTAGAAAAAATTACTTTTACGTTAATAATATTAATACTAGCTATCAAAATTGATTAATTAGAGTTTAACTAATATTTCACTGTCTGAAACATTTTGTTGTTTTGCATATTATTCAACTTTTATTTATATGTCAATAGGCTAAGAAAGAGTTTTTGGAGATTTTTAGAAAATTTTGAATTACAACAAGATTTAACTGATATTATAACTTTCTAATACCTTTTACGCTTTATTGCACATGATTCTTTCAGAAAAGTAAACTTTAATTAAAAATTAAAGAGTAAAATATGTATTTAGAATTCATTAGAATTTATTCTATTTCCGCGATCATTTGACGAAAATTGCGTTTTTTTTAGCGCTTCTTTTACGAAAGTCGGAGAGTTATTAGTGATCCTTTGATAAAATTAGTATTTCATCTGCTGATTTTTTAACGAAATTTGCGTTGTTTTGTGTTGTTTCTTAATTTTTATTAGAAATAAAGCTCTGGTGCCGACTGGAATACTTATTTTTAGGAGCCAGTGGTTCCCTAAACATTTTGGAAATCTGCACATACAATGAAATGGAGCTCCATCTTAAACATATCATGTGTATCTCGAACGCATTCTGTTGCCGCAACAATTCTACCTACAAAGTCTTTTTACAATAAAACAGGTGTTTCGTAAATAAGTCATTTTTCAAAACTCCTTGAGAAAAAATCTACTGGAGAGAGGTCTGGTGCTTGCGATGATCATGCGATTGGTATACCTCTAGTAATCTAGCTTCCGCCCTCGTAGCATGCATGGTCACAGTGACGTCACAATGACATCACTGTGAGTCACTTTGGTCACATAACATTTGTGACCAAAATGCCACCACTCAGTGACGTCACATTGTGAGTGAGATGTGACTTTATTAAAAATTTTTAGAAAATTACAAATATTCTTCAAAACATGTTATTTACTTTAAAAAACATGTTTCTGGGAATTTAAATATCGTTGCTTTTGTCATAGTTTCGTCACAATGTTAATGTCAAATTAGTCACAAATGACACATTTTTCACAAATATGTCACATTGTGATCACTTTGTGAAACGTCACAAACGAGCTCTAAAACGGCCATAACGACTTCACATTTTAGTCACTGTGACTTTACATCGACGTCACGTGACGTCACATCGGCAATCGGTGGTCACAAAGTCACGATGTGACTTCACAACGACGTCGCAATGACGTCACCATGCCTTACGGGCGAAAAGTATGGTGACGTCACTGCAACGTGTTGTGAAGTCACATTGTGACTTTGCGATCATCGATTATCGATGTGATGTCACGTGACGTCGATGTGAAGTCACAGTGACTAAAATGTGAAGTCGTTATGGCCGTTTTAGAGCTCTTTTGTGACGTGCCACAATGTGACAAATTTGTGAAAAATGTGTCATTTGTGACTAATTTGACATTAACATTGTGACGAAACTGTGACAAAAGCGACGATATATAAATTGCCAGAAACATGTTTTTTAAAGTAAATAACATGTTTTGAAGGATATTTATAAATTTCTAAAGATTTTTAAGAAAGTCACATCTCAGTCACAATGTGACGTCACTGAGTGGTGGCATTTTGGTCACAGATGTGATGTGACCAAAGTGACTCACAGTGACGTCACTGTGACCATGCATGCTATTAGGGCTGTTATCAGATTCACGAACTTTACGGGCGACAAACTTTTCAGCCGATTTGAACCGCAACTTTTTCCCGTTCAAAGAGAGAAATAGGTTACAATTGTCTTGGTAAAAGGAGGAAAACCAGTTCTACTTAGTACCAGGGCGTTAATATTTATCACTTATTAGTATCAATCGCTGATTCATTGAAATGTTCGATGTTAGATGAAAAGTCTTGCCTAGCGGAGACGTTTTTGGGGCTGTAGAAAAAAGTTGGAGGATATTGCTGATTGCTATCACACTGAGATTTGTGCGGACATTTCGCGAAAAGTTGGAGGAAATCATGTGTTGACTCAAAAGTCTCGCGAAATGTTTGTGAATCTGATAGTATCTTAACAGGTGCCATTTTTATGCTCTTAAGGTCTGAAACAGGCGGTTTGAAGACGTGTTCTGATCTGTTTGTTGAACTATGTGAGAGCTCTATCATGTCGTGCTGAAGTATACACATTAAGTCATACAATTTGCGCATGGTGTTTTTTCATTGAATCGCCCTCTAGTGGCATCAGATGGCGTTTGAGATATCATGTTTCTATGTAATTTTTTATTCTTTTTGCATGCTTGCTTTGCTTTTTCATTTTGGATACGTTATACTGTTAATTACCCGATGTATATAGCAGATAATATATGCTATATTTTTCTTTTTAAATTTATAAAATGGTAAAAAAATAAATTAATATATTTAAAGAAAAATAAAATATTAATTAATGATAATATTTAACACAATTAAATTTTATATTTTAATCACAATAAAAAACTTAAATATTTTTTAATTAATTATAAAAATATTTTGAAATAAAAAATGCGTATTCAAAGACTTTTAATATTTAAGACCTTATTGGAATTCCAATAATTTGTGATCACTGGAATACGACGTGTATAAAGACGGCTTCATATTCTAAAGCGCTGGATTAAATATTTGAACAGGCAATTAAATCTCCTTTACTTAATTGAGATCACAATTCTTAATTGAAGTCACTGTTAAAAATGAATAAAATCTCATATATTCCGAAAAATGATCTTTGAGAAAAGTTAATTTCGTAAAGTGTGCCAAAGGAACATGCGTAAAATTTTGTCTGGGAAATGTTTGAAGAAATGAGATAAGACGTTTTCTTTTTTACAAAACAGATAAATTCTATTCTAATTTTTAAAGTTTCCTTTCCAGCCTATAATATATTGACTATTTCGTTTTACTAGTTTGATTTAACAGAAAAATTACTTTTGAAAAATCTCGCAAAATAACGAGAAATTTATTATAAGCAACTTCTGTATACAGAAGATATTCAAAGCTTTAATTCTGGCGAAATAAATAAATATTAAAAAATATAAAGTGAATTTTTTTCATGTATAACATTTAAGGAGACTCACAACCTTTGCAACTATCTCTTCAATTTTGAATAATATAGTAATAATATCTGATAGTAAAATACTTAATACTGAATATTGGATTATTAAAAAAAAATTGTAAAGCAGCTTATTTTACTAAAACTTATTATTATTTTTTTTAAAATTTAACTTGAAAAAAATCCTACTACTTTATAAATATGAATATTTTTGCTTTAACCTTTTTTTTCCCACATTCATTAAAATATTCTATATAAAACTGTGCTTAAATTTTTAGATATATGAAACTTTACATTTTGTGATTTTTTTTCTCTCTTGTATATTAAGAAAAGAAGGAAATTCAAGAAACTCTCAATAAATAAATAACCCCCACCCCTACAAACTTGAATATTAAATCCATGTTCAAAAAATTTAAATGCACCATTTAGAACAAATAAAAAAGAATTCTAACCTCTATATAGTTCAACAAAAAAGGCCTTTGTATTTATCGAAGAAGCAAGTTATAAAAATATGAACGTGGAGAAAAACATAGTTTAAAGCAAGGCTACCTTATCATAATAACAGGCTTGTTATTCCCCAAGTTTCCTTTGTCTACAGAACATGTGGTCAGAAACCACATGATTTTCTCGTTGCTAGCGCCATCTAATGTGAGAAACTGAAATATTTTCCATTTTTTCCTATGAATTTGTGCATGGAATGTTACCATTAATATGCACCAGGTGGCGTTACTTATGAGACACAGTCAATAATAAGTTGGCAACTATAGGGACATTTTTACCCATAGACTTTCTCCTAAATGACAAGCTTGTAGCCTTGGTTTAAAGTTTTCCTTTGCATGGGTCATTGCGCTGTATCTATTAACAAAATTTACAATATCTCGCGATATAATTGTCGTATAAGTAAAAATGAGGTGTCAAAATATTTACAATTAAATAAGCTTTCAGTTAATATTATAAAAAAAGAAATCGATATTTCGATTAATTTCAAGGTAGTGTGTCACCTCATAAAGGTCCTTTTTAACATTTAATATGTTAAAACGTGCATGATTTTAAAACACAATTTTTAGAGAGATAAAATATACAAATATAATCCTTCAATTCATTCATTAAAAAATATATATATATAAGATGCAGAATTAATATTTACAAGGGTCTCCAACTGTTAGATGTTTGTCCAGCAGAAAATTGTCATAGCAGCTTATGCGCAGGATTACAAAATAAATTGCAGAAAAAAATTAAATTTTTCATGATTAACTATGTTTCAGAATGTAACATTGTTTTATATTTTAAAGACAAAGTTGAATTTGGCTAAAAAAAAAATTTCGACATTACCAAGAGTATATTCACACATACACACACAAAATCTTTTTTTGAAAAATAAAAAGGCAATTTTAGGTTAAGTTTACACTGATTAACATGAAATAAAAAATTCGAAAAAAGTTCATGAAAATAATACCGAGAACTTTTTGAGATATCCTGCGCGCTATGCTCAAAAGCGTCGTTTTGAGAAAAATGACTTCAAAATTTCGGAAATGCCTATTCTGCTGTTGAGCGGGTATAATTTATAAAGCCATAACTTTTGTTATTACGGAAATTTTAAGAAATTAACTACAACAGAACTTCCCTATGCTATCACCTCCAATAAGTGACCACTAATCTCCCTCCAGGAGCGAGCAATTTTATTGAAGAAAACGAAACAAACTCTGTTTTTTTTTCTGGTAGCATGAAGAAGGTTTTATTAGAAAAATAATTCCGGAGAGCACATTTAGAGGTCTGCACGATCCGGAATTTTCAGGCCCGGGCCCGGCCCGTAGGAAATTGTTTTCGGCCCGGCCGGCCCGCTGTAAAACTCAAAAGTTCGACCCGTTTAAATTTTTATATTTTAGACCCGGCCCGGCCCGTTTTGGCCCGTTACAATTTCAACAATTTCTGAAAAATTCAGATTTTTATCATATAATTAAGATTCCTTTAAAGAATACTGCATACATATCTATGGAATGATTTTACAGTATATTTTACAGGAAATACACACTAGCAACATTAATGATTACTAAGATTCTTAGGCTTTCAACATTCAAATAAAGGTTCATTAAAAAATTAAAATGGCCTAAAATAAAAGAAAAAAGTTAAAAACACCGTAATTTTTGAAGCTGTTTAATAAAAGACCATTTATAAAAATATTTCTGTATCATTTTATTAAATATTTTAAATCCAAGTTCATAGAAGCTCCTTTCTGACACATTTCTAAATTCATTTTTTTCTCCGAAACGCATAAGATTAGCAGGTGTCTTTATTCATAAACTATATAATCAAATAGCGTTATCCATTTTTTGACATAAACAATTTAAGAATACTGCAAGCAAATAAAATAGAGTCATAGCGTTTTGAATAGAATTTCCGGAAGCGATAGTATGGCAAGGGAGAAAAACCTGCAACCATTTCAGAAACTATTGTATCTCAACAAGGTTATAAAAGTATTTTATTTACCAAAAATGAAAAACGCTATTCGATTCCAAATCCCTTCAATAGTCAGGCTTATCAGTTTTATATTTTTACAATTAAAAATTAATCTGAAAATGTGTCAAACTTTCGCATTATTGAAAAATTAATTTAAAAACTATTAAGAAGTATATATCCAAAGATTAAGCTAACATAAGTTCTTTATCGCTGTTGATAATTTTACAAATCATGTTGTCTGCCCTACAGATCTTGAGAACAATTAAGTCTTGTTCCGGTCCGGCAAGTCTATATGTAGAAAAATAATGCAAGATTGATATCGGTCCGGCACGAGTCAGCTAAAAAATTTTTAAAACGGGTTACACACAATGTAACTGTCCGATGCCGATCTCTACACTGTACAAGTTACATTTTTATATTGATGCTGTCAAACTAGTATGGCTTGCGACGCACATTTATACTTATTCTCGTTAAAACCCTTTTCGCTGAAAATAGGTCCTTTTTTATCGTTTCTGCTCCCGAAAATTTTTTTATCGGCCCGGCCCGTATGGCCCGCTAAATTTTCTTGCCGGCCTGGCCCGGCCCGTTAGAAAGTTCGAAACGATTCCGCCGGCTCGGCCGGGTATGGGCCACGGGCCAAGCCCGGGCCCGTGTAGACCTCTAAGCACATTATTCATTAAATTTCTAAGTTTAGATTTTTTTAATTACAGTAACTTTTAAATGTTTAAACTCCCATGAAACTTTTTAGACAATGGATTTAACTCTGATGACAAATTAAGAATGACGGCCAAGAAAGTCCTTTGCTATATTCTATCAAGAAATTCTAAAAAAAAAAAAAAAAAAAAAAAAAAAAAAAATAGATAAAGTGATAAAATTGTAATTATTTGTTCCTGGTCAAAATAATTGCATTTTTTTACTGAAGTTTGAAAAGACTTGGAAATGAAAGTTATAAAAGGTAAAACCATAAAATCAAAGTAAGAGTCAATGTATTATTTTTTTAAACTCTGCAACTATTAACAAATGCAATTAACTTTTGTTTTGATACTTAAATTTTTATATATTTTCCGAATGTAAAAAATAATTTTTACTAACATTGTTACCTTTTTTCAAAAATTAAAATTTAGATTTAAACACGACTTAAATTAATTGACCACCTCTCAGAGCGACCTATTTTTATTACAACGTAACATGGTCACCTTAGAGAGGTTTTACTGCATATCAAAATATTCAGAAAAGATGGAAAAGTTTATCATAAAAAAATAATAATTTCGAATTTTTTTAATTTTAAGTGGCCTTAAACCCGTTAGTTCTTATAGGAAATCCAATAATTTGCGAGTCCATGTATACGACTTTTATAAAAGGCTATTCGTATTTTAAAGCGTAGAATGAAACATTTAAACAGATACACAAAATCTCTCTTACTTAAGGGTGTTCTTAACTGATCCGCTCAACAAGGGAAAAACGTTTTGACACATTTACAAATTCATTTTTTAACAGAAAGTTATAAAATTTTAATGCCTGACTATGAAAGCGATTTCGTATTGAATTTATTTTTCCATTTTAAGTAATTATAATTAAATTACTTATCGAGTTAGAAGCTATTTCGATGACGCAATCACCCGTTTTTCTCCTCCTTTTCGACCGGTTTTTCTGCTTTCGTCCGGAAATAGGCTCAAAAGTGTCAACTTTGAAGGCTTGTTATGAAAAATCTATTGTGTTTTTTAAAAAACAAAAGAATGAGTGCAATCAGAGAGTTTCTGAATAACAACACCTGCTATTTTCATGCATTTCCGAACAAAAATAAATTAATGCATGTGTCATAAAGTTGCCCTTTTTGATTTAAGAACAGCCTTAATTGCAAGCAAAATTCCTAATTGAAGCGACTGTTAAAAATAAATAAAATCTTAAATTATCTTATGAGTTTTCAAATGAACACAATAGAACCCCGATAATTCGGACCCCGTTAATCCGGATCAGTTTGGTGATATTTTTTTTTCAAGTTTGAGAAGCGATTGGCTTATTTCCATAACATTAACTTGTTTCTTCGTCATATTCTGAATAAAATAAACTTTTTCTGAAACTTTTTCGGAAGAATTAAGCAAAGTAAACATTTTTACTGTTTGTAAATATTCAATAAGTTTAACACAAAGATGATTTTCTGTAAGTATGTTTTATTTTATTTCATTTTTTTCTAATTCTTCGGATAATCCGGATTGGGTCCGATCTAAGTTAATCCGAATTATCGGGGTTTTACTGAATCTGCCAAAAAAGAAACTTTGAGAAAAGTTAATTTCGCAAAGAGTGCCCTAGAAACATGCATGAAATTCTGTCTCTGAAAAGTTTAGAATAGAGAATTAGATGCATGATTAAAGAAAAGATTTTAGAAAAGCAATTACCTTTTCTAATCAAACAAATAAATTCTATTCTGTAATTTAAAGATTTTGCCCCTAATCTTCAATAAATAAACTCACCCTGTTTAAGCTGTTAAATTAGATAAAAAATTACTTTTAAAACATCTTGCAAGATAATCCGAATTTCGTTATAGGAAACTTCTATATACACAACATATTTAAAATTTTAATTCGTGCATCATAAATAAATATTTGAAAACATTATAAAATGAAATCTTTTACAGAAAGGTTGTTAAACTTCCTTACTTCCACACTTTTTATATACACGAAAATTATATTGTATTTGAAATTGATATGAAATTATACTCAATAAATTATATTTAACGAAGAATTAGTGTAAATTTATAGAGAGTCTCCTTTTCTCCTGTCTTTTTACACAAATTTTTAACAATACAATAAATAACTTAAGGCGCAACACTAGGCACATAAAAAGACCCGGATGATAATGTAAAGTATATGGGGGAGTTTTTTTCAAATATCTCGCTCAAATTTTAATATTTTTACATGATTTGTTTTGTATAGGATATGCTCAAAAAGGTCATTTTGAACAACGTCACTTCAAAGTTTTAGCTATTGAGCAAGTATAACTCTCAAAGCCTTCAAATTCTGTTCTAATGAGAATTTTATCAAAAAATAGGAAAATTGTATCGAATTTTCCTGAAAATATAGAAGTTAACAATTAAAAAAAAATTATTTTCGAAAATTTTGAGATTTTAGGAGTCTAGAGACCCCTTAAGATCTTATCGGAATTCGAATAATATGAGAATCCACGACTACAGCGTTTATAAAGACTATAGATACCACACTGCATGAAATACTTTTGCAACACTAATTAAAAATAAAAATCAACACTTTTCGATTGTGTTGTGAATCTGTTGGGAATGTGTTATACGAAAGAAAATACAAAAAGTGTTGTTAAAAATTACAAGAGGAGAAAATGTGTTTATATAACATATTTCACAGCATTAATTTTTAAAATTGTGTAATTTTAAAGGCGCCATGTTGAAAATATTTTGAAAGTGTTTTACTTTTGTTGTTTTATAGTGTTCTAAATTGTGTGGTGTTTACAATGTGTTGTTAATTTTTAGACAAAGTGTTGTGAAACACTACACTATTTTAAGAAACTATTTTCATCAACACTACACTGTAAAAAAAAAGGGTCGATCTACTAAAAAAACTTTAGTGATCCTTGTAATTACTAAAAAATTTTTAGTAATTTTAGTCGGTTACAAGAAAATCTGTAAGAATTACTAGAAAAATGTTAGCAACGAATAGAGTTAATAGTTTTATATTTTTAATAGCTATTGCTAAAACTCACTTGGTGTGGCCTTGATAGCATAGTGGTTATAGTAACAGATTCCAGGCTAAAAGGTCCCGGGTTCGATACTGGCCACCGCCAAATACGCCCCGAATATATGTAGTGTAAGTACTAGTTAATAAAGGGATTATTAAAATCCTGTCGGAGCAGGTAGCAATGTGTGGTGCTGACATCTTTTGCGGTTTTGCCGAAAATCTTCCGCTTCAGAAGTCTGGATGCAGCTCGAAGATAGCTCCTGCCTTTCGGGCGCACGTAATGTTTATTAAAAATAATTTTGGAGCTACTACTAAGATTTGCTTGGTGGCTCATACTAAAAAATTTTAAGTTAGTTAGACAAAAAATTCTTTTATTCAGTTTACAAAAGAAATGCTTGTTTCACTTGCAAAAAAAAGTTTGTAATGGTTACTAAAAAATTCTGTGGAATACAAATTTACTAAGAAATTTTTAGTAACCCCTTGATTTTTTTTACAGTGTATTTCATCATAAATAAAAACGCTACTTTTAGAATACAATTCTAGAGAGCAAAACTTTACAACACATTAAGAAACACATTTCTGAAAAATAACACTTTTGTAATATATTAAGAACACAAACACAACTCAAAAAACGCATTAATGTGTTGTGAATTTGGAATAAAAAGGGTTCCAAAATGTGCTTATTTTGTGTTTGAGAATTTGCCGTGTATGTATATAAAACCGGGATGAAATATTTGAACAACTTCATAAAGTCTCTCTCTTACTTGATTGCAGGAATAATTCTTAATTGAAGTGACTGCTAAAAATGAATAAAATCTCAAATTTTTCTAATGAGTTTCTTAATAAATAACTACCGAAAATGATCTTTGAGAAAAATTAATTCCGCCAAGAGTGTCAAGAGAACATGCATGAAATCTTGTCTCTGAAATGCTTCGAGGAGAGAATTAGATGCATAATTAAAGAAAGGATTTCAGGCAATTTCTTTTTATGACTAAACAGATGAATTCTAGTCTATTAATTCTGAATGACTTCTAGGATTCAATTAACTGAAAAATTAATTTTTAAACATCTCGCAAGATAAGGAGAAATTTGTTATACACAATTTGTTACATAAGCTATTTTAAGTTTTAATTCTTGTAACCATTTTCGTGTATGACAATATTTTTAATAATGTAAATTTAGCATTGCACTCTTAACTGATATAATGATAAATTATATCAAAATCATTTGAGAAAAACACGCCTGCGTATTTAATACATAAGCAGTGCATTAGCATAAAAAAACTATAAAGGGAGAATTTACATCTTTAGCTTTATTTTTAAATGTTTTCCTTTCTGTATATATATATATATCAAAAGAGTAAATCGACAAAATGTTGACATTCTGTTTTTTAAATGCTTTTACGTATTTTGTGCTGTCCTCGCACGATTTCACTGTTTTTAGAAAATGTCTGTCTGAATTTGGCCTTGCTATTTAGGGGCCTTGCTATTTAGGCCTTGCTAACTTAGGGACAAGAACGAAAAAATAACGTTATTAAAGTACTGTTAACGTTATTAATATACTTGTAACGACAGTAACGTGCAAGAATTAACTTACGAAATTTCATAAAACTGCATAATCTTAAGACATTAAGATGAAATTGTGCTGATTAGCTATGGAAGTATATTATCTAGCAGGTGGTCCTGCTGCGTTTTGAACTGTTTTTTCTTTCTTTCTTTTTTTTCTTTCGAATTTGTATCATTTCTAAACATTGCAGAATTTAAATTTTTATACCGTCAAATAGAGAAAGATAATGTATTTCAAAATGCAATTTTTTTAAAAAAACGTTATCTTTATTCATTTATTTTTAAAATAATTTTCATGAAAAAAAAAAAATAAAAATGAATTTCTACGTCATGCAGATAAATTACAGAAGATAAGACTGTTTTGATGTAAAACAACTTATATAGTTCAAGAATTGTTTCCGGAAAATATTTTATGATAGAATTAAAAAAAAAAACAATAGTAAGCTACAAAAACAAATTGAATAGAACAAAAGTGTAACAAATACATAATCAAATAAGCTTTATGAAATAGCATAAAAAGGGCTGCTGTAATTAACTAAACCTTTCCGAATTTTTTTTAGTCTTTTAGCTTGCTGCTAATATTTTTTTTTAATTTTAAATAAATTTCAAAACTTTATTTTAATGTATAATTGTTATGTTTCATAGAAACCTTTGGTGACGATAGTGGTAAAACAAAACAACATAAATAAATAAAAAAATATTGCTGATAAATATGTAATTGAAGAACTGTCAATTTGAATATCAATAAAAAACATTGTTTTTACACTGTAAAAAAGGACGATTTTACGAAAATTGTACAGGCAATCTGGACGCCAGTACATTTAACTGTTTTTTAACGGAAATGTTTTCGTACATTACAGAAATTTATCACTTTTTTCAGGGTTTTTTTCTGGAATTTGAAGAAATTATTCCGTTATAAAACAGCACATTGTACCGGCATCTAGATTATTAGCGCGATTTCCGTAAAATAGTACATTTTTCTTACAGTGTACGTTATTCTTAACGGATTTATTGTTTTTCCGTAGCTAAATTCCTTATTTAGTTGTTAAAATCAGAACATTTGAAAAAAAAAATCACATTATCTTCATAAATAAAATATTTTTTTTTACTACATTTTCTGGTGTTTTTATTTTACAGTAAAAAAGTGCAGATTTTCGCTGTGTATAGCAGTGAACTTTATATATCAGATTAAATAGAAAGAAATTTGATGATCACATCTTGACAATAACAATAGGTTAATAAAAGCAAACATATGGATAAAAAAAACACACACAAAGAAGAAACTGATTTATATACAGATGTTATTTGTGCATGTTAAAAGACTGTGCTAAAATTAATATCTATCTAATCCCATTCTTAATATATTAGATTCATAATTACACACACTGGTTAATTAAATATCCACATCTTAGATGAATATATATTAATACTTAAATATCTCTAACAGCACACATACATCATACAATGCCCGTATTATATACGATACAAATAATACCTTTTAAAGAAAGGATTAACAGGAATTCAGCTGCTGGTGATGAATCTACCAAATACAAAATCTTTCATAATTATGACTGAGCTAAAATTTAATGAATAAGGAAAATTAAATAAGTTGTCTTCAAATCGGAAAATCTTCCGTAATAAGAGTTTCATATTATTTTTGATAACATTACAATGCTTTTTCAAATTACGAAAGTAAAACTACTCTGCGGCGAATAAAAGCAATTAGCTGAAGCGTTTTATTGTATTAACTATTACTATGATTATGATATTAATGAATATTTGATAAAAAATAATATCTGTTTACAATCAAGGAAATAAACTACAAGTCGGATATTTTACATCAAACATTGCAAATGAAATGCTTCTTACTACAACTAGTTTATAAATATTCAGATTTTTGTGCAATAGCTGTTGCACTCTTATAAATAAAAATATGCATAAAAAAAAAGACTCTATAGATTCAATTCAGATTTACAAAAACAATGGGACTCCAACTTAAATAGGATGTCATCCCCATGGCAACCTAGAATCAATACCTATCACGAGATATCATTGAATTAACTTCGTATGAAAGGATACTACAGAATGATGAAAACTTTTTAAAATTTATTTTTTATTCGATTTTCATGATATTTGAAATGACTCGACAAAATTTTTTAAATGATTCTATATCTATATATTAATTTACAAATCATTCGGTTGGGTAGTTTTTGCCCTGTTATATGCAGACAGACAGACGGATCAGACGATCACTATAGGTGCTACATATTTATATGATTAAAAGCGAATTTAATGGTAAACTATAATATTGTAATGTAGTATCTATTAATGAATATTTCAGGAAAAATAATAATCATCATTTACAACACATTTTCAGTCAAGGCAGTAGAAAAAAATCGAAGAAAATTGATGTTTTAATATTTTTTTACAAAAATATTTGTTTTTAATATATACCACACTTTATGTAATAGAAGAAAGCGTTTTCACTAGCACGTGGATCATAATCAATTCTTTTCGTTGTTTATTTTCCACTCGTCTTTAAAATTCCTGGAATGGCATCACACGGTTGCGTTTATAAGAAAATGGTTGTAAGAACTAGATAAATATTCCACAGTTTCAGTTTCATCTTCTGTTTTTATTCGCAAACATTTTTTTAACATGCTTTCAGAATAACATATTTCCATTTACTATATTTAGCTAAAGTAGATACTCTTACCTTGTAGTGTTTGTGTTAAAAGATACTTATCTGAATCTACTTTTAAAATAAGTTCTTTGATATATATGTAACATTCTGAAAGAATTTTTCAGAGAATCTCGTAAAATAAGTTTTGTGAAGCAGTTGCAGGAAAGAACAGGTGCATTTCGAAAGATACTTTATCAGTTTTGAATGCTTCCATTTATTAGAGGGTCACATGTGTTCTGGTAAACATATTCGTTTTTATGAATTCGGTTATCCTGTTTGCTGCGTGTCTTTGCTCTAACTCACGTAAATACCAGAGTTGCTTTCAGGGGGTGGCCCGAAGGGGGGAGGCCTACCTCGGAACATTGAAATGTTCCTCCAGAATGTGACATTTTATGCATTTTAATAGGAAAAAGTGCAATTCCCCCCATGAAACTCTAAAATCTCCCCCCGCCATTTACCGGTGCAACAAAACACCATACCGGAGAAAAAATTCATTCTGAATTTCTGTTCTTGTAAATGTGATCAGATTGTCATGCAATTGATATATGTTATTGAGGTTTACTATGGCTTGTTTGGTATAAAAAAATAAGTGTGTATTTCATTTACAGGGGCACTCAAAATAATTCGTTATATTATGGTCTACGGAGAAAAATAGTTTCAGATGCACTTTAATAATATTACAATGCTTCCAACGTGTTGAAATGGATAGATATCACTGAGGTGTACTATGAAATAAAGTTTGCATAGCATCTATCGTTAATATACAGGGACACACAAAACAATTACGTTACCTACTGTCTGTCAATAATAATTGTGGTAAGTGCATTTTCAAATATGGTATGCGTCCTTAATTTTAACTAATGTTTTGCGTATTTCTTGGTGTACGTAAATAGGTACATGGTAATACATAGTTAGATTATATACAGGGATCTACAGATGATATCGAATACATTTCTGTTTCTTCATAGAATTTACCAAAGTGGATTTTCCAACTGTACTATGCATTGAGGAGATTGAATTTTGAAATGTGTTATGAGCTTTGCAAACTGTTTGCGTAAGTATCACCTTTTACCTTTTTAAACTATGCAGTTTTGCTACAGAATTCAAAATGTGCTAGAAAGTGCTTCATAAACTATTCTGGAAGCGTGATTTTATTTTATCATTGCTTGAAATGTATTTTAGAAAAACTTTGATCAAACATTGGGAAGACAGAATACATTTTTAGCTCACAGGCTATCATAGCCTGAGAGCTTATGTGCTCGTCCGTTCTGTATGTACGTTCGTATGTTCGTATGTTCGTGCGTAACGCGATAACTCATGATAAAAATATCGGATCCACTTGAAATTTTGTATATAGGTATATCCTGATAAGGCGCTTCCCTGATTAGTTTTTGGAGTTCATTCGATATGTATGAGAGGGGGAACGGGGGGGCTCATGCCCCTCCCCTTAATTGATAGAAACGGGATTTTCATGCAGAATTAACAGTTTTCGTTCAAAATTTAAATATAGGATCATTCTGATGAGGCGATACCGTGACTGTTATTAGGTGTTCATTGAATAAGCATAAACAGGGGGAACGGGGGGCTCATGCCCCTCCGCTTAAATGATATAAACGGGATTTTCATACAGAATTAACAGTTTTCCTTCAAAATTTAGATATAGGATCATTCTGATGAGGCGATACCGTGGTTGTTATTGGGTGTTCATTGAATAAGTATAAACAGGGGGAACGGGGGGCTCATGCCCCTCGCCTTAATTGATATAAACGGGATTTTCATGCAGAATTAACAGTTTTCGTTCAAAATTTAGATATAGGATCATTCTGATGAGGCGAGTCCGTGGCTGTTATTAGGTGTTCATTGAATAAGTATAAACAGGGGGAACGGGGGTTCTAATGCCCCTCCCCTTAACTTGTATAAATGGATTTTTCAAGCAGAATTGTCAGATTTAGTTCAAATCTCTGAATAGTTTTGGAAGTTTAATGGTTAAGTATAAAAGAGGGGAATAACTCCTCTTAAATTATATAAATGCTAAATGGGTTTTTATTAAGAATTATCCGATTTGCTCTGAATTTTGGATATAGATTTTTTATATGATAAAGCATGTCCTTGATAGTTTAGGAGGTTCAATGATTAAGTATAAAAAAGGAGAAAGGGGAGAGCTGTTTCCCCTTCTTAATTTTTTTTTTCGAACGGAATTAACGAAAATACAAGGCTGTAATGTACAATTAGTATGCGTAGCCTGTGAGCTCAATGCCATCAGTTTAACTGGGCAATATTCTTTTTATTTACTTTCCATACACATAGTGGTGAGACCGGTATTAATATCATGATTTGCTAGTGTGTGTCTCGCAGAGTTATATAATAAAGACGTACGTGGGTATGCCGTGCGCGGAAAGTTTTCCGCAAAATTCAGAACTTTGCGTAAACAAATTTAAAACCAAAACATAACTTCTGTTTTAGAAACTTTTTTTTAATACCAATAAATAAATAAATAAATAAATAAATAAATAAATAAAAATATTGCCAATTTTATTTTTGATTTGTTTATTGTTTTTTCGAATTTTCCCAAAAAATCTCGAATTTTGTCAAATAATCGATCTAAGAAATCAATTTCGTCAATCGTTCGCGGAAAAAAATCTCAATTTCATCAAGGTATCGTGAAGAAAATGCGAATTTCGTGAAATAATTGCGGATAAAACGCGAATTTTATCAAAGGGTGCGAAAACCCCCCTCATAATTAGGATTCTTTATTAGGGGAGGAATTCCCCTCTCAGCTGCAACTTTTCAGAAAATTTGCTATAAATTTCAGATTTTTTTAAAAAAACCCAGAATTATCCCCATATAACACGTAATTTATTAAACATTAAATTAATTTGCAAAAAATTTTTTATACAATATTTATATGCGCAGAAAGTTTTTGGTTTTATTCAAGTCTCTCTCTCTCTATGTATGTGTGTGCGTCAGTGAACAAATCAATTCCCAAACGGTTCTTATTGATATACCGTTAAACAAATATGGTTTACACCATTGTCCCAATAACTATATGGATTTTTAGTAAACATTCGCATTTTCGAGCCATTTGTGACCGATTTAAAATGGAAAACCACCTAGGAGAAGAGAGTAAGAGAGCATAACCGATGTGCTTTACTATATGTTGCGATAAAGAAGTATTCATGACGCAGAAGTAACGTATACGGTTTTAAATTGAGAATTTCAGTGTTTCAATCTAACGATACCACAGTGCCATAAATTTTAAAAATATTTCTAGACTTTTTTTTATCCATTTAGAAAATGGTATTTGCTGGCGGTGTAGAGATATCTGATACATATCTGAATCTTTGTTTTATTTACATTTTATTCGTTTTCTGATTGGTCCATGTTTAATCCATGGCGTACGTAATATATGAGACTTATTACGTAAGCCTTTTTTTTTCTACAAAAAAAAGTAAGTAAATAATAATTGAAAAGCAAATTGAGATGCAGTTTGGAAACAAATTGCATTTGAAAGTGCAATTTAGTCCCATATACGACAGTGTAAAAATTTAAAATGTGCAAAGTTTAAAAATTTGCAGTACCAGAAATTGTAAAATTGAAACTTTATTTGAAATTTGTTTAGGATTAATCCAGAAATATTGATGTTTAATACATAGTGTACATAATATAATAATTTTTTATAACTTAAGCCCATTTTGATTATTATAAAACTAGCGGCCTTCGCCCGCTACGCTGGTCGGTTTATCTAAAGAAATCTTGAAGAAGTAGTTAGATAAGGTTCAGACATACATTAAAAAAAAAAAAAGCAAGTCGATCATTCAAAAAACGTTGGGAAATATCAAATATTTACTGTAATTTTTTAAGAAAAACAAAGTTTCGAAAAAAAAAATTAAATCGAAAAAAAATTACACTGACATATTAATGCAAGGAAATTTTCCCAGAGAGAAAATTCGCCTTGAATACAATATTTCAAATTCTTTTAATTGCTTATAGGCGTTAATGCCAACATAGTGAAAAAAAATTCCATGCTGGGAATCGAACCCGGGCCATCAGTATGGCGCACTGACGTTCTACCGACTAAACCACATGGAACGACAGCCAGCTTGAAACTTTCTCATACTTAAGTAGACTGGCGAAAACATAACGATAGCGCGTTTTAAAATCGCACAGTGACATCTATTGGATTTTATATGTACTAAAAAACGTTATGTACTAAAAAACGTGAGCAGCGCACCTAATAGTTTCTTTTGTTTCTTTTTGTTACTTTTTTGTCTGTTGTCCGATTTTGATGAAACAAAGCCTATACACTGCCCGGGAGTGTGCATTCTTCATTAGTGAAAACCGCATAAAAATCCATTCAGTAGTTACGAAGATAACCTCGAACAAACAGACAGACAGACAGACAGACAGACAAAAAATTCAAAAAATTTTTTTTTTGTGTTTCATTGGTTTTCTTTTATCGCCCTGACTCCATTTTTGTCAATTATCTTCAATGTACAGACACACCGGGTCCTACTGTTTTATTATATGTATAGATGATGTTTAAAATACAGAATTTATTTATAATTCTAAAAGTTTAGTCTTTAAAAATATCATTTTTCAAATGGCCGTTGCAATTTATTAAATTACATTTCCCCCCCCTTTTTTTGAAACACGTCATCATACGGAGAGTCAGGTGGAATTACTGTTGATTTTTCAGAAATATACTAATATTTTTTTTGCAGATTTCATACTTAAAAATGAAAACAATGTACAATGCTGATCCTAAAAATTCACACATCCGTTGTTATTCGTGAATTGTTCATAACAAATTAACATCGAATATCGTCTTTTAAAATAATATATTTTTTTTTTGTATTAGAGTTTGGTTAGATATGCTTATCAGACATTAACTTAATTTTTCCAGCAACAATCTCGCTCTCTCTTTGTCACTTTTATTTATTTTTTAATTTTTTTAAACCTATTTATCGTACTTCATTTACATAAAATGCAAAATCTCATGCAAATTCATATTATGGTGTAGAAAATGTAAAAGCAAATACATTAGGGTTTATAACTAATTTCAATCAATAATATTAAGTCCTCAAAGGGAAAAATTATAAGGTGTCTTTCAATAATTAACCAAAAAATTAATTATGTCAAAAAATCTAAATAAAATTTAAAAAATACATGCAGTACATTTATTAGAAAATTGTGTAGCAACTCAATTTGCATTTTACAGATATTTTTTTTATTTCTTTGTTATCTTTCCTAATATTATTTCAAAACCACCTATTTCAGTTTGCTTTATTTATTTGAATTAATTCTTATTATGGTACATAACTTTTCTGTTAAGTGATATTTATCTGAATTCATTTTTCTCGTTTTAAAGCAAGTTCTTAGATATACAGGGTGATTCCAAATTTTTTTTACAATAAAAGAGGGGTGATAGTACACATCAAGACAAACAATATTAAATAGGAGACCAAGGGTCCAAGACGTTTTCCTAAGGAAATAGCCGCCATTAAAGTTTAGGGACCAAAATTTCAAATAAACATAAAAAACGGAAAAATCGGTCGATTGATTTGCGGTTTTCACTAAAATTATTCTTTATGTCGGTATTTTCTTGAAATTAAATTATAAAGATAAATTTTAAAAAATGCCGATAGAGAGCGCTTTAGACTTTGGAGTAACGAACAACTATTTTTCGCCGGTATTTTTTGCATCTTATTAAATGTTTTCGTAAGTTCAGACTCCAACTTAAATTTTGAGCTCAAAATCTGTAGTTGGGAGTGGTTAAGTAACACAAAATGAGCTGTATGTTCAGAGGGTTCAAATTTCAATTGATTATAAAAAACGGAAAAATTGGTCGATTGATTTGCGATTTTCACTAAAACTATTCTTTATTTAGGTATTTTCGTGAAAATAAAATATAAAGATAAATTTCAAAAAATGCCGATAGAGGGCGCTTTAGACTTTGGAGTAACGAAACACTCTTTTTTGGCGTTATTTTTTGCATCTTATTAAATGCTTTCGTAAGCTTAGACTTGAACTTAAATTTTGAGCTCAAAATCTGAATAGCTGGGAGTCGTTAAGTAGACAAACTTAGCTGTGTTCAGAGGGTTCAAATTTCAAATAATTGTAAAAAACGGAAAAAATTGGTCGATTCGTTTGCGGTTTTTGCTAAAACTAATTTTTAAATCAGCAGTTTTCTTGATAAATCAGTGTTTTCTTGAAAATAATTTTTAAAGATAAATTTCAAAAAATGCCGATAGAGGGCGCCTTAGACTTTGGAGTAGCGTACAACTATTTTTAACTGTTATTTTTTTAAATCTCATAATATGCTTTCAAATGCATAGACTTAAAATTTGGGCTGAAATTCTGAATCGTTGGGAGTGTTTAAGTAGCGAAAAATTGAATTGTGTTCGAGGAGGAAAGAGGGTTAAATTTCAACTCCTGAACACACTTCAGTTTGCGCTTCTTAACTCCTCATAACGATTCAGGATTTGAGCTTAAAATTTAAGTTTAAATCTAAGCTTCCGAGAACATTTAAAATGCTTTTGCAAGCATTTAATTAGAACCAAAAAATAATGGTTAACATGAATTGTTGGTTACTCTGAAGTTTAAGGCGCCCTCTGACGGAATTTTTTGAGATTTATCTTTAAAAATTATTTTCAAGAAGATACTGACTTAAAGAATAGTTTTATTTTAAACCGCAAACGAATCGACCAATTTTTTCCATTTTCTATAATTACTTTAAATATGAACCTCCCCCTCCCCCTTGAACACAGTTCAGTTTGTGGTACTTAACCACTCTCTACTATTCAGATTTTGAGCTCAAAATTTAAGTTTAAGTCTAAGCTTCCGAAATCATTTAAAGAGATGCAAACAATTCGGCAAAAAATAGTTGTTCGTTACTCCAAAGTCTAAAGCGCCCTCTATCGGCATTTTTTGAAATTTATCGTTATAATTTATTTTCACGAAAATACCTAAATAAAGAATAGTTTTAGTGAAAACCGCAAATCAATCGACCAATTTTTCCGTTTTTTTTAATCATTTGAAATTTGAACCCTCTGAACGCAGCTCAGTTTGTGTTACTTAACTACTCCCAACTACAGATTTTGAGCTCAAAATTTAAGTTTGAGTGTAAACTTACGAAAACATTTGATGAGATGCAAAACATACCGGCAAAAAATAGTTGTTCGTTACTCCAAAGTCTAAAGCGCCCTCTATCGGCATTTTTTGAAATTTATCTTTATAATTTAATTTCAAGAAAATGCCGACATAAAGAATAATTTTAGTGAAAACCGCAAATCGATCGACCGATTTTTCCGTTTTTTAGGTTTATTTGAAATTTTGGTCCCTAAACTTTAATGGCGGCTATCTCCTTAAGAAAACGTTTTGGACCCTTGGTCTCCTATTTAATATTGTTTGTCTTGATGTGTACTATCACCTCTCTGTAATTGTAAAAAAAATTTGGAATCACCCTGTATATTCTTAGATATACTCTGAAACAAATTTTCTCTGAATCTTGTGCAAGAAGTTTGTCAAGCACTTGTAGGAAAAAGAACAGGTGCAAGTTTAGAATGATGCTTTATCAGTTTTAAAGGTTTCCATGTACTACAGGATCATGTGTGTTTTTAGAAATAGTTGCGTTTTTTAAGTGTAATTGAAGATAACTACAATAAAAATATTGAGGAACTGGCTTATTTTTTTCTGGAATATATCGGTTTTTTAGCTTATAAACATTTGATTTTTCAATAAATAGCTGCATGCATTTATGCGGATTCATAATTTTTTACTGTCTTGTACATATCGCTCAATTGCAAAAAAAAGTGATACATCTCGCAAACATTCATTTTGAGTTTTATTCCACTAATAGGTTTGTCACAGATGTGTTTTGCTACATCTAAGGTTTTATATAGTTATATATAATATAGTTATACGGAAAATCACTTTATTATGCTATATGTCCAAATCTGATCTTAGAAGATGGGTAGATTGTTTGGAGAAGTAAAATTACCCAGGCCTCTAAACCTCTTTTAAAGTTTTCATTCTTAATGGTTTTTATGTTTTTATGCATGTTTAATCCTGCATGCAGATCTAAGTGTTGCAACTTCATCTTACAGTAAAATTATGCAAATTTCCTCTTGCCTCTCGTGTGAAATTTACTTTTGTCGAGATGTGTCACTTTTCTAGAGGGTGAGGAATATATAAATTTAATACTAGATATTTATGAAAATTTTTAGTTTAAACAATTTGATTGAATTACAAGTTTTCGGTTGGCTTGAATACGATGCGACTGTTTGTTGAAAATGTCAAATGTTTGTCTACGCAATGCAAAATCATAAAATTTCGCCAAACTTCATTATCAGTTGGACCTTCACAATGTTCATCACAATTTGACTTTGGTGTGTTTAGTCTAACAGATGGTGCTGCTATGAAGTGTTTTTTATGGTTTCCGTGAGTTTAAAATTTCAAAAACTTTTTTGGGGAATGTTACAAAAAAAGGTTAGTGAAGCATCTATAAGGAAGAACAGATAAATGTATTTTGAATAATGCTTAGTTATGAACGTGTTAATTTTTTAGAGGCATGTGTTTTTGTAAACAATTGTATTTTTTTAAGTGTAATTAAGAAATGGAAAAGCCTTAATTGAGAGGAATCCATTTATTTCTATGTATGAATTGTTTTATTTTTTCATAGATTTCAAAATTAAGGTAGTTCTAAAAATAAAATCCTTTAGCAACTCAAAGACTTACTTATAAATTCAGAGGCTTATTGTTAACCCTTTATATTCATAATTTTGAGTAAAAAAATTGTTTCATCTGAATAGTTATTTACGCAAATGTCTAAGACAACCGTAATCCCATCAGGCCTCATCCTCTTCAGACCCCAGGCTTTATTTTTACGTATTTTTTAATTCCAGTTATTAATTTATGTTAACAAAATAATTATTAAAAAAGGTATTTTTTTACACAAAATTTGATGATGCATGGGGACTCTAAAAGCACATTGTTAGGCAATATCTGAGAATTTTTTATTTTATTTTATTCTTTTACCATTGCAAAAACAATGAAAAAATGAAAAAAAATATATATATTTAATAATGTTTTATTATTAATTGACAAATAATATCTTTACACACAGATAAATGTTTTACATTTTTAAATTTTGTACATTTTTGCTGCAATCTATTCTATTGTAGTTCATATTTCGCTAAAAAAGCACTATAAGAAACAAATTGATATTTCGTTTATTTCTCCAATCTGTTAGGATTCATTCACATCAATTTCTTCATTTTTAACATTATTTATACACGTGAAAAATATAATAAAGATGTGTATGCTATAGGATAAATTCAGTCTGTAGTGAAATGATAGTTTGGTTTTTAGAGATTCTTTTTTTATTAGAACTGATTAAATAAAGCGGTAGTTAGAGCTCTTTTTTGGAAAATATTGACAAGAATAAGTAGGTTAAGGAGGTCCAGGACAAAAAAATCTTCAAATTTTCTAAAAAGAAATTTATTGCATTAATTTCTTTTCTGCTTAAATTAACTTTTAAATCATATTTCTGTCTTAATTAGAAAATTTTGGTTTGTTTTCAAAACCTACCTTTGAAGCAATGATTGTCATGGAAATGACATCTAGTTAAAATGCGTTTTTCTTCATGATGGGTTTTTTCACAAATACTCGATCTTAAATTGTTATAAGTCAAGAATCGTTAGAACTAAATATTTCAAACTTGGAACATGTCTTGTTTTATTGTCTTACTTTAATTTTAATTCAGAAAATTTGAAAAAAAAAACTCCTTTTGAAAATATGATTTATTAAAATAAAAATTGCATAATATGTTTTTCAAATTTTTATTTAAATATTTTTATTTTTTTTTAAATTAATATTTTTAAAAATCCCGAATCAAAATTAAAATTTAGATATTTCGGTTTATGTAAGTGTAAAAAAAAATTAAATTCTACAAATAATATTTTGAGCTTTAGCGCTTTTAAAATACCCCACTTTTTTAATAAATTTTAAATAATTTTTTTTTAACTATGGAAAAAAAATACTCTAATGAAAATCTCACAATTCTTATAAGAACGGTGTAATTGTAGAAAATCCCTGTAAATTAATAAGAAATGTTCGTTGAACCGCAGATTGTAGAGAATGTATGTTTTTGCACATGCTTCACAGATGCATATTAATTTTATTATGCTCGAAAGAATGTGACATCTTTGAAAATAATTCGAAATTATTTTTTTCCCTTTGACCATAGAGTAATGGAATACTTTTATTGTCCCTGTAATTAAATGATACATCCCATTCTTAAAAAAATTGAAATAACTCGACAAAATTATGCAAATATTGTATATTTTAAATTTCAAATGATTCGGTTAGGTAGTTTTTGCTCTGTTATATGCAGATGGAAGGACTAAATTATGAATATAGGTGCTACGTATTTGCATGATTACGAACGCACCTAAAAACTAATATAGAGTTTCGTAATAATGATAACAGTAAAGTGACAGTGTGCACTTGAAATGAAGTTTAATATAAAATAAAATAAGAAGTATAATTAACGAAACTAAAATAACAAAATAAAAAGAAAAAAGAAAAAGAAAAGAATGGTTTTGCTTTTAACGAAGTAAAAAACTTTTTAAAAACTTTTATATGATGCTTTTATTTTTATTAAAAGATACAAATATTATCTCTCTTTATTGGTGCAAGTGGGGGCACGGAAAAAGTGGGATAACAGCCCAGATGAAGTTTGCTGTTGAAGCTGTAATACAATAGGAAGATGGGTTATAAAGCTTCTAGTAAACAATACAGCATTCCAAGATTAATACTGAAAGCTTATATTTGAAAAAAAATGTAGATAAAAGTGTAGAAGACTTTTTAAAAACATGAATCGGCCGAAAAATACTTTTCCTCTTTTAACTGATGGGATAACTAATTTTATACAGTAAAAAAAAAAAAAAAAACGAAGCAAAGTTCTTATGGAGTAACCCTAAAGATTTGAGACGAATTTCATCCCAGCTCGTTTTCTGCAAAAAAATATCAAAGCCATCCTCATCTGAGATAAAAATGGCAGAAACTTAGTGGTTTGCGCTGCTTTTTTGAAGCAACAGGGGAACCATTTCTCTGTTCAAAAATCTCAATCATTATCACTCGCTGGTATTCAAAAGTTCACATAAAAAAAAAAAAAAAAAAAAAAAAAAAAAAATTCAATTATTTTTCTCAAAACTAAAAGCATAATTACTGAAAAAAAAATTTGGTTATGACGAAAGTTACAATGTAGACGAAATTGGCATCACTATTACCCAGAACAAAGCCCAAATAATCGTTGCCATGAAATAAAAGAAAAACTTTCATAAGGTATCACCTATGGGTTCCCAGTTATTGCAGAGAAATGTGCATGTCATCAGCAAAAATATTTGTGCTTTTTATGACATTTCCGAGGAAGCTTATGAAGAAAGAGCTAATAGACCGGGAAGCGGTTGTAAAAACAATCACCTCATCGAGTTCATGAATAAAGTTCTAGAATTAGTTAAAACTTAGTAAGTGAAAGATTCCCAGGCGAAGGATAAACCCTCAGATGAAAAAATAAATAAAAATAGAAATACACTATTATTTTAACACAATCAAACTGACTGGTAAATATATCATACGAATCATTTGCCAATTAGTTTGATTGTGTTAAAATAATAGTATATCTACGTGTCCATCCTTATATGAAGTTTCATTTAATGCGGTTTATTCTGCCGAGCTGTCTAAATGACTGACCAGATGTTATGACCAATAAGGTTATCTGAGCGAAGAATCCCAGCCGGCTATCGCCCAATTAGCTTAACAGGTAAAGCATTGGCCTTGTAAGCCAAGTATTTGGGTTCAATTCCCGGCCTGGGCAATTTTTAGCTCAGTTGGGAATATACATTTCGTAAAATAAAAATACCGCTGGCACACACCATTTTCAAGACAAAAAGAAAATGAATCAATCTTAAAAAATCCAAACGTGAACTGCCCAGCGACTCTGATAATGAAAGTAACTCACTTATTGCCATACCTTACAATGATAATGCAAACGGTAACGATGGCTACAATGGTGCAGAATGCCATATTTGCTTGAAACATTTTTTTGATGATAAACATGGAGAACAATGTATTTAGCGCTTTCAATGCTGCTTTGGGTCGTAAAAAATTTGCTTCGGAGTCAAAAACAATACAAAATTTATATGTTTCTGATATTTGCATGGCTAACGCTTTCCACTTATTAATAAATAATGCATTTCTTTGTATCTGAATTTAAGGTAAATAACTTACTTATTTTGATTTAATTATAAGTTAATTCTCGGTATTTTAAAACGAATGATTTTTTTTCTTTGTCTTGCATATTTTTAAAAAGCAATTTTTTGCATTTTTTATTACTTTTTTTGTATGACATTTGTTTATGGACGTGAGTAGTTAGTCAATGATAAATTTAATTTTGATAGGTTTTCATTGAAAATTTCAACTTCGAAGGGCCTAAAAGTGACTAAGGGTGGACACGTATCGGACGACATAGGGACACCTCACTTTATATTTACTCCAAAATTGGAAAATCAAATTTTATACCACTGTTCCGATTCCCATTTGTTATTATTTGGGAATTACAGTATAATTCTGTAATTAATATAGGAAGATGAATAAAATACATTCTGAAAATTCTCACGCTATTAAATAAGACCTCTGATATTTCGTGAAAATATGTTATATTAAATTTGCCATTGTCTATTTCTTCTCTCAATAAATGTAATATTGCAACGTTATTATGTTTCTTCACATGCAAACATATTTATAGATTAAACAATGAAACAAAGGCATTAAATTTTTATGTTTCATAAAAATCTATCACACTTTATTTAGAATCTGTCTGTTAACATGAATTTTCAATAATATTTAGTCGTAATTTCCTTCTCCATTCGAATGTCTATCATCATCTATTGAATGCATTCTATAAAATCAATCTGTAGGATTAATATTTAATATATTTCTATGCTTCATCTGCTTTGTAATAACTCTGAAGTAAGCATTTTGAATAATCCAGAATGAAAAGGATAATCTTTTCACAGATACAGAATTTCAATGCGAATTCTAATTTTATCTCTATTATTCTGTTGCTTGAAAATTGATTTAACTTCTGATAAACTTTAGTGATTTTCAAAAATATTTATCAGTTTCAAAGCTTTATAATAAAACTGTATTTAATAATGTATAATAAACTGTAAATAAAGTGGTATGGAATTGAAAACTGAGACAATTCTAATAAGAGTCAACAGATAATAAGATAATAAGATCTAATAAAAGCAATGCTATGTTTAACAAATCTAAAAAACAATGCAAAATTTATCTGCCCCTAATATCTGGATGTATAATATTTCTTTTTTTTTTCATTGATTAATAAATAGTACATTTTTTGAGTCTTAATTTAAGTTACATTAAATAAATTATTTATCTTGAAATAAATTTTGATTCAACTATAAGTGAAAGCTCGGTTTTTTGAATTTTTTAAAAAGGACGAAATTAGGACCTTTCTTTTGCCTTACATATTTTTGGAAAACATTTTTTTTGCACTTATATACATACATACATACATACATACATATATATATATATATATATATATATATATATATATATATGTATATATTTATATGTATATATATATATGTATATTTAGTATGAGATTTGCCTATGTTTTCTATGGGCATGGTTAATATAAAGTAATATTTAATTTTGATATATTTTGACTGAAATTCTAAATTCCAAGAGTGTAAAAGTGACATGACACGAAAATAGGATACTTTATTTTATATTTGCTTCAAAGTTGGAAAATTAAATTTCACACTACTGTGCAGAATTCCGTTCGTCATTATTTGGGAATTACAGTGAAATTCTTTTCGTGTATCTAATATTGGGAGATGAATAGGATTCATCTTGAAAACTCTTACACTATGAAACAAGACCTTTGCTATTTCGTGAAAATATGTTATATTAATTTGCCATTGTCTATTTCTTCTCTCAATAAATCTAATATTGCAATGCTATTTTGTTTCTTCCCATCCAAACATGTTTATACATAAAACAATGAAGCCTCAATTTTCATGTTTCGTAAGAATCTATCGCACTTTAACCAGAATTTGTCTATTGACATGGATTTTGAATAATGTTTAGTCGTAATTTCCTGTTCCATTCAAATGTATGTCATCATCTATTGAATGCATTTCTATAAAATAAATCTGTAGGATTAATGTTTAACATACTTCTATACTTCATTTGTTTTGTAATAACTCTGAAATAAACGCACTGAACAACGTTAAATATGCAGAATGACAGGATAATCTTTTCACAGAAATTCAATGCATTTTTGGCGAATTTTAATTTTATCTCTATTATTATGTTGCCTGAAAATTGATTTATTTTTTGATAAGTTTGAGTGATTTTTGGAAATATTAACCAGTTTCAAAGCTTGATGAAAAAACTGTTTACAAAAATGTATAATAAACAGTAAATGAGGAGGTATGAAATTGCAAACTGAGACAATGCTAGTAAAGACAATATAGCTATGAATAACAAATGTAAAAAACAATATAAAATTTATATGCCCCTGATACCTGGATGTCTAATGTTTTTTTATCGGGTTTTTTCATTGATTAATAAATAGTACATTCTTTGAGTCTTCATTTAAGGTAAAAGAAATAAATTACTTATTTTGAAATAAATTTTGATTCAACTATAATTTAAGTCTCTGTTTTTGAATTTTTTAAAAAGGACGAAATTAGGACCTTTTTCTTGCCTTAGGGGGAACTGGGGCATATTGATACATGGGGCACATTGATAAACCCCTTCTACTGCTCGCAAGGTTATTATAGGAATTTTCACAACAGCTCTAAAGGGTGAAGCTAGTGAACACAACTGCATACAGAACATTTTGGTATGATTCAGTATTTTGTTCAAATGTTACGGGTGATTTATTGTTTTTGTAGCTCAAAAGTAAAATTCAGTTGTAAAATTGAAATAGTATTATACAAATATTCCAGCATTTTCAACCGAAAAGAATACCCTCCCTCGCAAGTAAAGCTACCCTTTATCAGTTCCTCATTCTTTATTGTTAAATAAATTATGAAGTGTTGGATTTGAGACTCATTTTATTCAAAATGGCTGTAAGGGGAACATTGATACTGTGAATGTCAGAGCACATTGATAGAATATAAATTTTTTCTAGTTCATTTTTTCATTACCTTTTATTATTTTTTTTACCATATACTCCTTAATCTAACCATTTTTTGCCAACAATTCTTATTTTAGTTTGTATTGAAGTGAAATAGCTCGATTTTTTTTTTATATTAGAACATTTTCTAATATTTTTGCAAACAGAATACGTACGAATTTATCCAACATCTAATGCTAATCGAACTAACAAACAAAAAAGACGGCCACCTGACAAATTTCGAATTTATATCGATTTTTCAGAGAAAAAGTCTTTTCGAGAGGAGAAATGTTAAGTAACAGAAAGAAGCTGCAGAACAACAAAGGATAATTATACTATAAACAGAGTTTTAAATATAATTATACCTTATTTTTTCTTTATAAACCGATTTATAAACAGAAAATCTGGTAAAATTCTTTCCTAAGAATGAAGATAATGCTGGGGTTGAAGTACCAGATATGACAAAGTTACCACAGCCAACAATTAGACAAGGAACAGCCAGAACATCAAGTCATTATTCATTTAATTTTGATTGCTTTAATATTACTTACAAATAAATTATGGGTGATTTGAATTTCTATAAAGAAATAAAAAATAGTTTGCTAACTAATTTTCTATGAAAAATATGCATTGGTTTTATTTTTTCTCCATTTTTTCCAAACGTATCAAAGTGCCCCATAAGGTGTATCAATCTGCCTCGGAGATGTGGCACATTGATACAAATGACTTTTATTTATTTATTTTTAATTGCATGAAAAATATTATTAAAACTACGATTGTACATTTTTATAACACACTACACAAGTTTTACTGACACCACATAGAAAAATAACCTGAAATTTCTAATTTCTTGTCACCTAAAAAATTCTTAGAAAAAAACTGTGTCAATGTGCCCCAGTTCCCCCTACATATTTTTGAAAAACAATTTTTCGCACTTATATATATATATATATATATATATTTGTATGAGATTTGCCAATGTTTTCTATGGGCATGGTTAATATAAAGTAATATATAATTTTGATATATTTTGACTAAAATTCAAAATTCCAAGAGTCTAAAAGTGACATGGCACGGAAATAGGACACCTTACTTTTTAATTGCATCAAAGTTGGAAAATTAAATTTCATACTTCTGTGCAGAATTCCATTCATCATTACTTGGGAATTACAGTAAAATTGTTTTCGTGTATCTAATATTGGGAGATGAATAGAATACTTTTTGGAAACTCTTACACTATCAAACAAGACTTCTAACATTCACGAAAATGTGTTATATTAAATGTCATTGTCCATTTCTTCTCTCAATACATATAATATTGCAATGTTATTATGTTTCTTCGTATGCAAACATATTTATACATAAAACAACGAAGCGAACGCATTCATTTTTTATGTTTTGTAAGAATCTATCACACTTTATTTAGAATCTGTCTATTGACATGAATTTTCAATAATGTTTAGTCGTAATTTCCTGTCCCATTCGAATGTCTTTCATCATCTATGGAATGCATTATGTTATAGCAAATCTGAGGATTATCTTTAGTATATTTCTATACTTCACTTGTTTTGCAATAACTCTGAAGTAAACGTATCGAACAATGCTGAATAACTGTAATGTAAAAGATAATCTTTTCACAGATATATAATTTCAATGCATTTTTATCTAATTCCAATTTTATATCTATTATTCTGTTGCCTGAAAATCGATTTAACTTCTGATAAATTTAGGAGATCTTTGAAAATATTATTCATTTTCAAAGCTTTGTAACAAAACTGTATTTAATAATGTATAACGAATTGTAAATAAAAATGGCATGAAATTGCAAACAAAGACAATGCTAAAGAGGGCCAATGTAGTTATGCTTAACAAATGTCAAAAACAATACAAAATTTATATGCCCGTGATTGTTTGCATGTTTCTTTATGTTTTTTTTTCATTGATTAATAAATGGTACATTTATTTGAGACTTAATTTAAGATAAATTAAATAAATTACTTATTTTGAAACAAATTTTGATTTAATTGCAAGTAAAATCTCGGTTTTTTTTTTTTTTTTTTTGGAAAAAACAAAATTGGGACTTTTGCCTTATATAATTAAAAAAAAACAATTTTTCGCATTTTTAAAAAAAAATTGTACGAGATTTGCCTATGTTTCTATGGGCGTAGGTAGTTTGCCAATGTAATATTTAATTTTCATAGGTTTTCACTAAAAATTCTAACTTTCAAGAGTCTAAAAGTGACATAACAGGAAAATAGGACACCTAACTTTATATTTGTTTCAATATTGGAAATTTAAATTTTATACCATTGTGCCGATTCCATTTGTTATTAATTGGAAATTATAGGAAAATTCTTTTAGTGTAATTAATATTGGGAGATGAATAAAATACATTCTGAAAATTCTCACAAAATTTATATGCCCGTGATTGTTTGCATGTTTCTTTATGTTTTTTTTTCATTGATTAATAAATGGTACATTTATTTGAGACTTAATTTAAGATAAATTAAATAAATTACTTATTTTGAAACAAATTTTGATTTAATTGTAAGTAAAATCTCGGGTTTTTTTTTGGAAAAAACAAAATTGGGACTTTTGCCTTATATAATTAAAAAAAAAACAATTTTTCGCATTTTTTTAAAAAAATTGTACGAGATTTGCCTATGTTTCTATGGGCGTAGGTAGTTTGCCAATGTAATATTTAATTTTCATAGGTTTTCACTAAAAATTCTAACTTTCAAGAGTCTAAAAGTGACATAACAGGAAAATAGGACACCTTACTTTATATTTGTTTCAATATTGGAAATTTAAATTTTATACCATTGTGCCGATTCCATTTGTTATTAATTGGAAATTATAGGAAAATTCTTTTAGTGTAATTAATATTGGGAGATGAATAAAATACATTCTGAAAATTCTCAGAAAATTTATATGCCCGTGATTGTTTGCATGTTTCTTTATGTTTTTTTTTTCATTGATTAATAAATGGTACATTTATTTGAGACTTAATTTAAGATAAATTAAATAAATTACTTATTTTGAAACAAATTTTGATTTAATTGTAAGTAAAATCTCGGTTTTTTTTTTTTTTTTTTTGAAAAAACAAAATTGGGACTTTTGCCTTATATAATTAAAAAAAAAAACAATTTTTCGCATTTTTTTAAAAAAATTGTACGAGATTTGCCTATGTTTCTATGGGCGTAGGTAGTTTGCCAATGTAATATTTAATTTTCATAGGTTTTCACTAAAAATTCTAACTTTCAAGAGTCTAAAAGTGACATAACAGGAAAATAGGACAGCTTACTTTATATTTGTTTCAATATTGGAAATTTAAATTTTATACCATTGTGCCGATTCCATTTGTTATTAATTGGAAATTATAGGAAAATTCTTTTAGTGTAATTAATATTGGGAGATGAATAAAGTACATTCTGAAAATTCTCACAAAATTTATATGCCCGTGATTGTTTGCATGTTTCTTTATGTTTTTTTTTTCATTGATTAATAAATGGTACATTTATTTGAGACTTAATTTAAGATAAATTAAATAAATTACTTATTTTGAAACAAATTTTGATTTAATTGTAAGTAAAATCTCGGGTTTTTTTTTGGAAAAAACAAAATTGGGACTTTTGCCTTATATAATTAAAAAAAAAAAACAATTTTTCGCATTTTTTTAAAAAAATTGTACGAGATTTGCCTATGTTTCTATGGGCGTAGGTAGTTTGCCAATGTAATATTTAATTTTCATAGGTTTTCACTAAAAATTCTAACTTTCAAGAGTCTAAAAGTGACATAACAGGAAAATAGGACACCTTACTTTATATTTGTTTCAATATTGGAAATTTAAATTTTATACCATTGTGCCGATTCCATTTGTTATTAATTGGAAATTATAGGAAAATTCTTTTAGTGTAATTAATATTGGGAGATGAATAAAATACATTCTGAAAATTCTCACAAAATTTATATGCCCGTGATTGTTTGCATGTTTCTTTATGTTTTTATTTTCATTGATTAATAAATGGTACATTTATTTGAGACTTAATTTAAGATAAATTAAATAAATTACTTATTTTGAAACAAATTTTGATTTAATTGTAAGTAAAATCTCGTTTTTTTTTTTTTTTTTTTTTTTTTGGAAAAAAACAAAATTGGGACTTTGGCCTTATATAATTAAAAAAAAACAATTTTTCGCATTTTTAAAAAAAAATTGTACGAGATTTGCCTATGTTTCTATGGGCGTAGGTAGTTTGCCAATGTAATATTTAATTTTCATAGGTTTTCACTAAAAATTCTAACTTTCAAGAGTCTAAAAGTGACATAACAGGAAAATAGGACATCTTACTTTATATTTGTTTCAATATTGGAAATTTAAATTTTATACCATTGTGCCGATTCCATTTGTTATTAATTGGAAATTATAGGAAAATTCTTTTAGTGTAATTAATATTGGGAGATGAATAAAATACATTCTGAAAATTCTCACGCTACTAAACAAGACCTCTGATATTTCGTGAAAATATGTGATATTAAATTTGCCATTGTCTATTTATTCTCTTAATAAATATAATATTGCAACTTTATTATGTTTCCTCACATGCAAACACATTTATACATAAAAAATTAATCAAAGGCATTCAATTTTCGTGTTTCGTAAGAATCTATCGCACTTTAACCAGAATTGGTCTATTGACATGGATTTTCAATAATGTTTAGTCTTAATTTCCTGCCCCATTCGAATGTCTGTCATCATCCATTGAATGCATTCTATTATGATAAATATGTAAGATTAATATTCAATGTATTTCTATACTTCCCTTGTTTTGTAATAACTCTAAAATAAACGCACTGAACAATGTTAAATATGTAGAATGAAAAGGATAATCTTTTCACAGAAATTCAATGCATTTTTGGCGAATTCTAATTTTATCTCCATAATTATATTTCCTGAAAATTGATTTATTTTTTGATAAATTTGAGTGATTTTTAAAAATATTAATCAGTTTCAAAGTTTTATAACAAAATTGTATTTAATAATTTATAATAAATAGTAAATAAGAAGGTATTAAATTGCAAACTGAGACAATGCCAATAAACGCCAATGTAGCTATGTTTAACAAATGACTAAAATAAACTTCAATTTTAATGAAATTGTCACCTATTTTAACATATAAATTATAATGAGTAAAAGAATTCGTAAATTAAACGCCAAGCGCAGCAAATGACGTGCGTTCGACATATAACGATTATAAGGATGCTTAAAAATATTTAGATCTTGATTTAATCGTTTGTACAACTTCAGGTATAGTAGCCGAAATATGTGCGTTCCTGTAACTACTATCTGATTTCTGTTATACAGAAAGTAACTTATATAAAACATCAGCAATGCATGCCAATTAGTAAATTAATGAAATTGTTTAATATATTTAAAACGCGCCCCAAACAATATTTCTTTCTATAGCATTATGTAATGGAATACTTTTGTGTGGCCCTGTAAATTAATAAAAAATATTCTTTCTACCACAAGCGCATTATGTACAAATATTGTACATAATGCATATTTTAGTACACACTTCATAGGTGCAAATAAATTTTATTATGTTCGAAGAGTGTAATTTCATTAAAATGCCCTTGAAGCTATTTTTTCCCCAAGGCCATGGAGAGGCCCCAGTGGAACAAGGCACTATGGAATATGTTGATTGTCCCTGCATTTAAACTATACATCCTATTATCATAAAATTTGAAATGTCTCGACAAAAGTATGCAACAATTATATATTTTAAATTTCAAACTATTCGGTTGGATAGTTTTTGCTCTGTTATATGCGGACAGACAGATACAGAGAAGGAAGGACGGACTGAATGACGACTATTGGTGCTTTGCATTTACATAGTTACGAACGCACCTAAAAATAATATAAACACTGATATAAAGCACAAATCATAACCTTCATTCATCTTGCTCCACTGATCATTTGAGAGTAAGAATATTAAAATAACAGTATCAAAAATATTTAAAAATGATTATGTTTTTTTAATTACAAATTTAATCATATAAAGAAATTTTTTTATCTTTATTTTATCATTTCGAAGCGTTAATTATTAATTTAATTTTGAGTGCGTAAATAATTTTAGAATTCTAATGTACGCGCGTGTGAAAATTGCTTATAATAATACTTTTTGTAAAAATATAATAGTTTGTGTTCATTAAAACGGAACACATATGGATAAACAAATAAGTAATATATATACACTGGGTTTCAAAATGATATGAACACCCAGTTTTTCAAGCATAAAAAAGTAGAAAATGTTACAAAACAAACTGAAGTCTAATGAATGTTAGAAATAGAGCAAATTGTTTTATTTTATAACAAAATGTAATTGAAACAGCGATTTATACATAAAATGAACTGCATTTTTCCATTTTGAGGCGTTTCATTAAAGATATGAACATTGTTCAAACATATAGATCTATAGCCAATGTATGCACCAGATATTTTAACTTATGTAAAAACACCATCAGGAATGGAGTGGAACAAGCTTTCAAATATATTTTGGAAACTTTGATTCCAGTGGAAGATGATAGCAGCTTTTAATTCTGAAATTGTACCACATTGTTTTCATTTCCGTAAACAGTTCTAATCAGTTGTCTCCATACACTTTCAATTGGATTTAAATAAGGAGAAATAGATGGCTATGAAATTACATGTATGCCATTATTTAAGAAACCGTTCCCAAATGTTGTTAGCCGTGTGGATAGATGCATTGTCATGTGGGAACATTCAGAAAGGTCCGCTAATTTTTTGAAAAAAAAAAAATTGGTTGCCTGCAAAGTCGGTATACGGGCGAAAGTTTTACGTGACAACGACTTTGAGTTGTAAAATAATTTTAATGTGAATATTCATTCGTATAGTAGGAAGAAGGATGAAATAATAGTAACAATTTAAAACATTTATTTATACAAAGAATTATATTTAAAACATTAATTTATACAAAGAATCTCGCACTGAATTTCATATTAACAAAATTTTATTTTTACCTTTACACATACATACGTATTTATATACAAATATACATACAATAACTTGCAATACACTGTGTTTGTTAAACACATTTTACTTCATGTTTATTGATGTCAAATGTTGAATTTTGTAAACAGCATATTAAAGAATTTTTCAATGAGCAGAATATAACTAAAGTAAAATGGCTTTCACTAATCACATATCATTAGTTTTCCATAATATACCACCGAATTATGAAATAAACTACACTTATTTTCTTTGTACTTTATACTAATAACTAATACATAACGTATTTCGTCTTAGTTTGATACTATCTAAAATTCCTATTAAGCACCGCCCCTTCCTTGCAGCGAATTCACATTCACGTTCAGAAAATGGTCCCACAAGTGACCGGAAAAAGTTAAGAGAAAAGTGAGGGCGTATCGTGAGCGGAGCGTAACGTAACGTAACGCAGTTTCTTGAAGTGTCTCCCGGCAAACCAATTTACAAGACGTTGTCACGTCAAAAGGGCAGCAAATTGCATTCATTCTGCCAGGTAAATGCAATGTTGATCTTACCATGAAATCCAGACGCTGCCGAAACCATAAGTGACATTTACCCTGCTTTCGTTTTGAAAACGTTTCTGGTTTCTTGCACAGATCATGCCAATAACAAGAAACATCGTTTGAACCATTCCAAATTAATTTTTTTTAAATCGAAAAATATTACTATTTCATATTCTTATTGCCAGGACACGTGACCCGGACGATTCTGCTGATGTATTTCAGCCATATGTGGATGGTGCTTTTTCTCTTGCCTTTCATCATCTTAGAGCTCTTGAATGCTCTAGTCGAGGTACTTTTGTACACTGCTAAGTCAGTGGATAGCTTGAAAATTGGCCTAAAGTTATTTTCCCATTGATCATTCTTTTTATATTTGCATTTCCCCCCTTTTTTGGACTGCTTTATCAAACGTCACCGAGTCTTTTTTTTTCAGCATAATCCTCTTTTAATCGAAGAAAATTTATTATTACACCTTGAGATCTTTACAGTTTTTCGTGATAGCTCTGGCCGAAAGTCCTTGATCCTTAAAAGGCACAAATTTTTCCTTTCTCAAAACAAATTAAAGTTTTTTTACGACCCATACTTCTAGAACTCACTTTTCAGTTAGTTTCGGAAATTTCCGAGTCTGCGAAGTACATTTATGTGTTAAATTAATTTGCATATTTCGGTTTTTTCCTCTTAAAGTGGTATTCAGTATTCCTGTACAGTTTCGATGTTCGTTTAGGGATACTCTTGATCAGTGTTCATATTATTTTACAACGCCATTTTTTTAGATAATTCATATTTTTAATGAATTTAAAGTTTGATATTTCTTTTACAGCTCTGTATTATGTAAAATTGCTTTATTTGTCTCGAGAATGGAGTTTTCTGATAATTATTTATGAATTATTTCCAAGATATCGAAAAATTATTAGGTGTTCATATCATTATGAAAGCCAGTGTAAGTGTTTTTAAGGTGCATCTTAGTTATATATATACGTAGCACCCATAGTTGTCATCTAGTCCATTCGTCTATCTGTCTGTCGCTTACAACATAGCAAAAATTACCCTACCGAATGATATGAAATTTAACATATATAATCGTTGCAGAATTTTGTCGGGTCATTTCAAAGTTTATAAAAATCAAATGAAAATTTGAAAAGATATTAATCAAAGTTTTCTTCATTCCATTAAATCTTATCATACGTAATGAATTCAGCGATATCCCATGATAAGTCATGATTATAGGTTAAAATGATGATTACATCCTATTTAAGATGGAATCATAACACTTACGCATCACTGAATTTATTATTTAATATTTATTACTTATTATTTAATATATGTAATCATGATAAATTTTATATTCTTATATTTTTGCGTAAGATTGCAACAGATATTGAACTAAGATCCAAATAGGGAAGAATAGGGTGGCATGGGAAACTTTTCAAAAAAGTAAGAAAATCAACTTTGTTCTACACCAAAACAAAAATTTCAATTTATAGAGTGCAAAGTGAGACACTTTTAATCTCCCAGAACAATATAAAAACATAACATGCAACAGTTATTTTATAATTAAAGAAACCGTAAGTTTTATTACGTGTAACATACTCCCAACTAACAAGGAGGTATGGGAAGCAATAAAACCAAGGTATAAAGCACAGATATTCTAGTGTCGGCTAGATATACAATCAAACAAAGATTGTCGGTTGATAATGTATACGCCACAATATTAAATTACAGTATCTTCATGACTGAAATGAATTTTAAGGACTGACAGTTTTAGATGACATTAAAAAATCATCTATTCAGTTTATTTACATTATGAACTAATGAATATATTATCAATGTTATAATTAATATAATACCTTTTAAAAACGTTTTCATGTTAGCAATTTACTTTCATCTTATTAAAAAATGGAATTGAACCTGTCCCATTCCTCCCCACTTTCTTGTTTCGTATTTAACTTCTTGTGAAAGCAACAATGCTGCTTTTAGGCTTAGTTTAAATTGTGGATAATATACAGTATGATGTTTCATAAATAGGGAGACTAGTACATTTATGCATAAATAAGTTATTAATATAAAGAAAGAATAAAAGTATATGAAGCAAATTTATTTTTGATTCTTGAAATAATCTTTTTATTATACAATTTCAAGCTTATAGAGATCAAATGTTTTCTCAACTACAGATTGCGCTATCACTGCTTCATTTTGTGCGTGAATGGTGAAATGTTTAGAATAGTACATAAAGACAAAAACCTCCTGACCCATTCCTCCCACTGTCCCACTCTCCCCTAAATTATAAAACTAATTATAGTACAAACGCACCTCATTCGCTACGTTTGACGTACATTTATCGACGTGTTAACAATTTTATGTTGTTTCGTAATACAATTTTACTGAGAAAAAGTGTTAAAATGCTGTTAAATGAAATGATAAACCGAAACCTAAACTGCCTCTGATAATGTTTTCTTTAATTCTTCTGTATTATTGATAAAAAACTTCCTGACCTTGTGTACAACAGAGATAAGATAAACGTTTTCATATTCATTGTTCTAAGTTCTTGATAAGTCAATCAACCAGTTACACCACTTCAAATGAATTTAATCGTTAATTAAAATCTCCAGCAACAGGATGAATAAGATTTTTCATTAAGATATGCGGTTATATCCTTGATTATGCCTTATAGTCGCTAATTTTCTCGGTAGTACTGTGATTTTTCGAGATCAAAAGCCTTTTTTTTTAGTGTATGTTAAAGTGTTTGGATACACATTATTTTACGCTATAGATACTAATTAGGAACACCGAAAATGGGAAACGTTTGTGGTACAGTAGTACAACAATCTCCGTCTACATTTTCTTGGCTGTTTGAGTATGAAAAACTTCCCAATGTCTGCACAAGTGAAAAATTTTACATTTGCGGCAACAAATACGAAGTCTCTTTTCGTCTTGAAAATTATTTTTGGAATAAATCGTATCTTTTTTTGCATGTTTTCAAAACTTTTGCACTGAAGGTGGATTTGCATATAATAACGAGGTACAAAGACGGCAGAACGATAGATTATTCCTTAGAAGACATTGCGTGTTACAGCATTGGTCCGTGTCGATTGGCAAATGTCGAAATAAGTGATTTGATAGAAGTCAGATGTACTTTTTCAAATATTCGAGAATCTACCATATCCGGCTGGATTAAAGGTAAGTTGATTTAATTCGTAATAATGTTTTATACTTAATTTTCTTAAATTTTTGTCCGCATCGGTGATGTAGTCGTAAAAAGCAGACAGTATAGGCGCGTACTATTTTTTTTTAAAAATTATTTTACATGACTTTGACATGCGGACAAATTTAGTAAATTGAAAAGTTACTTACACTTGCGGCAACGAATATGATGCTTCTTTTTGTCTTAAAATTTTTTTTTTTGAATAAATCGTTTTTAGGTGCGTTCGTAATTATGTAAATACGTAGCACCTATAGTTGTCGTTCAGTCCGTCCGTCTGTCCGTCTGTCTGCCTGTCTGTCCGCGTATAACAACGCAAAAACTACCCAACCGAATATTTTGAAATTTAAAATATATAATTATTACATAATTTCGTCGTGTCATTTCAAATTTTATGAAAATCGGATGGATAGATCAATTACAGAAACGATAAAAAGTATTCCGTTACATTACGGTCAATGGGGAAAATGTTTCAAATGTATTTTAATCGTTTGAAATTTAAAATATATACTTATTACATAATTTTGTCAAGTCATTTCGAATTTTTTGAAAATAGGATGCATAGATCAAATGCAGGGACAATCAAAAGTACTCTGTTACATTACAGTGAATGGAAAAAAAGTTTCAAATGCATTTTAAGTGTATTACACTCATTCGAACGTAATAATACTGATATGCATCATAAAGTACATATTATAATATATAATTTGCATAATCTGTGATGCAAAGAACATTTGTTATTGATTTACAAGGCTACACAAAATGTTCCATTACATAATGAGTATAGGGAGAACATTGTTTGGTGCGCATTTTAATTGTAATTAACTAGTTACAATTTTATTAGATTGATATATGAGAGTGATATTTTCAAAACTGCATTATCGTACGAACGCACCTCATTGCCTACGCTTCACGTGCAATTTCCAACTTGTTTTTTTCGTGTTGCAACCTACATTTGTTTTGTGGATTCAGATTTATTTAGTTCTGCTTTATGGAAAACCGAAATTAAAAAATTTTCTTCCAAAAAAGTTTTTAAATTCTGCCTATAAAGCTGCAAAATGATGGTTTAAGGCGCCGTCTACAATAGAAGTGACTAGATATTTGGAACTTCGGTTTGAATATAGCCTCTAAAATATGCCCTTTTAAAAATGATTTCTCGGAAACATATCATATGAATTGCATAAAGATTTGTTTTTAGGCTAATTGAAGAGTGTTGGGTTCGTCCATGCTATCCGCATTCGGTACTGTTATTGAAAAAAAAAAACAATGTTAGGATTCGTTTAAATATGTAGATGCCATGCCCCCCCCCCCAATCAAATTTATAAACATTATTTAAAAGTAAAATTTATTTTCAATCGTTTGGTACTAGTAACGTTCTTCTGCGATAATATATTGCAAAGTTAGTTGGGGTTGCATAGGGTAACAACCCCAGTAATTGGCAGGCACCAGTGATTGGCACATCCTACAAAAATGTCCTAAAATAAGATTTATATCCAGTCTTTTAAAAATGCAAGACCATATACCAGTTATATGCTCATTTACTTTACAGATTATAACTTTGATATATGCTACTAAATGACAATAGTGCCTAGGAAAGAAAAACAGTTTTGTGTCAAATTAGCCATTTTTGTTGCAAATGCTTCTTTTCTGGCTTAAGAAAGGCATGCATATCAATTTATTATTATATGATGTATAGTATATTTTAAATTTTAATTTACAACAGTTATGTTTAGTCGAAAAGGGTTACTTTAATTGCGTAAAAGTCTGAGTGCCAATTACTGGTGATTACAGCAACTTTTTATAAATATATTTTTACAAAAATACTTTTTCAAATATTTTTGCTTTTAGTGGGCAAAATAGATGCACAGATATGCACTCTTAGATTTAAAAATATTCGCAAGTAAATATTTTATTTCTTGGTAATTAAAATAGAAGTAAGTTTAAAGACAAATCTTTAATGTGCCAATTACTGGGGATGTTACCCTACTTTTTTATCTACGACTCTACATTGTTAACACATTTTTTTGTGTTAAGTTTAATATTAAATTATTTTTTTCAGTCAGAGAAGATAATAATGACAGATCAGAAAGATGTTACAAGAGCATCAAATATGAAAATGAAAAGATTGAAGCTGCAATAAAGGAGCCGATAAAATACAAAGGTATTCTGCGTTTTTTGAAAATAAATTAGGATGTCTTTAAAAAAAATAATTGAACTACTGTCTGACGGATTTTTCTTTTTCATGAATGGAAATTAGCAATATTTTAGGTTGTTCACGCTAAAATCAGAAAAATATTTCTTACTGCAGGAAAACGTTATGTAACCGTGTAGGGAAATATAACCCTTTCCCAGTTGCTAAACGATTCAGAAAAGAGTTTTTTTTTACCTTTGAATCAAGCAGAAACTAATTTATTGTCGGGCTTTTTAAAAGCCATTTGTGAAAACAAAATTTCCTTTGTTATTTTCGGACACGTTTCTGAGTAGTTTTTACAGCGAATTTATAAATTTTCTCAACCCGAAATATAATATAATATTTTGTGCATAGTTCCTTATTGAATTAAATCTAATTAGAATCTTATAAGTGAGAAATAATGGCTCCCAAATAATCCCCTTCCTTCAGTTGCAAGAGAGAAAACATCTTGAGAGATGTAAAACTGTTTCAAGAGACCATTTATTTTCTATTAATATTATTTCAGACATTACAGAATTCATAATTTTGAAAAAAATTCGACAGTGTATAGTGGCGTTTAACAGCTAATGATTCTTAGGTACTTGAAAACTTCCATAACCTTTAAAAAATGCACTTGAGATTTGAACTCCAAGTATATAAACCTCAAAAGGTACGAAAAAGTAATTGGTTTGGCATCGTCCAAGAAACTATCTTTCTGGATGCACGGCAATATATCGAAAGAAAGACGTCGAACTCTGGCAACATCAAATAACATCGAAATAACAATTTAAACTATGTACTTATCGCTTGTATAAAAAAAATTGTACAAGCAGATGTAAAATTTTGTCGCCAATCTAATGCTCCTCTCACGTTTATATCTCAATCAGAATATCCCAATAGATTTTGATCATACGAAAATCATATTCCCAACATACAATTATTATTTATCCATTATCAGAGAATATATAGAAATCCTATGTAAAAACAATAAAGTGTATAATAATGCCCTATAGTATAATATACCGAGTTTATGGTTTAACATCCTCAAAATAAAATCCTGAAAATTTGAGAAAATGACGTATTAAATTTTATGATACAAACAATTAAATATTTCTTTTTACCGTTCACCTAAAATACCACTAAATTCAATCTTTAAGCCACGAGTCAGTTCAATCTTTAAGCCACGAATCTACCATATCCGGTTGGATTAAAGGTAAGTTGATTTAATTCGTAATAATGTTTTATACTTAATTTTCTTAAATTGTTGTCCACATCGGTGATGTAGTCGTAAAAAGCAGACAGTATAGGCGCGTACTATTTTTTTTTAAATTATTTTACATGACTTTGACGTGCGGACAAATTTAGTAAATTGAAAAGTTACTTACACTTGCGGCAACGAATATGATGCTTCTTTTTGTCTTAAAAATTATTTTTTGAATAAATCTTTTTTTTTTTTGTGTGTGTGTGTATTTTTGTGCATTCAGATTTATTTACCGTATTTACTCGTGTATAGGGCGCAGGCATGTATAAGGCGCACCCCTACTTTACAAGTAATAATGGCGATTTCTTTAAATCTCGTGTATAAGGCGCACCATAAATTTGATACGCGAATGAAGAATGACTAAATGAATTTCAGTAAAAAAAAAGGCGAAACAAACATTCCACCAGACCAGAAAACAAAACGAAAACGCATTTTTAGACTTTGGGTTGTAAGAGAATGACGGGAAATAGAAATGAGTGACGGTAAAGAGAATTGCTAATTAGCGTTTAGATAATGTCGTTAGCTCTTTTGTATAAAAAACTGCAAGGAAAGAAATAAATATGCAGTAATACTTCAATTAAGTAAAAGTTTCCGAGTTTTAATATCTTCTTTGAATATTTTCTTGTTTCATATGTATATCGTTCGACTGCATCCAACAGTAAAAAATTATAAATATGCGTGTATAAGGCGCACCTAGGAGTTTTGCCCTAATTTTTTGGAAAAAAAAAGTGCGCCTTATACACGAGTAAATACGGTAGTTCTTCTTTATGGAAATCCGAAATTTAAAATTTTTGTTCCAAATAGTTTTCAAATTCTGCTTATAAAACTGCAAAATGATGGTTTAAGGGGTCGTCTACAATAGAAGTGACTAGATATTTGGAACTTCAGTTTGGAACTTCAAGTGTGTGGAACACTTACCCAAGTGTTCTAAAAAATTACACGCCAGAATTATTATTTAATTTTTTTAAAATTAATTTATTTAACTTGTTTAGGTGTGGTACAAATTGAACATACTTTAGAAAAATATTACTAGTTCGAATCGAAATATTTTTTATTTGGTTACAGTCAAAATGACCGCTACGGTGGTTCTAGTGTTAATAATCTATTAGACTTGGCTGAAGAACTTTTTTGCTCTTCCTGAATCGATTTTTCGTTTTAATGTACTGCCACATGGAAGACTGGCCATGGAAGACTGGCCATACTTTGTTTGAGGCATACACAGTTTGTCCTAAGACTTGTAACTCTAAAGCGATATGGGTGTTCGGTTCAAGCTCAATCGTGGCCGTCGGCCTAACCGTTTGGTGTTTTCCGTGGTTTTCTTCGAACCTTGGATTTTTTTGGCGTAATTACTTGTTAGGTTCCCTTAGAAATATTCACACGAACACAAAGACCTCCTCTTTAGGGCCTCTATCTCAAAGTGTAGATAATTGGCCGACATAAATACAAACAAACAAACTAACTAAAGCTATATGACAGAAGTAAACTTTTCAAATGGGTGAAAAAAGTCCGGACGGGGATTCGAACCAGGGATGTATTGGCTGAAGCCAACAATGCTCTTCTAACTGAGCCATCACGGGCGAATTCTGGAGGACTTCCTCATCCAAATTACCTCAACGGTCATAGAATCTGGTCTGATATTATAGAACAGCTCAACAGAATAAATCGAAGATCAATATTTGGAATTGCAGAAAACGCTGCGCACGAAATTAAATGAATTGAATAATCGTATTTAAAATTAATCTGAAGCTATATGGCATACAGGAACATTTATTTTATAATAAAGTCAAAGCATGAAAATTTTCAACAATTGTTAACATTTACTTTGCATTACGTGCACCAGAAGACCGAGAAAAATATTAAAAGAAGCACTTTTTTCAAACCATTAGAGAACTAAATAATAATAATAATAATAATAAAAGATCGCTAAATCATCTTAAACAGCAAGGGCATTCACTCTACGTGACCAATGTGTGATGACATTTTTGACCGTTTCATCTATTTGAAACAGGAAAAATAAAACATTTGAACATTGAAATTGTGATTTCAGTGTAGAGATTTTTTTTGCTGATCACAAGCGGATAATTTCCTTTGTGGTACCAGTTCTGAAAATGAAACAATCCTCATATAAAATTTGTAACGGAGTTGAAAAAATTTGTAACGGAGTTGAAAAAATACAAATACACAAAACAGGTACCGATTTTAGACATGCTATTAAAAAAAATAATAATAAAAAATAGTTAAATACCAAAGAGGAATATCTAAAGACCATTTTCTAGACCGTGAGGCGTCAGTACAGATAGTCACCTCATCAAGTTCATGCATGAAAATCTAGGATTGGTTAAATCTCGATTCACACATTAAAACGCAATCGGTTAGTCAAGTCATATCTTGCTGGAAAACATCTAAAAAACCTTATTTTAGCGGTTGACGCATAGGTTTATTATTATGTATTCCTGCTCCCAATCCTCCATGTTTTCATAATTTTGTATGCAGGGAAGCACAATGTTAAATCTATGAGTCAACCGCTAAAATCGGGTTTTAAGATATTTTCTACAAAGATATAACTTGGCAAACCGATTGCATTTTAGTATACGAATCGAGATTTAATGAATTATATATTTTCATCTGTGATTTCGATGAGTTGATAGTTTGTGCTGCCTTCTCCCGGTCTACTCTAAAAGTCCTACTACACGTGTGATGCTGCAGGCGTCTCCATTTTATCCTATGGGCGAAGAGGAGTCCCTGGAGAAGCGCGCGCTTATCTTGTGTCGGAGCGTCTTTGACGCCTGGAACGAAGCGAGTTGCTAGTAAGAGCCAATCAAATGCTTGGAAATCCAAATGATGGTAAAGCCTCTTCTCGAACAACCAATGAAATGCTTAGAAAAGGAAAAAACGCAGGCGATTTTTTTCGCTTGCTATTTTTACGTGTAAAAATAGCATTTTAAGTCTTCAGGTTTTCAGCTAACTAGTGCAGGCTCTACAGGGAGACATGAAAGGTCCACAATTTTCAGATTGTCCGATAATTCAAGAATGTGTGACATGGACGTTTCGAGAAATTTCAACGAAAAACACGGTGACAGTTTTCATCAGATTTTCAAACTTTACCAAACGTATATTTTGGTTAATGGATATTATTTTGATAGGGAATAAAAAATTCAAAGAATTACATCACTCATCGAACATTTTGCACACCTTTTGTATATTTTTTAAGAATCAAATTATTTGTGTTTCATTCAATCAGAATACTTTATTCTAAGAAATGAAATTTAAAATAATTTAGGATGTATAAAATGTTTATTTTCTCTTATTTTAGTTAAATTAAGATTTTTTTTTCTAGGCAAAACAGAAAATAGTTATGGACCAGATAAAGACAATAAAACGCTCAAGTATGATTATGCAAAGATAAACTCTGAAATAAAAGAGCCAATAAAATCCAAAGGTATAGTATGCATTTGAAACGTACATTCAATCGTAGAATCCTGCACGGTTTAGGTGGCACCATACTCGAATTCGATACTTTGGCTTAATTTCGAATCCGGTCTTATTGTTGGACCAGACCCGCCCCTTCCCCTCCACAAAAACTTTTGAAGTGAATTGAAATTAATCATATATTAATATAATTACGGAAAAGTAGTCTACAATTATATAATTAATACCAATTATATACATACATATACACTGTAAAAAAAAAAATCCGTTAAATTTACGATAAAAACTGATGGCAGCAATGTTGCCAACAGTTTTTGTCGTGGAAATTGCAGTAAAATTAGAGGTAGGACATAAATTTACATTTAATTTTCCTGCAATATTTATAGTAAAAACTGCCAGCAACTGTGCTGCCAACAATTTTTACCGTAAATTTAACGGATTTTTTTTACAGTGTATATTGGTATGAAAATAAAGAGACTCATTAAATTTTAAGCATATGTTTTTTATTGAATTGCAAAAATTTTCAGGACTTCTTATTTAAAAATTGTGTCAAACTGTTTCCAAATCGAAAGAATCAAAACTCTATCCGAAAGTAACCCGATCCCGGAACATTATGAGTCAGACCGCGATCCGGAAAGAAAAAGAATTAGATTACCTGATTCGATAGAGGACATTATTTCAAAGTGCTGACAGATAAAATTAATTCAGTAAAAGTATGATCGTATTTTATAGTACATTTTCCTTTCGAATTAGAAATACAAAACGCATTTAAAACTAAACTAAAAAAAAATTATGACAGTAATACTTTTATAAAGCTGACTCTGAAAGTTAATTGAATAAAAAAAATCGCTGAAATATTTACTTATAACAGTCAAAAAACGAAATTATCAGAAAACTTTTTTTAATATGCAAATAGTATTTTCAAAATGAAGTACTCAAATATTTGACATTCCAATATTATGAATATTTTTATGTGTTGAAATCAAATATTGATTTTTCAATATTTGTATAGCATTCTAAATTTCTAAAAATATACTTTAATGAAGTTTAATGACTTCAATCAATTTATTCAATAAGATAATAAATGTAAATTATGATTTTTCTAATTTATTATGTGTACAAATCAGTTTTAAAGCGTTTTCAGAACATATGCTTAAGGGACTGGGGCGTGAAATACCTTCAAAAAGTCGATTTTTGAAATTGTGGCTTAAAAAATAGAGAAGATTCAGCAAATTAGATATATATATATATATGTGTGTGTGTGTGTATACCGGGTGATCCAAAAGTCAGGACAAACTTTAAAAATGAATAATTCGAAAACTAATCAAGATACAAACATAGGGTTTACAGCAAACGAATGCAAATTAAACAAGGTTTTGTGTGGCAACGAAAAAGAGAAAGTTCTGTTGGAATTTGTTGCCCTTGCAATAGCCAAAAATAACAACCTTGTGTAGCTACACTGTGATTTCATAATTGGTCCATTTTTTTTTCGAGGAAGTCACACAAACGGGTTTCACACTTTGTGACTTTTGGCTGTGGAGATTCTTGAAGTAAAAAATGTGTCGCGACCAACCAGCACCACCAGCAGCATTGAAAGATGCCATCCTCCAAAATGTGTCTGCCATAATGCAAGAAATGCTACTAAATGTTGTGAACTGTGTACTGCCTCGTCTCACAGGTGTCCTTCTGATTCATGGACATCACATTAACCTTTACTGCAGTACTGATTAATTGTAACTAAGCCGACTTGTAAGTTGTCAACATTTTTTCATTTGTAAATCATCTTTCGGTGCAATAAAACACTATAGCGCCCTCTGTTGGTCGCCAACAGAACTATTGTTTTTTGTTGCCACACAAAACCCGGTTTCTTTTGCACACGTTTGGTGCAAATCGTATATTTGTATCTTGATTCGTTTTCGAATTATTCATTTTTAAAATTCACCCTGAATTTTGGATCTCTCGGTATATAATGTATGCATCTTTTAATTCTGTAACTTTGCTAATTACCATCATAAAAATGTAAATAAACTTTGAAATTCAATTTAAAGAGGCAGTTTTTTTTTATATATATTTATCAACCTCTTCAGTCCCGAGGAAATCTGCTGCATAGAAAAAATATTTTATTAGCAAATTGAAGTAACTTGTGATCATCACCGTCATTCCAATTAAAAATTTAAAGTTATATTCATAAAATAATCGGTTTCTTTAGAAGATACACAGTTTATTAAGCACAAAACATAAAACTACACTACACAACACTGCACAAACACATAATAGGTATTTTTCTCGGCTTTTGCAGAATCATAACAAAATACCATCAGCCTGGGCTGGGATCTAAAACATTCTTCTCGTTTTTCCCTCGGGACGTGATGACGGCAGGTCGAAATCCCCATTAGGGATTATTCTTTTCCCCCAAATATAATGAAGTTGATACATCCTCCCTCCCCGATGATTACTTTCATCAAATTTGATAGTTTAATTATTATAAATTCTGTATAAAATATTACTACTCATGGACTAATACTTCTGAATACAAGAATACAATTACTATGAAATCACAATACGTTACAACACAATTAAATAGAATTAAGCAACAACAATTCTAAATTAATACTAATAGTGCTAACATAATGAAAAAATAAATAATAATAATAATAAAATAAAGACAATAAATATGTAAACAAAAGACTAAACCAAAACCAAATTTATGGTTTTTAGTCATCTAGTTCCATGGGGTAAGATCATCTGGACCGCGCTCATATGTTTTGTCAAGTTTTTCAATTAACTTACATGTTTTATTTTAATGTATTATTTAAAATAATATTTACAATTTAAAAATATTAATTTCTTTAGTAATTTGTATTATAGTTATGAAAAGTATTATTACTCTAATACAAATACTTCAACACTGATTCCAGGTTTAGCTGAAAGCTTAGAGGAGGCGTTTCTCAATGAGGAGGATAGTGACGTCATCTTTCGAGTTGGTGATCAAACATATCCAGCCCATAAAGTGATTATTAAGTGCCGATCACCTGTATTTAGAGCAATGTTAAAGCATGACATGAAAGAGAAAAGTCAAGGCGCTATTACCATTCCTGACTGTGATCCATACACATTCACAGATTTTCTTTTCTTTTTATATACTGGAGCATCAGATAACATCTCGAAAGAAAATGTGTTTGAATTGTATCAGATGTCCGACAAATATGACGTCAAGGACTTGAGAAAAGTCTGTGTTGATTTCATGTTCCAAAATTTGTCCGTGGACATAATTTGTGATGTCATAACGCTAGCTACAAGACATGGCGAAAGAAACTTGCTAGCTCGTGCCACACAGTTTTTCATTGATCATGCTAAAGATATCCTTACGACAATACATTGGCAAAAGTTTGTCGAGGAATATCCTGTAGAAGCTAATGAGCTCTTCTTAAAAACTTTGAATAAACGTGCAGGAGAATTGTCATTTGGTACGGAACATCCTATAGAAGCTATTGAGCTCTTCTAAAAACTTTTAATAGACGTTCAAAAACTAGTAAATTTGTCAAGGAATATCCTGCAGAAGTTAGTGATCTCTTCTTAAAAACATTTAATAAACATGAAAAAAATAGTAACTTTGTCAAGGAGTATCTTGCAGAAGCTAATGATCTCTTCTTAAAAACATTAATAAACATGAAAAAAAAAATAGTAACTTTGTCAAAGAATATCCTGCAGAAGCTAATGATCTCTTCTTAAAAACATTTAATAAACCTGAAAAAAAAAATAGTCACTTTGTCAAAGTATATCCTGCAGAAGCTAATGAGCTCTTCTTAAAAACTTTGAATAAACATGCCGGAGAATAATAATTTGTTATGGAATATCGAATAAAAAGCAATGAACTCTTCAGAAATCTTTTTAATTTATTATCGCAGAATAGTCAGTTTATCAAGGAATATCCCATAGAGACTAAAGACTTCTTAAAAACTTATTATAAATGTTTAAAATAATAGTAAATTTATCAAGAAATATCCAGCAGAAGCTAATGAGCTCTTCTTAAAAACTTTGAATAAACGTGAAGGTAAAGTAAATTTGTCAAGGACTATCCTATAAAAGACAACAAGTTCTCCTTTAAAACTTTTAATTTGTCTACGCAGAAAAGTAAGTTTGTCCAGAAATATCGCATAGAGGCTAATGACTTCTTAAAACTTTTAATAAAGGTGCAGGAGAATAGTAAATTTGTCAAGGAATATCCCATAGAAACTAATGATTTTTTAAAAAAATTTTATAAGCTTGCAAGAGAATAATAAATTTGTCAGGAATATCTTGCAGAAGCTAATAAACTCTTTTTAAAAACTTTGAATAAACGTGCAAGAGAATAGCAAGTTTATCAAGGAATATCCTATAAAAGACAATGCGATCTTCTTAAAAACTTTTAATTTCCCTGCGGCAGAATAGTAAGTTGATTAAGGAATATCTTATAGAGGCTAGTGACTTTTTTTAAAAACTTTTAATAAACCTGTAAGGGAATAATATATTCGTCAAGGAATATCCTATAACAGCTAATGAATTCTTCTTAAAAACTTTTAATTTACCTGCATCAGAATAGTAAGTTCGCCAACGAATATCTCATAGAAGCGAATAGGTTCTTAAAAACTTTTAACAAACGTGCAGAAGAATAGTAAATTTGTCAAGGAATATCCTGCAACAGCAAATAAACTCTTCTGAAAACGTTTAATAAACGTGCAGCTAAATGCTAACTATTAGGCCAGAAGAACAAGTTGAATTATGTAAAATGTTTAAATGAACAAAGAGTTAAATAGAACGAAATATCTTGTCATATTTCATCAAAAATTATTTTATTAAATGGTTGAATATGTTATAAAGTAATATATGATATCGTAAACCAAAAACACTAACTTTCTAAATAGACATGAAAATATGAGAGATAATTTTTTAATCTATAGCACATTTGTTATTTAATAATTAGATGCGTTCCAACCTGTTGTGTTGCGTTTGTATTTTAAAAAATCTTTCGAGATATTTTTTGGAGGAAAAGAGGGGGGGGGTAGGGGAATAGTTACCAATCCAGCTTATAAATTAAAACATATAAGTCATAAAGTGAAAGTGTAATTATTATCGTTTAGAAATTTGAATCAGACTTTTCAATCTCATTAAAGTTCCTAAAACCCGCTCCCCAATACTAAGGATTATAAGTAAACTTATACAGCGAAAACTGCGGAGGCAAATAAGTTTTTGAATTAATTTGTTACACATCTTCCAAAAATATAACAGCAGCAAGAAAAGTCATAACAAAACTTTATTTATTAATAAATATGGCAAATAAATTTTTCACTTAATTTCCTATACATTAAAAGAAATAAAACAAACAAAGAAAAAAAAAACAAGACAACAAGGGCAACAAAATAACTAGCATGCTTCGATGCAAAGACTGATTGAACTTATATGCCTGTAAATTTCGTCTATAAGTAAAATATTCTAACGATACATAGCTGACAATTATAATAAAAATCTATTTTTGTTTTCTAACAGTAGTTTCTTTTTTGCACAAAAATAAAAAAAAAACTTTTCCTCATTTCCCATCTTGCTAGAGGTATTTATTTTCCTCGAAAACAGAGTAACTTGAGTAGAAATATTCCAATTTCAGAATGAAATGGAATATTTCGCGAAAATAAGATGTTCAACATACATCATTACTTTTTGCATTAACTCGGTTGCTATGGTGACTTTAGAACTTCTTAAAATTCATGTTTATACAGAAGAAATTAAGCAACGGCTTTAAACCTGAAATATTCTGAAAACAGAAAATGTTTTTAATTGTTTTGATTGTTTAAACGCCTAATTACTATGAGGTATGTAAAAAAATGTATTGAGCAATGGCTGCCAACAACAACTTCATTCACATTAACATCATCCAAAAACATAGCAGCAACAAAACCACCAACAAAACTTCATCTATTAGTAAATACGGAATAAATTTTTGAATTGATTTGCCATACATTAAAAAGAAAAAAAAAGGCAAGACAAGAAGAATAACAAAATAATTATATCGTAATACTAATAATACATATTCTACAATAAAAAAAAGAATCTATATTATAAATAAATATATTGCTTGTAAGACGTTGTATAAAAACATTTAAAATGCATTAAAAGATTTTATTTACATGTTTCAACTCTTATTAATCGAGTCATCTTCAGAATGTAAATGGAATTTTTTTTTCATTTTTTTTCTATTTTTCTATTTACATTCTGAAGATGACTCGTTTAATAAGAGTTGAAACATGTAAGGGTCAATCCATTTCAAGTGGTTCAGCACTGGTCGCTCGACTATTTTTAAAAAACCTGATTTGTACAACAACTCTAACATGATGGAAGTTCAAAATGACGTTTTTTAATTTTACTATTTTTTGTTTGAGAATGGCGGCCATCTTTGTTTCATCATGTGCAGCAATTTTCTCAGATACTAGGATACACAAAATTGTAATATTTCGTCTTTTATTTTCCCAATTGAAATGGGGTTTGCAGCATTTTGTTCAGAATAAAATAGGCTAAATATACAATGGTAGAAAATTTTTGAAAAATAAATTTTTACAGGTGAAATTTTAGTACAAAATTTAAGGTTTTTTCCAAAATCTATCCATTTGCAAGAGGAAATTTTTCATGCAAGAGAAACTGTCAATCGTACACAGTTTTTTCTACAAATAGGTCAAAAGTGCGTGTACTCATACACCAAGTCCCAGATTTGGGAGTTGATTTTTCTTTGCGAAAAAAATTCCGAAATTCGTCAAAAATTTTAAAAATCGCACTTTTTAGGCTTTGATATCTCTGGTGGGGCACGAGATAAAAAGCTGAAATTCTGGCCTTTGATAGTATTATGTAGTAGTGTTATGTACAAAAAATGTCAAGAAGGAGATTTGACTACAAGCTGAGATATGACATGGACAATATGTGAAAACAATACTGCCAAACTATTGTAACTTACTATGTAATTGTTCAACAAGACTGCCAACCTTACACAATTTTTTCTACAATTAGGTCAAAAGTGCTTGTACTCATACACCAAGTCCCAGATCTGGGAGCTGATTTCACTTTGCGAAAAAAATTCCGAATTTCGTCGAAAATTTCAAAAATCGCACTTTTTAGGTTTTGATATCTCTGATGGAGCACGAGATAAAAATCTGAAATTCTGGCCTTTGATAGTATTGTGTAGTAGTATTAAATACAAAAAATTTCAAGAAGGAGATATGACTACAAGCTGAGATATGACATGGACGATATGTGAAAACAATACTGCCAAACTATTGAAACCTACTATGTAATTGTTCACACCTCCAAAATTTTAAATTAATTATTTATGGTACAAAGTTAAATGTTAATTACAAATATCTTCTGTGTGATTTAAACAATTCAGAATGTATGCTAAGTCAATACACTATTTTTCCAGATGAACAAACCTACTAGAAATGCTATTGCAGGCCCGTAGCTAGACCATATTGTCAGGTAGGGCAAAAATTTTTCTAGGGGTGGCAGATTATTTCTTTATTTTTTTTTAGCGTTCTGTACTTAAAAGTGAAAACGAAATCATTATAAGATCATTCTCGTGTCTGTCTGCCCCAATCCTTTTACTCATAAACTGTAAAACGCAGAAAGTTCAAATTGAGGAAAGTAATAAAATCTATTGACCCACATATTTACAGGTTATAAAACATTTACAAATATATTTAAGAGGGGGGGGGGGGAGGTAGGGTGTTAATTAAGTTACTTGAAAAAAAAAATCTTTTCTTTGTATATCGTGTGGGGTATCTTATGAAAGCTTTCGTTACGCTGAACTCAAAAATATATTTCTTTTAATTTTAGGCATTGTATTTTCAGAGATATAATGGAAAATATAGTGGAAAAATATGTAATACCAAATACAAGGAAATACCAAATACCCCTCCCCCTTCCATCTAATTCCGAATCTACTAAAATTATGAAAAAATTAATGGTTATAGATGTTACTTTAAACCTTGCAGGAAAACTATAGCGATTACTCTAGGTAGCAGTTTTTGAGAAAAGCACATTTTTCTGTTACACACAAATTTAGATTTGAATACATTGAGCAAAGGTATTGAGGAACATTGGCGGTACCTATCGTAGCAGAAATATAAAAGCATTGTTGATAATGATTTTTGAAAAAATTCGTCGATAATTAGCCGAGATATTAACCCTTAAAGACAGGGGTGGTTCGGACTAAATAATAAGCGACGGTATACTCTGCATACCATCGGCTTTTAAAGCCCAGATAATAACTGTTAACAATATATTTGTGTAATGCAATACCTAATTACAGTATAAAAGCAATAAAGTTCAAAATTTTGAAAAATATAATTATTTAATTTAAATTAATCACATAAATCACGATTCATACGCATAAGAAAAAAATATATACATCCATTTTAGTACCAGGATTTTTTAAAAGTATTATTTGCCTTGTTTCATGCAAAGCGTTTTCTAAATAGATATAGTGACCTCTACGTACGGAACTTTTTGGTAATAAAATATCTATTTAAAAAAAAATTCCTTGTGCATGCGAACTTTTCGTAAATATTATGGAGTTCGCGACTAGTTTATTTTGAGTGGGTTGCTTATTACGACTCTTGTACATTTAAAAGTTAATTATAAACCCATCTGGAAAAACGCGTCACGGACCAAAGCGCTTTGCAAATTTGCGAGCTACTTTCTACACAAGGTCCTTTAACACAATGCCAAGTTTAAACATTAAACAAGGGTTTTGTGTAAGCTGCACTAGAAGAAAAAAAAAGGTTATTACTATGCTGAATTTAGTTTTATGAAATGCCAAATGAAGTTTAAATATACACTACCTTATATTCTCAGCACTGATTTAAGTTTCTTTTAAATAGATAATGATAAGATTGAAAAAAAAAAGTGTTATACACAGTAGCAATATTTGGTATTATTTAGGCTTCTATCACTTTGAATTTTTATTGTATACTCGTTTACACTTTTATAGAATGCTGTAACTAACCCTACGTTGAATAGTCTTTTACAAATTCTTATTATTCTTTCAGCAACGATTTTCTTTTTAAAATACAGTTAACGCTTTTGCAACGAGATCCCTTTGCTTTATTTTTAATCTTTAATTACCGATTTTTCAAAACAGAAAAATTTCTGTATTTGAATCTCGAAAATGCTCCAATTAAAAGAGGTATAAACTTTACAATAAAAAATAATAATAACTGGTGAAGAAAAATGAAGGATTCTGAGAATTTTAAGTGGCACGTATACCAGTCGCATGCTTCGAAGGGATTTATAATATATATGTTTACTTACGGAACCCTTTGAGCGCGAGTAAAACTCTCACTTGACCGTTTATTTAGTCTTTAATTCACATTGCACCAATTACATATATTGCGATTTTAGGTATTTCTTTTCACTTAAAATATGAGAAATTTCTAAAGCAAGGGTTAAATTTTTAAAGTTTCTTCAGAGGCACAGAAAGAAATATATATTAAAGTTTAAAAAATATGCATATTTGGTTTAAAGTAAATAAATTGTTTTTATTTTAATTAAATAATTTAAATTAATACATACTTTTAGGTACAATTTATTAAATGAAGGTTCACTATATTTACATTCCACAATAAATTCATAATAAAATAAAAAAAATGAAAATAAAATTGATAGAATAAATAACCAGTGTGTCTTACTCATGATTTAGAAACAGACTGTGTTTTCTGTTTTAGTCTATGCTTGTATAGATATGAATAGGTGGCCTTATTTTCAAATAGAACTTTTAGTTACAGCTGAAGTAATCCGTTCACGTGCACTCATGTTCTCCAAATACATAACGTTTAAAAAAAAAAAAAAAAAAAAAAAAAAAAAAAAAAAAACTTTTTTGTCACAATATTACCAAAGATTGAATAGCAACTAAAATTCAAAATGGTTTAACTATGCCTGTAGTGTACGGAAAAAAAGACGGAAAAAAAGTAACCGGAAAAAAAGTTATCGGAAAAAAAGTGACATAAACTACAAAAGCGGAAAAAAAGTGACACGGAAAAAAAGTGACAAGGTAAAAAAGTTACCGGAAAAAAATGACAAGGAATTTATTTTGGGGATTTATTATTGATTTTGGGGATTCATTGGTTAAGTACGAAAGGGGGATCGGGGGGGGGGGGCTCATAGTTTAGGTAAATGGGTTTTTCATGTTGAATTAACTGTTTTGGTTCAATTTTTGGATATACGTTCATCCTGAAAAAACGCTTGCCTGATTAGTTTTGGGAAAGGACGATTACCCCCCCCCCCCATCCGTCCTCAATTAAATGAATGGGTTTTTACGCAGAATTATCCAACGTGTGTCAAATTTGCATATAGGATCTTTTCGATAAGGCTTATGTATAGTATAAAATGCCTGAAGAGATTCTAGGAGTTTAAAGGTTAAGTATAGAGGGGGAACGGGGGATAACCTTTCTTAAATTAAACTAATGGCTTTTTACGCATAATTATCCGATTTGCTTAAAATTTTGAAAATAAGTTCATTATGATAAGACGTATCTTAGATTAGTTATGGGTTCTTCAGCTTATTATAAAGGGGGGGAAGGTGCAATTCTCCTCCCTCAAAACTAGATAAATATGTTTTTATGCAGAATTATCCCATGTATTTCAATTTTAAATATAGGTTCTTTCTGGTAAGGTGAATTCCGGAATAGTTTTAAGGATTTAATGGCTAAGTATAAAGGGGAGATGGAGGAAACCCCTCTTAAATTAAATAAATGGTTTTTTATGCAGAATTATCCGATTTGCTTCAAATTTTGGACATGGGTTCATTATGATAAGACGTATTTCTGATTAGTTATGGGGTTATATTGGTAATTAAAAAGGAGGGCGGGTGATTACTATACCCACCTTAAATTAGATTAAAAAAAATTATGCACACTTATCCGATGTATTTCAAATTTTGGATATAGGATCTTTCTCATAAAGTGAATTCCTGAATAGTTTTATGGGTTTAATGGCTAAGTATAGAGGGGGAACGGGGGATAAACCCCCTTAAATTAAATAAATGGCTTTTTACGCAGCATCATCCGATTTGCTTCAAATTTTGGATGTATATTCATTATAAGAAGGCTAATCTCTGATTAATTATGGGGTTCTTTTGATAATTAAATAGGGGAAGCGGGCGATTAATCCTCCACTCTTTAAATAAAATGAATTGTTTTTTTCTTTCACAACTATTCAACGTATTTCAAATTTTGGATATAGGTTCTTCCTGATAAAGTGAATCCCTGAATAGTTTTAAGGGTTTAATGGCTAATTATAGAGCGATGAACCACAATTAATCAGGACTTCGCCTTATCATAATTGTCGGACGTTCCTCTCAGCCCGCACAACTTTGAAGAAAGTCCGTGGTAGTTATAGCTGCCACCACCGATATTATTAGGTGATATCGGTCACCCACTGTGAGGATTGTATAAATGAACACTGACGCTGTCAATTAACAGAATTAACAGTTTATTTAGAATATATGTACACACTAAATACGCTATTTACAATTATATACAATTACAACTCGGATATAGGTGATCCGGTTCAACATTAAATTAAATGCAGTAAAGGTTGGCTGTGTACTGTTCAAATTACACCTTTCTCCCTCACACTCAATGCACGTTAGATTGACTTTATCGGCGATCACTTTTGAATCTCCCAACACATGGATACTCGGCCTGCACTTCTCATCCCAGAGCACTAAACACCAGGACCTCGGTCCTACACTACTCTCTAGGTACGAGCCCAGATACGAACTGAACTAAACTGAGACAAGACTTGCTCTTCTCAAATCACTGTGTTTCCCCAATGTCAACCCCCTTTGGAGCTTATCCATTGGACACATTCTATATTCCTTTCTTGATTAGTGGCATGTTGCTTGTCTGCTCATCATTCACCTACATCACTGACAGATGAACACGCCTCTCAGCAATCTCCTCTTTCTCACACACAACCTGCAGAGGATTACCTGTCAATTCTCCCTTCAACAAAGAAAGAATGTCACCTTGAAAATTCTAGTACACAGCCATACAATACACAAAAGATTAAGATAGAGAAATAACGGAAATTCCAATCTGTAGAAGGTGTGGTCTCAGAACCTGACAATAATGAACGCCCAATCAAAATTTGAATCAAATCAGATAATTCTGCGTAAAAAGTCATTTATTAATTTAAGGGGGGAGGGTATCATCCGTTCCCCCAGTGTTTACTTAGCCATTAAACCTTTAAAATTATTCTGGGATTCACTTTATGAGAAAGGACATATATCCAAAATATGAAATATATCGAATAAGTGAGCATAAAAAACAATTTATCTAATTTAAGGGGCGGGGGGGGGGGGAATAATCACCCACCCAGATTTTTAATTCGCAAAATAACCCCATATGTAATCAGGGATACGCCTTTTCATAATGGTTCTATAATCCAAATTGAAGCAAATCTGATAATTCTGCGTAAAAAGTAATTTAATTTAAGGTGGGTTATATTCTATTCCCCTTCTATACTTAAATATTAAATCCTTAAAACTATTCAGAGATCCACCTTATCAGAAAGAACCTATATTTAAAATTTGAAATACATGGGATAATTCTGCATAAAAACCTATTTTTCTAGTTTAAGGGGGATATAATTGCTCACCCCTTTTATAATAAGCAGAAGAACCCCATAACTAATCAGAGATACGTCTTATCATAATGAACCTATGTCCAAAATTCTAAGCAAATCGGATAATTATCCGTAAAAAGTTATTAATTTAATTTTAGAAAGGTTATCCCCCGTTCCCTCTCTATACTTAACCATTAGAACTCCTAAATCTCTTCAGGCATTATATACTATATATAAGTCTTATCGAAAAGAATCTATATGCACACGTTGGACAATTCTGCATAAAAGCCCATTCATCTAATTGAGGACGGATGGGGGGGGGGGGGAGTAATCGTACCTTCCATAAACTAATCTGGCAAGCGTCTTTTCAGGATGAACGTATATCCAAAAATTGAACCAAAACAGTTAATTCAGCATGAAAAACCCATTTACCTAAACTATGAGCCCCCTCCCCGATCCCCCTTTCATACTTAAGCAATGAATCCCCAAAATCAATAATAAATCCCCAAAATCAATTTTTTGTCACTTTTTTCCGGTAACTTTTTTTCCTTGTCACTTTTTTCCGCGTCACTTTTTTTCCGCTTTTGTAGTTTATGTCACTTTTTTTCCGATAACTTTTTTTCCGGTCACTTTTTTTCCTAGATTCGTAGTGTACAATGAGTTGCTATTTACTCTTCAAAATCGCTGTCCAGTACTGAAAAATTCCCGGGGGCGGCTCGGTTCTGTCAAACAAAGGGTCCCACCCCACTCCGCACAATCACAGGGATCACAAATTAGATCCGGATCGTCCCATTGTAAAATTTTTAAAGACTAACCTTTAAAAAACATTTCACAGTATCTTTTATTTAGAAAAATAAACCCTTAAACACTTTAAAGAATATTTCATAGGAAAGAACGCAATTTTGAGACCACGGAGGGTAAAAGTGCGGACAAACATAATCACTACTTGTGGTCACTTGTCGGTGTATTTTATGTTCGCAGGCGGTGCGTTTTATGTATGACTTTTCCATGTCAAGGAAGGAAAACTCACTTTAACTGCAGGATAGGGAGCCTTTCAATCAAGTGGCATTTAGATCGTTATCTTCTGAACTATTGTCATCTTCCCCTTTTCTATTGTCAATAAACAGCAGAAAGAAAGATAAGAAAAAATTTTCTTGAATTCAGTTGAAGTTGGGTAAAACACACTTGCTCCCGGCCTCTTTTTAAAAGAACCCTCTTCCCAAAGTAAACATAACAAAAAACAGAGAAAAATCCTAATGCGTGACATTTGTTGTTTATTGTAATCAGTTAGAGTTTACATGTAACAGCAACTATAGTTGCTTTTACATGTAACTGTCAAGTATAACGAAAACAATATTGTAAACTTGTTCACAGTAATTTCAGAATCTTTTGGCTTCAGCCGGCTTTCTAACGATAAATTTCGTATGGCGACAATTGTACAAAGAAAGCAATCTTTAGGAATATAAGCTAATCCAGATTTGTTTAATTCGGAGCGGTGTGGGGCAATTTCTACAAAGCGAAAATCTGAGGAATACAGAACGCCTTAATTTCTAGCAGAGGTCTGTTAAAAAGAGAGAGAAAAAAACTTTACAGATAATTATTTTGCTGTTTCCAGTCTAAAAACTAAATTTAGGAGAAGAAGGGGAAATCTGGCATGAAGAAAGAAAAACGGGAATTTCATTGTTGTAATAATAACAATTTTTTAAAAGGAAATTCTTAGCGATGAAATGATCGGAATGTCGAATTTCATTCTAGGTTGGTTAAAAAGTTGGAAAAATATAAATTTAATATTTTGCCCCCCTTTTTTTCTTCTTATTTTTTAGGAATTTAAAGTAGAGTTTTGCGCTAGGTCGGGCAAAACTTTTTCCAGGTCGGGCTTCGCCCGACCTGCCCCCCCCCCCCCCCTGGCTACGGCCCTGTGCTATTGCAACAATTTTACTCGGAACACATTTCAGGAAAATTAAATTACAGATCATGGGTTGCAACTGATCGAGTTTACATGGTTTCAATTATTAAACCTAGAGAATTTCATTCAAGTTAACAAGGGATGACAAGACTTGGGTGGCTTCAAATAAAATTTTGAGAAAGAACAGCCTAATGGACTCAACAGTAACTGGTCGAACTCACAACATCTCTCGTAAATAGTGTTAAGCTCTTTGTTGAGCATATATAGTATCTTTGTAAATTAAATGTTTATTATTTAACTGTTTTCGACAAACGATATTTCTTGTGTAAATATTGTAATAAAAGAGACATCTCATTTCTCCTAATGTACTCGTAATAGCATTTCTTAACATTTTTTCAACCACCGTATCTAAGCTTATAGTCAAATCTCCTTCTTGAGTACATAACACTACTACACAATACTATCAAAGGCCAGAATTTCAGATTTTTATCTCGTGCTCCACCAGAGATATCAAAGCCTAAAATGTGCGATTTTTGAAATTTTCGTCGAATTTCGGAATATTTTCGCAAAGAGAAATCAGCTCCCAGATCTGGGACTTGGTGTATGAGTACACGCACTTTTGACCTATTTGTAGGAAAAATTGTGTAAGTTTGACAGTCTTGTTGAACAATTACATAGTAGGTTACAAAAGTTTGGCAGTATTGTTTTCACATATTGTCCATATCATATCTCCGCTTGTAGTCAAATCTCCTTCTTGACATTTTTTGTACATAATACTACTACACAATACTATCAGAGGCCAGAATTCAGATTTTTATCTCGTGCCGCACCAGAGATATCAAAGCCTAAAAAGTGCGATTTTTGAAATTTTTGACGAATTTCGGAATTTTTTTCGCAAAGAGAAATCAACTCCCAGATCTGGGACTCGGTATGTGAGTACACGCACTTTTTACCTATTTGTAGAAAAAATTGTGTAAGGTTGACAGTTTTCCTTACATGAAAAATTTCCTCTTGCAAACGGATAGATTTCGGAAAAAATCTTAAATTTTGTGCTAAAATTTCACCTGTAAAAATTTATTTTTCAAAATTATTCTACAACCATACATTTAGCCTATTTTATTCTGAACAAAATGCTGCAAACCCCATTTCAATTGGGAAAATGAAAGACAAGATATTTACAATTTTGTGTATCCTAGTATCTGAGAAAAACGCTGAAACGATGAAACAAAGATGGCCGCCATGCACAAACAAAAAATAGTACAATTAAATTAACGGTCATTTTGAACTTCCGTCATGTTAGGGTTGTTGTACAAAAAATTTCAGATTTTTTAAAAATGGTCGAGCGACCATTTTTAAAAAATCTGATAAATACGGGTCAATCCAACCCGTAAATAAATTTTTTATGTATTTTAAATGTTTTTATACAACGTCTTATAAGCAATATATTTATTTATAATATAGATTCTTATTTTTATTGTAGAACATATATTATTAGTATTACGATATAGTTATTAATGGACGTAATCAAGACTTACTAGTGTTATTTTTCACAAAATAATTAGTTTGTCTTCGGTGCGAAAACAAACTGGTTGAACGTATATGCCTGTAAATTTACTCTGTAAATAAAAACATCTAATGATCCATAACAGACAATTATAATAAAATATATAATTTTTCTAACAATAGTTTCTTTTTTTCACAAAAATAAATAAATAAAATAAAATAAAATAAAATAAAATAAAAAATAAAAATAAAAACTTTTTCTCATTTCCCATCTTGCTGCAAGTATTTATTTTCTTCGAAAGCAGAGTAACTTGAGCGGAAATATTCCAATTTCAGAATGAAAATGGAATATTTCGCGAAAATAAGATGTTCATCATACATCATCACTTTTTGCATTATCTCGGTTGCTATGGTGACTTTAGAACACTCGGGAAGTCTTGTTTATATAAGAAAAATTAAGCAACGGCTTTAAACATGAAATAGTCTAAAACCCCCCAAAATATTGGGAATTATTTTCAACGTTTAAAAACTTACTGTATGGTATGTAAAAAAAATATTTAGAACAACTGTCGGCAACCTTTTGACCATAACGGATCACCAAACTCATAATTTTAAATTCCGCAAACTACTAATAAGAATTTTAAATAATATAAATATATTTATACAATAGTTATCACGCAGTTTTCAGATTATTAATATGAAATGAATGTATTCAGTATGGGAAAAATACAAATGTGAAATGTCAAAATGAGGCTTGCGAATATCAACTATTTTTAAATAATAATCTTGGTCTAATTTAATCAAGGAAATAGCTTATTTAATTATACTAAAGTTATTTAATGGTTGTTTGATTATAACGAAAATATTTGAAGGTTGTTTAATTGCGACAAAATTACTAAAGTTTAGTTTAAATATTGCAAAATCTATATAATAAAGGCCAAACGTATCTGTGCGTAACGCATACGTCATGTTTTGAATGGCAACACTTTCCGATGAAATTTTGGTTTTGCAATTTGCGCTATTGTAAATTTTTTAACCTCTAGACATTGCACGTTTTTATTCTTTATACCATCGTTTAGAGAAAAAAATGCCCTTTTAAATGCCGTTTATTAGAAAACTGTATTTCAATTTGTTTTTGAGATATTAATTTTTTTGTAGTTGTTGGTTCAATTTCTCTAATGGTGGCAACTTGAGTATCGCATTTATGAGGAAAAGAGAGGAAAAATAGCCATAGAGTAAAAAAGAAAAAAAAATAGCGATGCAGTTTAGTGGCTGGTAGTGACGCCAAAAATGTAACCCTGAAATTCGCTGCATTGCATCAAACACAATCGCGTGCTTTCACAAAAAAGGAAAACTTTTAGCAATGCAATTTTAATTCATAATACAATGAAGTGTTATTTTATAATGCTAAAATATAACCAGATCTTTTTCATTTAGAGAAAAAATGATGTTAAAAAATTCGATCTCTGTTCCACGTGGTTGTTTTGTTTGGGCCGAATGAGAGACTTAAGTAGGAAGAATGACGTCCATCAAACCGTTTTTATCGCATACTGCACTTCCATCTATCTCTTTTCTCCATGGAAAATAACAGATAACTGTATATTTTAGTTATCTTTTTTCATAGCAACTGAAAAAAATAGTAATTAAAAACCCGTTATGTCAGTATATCGTCGGCTATAAAACCCGGTGAATGTTTTTGCTTTTATTTCGTTTTTATCTATGAATTTAATGACTTTTAGTTCGTTGTAAACTTACTTTACAAAAAATACATCAATTAACCTTTACAAAAATCTATTTTAAAGAATATCTGGTGTCATATTTTCTTAGAAGTTTTTAAAAACTGAGAATGCAATTTTATTCTTTGGCGAAATCTTTGGCTAATAACTTCTATCTTGCGTCTAATACGGAAGTACCGATAATTTTTAAAGCTGCATATGATTACATAAATAATATTTTTCGTATATAATTGCTGTTTGGAATTAGTTGTCAGTTTAAAAAGCCTATTATGCAGAAAAAATTTATTAGACTTTCCAATTTTAAATTTTAAAAAAGTTTTTCACCTTTACTTTGTGACCCGGGAACCCCGGGTTCAGTGTACTAGTAAGTATAATAGTAAAAAAAAGAATTTTTTAAAACTTGTTTTATGAGCACTGAACGTTGCTTTTGAAATTTTGAAATTAGTTTGTTACTTACATTTTCAAACAACTATAACAACAAAACTTTATTTATTAGTAAACATTGCAAAAAAAGTTTGGAATTGTTACACATTTTCCAAAAACAAAATAACAATAAAACCTCATTTATTAGTAAATTTTTTGAATTAATTTGTTATACATCTTCCAAAAACAAAACATTAGCAACATAAACAACAAAACATCATTTGTTAGTAAAAATCACAAATAAATTTTTGAATTAAATTTCAATAAATTAAAAAAAACAAGACATCAAGAACAACAAAATAATTAGTTTTCTTCGATGCAAAGACAAACTGATTGGACATATATGCCTGTACATTTCCTTTGAAAGCAAAAACTTCTAACGATATAGAGCTGAAAATTATAATAAAAATATATTTTTGTTTTCTAGCAATAGTTTCTTTTTGCACAAAAAAAATAAAAAAAAAATAAAAAAAAATCTTTCTTCATTTTCTATGTTGCTGGAGGTATTTATTTTCCTCGAAAACAGAGTAACTTGAGCGGAAATATTCCAATTTCAGATTGGAAACAGAATATTTCGCGAAAATAAGATGTTCAGCATACATCATTACTTTTTGCATTATCTCGGTCGCAATGGTTACTTTAAAACTTCCTAAAATTCATGTTTATAAAGAAGAAATTAAGCAACGGCTTTAATTCTGAAATAAGCTGAAAACAGATAATGTTTCTAATTGTTTTAAACGTTTAAAAGCTTAATTACTGAAGGTATGTAAAAACTTTTTTTTAGAGCAATGGTTGTTAACAGCAGCTTCATTCAAATTAACATCTTTCAAAAACAAAACAGCAGCAACAAAACTTCATTTATCAGTAAATATGACAAATAAAATTTTTGAATTAATTTTTTATACATTTTCAAAAAACAAGACAACAGGAATAACAAAATAACTGCTTTGCTTCGATGCAAAGATAAATTGATTGGACTTATATGCCTGTAAATTTCCTCTATAAGTAAAAACTTCTAACGGTACTAACAACAACAACAAAACTTTATTTATTAGTAAACTAAGCAAATAAACTGTTGAATTAATTTATTATACATTTTCAAGAAACAATATAACAGAAGAAAGGACATCAACAGCAACAAAACTTCATTGATTACTAAACTTAGCAAAAAAAATTTTTGAATTAAGTTGTTATACATGAAAAAAAAAAAAAAAAAAAAATTGAAATTATATGTTTGTAAATTTTTTCTGTTAGTAAAAACTTCTAACGATACATAACTGAGAATTATAATAAAAATCTATTTTTGTTTTCTAACAATAGTTTCTTTTTTTTTGCACTAAAATAGTAATAAAAAAAAGTTTTCCTCATTTCCCATGTTGCTGGAGGTATTCATTTTCCTTTAAAATAGAGTAACTTGAGCGGAATGAAATGGAATATTTCGCGAAAATGAGATGTTCAGCATACATCATTACTTTTTGCATTAACTCGGTTGCTATGGTGACTTTTAAAACTTCCTAAAATTCATATTTATACAGAAGAAATTAGGCAAGGGATTTAAAACTGAAATATGCTGAAAACAGAAAATGTTTTTAATTGTTTTGATTGTTTAAACGCCTAATTACTATGAGGTGTGTAAAAAAAATATATTGAGCAGTGGTTGCCAACAACAACGTCATTCACATTAGCATCTTCCAAAAACAAAACAGCAGCAACAAAAACAACAATAAAACTTCATTTATTAGTAAATATGGCAAATTAATTATTGAATTGATTTGCCATATATTTAAAAAACAAGACAAATAGAATAACAAAGTAACTAGTTTGCTTCGGTGCAAATACAATAACAAATATTTGCAATAACAAATATTTTTTGCACCACAGATTATGCAAAATGTATATTATAATATGTACTTTATAGATGCATATCAATTTTATTACGTTCGAATGAGTGTAACACAATTAAAATGCATTTGTAACATTTTTCCCCATTAACCGCAATGTAACGGATAACTTTTGATTGTCCCTGTAATTGAACTATGCATCCGATTTTGATAAAATTTGAAATAACTCGACAAAATTATATAATAATTACGTATTTAAAATTTCAAACGATTAAAATGCATTTGAAATTTTTTTCATCAATGACCGTAATGTAACGGAATCCTTTTGATTGTCCCTGTAATTGATCTATGCATCCGATTTTCATAAAATTTGAAATGACTCGACAAAATTATGTAATAATTATGTATTTTGTTGTTATATGCGGACGTTATATTGTTGTTATATGCGGACGGATAGACAAACGGAGGACTGAACGACAACAATAGGTGCTAGGTATTTACATAATTACGAACGCACCTAAAAACAGATTAAGGTTTGATGAATATGCAATAACTGAAGAAAATGTATCATTATACATTTTTAATATGACATTTAATTCTTTCTTGTTTGTAATCAATTCATTGTTTATGGAATTACTGATGTTACGTAGCACCTATATTTGGCATCTGATCTGTTTGTCAGTCCGCTTATAACAGCAAAAAAATTACCTTACCGAATGGCTTGACGTTTTATACAATCGTTACATAATTATGTCGAGACATTTCAATTTTTATTAAAATCAAGTCTAAACTCAAAGAGATATTAATAAAAGTTTTCTTCATTCTATTAAGCCCTATCATAAGTAATGATTTCATTGATATCCCGTCCCATAAAGCATGGTGACGTCACTGCAACGTCGTTGTGAAGTCACACATTGTGACTTTGTGACCATCGATTGTCGATGTGACGTCACGTGACGTTGATGTGAAGTCACAATGACTAAAATGTGAAGTCGTTATGGCCGTTTTAGAGCTCTTTTGTGACGTTTCACAAAGTGGTCACAATGTGACAAATTTGTGAAAAATGTATCATTTGTGACTAATTTGACATTAACATTGTGACGAAACTGTGACAAAAGCGACGATACATAAATTGCCAGAAACATGTTTTTTAAAGTAAATAACATGTTTTGAAGGATATTTATAAATTTATAAAGATTTTTAAGAAAGTCACATCTCAGTCAAAATGTGACGTCACTGAGTGTTGGTCACAGATGTGATGTGACCAAAGTGACTCACAGTGACATCACTGTGACCATGCATGCTATTAGGGGTGATAGGTAATGATTCTAGGTTGCCATGTTAATGACGTCCTATTTAAGTCTTATTTTTTACGCATTGCTGAATCAAATATGGAAACATAAAAAATAAATAAGCCGTAATAAATTTTGTTCCATGCATTTTTACATAAGGGTGCAACAGCTATTGCACCAAGGTCTGAATATTCATAAAACTAGTTATAGTACAGACTCACTCTATTTGCCAAGTTCGATGTACAATTTTCGATTTGGTAGATACTTTAAGTCAAGACCAACGCCGATTTTTAATTGATGCCACGCAATCAAAATATTTGCTTCAAACAAATAATGTAATTTATAACTGAATTAATTTTTTTTTTCATTTTTTAGCCTATAATGATGAGTATTAATTTTTTAACGGAAAGCCAAAAATTAGTACTATTTTGTAGATAAATAACAAATAATATCTAATAACATAATTATCAATGCCTGATGTAACATAAATTTTCAAAACTAAACACCTAAATTTCATAAATGAAAGAATTTTATACAATATTATAATGTTTTACAATACTAAATTTTATTATTCATATAAACGACAGTTATTAATAAAATGCCAAACTTAAATTCAAAATAATTTTATGCGGATTATCGAAATTTTATGACCGCCAATTGGTAACCTCTGTTATAGAGTATATGAGAGAATCCTACTCCTTCGAGATAGGAGCCCTTTAAGAAATTTTTAATTTTTTGTCATCGGTTTTTAAAGATGGAAATTTGTGTTTTATTAAATCGAAAAAATGCTATATATAAAGCGAATTTTACTGGTCAGGATAAACAAGGATTCTTGAGCTTTTTTGCGTCATGTATAGGTGTCGCTCGTCCCAAGGGGGTTAAACATTATTGTCTATGGTAAAAAACTGCTGACAACGGATTTTTAAGGGGGCTCAGGGGTTGAAAACTTTTCAAAAAATCGATTTTTTTAATGATCTAATTTGATTATTCATTGAATTCTTAACTCAATGCAAAAAACCGCATAAAAATATTTGCATTTTTAACCCTTTCCGGCGCGGAGTAAGTTTAATTGAAATAATTATCTGCCACCAGAATTTATAAACGAATTTATTAGAGAATACGAACTTGCTTATTTTCAGGCATTTTATCAAAGGAAAATTTTAATTAAATATTCTTGGTGCCAGTAAAATTAAAATTAGGTGTCCTTTTTAAGGGACACCGCGCCGGAAAGGGTTAACGGAGTTATAAGCATTTATGTATCAACACTTTCATAGTAGCATCCATATAATTTCAACTTTAAGTCGCGTTTTCTCAAAACTTGATTTTTGATGACTAACACCAAGATTAAAAATGCATGCATTTTTTGCATGCATATAACATCATTATCTAGATTATGAATTAATATATTTTAGATAGTTTAATATTTTGAGTATTTTTAATGGAAAAAAAGTTGTATTTTTTAGGGATTTTTTAAATTTTCAACTTTGAGAGATTTTTTAATAATGTTTTTTTAAGTGATAGTTATATCCTTAATTCATAATCTAGATAATGATGTTATATGCATGCAAAAAAAAAAAAAAAAAAATTAAGCCATTCCATCAAATAGTTTTTTTTAAATTTTGGTGTTAGTCGTCAAAAATCAAGTTTTGAGAAAACACGAAGTAAAGTTGAAATTATATGGATGCGGCTATGTAAATATTGATACATAAATGCTTATAACTCCGTTAAAAAATGCTAATATTTTTATGCGGTTTTTTGCATTGAGTTAAGAATTAATTGAATAATCAAACTAGATCATAAAAAATCGATTTTTTGAAAAGTTTTCAACCCCTGAGCCCCTTAATTTTTTTTTAGATATTTAATTTCATTGCATTGACATATGACATTTCGTTACATTATTTTGATAGTATTGGAAAATATTTCATAAACATCTATTTGAAACTTTTTCCTTTAAAAAATTGAGAATAAAGAAAGATAATATAAAGAAAGAAAGATTTTTTTTTCGAAAAAGATTTTGATGTGGCACAATTTTTTAAAGGAAAAAGTTTCAAATAGATGTTTATGAAATATTTTCCAATACTATCAAAATAATGTAACGAAATGTCATATGTCAATGCAATGAAATTAAATATCTAAAAAAAAATTAAGTGGCTCAGGGGTTGAAAACTTTTCAAAAAATCGATTTTTTATGATCTAGTTTGATTATTCAATTAATTCTTAACTCAATGCAAAAAACCGCATAAAAATATTAGCATTTTTTAACGGAGTTATAAGCATTTATGTATCAATATTTACATAGCCGCATCCATATAATTTCAACTTTACTTCGTGTTTTCTCAAAACTTGATTTTTGACGACTAACACCAAAATTTAAAAAAAACTATTTGATGGAATGGCTTAATTTTTTTTTTTTTTTTTGCATGCATATAACATCATTATCTAGATTATGAATTAAGGATATAACTATCACTTAAAAAAACATTATTAAAAAATCTCTCAAAGTTGAAAATTTAAAAAATCCCTAAAAAATACAACTTTTTTTCCATTAAAAATACTCAAAATATTAAACTATCTAAAATATATTAATTCATAATCTAGATAATGATGTTATATGCATGCAAAAAATGCATGCATTTTTAATCTTGGTGTTAGTCATCAAAAATCAAGTTTTGAGAAAACGCGACTTAAAGTTGAAATTATATGGATGCGGCTATGTAAATATTGATACATAAATGCTTATAACTCCGTTAAAAAATGCTAATATTTTTATGCGGTTTTTTGCATTGAGTTAAGAATTAATTGAATAATCAAACTAGATCATAAAAAATCGATTTTTTGAAAAGTTTTCAACCCCTGAGCCCCTTAATTTTTTTTTAGATATTTAATTTCATTGCATTGACATATGACATTTCGTTACATTATTTTGATAGTATTGGAAAATATTTCATAAACATCTATTTGAAACTTTTTCCTTTAAAAAATTGTGCCACATCAAAATCTTTTTCGAAAAAAAAATCTTTCTTTATTTACCATCGTACTGGAGTTATTTATTTTCATTCGAAACAGAGTAACGTGAGCGGAAATATTTAAATTTCAAAATGAAGTATTTTATGCTCAAAAGATTCCCAGCTCTAATTATGCCTGTTGCGCTATTCCGGTTGCTATAGTGACCGGAAAATTTCCGGAAATTTATGTTTCTATTGGAGAAATTAAGCAACACGTTTATACACGAAATGCCCCGTGCTGCAAAAGTTCCAAAACTAAATTTTTATACACTGAAGTTGTTTAATTAAGCAGTTTAAAAAAAATGAACTGAATAAATTTATTACGAATAGAAAAGCATAAAAAAATAATTGGAATTTTTTTTAAATCATTTTATAAATCATTTGAGATTTAATGGAATAGGATTTTTGGAATATATTTCATCAGCTTTATAAAATGAAGCAAATTATGATGTAGCGTGATACAATTCATTCCTTTTATAAAAAAAAAAAATCTGAAACATTGTAAATTATAATAATAATTTCTAAATATTATAGAAGAAATAATGAAATGCTTAAGATGTTGCAATGGTTCTCATACATTTAATGCCTCACTTTCATCTTCGACATTTACATATAGCTGTTTTTCATACTATTGTTTTACTAGGGAAAGTCATGAGAAAAAATTGGCATAAAGAAAAAAACCGTATAGATTCTAATAGACCAGCAGGTAGCAGCGCAGATAATCACCTAATCGAGTTGGAAGCTTAAATTCTATTTGGAGACAGAACTCGGTTGCATATTAAAATGCAACTAGTCTTCAAAAGCAAATACCGTATTTACTCGTGTATAGGGCGCACGCGTGTATAAGGCGCACCCCTACTTTACAAGTAAAAATGGCGATTTCTTAAAATCTCGTATATAAGGCGCACCATAAATTTGAAGAATGACCAAATGAATTTCAGTAAAATAATGTCGAAACAAACATTACACCAGACCAGAAAATAAGACAAAAATGCATTTTTAGACTTTGGGTTGTAAGAGAATGACGGGAAATAGGAATGAGTGACGGTAAAGAGAATTGCTAATCAGAGTTTAGATAATGTCACTAGCTCTTTTGTATAGAAAACTGCAAGGAGTGGAATAAATATTGCAGTAATACTTCAATTAAGTAACATTTTCCGAGTTTTAATATCTTCTTTGAATAATTTCTTGTTTCATATGTATATAGTTCGACTGCATCCAACAGTAAAAAATTATTCCGTGTATAAGACGCACCTAGGAGTTTAGCCCTAATTTTTTGAAAAAAAGTGCGCCTTATACACTAGTGAATACGGTATTAGTGGGTACCATCTTCAAATTTTAGTGGTTGACTCGCAGGTTGATCATTGTGTTTTCCTGCACCAGAAGGTATAAAAGCATGTAAGACCGCGGGCAGGAAAGCACAATGATAAACTTACCAGCCAATCGCTAAAATTGTGTTTGTAGCTGTTTTTCGCCAATAAAGTACTTGACAGACGAATTACATTTAAATATGTGAATCAGCTTCCAACTCGATGAGGTGATTATCGTTCTGCCGCCTTCAGGTCTATAATAAAAGTGTGGTATTTTATACTTTTACTTTTCAGGTTAAACGGTAGATGGCGCCCCTTGTCTATTCCATGGAATTATGTAAGGAACAATGTATCTGAGTTCCAGATTTTTTGTTCTGTGTTTACAATATGTGTATATGTCGTCTGTAGTGCCGTCAGTTTTATTAAATATGTTTGTGTGTAAAAAGTCGCCCACCTCGATTATTTTAGTACTGTTCATTGCCTTACATTTAAATGCTTAAAGATAGTATAATGGCGACGAGATGTTAAAAGTTTCTACCGTAAAAATTTTAAAGGAATAACGGCGCGCCCAAGAGAAATGGCTTCTTCTTTCGTTTTTGCGTTCGACAAACATACAAGGTAACAGCAGCTTTCCAGAATATATCAGCAGCTTTAAAACAAGGGGGTGGTAAGTACATTGACTTTTAAAGTACTTTTTTTTTCCTGTGTTATTGCATAAAGAATACGATGTTTTCATTCAAGGAATATGATGATAAAGTAGAAACATTTCAGGCTTATATTAAACGCCTGGAACAGAATTTTATTCTGAATGAATTAAAAGAGGAAAAAAAAGTTGCAGCCCTTTTATCTTGCATGGGCCCTAAGCTGTATAATTTACTGAGTAATTTATGTTTCCCTAAAGAATGTGAAACATTAAAATATTCGGAGATTGTTGATATATTGATAAAGCATCTAAGCCCCGCCCCCAACAAATTTATTGAAAGAATCAAATTTCGTAAGTGTTACCAAAATGAGTCGGAATCAGTTCAAGATTTCGCTGCTAGATTAAAGAAAAATACAACTTTTTGTTGTTTTACGGGTGATACATTAAATGAAAATTTACTTGAACAATTTTTGCGCGGTTTGAAAAGCGAAAGCATTCAAAATAAATTGATTACGCAAGTAGAGGATTTAACTTTTGAGAAAGCAGTGGAGAAAGCTTTATCCTTACACAATGTAGATATTGAAATTTCTGAAATTAAAAATAAAAAATTCAGTATTAATAAAATTTCCAGTTCAAAAAATGTACACCCAAAGAAATTTTCTAACGACTGTCAGAAGTCAAATGTCAACAATCATATAAATAATACAATTCCTGAAGCAAATAAAAGTAAATTAAAATGTTATAGATGCGGAAATACTTCCCATCTAGCCAATTCATGTAGATTTATTAATGCTACTTGTAAAATATGTAAGAAAAAAGGCCATATTGGAAAGGTTTGTAGAAGTAAAACTTTCCAAAAACACGTAAATTCGGTAGATACAGTAAATGTATTAACTATAAAAAATACAGGTGCAAATCCTATTAAATTATCTGTGTTAATTGAAAATAAAGCACGAGCTGACATGGAGTTGGACACAGGTTCGGGAATTTCTGCTGTTCCTATAAAAAGATTTCGCAGAATTTTTCCTGATTATAAAATATTCCCCCCAGATGTTCAGTTAAAAACTGCAACTGGTGAAATTTTTAAACCTGTGGGTTATGTTGAAGTAAATGTTACTTATGAAAATAAAACAGAAAAGTTAAAATTATATTTGATAAAAGAAGATACTTTTCCATTATTATTTGGCCGCGATTGGGCCTCTGCATTCGATATTTTTCCACATAATTTAAGATCTGTTTATGTTAATGAGACTGTAAATTATTCTGATAAATTACAAGAATTGTTAAATGATTTTTCTGATTTATTTTCTGATAAAGTAGGGGAAATTAAAGGGTTAAAGGCAGAGCTTTACCTTGAAAAGGATGCTACACCCATATTTTGTAAAGCTAGGACTGTTACTTATGCACTACGTGCTGCAGTCAACGAGGAATTACAAAGATTAGAAGAAGCAGGTATAATTAAACCAGTTACAAATAGCAAGTGGGCGACCCCGATTGTTCCAGTGGTAAAATCTAATGGTAAAATACGCTTATGTGGAGACTTTAAAGTCACATTAAATAAATATCTGAAAGTAGAAAAATATCCCTTGCCTAAAATAGAGGATATGTTAGCTACTTTAAGTGGTGGTGTTCATTTTACAAAAATTGATTTAAATCAAGCATACCTCCAATTGCCCGTTGATGAGGAATCCCAGGAATTATTAACCATTAATACACCTAAAGGATTATTTCAGTTTCTTAAATTACCAATGGGTCTTAGTAGTTCTCCTGCTATATGGCAAAGAAAAATCGAACAAATTTTAAGTGGAATTGAGGGAATTACAATTTTTATTGATGATATAGGAATAACTGGGGAAACGGACGAAATTCATTTACAAAGGTTAAAGCAAGTATTAGAAAGGTTGAGGAATTATAATATTCGGATAAATAAGGAAAAATCATTCTTCATGGCAGATGAAATTACTTATTGTGGGTATAAAGTGGATAAACATGGTATTCATAAAACACCAGATAAAATAGAAGCAATTGTAAATGCCCCTAAGCCAGAAAATGTTTCCCAGGTAAAAGCATTTCTTGGTCTTGTAACTTATTATGCAAAATTTGTACCGAATTTATCGACAATTGCACATCCTTTGAATAATTTGCTTAAAAAGAATGTAAAGTTCAACTGGTCTTACAAATGTGATCAAGCGTTTAAAAAAATAAAAAGAGAAATTACTTCGGACAGAGTGCTGACGCATTTCAATCCTAAATTACCTTTAATCTTAGCTACGGATGCTTCTCCATATGGTATCTCTGCAGTTCTTTCGCATGTGATGCCAGACAAGACTGAAAAGCCTATTGGATTTGTATCCAGAACCTTGAATAATGCCGAAAAACGGTATAGTCAAGTAGATAAGGAGGCATTAGCAATAATATTTGGTGTTAAGAAATTTTTTCAATATTTGTACGGTAACAGATTCACTTTGTTTACTGATAGTAAACCATTAGTTTCAATTTTTTCACCTTCTAAAAGTATTCCGGTTTTATCAGCTGCTAGAATGCAAAGATATGCCATATATTTACAAACGTTCCAGTATGACATCCGCTATAAGAAAACTACTGAACACGGTAATGTCGATGCACTCTCACGTCTTCCATTACGTAGTGAAGATTTGCCCCACGAATATAATTCAAATGAAGGACTTGATGAATCGGAAATCATTCAAATAAATCAACTTTCTGTTTTACCTTTAAATGCTAAATCTATTGCTTCAGCTACAAAAACCGATCCTCTTTTGCGACAAATTTTTCATCACCTCATTTCTGGTTCAGGAATTCCTAAGAATTTACTTTTTGGTGGTAAACAAGAAGAATTTACTCTTCAGCATGGTTGTATTTTAAAAGGTTGTAGGGTAGTTATCCCAGAAATCCATCGACAACAAATATTAAAGGAATTACATTTTGGTCATTTTGGTATAGTGAAAATGAAATCTTTAGCCCGTAGTTTTGTATGGTGGCCAGGAATAGACCATGATATAGAAGATATTGCAAGAAATTGCTCTATTTGTGTAAATTTGAAAAATAATCCTCCTAAAGTTGATACACATCATTGGGAATGGCCTACTGCTCCATGGCAGAGAATTCATATTGATTATTTTGGTCCTGTTAACGGAAAAATGCTTTTGTTAGTGGTTGATGCTTATAGTAAATGGCCAGAAGTATTTATAGTTCCTAGTACAACTTCAGAAAATACAATTATTTGTCTTTCTTCTCTCTTTGCACGATACGGTTTTCCTATTTCTTTGGTATCAGATAATGCTAGGCAGTTTACATCTGAAGAATTTGAAATGTTCTTAAAAAGTCATGGTGTAAAACATAAGTTTAGTGCACCGTACCATCCATCTACAAATGGACAGGCTGAGAGATATGTGCAAACGGTCAAACGTGGATTAAAAGCCTTAGCGTCTGAACCAGGTACTTTACAAATGAAGCTGAATAACTTTCTTATGCAGTACAGGAAGATGCCACATGTTACAACGGGGGAAAGTCCTGCATCTTTATTTCTAAAGCGTCACATAAGAACAAACATAGATTTGATCGTGCCAAATGTTGCAAATTTTGTTCATGAAAAGCAAACTGCAAGGAAATCTAAAGTTAAAGTAAAAGAATTTGAAGTCAACCAGAAAGTAGCTGTAAGAAATTATACTCCAGAAGCCAAATGGAAAATTGGTCGAATTGTAGCAAGAGAAGGACAATTACATTACAGAGTTCAAGTTGGTTCGAATATTTGGAAAAGGCATGTGGATCAAATAACTAATGTAGGAGAAGATATTTCTTTAACCAATGATCCAAATTCAGAAGAAAATGTTACAGAAAATTTTAGAAGTGAAAATACAAGTGTGAAGCAAGATGATTTTCCACCCTTACAGTCAAGTTTCACAGATCCGCAACCAGTTGACTCTCATGTTCCAGTTGTTCCAGATTCTACTCCAACTGACTTTCATAATCCTGATTCTTCGAGTTCTAATTCAGCTAACTCTGATAATATTCACCAAAAACCGTCGGTTCCTACTAGTGCTACAGTTGATGCCCCTGAACATGTAAAAACTAATTCTTCTTCTTCTCCACAGGTACTTAGAAGGTCCAGAAGACATCGAAGAGCTCCTGACCGACTTCATTACTAAGTGGGGAAGAGCTGTGGTATTTTATACTTTTACTTTTCAGGTTAAACGGTAGATGGCGCCCCTTGTCTATTCCATGGAATTATGTAAGGAACATAATGTATCTGAGTTCCAGATTTTTTGTTCTGTGTTTACAATATGTGTATATGTCGTCTGTAGTGCCGTCAGTTTTATTAAATATGTTTGTGTGTAAAAAGTCGCCCACCTCGATTATTTTAGTACTGTTCATTGCCTTACATTTAAATGCTTAAAGATAGTATAAAAAGTACTTCCATTTTACATCTTGAAGGGAAGTTTGTAATGTGACGGGTGTGGTATTTGTATTTTGATTGATTTTTTTGTATTCATATGCTGAAATTACAGAGCATATGCTACCTTTAATATTTATTGTGTTTTTATACTAGTGAGTTAAAAGGCCCTAAAACAATTTTAAAATAGAGCAGAAAATTAAGTAATTGACGTACAAAAGTGCAGATTGGATGAAAAACATACTGATGATCTAAAATTTTGAAAAAAGAAAAAAGGAAATAGTTCCAGTATTTGTCCATACACGGCAAAAACTGTTTTGTTGAAACAACTAAATTTTGATTACTATTGCCTCTACAATTTTTGTTGTTGAAATGACCAAATTATAAACAAAATTTTGTTGAATTAACAAAATTATTTGGTCAGTCCAACCACAATTTGGTCATTCCAACCAAAATATTTTGTAAGGGCATTAGTATTCAAAATTTAATTGTTTCAACAAAACAGTTCTTATAGTGTAGATAGCTCTACATCTGCAAATCTAGCCATACATGCAAGTAAAAATTCAGAGAAGCAATCAATTGATCACAAATGGTGCCAGGTTTTCACATTTACAATATCTTTTCATTTACATAATAGATCGAGAGGCGGCAGCACAGCTATCCCCTCATCGAGTTCGCGGAAGAAAATGTAGGATTAATTAAGTTTACGTTTGCATATTAAAACCAAATCGGTCTGCCAAGTAGTATCTTAGCAGAAAACCTCTAAAAACCCGACTTTAGTGTTTGACTCATAGATTTGTTATTATGTTTCCCTGCTCCCAATCGTCCACATTTTCATGCTTTGGTTGTAAGAAAGCACAATGTTAAATTTACGAGTCAATCGCTAAAGTCCGGTTTCTAGGTGATTTCCACCAAGATATGACTTGGCAGACCGATTGTGTTTTAATATGCGAATCAAAATGTAACTAATCCTATATTTTCGTCCGTGCCCTCGATGAGATGATTTTCTGTGCTGCTGCCTCCCGGTTTATAAGTATGCCCCTTTTTAGGTGCGTTCGTAATTATGTAAATACGTAGCATCTATAGTTGTCGTTCAGTCCGTCCGTCTGTCTGAACGTCTGTTTGTCCGTCTGTCTGTCCGTCCGCATATAACAACGCAAAAACCTCCCAACCAAATCTTTTAAAATTTAAAATATATAATTATTACATAATTTTGTCGAGTCATTTCAAATTTTATGAGAATCGGATGGATATATCAATTACAGGGACGATCAAAAGTATTCCGTTACATTACGGTCAATGGGGGAAAAAGTTTCAAATGCATTTTAATCGTTTGAAATTTAAAATGTATAATCATATCATATATATTATAAAGCAGAAGTTCTGAAACTTCCAAACGAGTGTTTTCAAAAACTACCCGATGGATATTTTTGAAGATTATATCATTCGATAGAAAATATTTTTGCGGAGGTTTATGATACAAATATACAGGGATAACTCTGATTTTTCGCACTAAATTTCGTATTTTTCGGTTATTTTTGACGGTAGGGTTGCAACAACTAATTTTTTGGCGATAATTATATTTCAAAAAAGAAATGAAATGCTTTCTCTAATGGAAAATAATATAAACATTTCGAAAAAAAAAACTCTGTTAATTCATTGATTTAAAATAAATAATGATAAAAAGAAAAAAATCCGTTTAATGTAAAATAATATTATGAAAGGAAAATATTTATCTTTAACGGAAAAAAAAAAAAAAAAAAAAAAAAAAAAAGAATATTTATAACAATTAAGTGTAAGTAACTCAATGTGAAAGAAAGTTTTGAAGTGACACAATATTTGGCTATTTATTTCTTTCGAGCCAGATTAAAAGAAAACAACACATCAAAAATTTCATTAGGTAAAACATAAGTATTTTTTTTCTTTCTTTTTTTTAAATATTTTTAAATCTAATTTTCCCGTTATGTGTTTTACAGAAGAAACTCGCAGAATTATTTTTTTTAAAGGCTCTAACTGTTATTTGTATGTTGTTTGTTCCAATCTACTTTTAACGCCAATCAATGCGATTCTAAACCAAAAAAAGCACAAGATGGAGAAAAAACTATTCTCTCTCTCTCTTTTATTGAGTGAGAGCATTTTTAGGAAAACATTTTACATTTAACTTAAATACATATGTAGCACAAAAATGAATAGTATTTAAATTTTAGGGTAAATGTTTTTCCACATACATAGATATAGTAAAATAATTTAACTGCAACTTTAAATTTTTTTTGGCACAGATATCTCATACGCACTACGTTGGTGCGATTTGTCTCTTACGCCAATACCATATATACATCTGGGTAATTAACTGACGCCAAAGTGTCATTATTTTGCTTGATATGGCAACCCGGATGTTATTGTCTATTTATTAATAAATTGTCTATTTACATTTTTTTTCTTTTTTTTTTTCCAATTATATAAACTATTTTAATCTAGGCACATTTGTCATACATGCACCACATTTGCGCGACTACAATAAAATGGCGATTTTATGCCTCACTTGGTAACCTGGCTGTTGTTTATTTATTAATAAATTTTTATTTTATTTTATTTTATTTTTTAAAGGATATAAATAGTTTTGTTTTATAATTATTAACTAAACTTTTTAAAATTTATTGTTATTTTCTATTTAAAATAAGAGAAAATAATTGTAAACTCTATATGTAACTGGTATTTGAAAAAAAAATTGTCCGAATCGGCATCAGAAGAAGAAGAAGAAGAAAAAAGAAACTCGCCAATGTGGTGCGTATATGTCATGTATACATTTTTTTCACTATACTACAGTATTTAAACATGCTGTATAAATAACGATTATTGTTTTTTCCAAACATGTTTGGCACAGATATTTTATATACATTGAGGTATCTGACTATCGCTAAAACGGTGTTATTTTGCCTGATATGGTAACCCAGCAATAGTTGTTTCTGTATTAATAAATTGTTTATTACTTTCAATTTCTTTTTAGAAATTTTATAAATTGTTTTGTGCTATCGTAACTGTATTAATATTTTCGTTTTAAAATAACGAAAATAATTTAAAAAAAAACGCATTTCTCTGCTATTCTAAAACGAGGATTTTGCCGCATTGGTATTGGAAGGAAATCTTGCAAATCCGGGTTTGTGCCGGAGTTTTTTGTGAAATATGATATTTTCAAATGTAAATTGAGTGCTACTTGATTAACAACGTCGGCCAGTTTCGCCAAACTATTCAAATTTACATAAATTCATTTTAAATAACGAAAGAACAATAAACATAAATAAAAAATACAAATTAAAAGTCGAATTAAAAAGCACTTATGACGTAAAAAAATACGTGTATCACGTGTAATATCAATTGCTATCATACTTACAATCATCGATTATTGACATTTATTCCTATAATCTGCTATTAATTTTTTTCTCGACAGAATAATCAAGTAGAACCGTACATTGTACAAACTCCAGTTAATATTACAAAAATAGAGCTAAATAACTAAATTTAGGTGCAAATGCACACACCCATGTTGTAAGAAAGAGGCACAAATGTCATATATGCACCACGTTAGGGTGATACATTTCTGGCGTCACTTTAACGGAAACTTCGTTTTCAAATGACAGATACATTTCTATTTTCTATTTTACTTTTCTATGTATAGAGCGTAACATTTAGTATCATTTTAAAATGCAAATGAAAGTAAATAAATAGTTCATTAATAAATTAAAAACAAAGTTGGATTACCATAAGAGGCATAAAATGTTCATTTTGTATCAATCACGCCAACGTAATGCGTATATGACATCTGTATCAAAAAATGAATTTCACACATTCAAAAAACATTCACCTTATTTTTCTAAGGAAAACTTTATTTAACTTTATTTATTCTGCTGCATTCCAAAAACGGAACACTGTAATATATTTGTCAAGAGAAGATGTACGTTGCGAAATATAATATAATATTAATAGGGGATGTATTAAGGTTTCCACAGATACCCATATTCTCAAGTTGAGAGGTTTAGAGTTCAAAAACTATCAAATGAAAATGAATCACTTGAAAATTGTTTAAATTCAATGGTCAGTCTCTGTGATCATAATGCTCGCTATTTTAGAAGTATGTGAATAGACAATATTTAAATTGCTCTTTTCATAATTGCCTCATTTATCTATCAAACTCTACAATAAATGGTCAACTGAAATATTTTTTCTTAAAAGCCCGAATTTTATCGAATGCATAAGCTGATACAACAACATAATATTTTATTATTATTTTAATATATTTTGGCGTCAACGGGCCTTGATTCCATTGTTGTTGTTTTTATTTTTGGCTCAGTTTTGTTTTTTCTAGCTCGCTGAGTTTTGAACTGATGAAGAATCTCGATAGTAGATTCGAAACAGCTGTTTGCTAACTTTTAATGCATTTTTGGTGCGTTTATAATCGTTGGTTTTCTATCTTTAAATACAATGGCGTTTTGTATGATTTTCAGAAATGTGAAAGAGCATTCGAGGTAAAGTTGTTTAAAAAAACACAATCATATTCAATATTTTGTTTGATTCATGTTTTGTTTTGAAAAATAGACCAGCGCAGCGGGCTTAGCCTGCTAGTATATTATAAAGCTGAAGTTCTGAAACTTCCAAACGAGTGTTTTCAAAAACTACCCGATGGATCTTTTTGCAGATTGTATCATTCGATAGAAAATATTTTTGCGGAGGTTTATGATACAAATATACAGGGATAACTCTGATTTTTCGTACTAAATTTCGTATTTTTCGGTTATTTTTGACGGAAGGGTTGCAACAACTAATTTTTGGCGATAATTATATTTCAAAAAAGAAATGAAATACTTTCTCTAATGGAAAATAATACAAACATTTCGAAAAAAAAACCTGTTAATTCATTGATTTAAAATAAATAATGATAAAAAGAAAAAAATCCGTTTAATGCAAAATAATATTATGAAAGGAAAAAAAAAAAATCTTTAACGAAAAAAAAAAAAAAAAAAAAAGAATATTTAAAAAGTAACTCAATATGAAAGAAAGTTTTGAAGTGACACAATATTTGGCTATTTATTTCTTTCGAGCCAGATTAAAAGAAAACAACATCTCAAAATTTCATTAGGTAAAACATAAGTATTTTTTTTTCTTTCATTTTCTAAAAATATTTTTAAATCTAATTTTCCCGTTATGTGTTTTACAGAAGAAACTCGCAGAATTAATTTTTTTTTAAATGGCTCTAATTGTTATTTGTATGTTGTTTCTTCAATTGGGTGTTTCAATCTACTTTCGTCGCCAATCAATGCTATTCTAAACCAAAAAAAGCACAAGATGGAGCGATGTTCTCAAGAACTATTTTCTCTCTCTCTCTCTTTTAATGAGTGAGAGCATTTTTTAGGAAAAATTTTTACGTATAACTTAAATACATATATAGCAGTTAATACCACAAAAATGAATAATATTTAAATTTTAGAGTAAATGTCTTTCCACATACATAGATATTGTAAAATAATTTAACTGCAACTTAAAAAAAATTTTTGGAACTGATATCTCATACGCACTACATTGATGCGATTTGTCGCTTACGCCAGTACCATATACGTATACATCTGGGTAATTAACTGACGCCAAAGTGTCATTAGTTTGCTTGATATGGCAACCCGGATGTTATTGTCTATTTATTAATAAATTGTCTATTTACAATTTTTTTCTTTTTTTTTTCCAATTATATAAACTATTTTAATCTAGGCACATTTGTCATATATGCGCCACATTTGCGCGACTGCAATAAAATGGCGATTTTATGCCTCACTTGGTAACCTGGCTGTTGTTTATTTATTAATAAATTTTATTTTATTTTATTTTATTTTTTAAAGGATATAAATAGTTTTGTTTTATAATTATTGACTAAACTTTTTAAAATTTATTGTTATTTTCTATTTAAAATAACAGAAAATAATTGTAAACTACACTGCTCAAAACAATTAAAGGATATTTCAGTTTTAGGTAGATTTTGTATCTGGGAAACTTTTTAGCTGATTGATACATGGTCGACAGACATAGTAGGTTATATGAGAATAAATTACACATGTTTGGTAGAAAAAAAATGTATTTTATTGCGCATTTGTGTACAAAAGGAAAAAAACACTATTTGTGCCTATGAGAAAAAAGAATAACAAAAGGTGTTTTCTTCAAAGAAAATCATTTTCAGTAGGGAGTATGGTTTCCACGGGCGGCCAGCAACGTTGAACACCTTTGAGGCATGGACTCAGCTATTAATGACGAGTTGGGGTATTCTGCCCCACTCTTCCAGAAGAGCTCTTTCCAGTTCTTGGAGAGTTTGTGGGGGGTTTTGGCGGCCAGAAACTCGTCTTCCTAGAGCGTCCCAAACGTGCTCGATTGGATTCATGTCTGGAGAACACGCTGGCTATTCCATTCGAACGATTCCTTCCTCGAAAAGGAAATCCTCCACCAGGTTTGCACGATGTGGCCTGCAGTTATCGTCCATTAAAATGAAGTTATCTCCGATAGCTGCAGCGTAAGGGACTACAATAGGTCTGAGGATCTTATCCCTATATCGGCGACCAGTCAGAGCTCCATCTCGAATGATGTAGAGGTCAATGCGCCCGTCAATGGAGATGCCACTATACACCAACACTCCTCCACCGCCAAATGTGACACTTTCGTGCACGAACGCAGGATTATTCCTACTGCCACGGTCCCTCCAGATGAAAATACGCCTATTATCCGGATGCACAGAAAAACGGGACTCGTCAGAAAACAGAATATTGCCCCATTCATTTCTCCTCCAGTTGACATGCTCGGTTGCCCACTCCCTGCGGTCGCGACGATGCCTTAATGTTAATCTAACACATACCATCGGTCAGCGAGCATACAGACCTACAGCATGGAGCCGGTTTCGGCAAGTCTGAGTTGAAATCGTGGGGCCTGTAGGCGAGCGAAGGTGTTGTTGGAGAAGAGTAGCGTTCATGTTTCGGTATCTCCGAGCTGTTAAAGCTAAATACCGATCTTCATTGGGCGTTGTTGCCCGTCTATGACCTTGCCCTGGTCTTCGGCCTGCACATCCACTCTCCAAAAAACGGTTCCAGATCCTGGAAATGACACTTTGTGACACTCCAATAGCTTGCGCTACTTCGGCTTGAGTTTGGCCCCCTTCTAACCTACCAAAAATTCTCCAAGCTTCTGAATCTGTCAAATAACTTCGCTGAGACATCGTACTCATCGAAATAAAGCAATCACTGAATGCCGATCATCCTTGTCTTCATTCTCTTTTATCCAGTTGAAAGTCAAATTTCATTCGCTGCCGCTGAAGCGACGTTTTTGACGTCGAACTCAAAATTTGCATACTCCACAGTTTGAAAATCAGAAAAATTTGCATTTGTGATTCTCTTCTTCTATTTTAGGCAAAAAAAAAATTCGTTTATATCTTTATTTTATATAAAACTTCAAATATCCTTTAATTGTTTTGAGCAGTGTATATATGTAACTGGTATTTGAAATTTTTTTTTCTCAGAATCGGCTTTAGAAAAAAAGAAAAAAAAGAAGAAAAAAAAAAAAAAAAAAAACGCGCCAATGTGGTGCGTATATGTCATGTATACATTTTTTTCACTATACTACAGTATTTAAACATGCTGTATAAATAACGATTTGTTGTTTTTTCCAAACATGTTTGGCACAGATATTATATACACAGAGGTATGTGATTGTCGCCAAAACGGTGTTATTTTGCCTTATATGGTAACCCAGCAATAGTTGTTTCTGTATTAATAAATTGTTTATTTACTTTCAATTTCTTTTTAGAAATTCTATAAATTGTTTTGTGCTATAGTAACTTTTTTTATTTATTATTATTTTCGTTTTAAAATAATGAAAATAATTTTTAAAAATGCACATTTCTCCGCTATTCTAAAACGAGGATTTTGCCGCATTGGTATTGGAAGGAAATCTTGCAAATCCGGTTTTGTGCGGGAGTTTTTTGTGAAATATGATATTTTGAAATGTAAATTGAGTGCTACTTGATTAACACGTCGGCCAGTTTCGCCAAACTATTCAAATTTACATAAATTCATTTTAAATAACGAAAGAACAATAAACATAAATAAAAAATACAAATTAAAAGTCGAATTAAAAAGCACTTATGACGTAAAAAAATACGTGTATGACGTGTAATATCAATTGCTATCATACTTACGATCATCGATTATTGACATTTATTCCTATAATCTGCTATTAATTTTTTTCTCGACAGAATAATCAAGTAGTACCGTACATTGTACAAACTCCAGTTAATATTACAAAAATAGAGCTAAATAACTAAATTTAGGTGCAAATGCACACACGGCACACACCCATGTTGTAAGAGACACAAATGTCATATATGCACCACGTTGGGGTGATACATTTCTGGCGCCACTTTAACGGAAACTTCGTTTTCAAATGACAGATACATTTCTATTTTCTATTTTACTTTTCTATGCAAATGAAAGCAAATAAATAGTTCATTAATAAATTAAAAACAGAGCTGGATTACCATAAGAGGCATAAAATGTTCATTTTGTTTCAATCACGCCAACGTGATGCATATATGACATCTGTATCAAAAAATGAATTTCACACATTCAAAAAACATTCACCTTATTTTTCTAAGAAAAACTTTATTTAACTTTATTTATTCTGCTGCATTCCAAAAACGGAACACTGTAATAGATTTGTCAAGAGCAGATGTACGTTGCGAAATATAATATAATATTGATAGAGGATGTATTAAGGTTTCCACAGATACCCATATTCACAAGTTGAGAGGTTTAGTGTTCAAAAACTATCAAATGAAAATGGATCACTTGAAAATTGTTTAAATTCAATGGTCAATCTCTGCGATCATAATGCTCGCTATTTTAGAAGTATGGTGAATAGACAATATTTAAATTGCTCTTTTCATAATTGCCTTATTTATCTATCAAACTCTACAAAAAAAAGGTCAACTGAAATATTTTTTTCTTAAAAGCCCGAATTTTATCAAATGCATAAGCTGATACAACAACATAATATTTTATTATTACTTTAATATATTTTGGCGTCAACGGGCATTGATTCCATTGTTGTTGTTTTTATTTTTGGCTCAGTTTTGTTTTTTCTAGCTCGCTGAGTTTTGCACTGATGAAGAATCTCGACAGTAGATTCGAAACAGCTGTTTGCTAACTTTTAATGCATTTTTGGTGCATTTATAATCGTTGATTTTCTATCTTTAAATACAATGGCGTTTTGTATGATTTTCAGAAATGTGAAAGAGCATTCGAGGTGAAGTTGCTTTAAAAAACACAATCATATTCAATATTTTGTTTGATTCATGTTTTGTTTTGAAAAATAGACCAGCGCAGCGGGCTTAACCTGCTAGTTATTACATAATTTTGTCTAGTCATTTCAAATGTTATGGAAATCGGATGCATGGATCAATTACAGGAACAATCAAAAGTCGTCCGTTACATTACGATCAATGGGAAAAAATGTTTCAAATGCATTTTAATGGTGTTATACTCATTTGAACATAATATAATTGACATGAATCTATGACGTATGTACTAAAATCTACATTCTGTACAATCTGGGATGCATAGAATATTTATTATTAAATTACAGGGCCACACAAATGTATTCCACTAAATAATGTTATACGGGGAAACATTGTTTGGGGGTGTTTTAATTATATTAAACTACTTCACATTTTATGAATAAGATATACGTTAATGAAGTATAATAAAAATTACTCCCTGCATATTTACAGGAGCACAAAGATTTCGACCACTATACTGTATCCGAAGTACGCTCTACTATATCAGCAAGATTTTAATATTTTTAAAACTTCGTTATCGTACGAACGCACCTCATTTGCTACGTTCACGTGCAATTTCCAACTTGTTTATATTATTGTTGACGCTATAACTCAGAAAGTTCCTCAGAGTAAATTAGAAATCCCAATTTTAAGCCAGTGCTAGTGTAAGTTATGTAGAAACAAATCAGAGTTTTGATGGACACGAATTAAGTTTTAATATGAGGATTGATTTTTGTTAAAGCTGGTTGAACCATATTAAAAATGCTATTATTAAAAGATTAATTACATCAATTAATGAAAAAAACAGACGAAATGAGTTCACATACGTGTACCCATTTTTTGCCTATTTAAAAATGAATATGTTAGTTTTTGGTCTATGTGATGGCCATGTGTTTTATTACTTATGTAATTAACCTTTGAAACATTTAATTTTTTTTTCACTTAGTTTGACTTAAAATTATTTCCGGTTTAATTTCGATTGATTCACGGAAGTTCTCTAATTTAGATTGCAACTCTTTAGTTAAAATGTTTCTTCAGATACCTATCTTGTGGCGTCATTCATGCTCAAATATTTGTTCATCTTAACTTTTGATGCATTTTTGAGTCTAGCGCTATCTTTCAGGTCTAGCGCTATCTATGGTTAGTTATTGGAACTATTTTTTTGTATTTTCTTAAACAAAATATTCGACAATGAGAACCATTTTCCTCCAGATCTGACTCTCGTACGCCAACTCCTTGGTTTTTAACCGGATTGTAAGATACTTCAAGGACTCTTGGCCCGACATTATTCGCGTAATTTTTTTTCCCGATCACCTTCGTCGTTCCAAGCCCAAGCTCGCACTCTGATTGGTTGTTGCTCTCGGCACTGTTTTCATGCAACTTGGCAATAATCATACTTGGCGTAGCGATAGATGCTTCCGTCGAAGAGTTTGATTTCCTCCCGAACCGAGTACAAAGTAACTTTTCCCGTTTATTAATAAGTAAAGCATTAGCCATTTTATAAAATAACACAAGATAATAATACACAAGAGCACAAGACCACGAGGATAAGAATGAGGGGAGAATAAGAGTGAGTAGGTTAGGTTTTAGGTTTACTCGTTCACTTACGAGCAAAGTATTTTTCGCCAAGTATGGTTATCGCCAAGTTACGTGAAAACAGGGCCGAGAGCAACAACCAATCAGAGTGCGAGCTTGGGCTTGGAACGACGAAGGTGCTCGGAAAAAAAATTTCGTACATTATTGAGATGGACATATGTTTCATCGTTCAAACAGCGATGTTCTCATAATAGTTTCGCTTTTTTTTTCTTTTGCAAAGATATTTTATCAACAAATAGCTTGAAAATGCCACCGTTTCAGAGATGAAAATATGATGATCTTAATAAAGGTACAGTCGGCTCATCGGGACCACAAGAAATGTTTGAATTATCCAGAGTACACTGTTAAAAATTTGAAACTTTTGCTCCACCGTCACTCCACCGCTTTTATAGAATATCTTTGTTTTGAAATGTGACAATGCTCTATAATACAGCGAAGTAATCGCTTTATATAAAAGCGGTGGAGTAAAGAACTGACAATGCAGCAAATGTTTCAAATTTTAAAAAGTGTATGGAAAGGATGAGATGAAAACATATTTAAAGGGGTACTATTGCAGAGAAATTAATCTTATTGTGATTTTTAAATTTATATCGTCTATTATCATTAGAATATGACCTATGGATCTTTCATATATAACGTTATCATTTTAGGAGGGAGGGGGGTGGTCAGGCACATGATATTGCAAAATATATCTAGGGAGAGGGGGGGTTGCCTTTTGATATCGATATCATTTTTGATCCAGTCAAAATTGCCTTTTTTTATTTGTAACATGGCCTTTTGTTCAAAATAGTAAGTAAATTATCTTTTTTTAGTCTGTTATCTATTGTTTATAAATACAAAGTTATTATTAAAATCACTAAAATATTACAAAATTATCTAATCCTAAAATATGGTATACTCCAACATTTGACATTCCTATTCATCTTCATACGTGCATGCATGTGCAATCATTGTTCGAGAAACCATATATGAAGTATATTTGAAATGAAACTTGTGTTTACTAATAAATAATAAACTCGTTGTTTAACCGTTTTGTTAATAAGAATTTCTACTTGTCCCCTCTCCCGAACTTTCGTCTGTTCGGGGGGGGGGGGGGGAGGTAAGTTCAACAGCACTTTATTACAGTCGAATGCATTATGCAACAGAAAGCTATTATAAAATACTTCTAAATAGTAACTATTTTTTGAATTTTTTTTTTTTCGAATAAAGCAATATTTTATTCATATCTCTTCATTTGAATCAATAAAGTATGCGAAAAATAGTTTTAACCAGTTTTGTATATTATTTCAAATCTAAACAAAAGAACAAAATTCAAAAAATGAAACCTATTTACACTTTGATAACAATATCATTTACAGGGTCCGAGGGATGAAGGATGATAACGTATGGTATCGAAAGGGAGGGGGAAGGTGGTCCAAAATGGACAAACGGAGCACTAAGAAAGCGGATATCAAATGTATTACATGGATTACATGTATACTAGTTCAGAACAATTCAGACAAAAAAGAAGGAAATGAAAGTTATTATTAAGCTGAGATGTTATTTCAAAGATCCGAAGTCCGTGAGAAAATAAGGAAACGGACAAAATCGGAATTCGCGTTATTTCGAATTAAACAAAGTCAAAGGAAAATGAGTTCGAATAAACGAAAAATTTTAACGTTTTTCTGCCATTAAAAATTTTGGGACTTCATGTTTAGTTCGAATTAAACGAAGTCAAAGGAAAAATTTTAACGTTATTCTGCAATTAAAAATTTCGTGTCTTCATGCTTAGTTCGAATTAGAGGGAGATTCGATTTATTCGATTTTGAATTAACGAGAGTCGAGAGTATTTAGATACAATTTAAGTGTATTTTTTTTTTATCACTTCCAGATATTTTAACCAACTTTGCATGATTTTAAGTGCACTGTTAAAAATCTGCTGCATTTTGCTGCAATGCACTCCGCTGCTTATATAGAAAACGGTTACTGGGCCGTGAAATGGAGCTTTCTCTGGAATAGAGATATTATATGAGGAGCCCAGAAGCCAAGGGGTATAAGTGACAAAATAGAAAAAATTGAGTTAAGTGCACAGGGTATCTGGAAATATGCTTTTTTCATTTCAGATAAAGGAATATAGGTCATTTTCTTATTATTTGGGGAGTTATAGAGATAAACCACTTTTTTCGAAAAACAAACAATATTGATTAATTATAAATTTAAAGGAAATTGTACTCTATTTTTTTAACAGTTATTGAAATGAGAGTTCAAAGATTAGAATGCAACAAGCAGATGTTTCCTATTTCAATTTAGTCAATTGTTATTGATGTTCCAATTTAACATCAATTATCTTTAAACTCAATTTACTCCAAATCGACATTTTGTCACTTGTACCCCTTGGCTTCTGAGGTCGTCATATATAAGCGGTGGAGTGCGTTGCAGCAAAATGCAGCAGATTTTTAACAGTGTGATTTTAAGATATAATTTTAAATAAATCTTTCATTGAAATTGCCTAGTTAATTGTCTGTGCTTATATTTCTTCTTCTCTACGTATATTAATTTATTCCTACTTACTTTATTTCCATTAAATGAATATTAAAAAGTGCTGATTTTTGGAGAGATAGTTTTTTCGAACTCTTTTACATAGAAATTCTTTCCTTTTCTACGTTATTCAATATTTTTTTTTCTATCGTCTACATTTTTTCTCGCTTTTATTGTATAGATTCTTTGCACTGTCGGTTGTATTTTATAGGAATTCAAAAACACGCTGTCGTACAGGGAATTCACCCTCAGCTACGTTGGAATTCCATTATCGTAATAAAAGTTTCCAATCTTTTTTTTTTAATGTTTTTTTTCTTATCGAATAGATTTTTACTTTCTAATATAAAGAATAAGACATTCAATGATATCCAAAGTCTAGAACTCTCTTTAGATTCCTTAGAATTCGTTAAATTTTCATGTGCAGGGCGTCGCAAAAAGTTTTTGGTTCATCGAAAAAAAAAAGAATCATTTTATCTGCTTAGGAATTTAAATGTTGAAAATATGTGATGTTATATGACGATGTAAGCCTGTCATTATGCGTTTCTAGTATACCTATTGATATTTTTACGTAATCATAAAAATTCGTAACACCGATAGTCGTCGTCTGGTCTGTCCGTATATCCCCATATAACATCGCAAAAACTACCCAACTGAATCATTTGAAGTTTAATACTAGTGCTGTGAAAAGAACGACAAAATGAATACCCATATGATATCGTTAATTTCGAATTCTCTACCCGTTAAAAAGTATTCGTTTCGTTACTAGTTACTGTTCAAAGATCGGGTATTTACAGTCATCGAACATACTATAAAATAGCCTATACCGTATAGAGGAAGAATTCATATTAGCTATGTGCTGCCATCTATCCGTACAACTTACATTTAATAAAGTTTCCAAGTTTAATTTTTAAAATGCATAACAAAATTACAAAATATTAAAATCAGGGCCGTAGAAAGAAATGAATAATTAGGGGGGGGGAGGGTGGTGGTAGCGGTCAAAAATATAAGAGGGGAGGGTCATATGTATTTTTTTCTCTCTCTCTGTGACGCAGAAAGATAAATTAATGCATATTGCATATTTACATTGTAGTCAGTGGCGTAGCTAGGATGGGTGACACCCGAGACAGATGTAAATAATGTCACTTCCCCCCCTTTTCGATCCGTCATATTTTTTAAATCACAATCCTACTTTATAACAAATCACAATACCATTCCTAATTTATATTTTGTTCTCCTGCATAAAAAAAACACAGGAGCGAGTCATTACTAAATTACAGGAGCGAGTCATCACTAAATTACAGGAGCGAGTCATCACTAAATTTTGTTCTTCATAAAAAAACCACAGGAGCGAGTCATCCCTAAATAATTTAAGAAATTATTTTTTAATTAACGCTAACCGGTTAAAAACAGAAATAAATTTTCAATTTCTATTATAACATTTATAAGATCGTATTGGAATTTCACAAATTCGGGAGACGCATAACATTATTTTTATATAAACTATTCATATTTTAAAGCATAGTTTGAAATGTTTGTGCAAACACATAAAGATTTTATTACTTAATTGCAAGCTAAATTCTTAATTGAAACTAAAATTAAAAATGAATAAAATCTGAAATTTCTTGATGATTTCCGAAATTAATATCAACTGAAAAAGGATCTTTGAGAAAAGTTAATTTGGCCAAGAGTGTCAAGGGAACATGCGTGAAATTTTATCGCTGAAATATTTCGAGGTGATAATTAAATGCATGATTAAAGAAAAAATTTAAGGCAATTTCTTTTTATGATTAAACAGATAAGTTTTATTTTATAAGTTTAAGAGATTTTGCTCTAATCTTCAATATATTGACTCACTCGTTTTACGCTATTCAATTAACTGAAAAATTACTTTTAATGCATCTTGCAAGGTAACCCGAGTTTCATTTTGGGCAACTTCTATAAATACACAAGATATTTAAAATTTTAATTCTTGCAATGTAAATAAATATCAAAAAATCCCTGTCGGCTTGGCACTATAGGCGGAGGTAGATTTCGAAAATTACTCATTTCCACAACAGCAAACAAAATAGGATTAGAGATAAATCCTGTTAAAAAACTTTATTTGGCTGCTTTTGAAAAATTTTTAAGTTCAATTTTCTGTAAGAACTAGTTTTATCAGAACTATCTTTAGTGAAATTCGGCTCAAATGCCCATTTTGACAGCATATTTTGAAATATATTCTGACTTTATTAAAAAATCGGTCAATACAGCAAATTATATAGTTTCTAAATAAGAAAAAAACTGTCAACTGAATGCATTTGAAAGCAAAATTGAATTTAAAAATGAGTCATAAATTAAGCAATTTGTTATTTGAATGCACCAAAAATTCTTGAATTACGGTCGCTTCGGGAAATTTTGTGTGAAGTTCCCATTTTGACAGTTTTTTTTAAAAATATATTTTGCCTTTATCAAAACACTCACTAATACGGCACATTGTACAGTTCCTAAATAAGAGAACATGTCAATTGGATGCGTTTGAGATCAAAACTGAATTTAAAAATGAGCCAGAAAAAAAACGCAATTTTGTTATTTGAATATCTCAATTTTCCTATCAGGATCGCTTCGGAAAGATCTCTTCAAAATACTCATTTTGGAAGCCTTTTTTGAAATAAATTCTGCCTTTATCAAGAAACTGGCCAATACATCACATTATATAGTTTCTAAATAAGAAGACCTGCCATTTGGATGCGTTTAAAATCAAAAATTAATTTAAAAATGAGTCAGAATATAAGCAGTTTTGATTTGAGGTTATTTCTTCAACTCCTATTATTGTTTAATTTATTTTTGCTATAACAATTGGTCTTATGAAAAACTTGTCAATATAAAAGTTGTAGATGTTATTGACAAAATGTAAAATAAATTTAATTGGATTGTATACTTTAAGAATTGACGAAATTATGGATTTTTTTCTTTTTCCACCCATTCCTAACTTTTCGTTTCCGTTTTTAATTTTTTTTTACCGGTAAGAGTTAGTCCTATCAAAAGCTTGTAAATACAAAAGTTTTAGATAATTTTAAGAACATTTATAAAAAATTTAGTTGGATTTGATATCTTGAGAATTGACAAAGTTATGATTTTTTTTCTCCCCAAAACCCTATTTTTTTCACCCCTTGAGCCCATTTTTAACTTTATCAAAAATCTGTCATGCATAAACTTTTGGCCCATTATTTAGAAGTAATATAAATTTTCAACTGATTCGATATCTATTTTCATTAAGAAGTTATGGGAGTTTTTCTGTTTTCACAAAACGCCCCCTATTTCGCCCCCCTTGGTCCGATTTTGGTCATTATCGAACTTAGCCGAGATTTTATCTCTTTTGATTTTATATGTCATTTTGGTGGAGATTGGTGCAGAATTATAGAAGTTATCGTGTCCATAAAAAAGTTATATATATATATATATATATATAAACTTTTTTACTGGTGGTAGTTTTGGTCGTCTGGGGGTCATGATCGGTGTAGATCTGCAAAAAATTTTCAGAAATTCCAACATTGGTGGGAATGCAATTGGTAGTATTTCAAACGAAATCTACCTAAAATTTGCAAAATGAAATTTTTTTTGTATGTAACATTTACAGAAAGACTATCAATCTTCTTTGCTTCGGTACTTTTTATGCACACGAAAATCATATATTAGTTAGATGTTGATATCAAATAATGCTCAATTAACACCATTTAACGAAGAACTAGTGTAAATTTAGAGAAAGTCTCTGTTTTTTCTGTGTTTTTACAGAAATTTTTAACAGTGCAACAAATGACTTAAATAATTCTTTTTCTAATTAACTCTAACCGGTTAAAATAAGAAATAAAGATTCAATATGTATTTTAACATTTAAGATCATATTAGAATTCAAACAATGTGAGACCCCCAAAATACGACGTTTATATATATTCCTATTTTAAACCGTATTATGAAATGTTTGAACAAACACATAAAGGTTTTCTCACTTAATTGCAAGCGAAACTCTTAATTGAAACTACAATTAAAAATGAATAAAATCTGAAATTTTTTAATGAGTTCCGAAATTAATATCTGTCGAAAAATGATCTTTGAGAAAAGTTATTTTTCCCAAGAGTGTCAAGGCAACATGCGTGAAATTTTGCCACTGGAATGTTTTGAGGATATAATTAGATATATGATTAAAGAAAACATGTAAGGCAATTTCTATTTATGATTAAACAGACAAATTCTATTCCATAAGTTTACGAGATTTTTCCCCTCAGTCTTCAATATATTGACTCACTCGTTTTACGCGATTCAGTTAAATGAAAAATTACTTTTAAAATATCTCACAGTATAACAAGAAATTTGTTATAAGCAACTTCTATATATTATACAAGATATTTAAGATTTTAATTTTGGTAAAATAAATAAATGCTTAACCCGTTCGGTCCCTGGGTCCCTATTTGGGGAATTCTCAATTTTTTCTTATAAAAAACAAAGATGTCAGATTCTATTTTTTTTCATTTTTACATTATTTCTTAATAGCTGAATGTCTTTTAAGTTGAAAGAAATCGAATAAATGCCTGCATCTAAGGTGAATCCCTCATAAAATAAATGTTATTTGCATCTCAGTTTCCAAAATACCGAAAGAACTCCAAAAGACAGTGTGACCAAAAATGTAATAAATTTTCATTAGTTAACATTATGACATAGTTAACACATAAACATATATTAGTATATGTTTACATATTAGTTAACATTTAAATATTCATTCATTTAATTTTCATTTAATTCTCGTTATTTAACCTGAATTTTTTCCAATAATTTTATAGGTAGATTTGTTGATTATTTATTTACTTAAATCTCTTAAATTTGTGATTGAGTTTATTACTTACCCATCATACGTGGTATAGGGTAAGTCTTGCAGTCGTTTTGAAAATCGAAAAAAATATTTTGACGGATTTACACGTTTCAGACACTGGAGATTCCGAAAAACATATTTAAAAAAAAAAAAAAAAAAAAAAAAAAAATTGCCGTACGTCCGTCTGTGTGTCTGTGTGTCTGTCTGTAACCGCTCTATCTCCCGAACAAATTGAGATAGAGACTTGAAATTTTGTATGTACTTAGTATGTAATAATGGGACGAAGCCTATTTAATATCAGTAACCTCGATTATCCGGAATTATTTTTTCGGACTCTCGAAAAATTCATTCCGATGAAACGTACATAAAAGTTTTCGATTTTTTTTATTTTAAGGAGTGGATATAATAGGCAATAAAATAACACAAATTTTGCATAAAGAACGAAGTCGATCGAATTATTAGTTGCCGAGATACGTGTAATCCTGTTTTTCACATTCTTTGATTTTTCATGATCCTGTATTTCATTCAAATTTGAATTCAAAGATATATTTTAATTGGAAATGAGATGCTTCATCCAACGCAGTAAATTGCTAGTTAATATGATTATTATTTTTGGAGTTATAAGGATGCTTCTTTTACGCAATCCGGTATTACTTGAGTATTTTGGCGTTTTATATAATTTGTCGAAATTCGCTCATAAGCAATTCATTAATAAATCATTACTATGTATATTAAAACTATTTAAATATGCGTTAAAATTTTATTTCGGAATTGCAATGCATTTTATAAATAAGTTACACATGTTTTATTTTCATATTTTATATTATGCATATGTATGATGGGTAAGTATTACGGTGGCCTTCAATGACTAGTTTAGGTTAGTGGTTATTAAATTGATGTTTTAGCGAGGTTTGTAATTTTAGATTAATATATTTGAACTTAATTTACTAAGTGCCTCAAGGATAAATTTCAGAAAAGATATTTTTTCCTGTTATCTACTATGTCATTTTGTTAGGAGAAAACAATGAATAAGTATTTGTATTATTATTTTAGCTCCGGAATTGATGAAGTTAAAATATTATGAAGTGAAATTCTTTCATGTATAACATTTAAAAGATCACTTTCTACACTTAATATCTTAAAATGCGCATGATTTTCAAAAACAATTTTTAGAGTGATGAAATATAGAGTATGATCCTTCACGTCATTTCATAAAAATTACAAGATGAAGAATTAATATGACAAGTGGTTTCAAACTGTTAGACGTTTGCCGAGCAGAAAATTGGCAAAACAGCTTACGCGCAAGATTAAAATTAAATTTTGAAATTAGAATGAAAGTGATGGTGTCTTTTTATAATTCAGATTATACTTTTTACCCTGGATCTAAAAAAGTGCTTTATGCTTTTAATACGATGTTGCATTGTTATAATTTTTTTTTTAAATTTCAGAAATATAGTCACCTTAAATGGAAATATAATTCGGCAATATATTTCCATTTTCCACCTTTGGTCTAAATTCAGCAGTATAACCATTTAGCCTAAATTCGTCAATGTTAACTTTTTCAATGTTAACCTTTGTTAACTTATTACAGAACAGATTATAGTAATTGCCCTGAACCTAAACAAATTTGCATTTAGAGCGTTTTTATATTTTTAATACAAAATTGTAATTAGCTAATACAAATTTTTGAAAATTTTAGAAATATAGTCACCTAAGATGGCACTATAATTCGGCAAATGTAATCACCTTTGGCTTAAATTCAGCAATATAATCATTTAGCTTAAATTCAGCAATATAATCACCTTTGGTGTCTTATTACATTTAAGATTATATTAATAGCCCTGAACCAAAACAAATTTGCATTTAGAACGCTTTTATATATTTAATACAAAGTTGTAATTAACTAATACAAATTTTCGAAAATTTCAGGAATATAATCACCTAAAATAGCAATATAATTCAGCAATATAATCACCTTTTGTCTAAATTCAGCAATATAATCATTTTTGGTGCCTCATTATACTTCAGATTTTACTAATTACCTTGAACCGTAGCAAATTTGTATTTAGAGAATTTTTATATTTTTAATTTTTACTTCGTATTTAGTTAAAACAAATTTTTGAAAATTTCAGCTACATAATCTGTTAATAAATATTTTTTTTTGAACGATAAAAAGGCAATTTTTGTTTCAGTTTATACAAAATAACTTGAATCATAAATTTTGAAAAATTTATGATAAAATGTTGAAAAGTTTCTCAGCTATTCTGCGCTTTATGGTCAAAAATGTCATTTAGAAAAACATCACTTCGGAGTTTCAGCTATTGAGGGGGTATAACTCTAAAAGCCTTTAAATTATGTTCTAATGAGAATTTAAAAAAAAAGAATTAGGAAATAATTATATCAGTCTGTTCCGTAAATATAGGTGTTAACAATTAAAAAAATTAAATTTCGTAAATTTTTAAACTTTAAGAGTTCCAGAGACTCCTTACGATTTTATCGGAATTCGAATAATTTGAGAGTCCAAGAAATAGCGTTTATAAAGACTGTATCCATATTTAAAACTGGAATAAAATATTTCATCAAACCCATAAAGTCTCTCTTACTTGATTGCAGGAATAATTCTTATTGAAGTAACTGTAAAACTGAATAAATCTCAAAGTTTCTAATGAGCTTTTCAATTAATAACTTCAGAAAATGATCTTTTAGAAAAGTTAATTTCGCCAAGAGTTTCAAGAGAATAGGCATGAAATTTTGTCTCTGAAATGCTTCAAGCAGAGAATTAGATGCATGATTAAAAAAAAGATTTAAAGCAATTTCGTTTTATAATTAAACAGATGAATTCTAGTCTATTAATTCTGAATGAATTCTGGAAATAAATTAACTGAAAAATTAATTTTTAAACATATTGCAAGATAACGAGAAATTTGTTATATCCAATTTGTTTCATAAGCTATTTAAAGTTTTAATTCTTGCAACAATTTTCGTGTTTGACAGTATTTTTAAAAATGTAAACTTGGAATTATATTCTTAACTGATGTATTGATGAGTTATATCAAAATCATTTTAGAAAAGCACGACTGGGTTTTTAATACATAAGCTGCTCATTACTATAAAAAAACTATAACGGAAAAGTTTACATCTTTAACTTTATTTTTTAAATGTTTTTCTTTCTGTATATATATGTCAAAAGAGTAAATCGACAAAATGTTGACATTCTGTTTTTTAAATGCTTTTACGTATTTTGTGTTGTCCTCGCACGATTTGACTATTTTTAGAAAATGTCTGTCTAAATTTGGCCGTGCTATTTATTAACGTACGGACAAGAACGTAATAGTAATGTTACTAACCTACTGTTAACGTTACTAACGCGCTTCTAACGACAGTTACGTACAAGAATTAATGTACGGAATTTCATAAAACTGTATATTCTTTAGACATTGAAAAGAAATTGTGCTGATTTGCAAAGTTTGGGAGTATACCATCCAGCAGTAACGTAGCGTTTTGAACTGTTTTTTTTTCTTTCTTTTTTTAAAATTTCAAATTTGTTTCATTTCTAAACATTGCAGGATTTAAATTTTTACACCGTCTAATAGAGAAAGATAATGTATTTCAAAATGTAATTTTTTTGAAAACGGTATCTTTATTTATGTATTTTTAAAATAATTTTCATTCAATGTTTAAAAAAAAAATTGCAATAGATTACATAATCAAATAATTGAAATTGTATAAAAAGGGCTGCTGTATTTAACTAAACCTTTCGGAATTTTTTCGGTCTTTTAGCTTGCGGCTAATAACAAAACTTTTTTTTATTTAAATATAAAACTTTATTTTAATTTATAATTGTTATGTTTCATATAAACCTTTGGTGACGATAGCGGAAAAACAAAACAAAATAAAAAAATAAAAAAATATTCGAGATAAATATGTGATTGAAGAACTGTCAATTTGAATATCAATAAAAAACATTGTTTTTACACTGTAAAAGAAGGACGATTTTACGAAAATTGTACTGGTAATCGGAACACCAGTAAAATTTGCTGTTTTTTAAAGGAAATATTTTCGTAAATTCCAGAAATTTATCTGCATTTTTAGGGTTTTTTCTGTAATTTACATAAATTATTCCCGTTAAAAAACAGTACATTGTACTGGCATCGCGATTACCAGTGCTATTTCCGTAAAATCGTACGTTTATCTTAAAGTGTACGTTATTCTTAACGTATTTACTGTTTTTCCGTTACTTAAATTTTCCTTGTTTAGCTGTTAAAATCAAAACCTTTGAAAAGAAAATCATATTTTCTTCATAAAAAAGCATTTTTTAGTACATTTTATGGCTTTTTATTTTACTATAAAAAAAATACAGATTTTCGCTGTTTATAGAGGGATACAGTGAACTTTATATATCAAACCAAATACAGGTATATTTTACTATCGCATCTTGACAGTAACAATAGGTTAATAAAAGCAAACATATGGATAAATAAAATACACACAAAGAAAACTAGTCGTTTTTAGGTAGATTTCGTATGAAATACTACCTATTGCATTGTCTCCCATGTTGGAATTTCTGAAAAATTTTTGCGGATCTACACGAATCATGACTCCTAGACCCCAAAACTACCATCAGTAAAAAAGTTTATATATCTATCTATCTATCTATCTATCTATCTATCTATCGGTGTATATCACTTTCTTCTAGACACGATAACTTCCATAATTATGCTCAGATCTTCATCAAACTTTTACATAAAATCAAGGGGCATAAAATCTCGGTTAAGTTCGTTAATGGGCAAAATCGGACCAAGAGGGTGGGAGTTAGGAGGGTTTTTGTGAAAACAGAAAAAACGCGATAACTTTTTAATTAAAATAGATATCGAATCGGTTTAAAGTTTATATTACTTCTAAAGAATGAGGAAAAAGTTTATGCGTGACAGATTTTTGATAAAGTTAAAAATGGGCTCAAGGGGCGAAAAAAACATGGTTTTTGGGAGAAAAAAATTCATAACTTCGTCAATTCTTAAGATATCAAATCCAACTAAATTTTATATAAATGTACTCAATATTATCTAAAACTTTTGTATTTACAAGTTTTTGATAGGACCAATTTTTACCGATGAAAAAAATTAAAAACGAAAAGAAAAAGGGGGGAGGAAAAAGAAAAAAACCCATAACTTACTCAATTCTTAAGCAATTAAATCTAATTAAATTTATTTTACATCTTCACAATAATATCTACAACTTTTATACTGACAAGTTTTTCATAGAACCAATTCTTATAGCAAAAATAAATTAAACAAAAATAGGAGTTGGAGAAAAAACCTCAAATCCAAACTGCTTATATTCTGACTCATTTTAAAATTCATTTTTGATTTTAAACGCATCCAAATGACAGATCCTCTTATTTAGCAACTATATAATACGACTTATTGGCCAATTTTTTGATAAAGGCAGAATATATTTTTTAAAAGGCTGCCAAAATAGGTATTTTGAACAGATTTCCCGAAGTTTTCATCATTAAAAAATTCATTCAAGTTTAACAAATTGCGTTTTTCATGAGTCATTTTTAAATTCATTTTTGTTCTCAAACCCATCCAATTTACAGGTCCTATTATTTAGGAACTATATAACTTGACGTATTGGCCAGTTTTTTGATAAAGCCAGAATATATTTTTTAAAATGCTGCCAAAAAGGGTATTTTGAACAGAATTTCACGAAGTTATCGTGATTAAAATTTGAGGAAATTTAAGAAATTGCGTTTTTACCGAGTCATTTTTAAATCTTTTTTTGTTCTCAAACGCATCCAATTTACAGGTTCTCTTATTTAGGAACTATATAATGTGACGGAGTGGCCAGTTTTTTGATAAAGGCAGAATATATTTCAAAAAAGGCTGCCAAAATGGGCACTTCGCACAAAATTTCCCAAACCGAGATGATTAATGAACTGTGGGTATTCAAATAACAAATTGGTTATTTTATGACTCATTTTTAAATCCAATTTTGCTCTGACACGCATTCAATTGACAGTTTTTTGTTACTTAGGAACTATATAATGTGCGTATTCGTCGATTTTTTGATAAAGGGTGAATATATATATTTTAAAAGCTGTCAAAGTAAGCACTTCGCAAAAAAATTTCCCAAAGCGATCATGATAAAAGAATTGAGGTTGTATTCAAATAACAAATTGTTTATTTTATGACTCATTTTTAAATTCAATTTTGCTCTCAAACGCATTCAATTGACAGTTATTTGTTATTTAGGAACTGTGTAATGTGCCGTATTGGTCAGATTTTTGATAAAGGCTAAATATATATTTAAAAAAATCTGTCAAAGTGGGCACTTCGGACAAAATTTCTCAAAGCGATCTTGATTAAAGAATAGTGGATGTATTAAAATAATAAATTGGTTATTTTATGACTCATTTTTAAATTCAATTTTGCTGTCAAACGAATTTAATTAACAGTTTTTTGTTATTTAGGAACTATATAATGAGCATATTGGTCAATTTTTTAAATAAAGTAAAAATATAATTCAAAATATATTGCCAAAATGGGCATTTGAGTAGAGATAAGCATTTTTTTTTTTTTTTTTTTTTTTTTGAGATGAAAACTTTTCGAAATCTACCTTCGCCTATAGGCCATGCCGAAAGGGATTTTTTTCCACCGTAATACTTACCCATCATATATATGCATACATAATATATGAAAATAATACATTTGAAAACTATTTATAAAATGGATTGCAATTCCAAAACAAAAAATAAACGTGTATTTATATTTTTATTGTGCATAGTAATGCTGTATTAATGAGTTGCTGGTGAATCTCTTTCGATAAATTATACAACACGCCTAACTACTCAAGTGGTGCTGAATTGCGAAAAAGAAACATCCTTTGTATTCCAAAAATAATAATCTTATTAACTAACAGTTTATTGCGTCGGATTAAGCGTCTCATTACCAATTAAAATATATCTTTGAATTGAAATTTGAATGAAATACAGGGTCATGAAAAATCGAACAAAGTGGAAAACAGGATTACAGATATCTCGGTAACTAATGATTCGATTAACTTTGTTCTTGATGCAAAATTTGTGTTATTTTATTGACTTTTACGATCACTCCTTAAAATAAAAAATTTCGAAAATTTTTATATACCTTTCATCAGAACGAATTTTTCGAGAGTCCGAAAAAAATAGTTCCGGATAATCGTGATTACTGATATTAAATAGGCTTCGTCCCATTCTTACATACTAAGTACATACAAAACTTCAAGTCTCTATCTCAATTCGTTCGGGAGATAGAGCGTTTACAGACAGACAGACTGACAGACAGACAGACGAACGGACGGACGGCAATTTTTTTTTCTAAAAATATGTTTTTAGAAATCTCCAGTGTCGGAAACGTGTAAATCCGTCAAAAAAATTTTCGATTTTCAAAACGATTGCAAGACTTACCCTATACTACGTATGATGGGTTAATAAAACTGATTTATATACAGATGTTATTTGTACATGCTGCAATTAATATCTGTCTAATCCCATTTTTAATAAATTTGCTTCATAATTTACACATTGATTAAATAAATATCCACATATTAGATGAATATATATTAATACTTAAATATCTCTGACAACACACATACATCATGCAATACCCACATTACATACAATACAAACAATATACTTTTTAAAGAAAGAATTAGCTGCAATTCCGCTGATGATGATAAATCTTCCAAATAAAAAATCTTTAATAATTATGACTGAGTTAAAACTTAATGAATAAGTAAAGTTAAATATGTTGCCTTTAAATTGGAAAATCTACCGTAAAAAGAGTGCCGTATTATTTTTTTTTAATGACATTATAATGTTCTTTTAAATTACGAAATATAAAGCTACTCTGCGGCGAATAAAAGTAATTTGTTAAAGCGTTTTACTGTATTAATTATTAATGAATATTTAATAAAAAGTAATAATATCTATTTACAATCAAGGAAATAAACTACAAGTCTGAAAAATTACGTCAAACATGGTAAATGAAATGCGTTCTTACTCTAACTGGATTTATAAATATTCTGATCTTGGTGCAATAGCTGTAGCTCCCTTATGAATGCAAAAATGCATGAATACAAAATTTATTATGACTCTATCAATTCAATTCAGAATTACGAAAACAATGGGACTCCAACTTAAATAGGATGTCATTACCATTGCAACCTAGAATCAATACCTATCATGAGATATCATTGAATTAACTTCGTATGATAGGATTCTACAGAATGATGAAAACTTTTAAAATATATTTTTTATTCGATTTTTATAATATTTGAAATGACTCGAGAAAATTTTGGAAACGATTCTATACCTATATATTAATTTTCAAATCATTTGGTTGGGTAGTTTTTGCCCTGTTATATGCAGACAGACGGACGGATCAGACGATCACTATAGGTGCTACATATAGGTGCTATATATAATTAAAAATCCATTTAATAGTAAGCTACAGCATTGTAATGCAGTATCTGTTATTGAATATTTAATGAAAAAAAATAATTTAAAACACATTTTCAGTCAAGGAAATTAAAAAAATGAAAGAAAATTGATTTTTTAATAATTTCTTACACAAATATTTGTTTTCAACATATAGCACACTTTATGTAATAGAAGAAAGCGCTTTCACTATCACGTGTATGATAATCAATTCTTTTCATTGTTTATTTTCCACTCGTCTTTAAGATTCCTGGAATGGCAACACATAGTTGCATTTATAAGAAAATGGTTGTAAGAACTAAATAAATATTCCACAGTTTCAGTTTCATCTTCTGTTTTTATTCGCAAACTTTTTTTAACATGCTTTCAAAATATCATATTTCCATTTACTATATTTAGCTAAAATAGATCCTCTTATCTTTTAGTGTTTGTGTTAAATGATACTTATCTGAATCTACTTTTAAAATAAGTTCTTTTATATATGTGTAACATTCTGAAAGGTTTTTTCAGAGAATATCATAAAATAAGTTTTGTGAAGCAGTTGCAGGAAAGAACAGGTGCATTTAGAAAGATACTTTACCAGTTTTGAATGTTTCCATTTATTAAAGGGTCACATGTGTTTTGGTAAACACACGTGTTCTTTTATGAATTAAGTTATCCTGTCTGCTGCGTGTCTTGCTCTAATTCATATAAATATTAATCTTGCTTTCAGAAGTAGCCGGAAAGGGGGGTATTCCCCCGGAAAATTGAAATGTCCTCTTTAGCAATATGAGATTTTATGCATCTTAATATAGACCAGGAGGCTGCAGCACAGACAATTACCCCGTTGAGTTCACAGATGAAAGTCTAGAATTAGTTAAATCTTGATTTGCATATTAAAATGCAATCGGTCTGCCAAATCATATCTAGATGGAAATCACTAAAAAATTCGACATTAACCGTTGAATCGCAGGTTTACCATTGTGCTTTTCTGCACCCAAAAGTACGGAAACATGGAGGATTGGTTGCAGGAAAACATAATGATAAAGCTATGAGTTAACCGCTAAAATCGGGTTTTTAGGTATTTTCCATCAAGATATGACCTGGCAGAATGATTGCACTTTAATATGTGAATCAAGATTTAACTAATCCTAGATTTTTATCCGTGAACTCAATGAGGTGTTTGTCTGTGCTGCCGCCTCCTGATCTATTACAAAACTGGCAATTTCCCGCGCGAAACTCTAAAATATCCCTTATACCTGTGTCACAGAAATCTCTCTCAGAGAAAAATGTCTGTGTTCAACACTGCTAAATATGACCAAATTGTAATACAATTGATGTATGTTATTTAGATTCAATATGTTTTTTCGGTACTGAAAAATAAGTGTATAGCATTAATTGTTCATTTACAGAGACATTCCAAAGAATTCCGTTACAATACGGTCTACTGAAAAAATAGTTCGCGGTGCACTATAATAATGTTACTATACTTCAAAAATATTGAAATTAATATAAATAACTGAGGCGCACTATAAAAAAATGTTTGCATAGCATTCATCGTTAATTTACACACAAAGCAAATAGATTATTCTCTATCCATAATAACACTGATAAACAAAGTTTCTGTTTCTAACTAAGTATGTGGTGACTTTATTATTTTAGGTGGTGCTGTGAAAGAATATGCCATTAAAAAGTTTCCATCACCCACAGATTTTAAAAAAATTCAAAATCTTGAAAATCCGAATTTTATAGTATGTATTCAACACATATACCTTATGAAATTTATCATTTGGTATTTTAGTAATGACAAATATTTAAATAAACACTTATAAGGCTTAAAATTAATATTTAAAATACTAAAAATATGCATTGTTTAAAAAGTTTCAGAAAAATGTAGAAGAATTTTTGTAAAAAGAAATTATATTAATAAGAAATTTCTTACTTTATGTAGCGGTAAATGTCTTATATGTGGATGCTCTCTTATAAGCACAATCAATATCTTTCCTCATAAGGTTCGTACAGTAATCTCCGAGAATATTAGGGGTCCACCTGCCTTGATATCGGGTTTCCTTTGCAGAAATATCCTGGCGGAAGCGCTATGCTCGTCGCTCACAGCTCCCGTATTTTCAGGGAAAAAATTTAAATGAGACGCTAAAAAGTGAATTTTCAACGACATCGAATATCCTAAATCTTTGTAATTTTTTAAAATGTTTTTAATTAATGTTTCATAATCAGGACTTCGACGATTTCCTAAGAAATATGTCACAACATTTAAAAAATCGATCCATGTTGCTTTTTCTAAATCACCTAATATATCATCAAAGTTTTTGTCCTTCATAAGGTGTCTAATTTGTGGAAAAACAAAAATACCCTCCTTAATTTTTGCATAGCTTAGCGATGTAAATTGTTCTTGCAGATATTGATATCCTCAACCATCTTTATTCATAGCTTTAATGAAAATTTTCATCAATCCCAACTTTATGTGTAAAGGTGGGAGAATAATTTTCTTTTCATCTATTAGCGGAGCGTTTTGGATATTTTTTTCACCTGCAATATATTGTTTGCGCTCTAGCCACTTCTTGATATAATGCTCATGCTTTGCTCTGATATCCCACTCGCATAGGAAACAGCAATATTTTGTATAACCTTGTTGCATACCAATAAGAATGGCAATTACTTTAAAATCCGCACATATATTCCAATAATGATGTAAGTAATCAATTTCATGAAGCAGTATCTTCATATTTTCTCATCTTCATAAGAGTCTTTCATTATGCAAGAACATGCTATTGGAACAAACAGCAGGTCATTTTCATTATGAAAAAGCACAGCCTTCAAGCTGGTTTTAGAACCATTGATGAACAATCGCCATTGTTCTGAGTTATATTGACAATTTAAAGCAGACATTAAACCACTTATTTCATTATTATAACATACATCACCTTTTCTTAAAAAAATATCGAATATTTCTTATGTCGATCTCGATAAATAGATATCTTTGTATTGCTTTTCAGGAGATTCCAACCTTGCAATCTTGATCCATCTTTTTCTAATCCAAGTTTTTCTTTGATAAATTTAAGTTTCACACAAGATCATTTAATTCTTCTTGAGTAATTAGCTGTGGTTCGTCATTTATGCCAGGAGAATAGTTTATATCAGATTTAGAGGAAGTTTCAGTTTCATCAATTTCCATTTCTACTGCTGCATCGTCATATGTAAATTTCTCTGGAGATTACGGTATTGGTAAATCACACTGATAAACAAATTTTAACGAATTTTCGATTTCTCTATATACGTTGGGTGTTTCTTATAGATTTCAAGTTGCTGAAAAAGAATATGTTTGGGAAAATTTTCTATCACCCTCCAATTTTGAGATATTTCATTTATACGTTTTGGAGTATGTAGGCATCATATAGGCATTTAAATTATATTACATTGTTCTCTTTCATATATTTGATTCACACAAACATTCCTTTTTCTTATTACAACGATAACAGATACAGCAAGAGAGTAGAACACAGATGTCCTCTTAATAAATTTTATTTTAGTGAACTTGAATGGACAGCTCTAGCCACCCCCACATTATTTGACTTTAACGCAAATCCATGATAGTTGTAACTTTCGATGCGAGTGTACCACTATTTCTTTTTTCTGTAAGACTTTTTAGTTAAATTTTGATTATAATTATCCTATTTTCCTCTGCAATATGTAAAACATGTCCAAAGGATGCGTTAATGAACCCGATTCTTTTTGCTATGTGTGGAGAGCTAACTTTGAAAAAGCATCGATGTTCACTTCATCGATGTGTTCATCGATGTGTTTTATTCACGTCGTTAATAAAGACTGCCTATCATATGTACTTTGGATATAAAGTAGGTGAATAAGATAAGAAATGGGCACCTCATTCTTGTTGTACACGATGTGCTACAAATCTTCAGGCGTGGATGAAAGGTACAAAAAAGTGTATGTCATTTGCTATACCCATGATATGACGCATGCCGAAGTGTCATATAACTGACTGCTACTAATGTATTACAAAAGTTAAAGGATTATCTGCAAGAAGTGAACATAAAATTAAGTACCCGAACTTAGATTCAGCAATGTGACCAGCATTACTTAATGATGATGATCAAATACCGAAACCTCCAGAGAATTTTACATATGACGATGCAACAGTAGAAATGGAAATTGATGAAACTGAAACTTCCTCTAATATGAACCTCCTGGCATAAATGAAGAACCAAACATAATTACTCAAAAAGAATTAAATGATTTTGTGAGAGACAAATTTATCAAGGAAAAACTCAGAATTACTTGGATAAAGATTGCAAGGTTGGAATCTATTGAAAAACAATACAAAGATATCTATTTATCGAGATTGACATAAGAAACATTCGACATTTTTTTAATAAAAGATGATTTATGCTATTGTAATGATATAAGTGGCTTAATGTCTGCTTTAAATTGTACTATAACTCGGAAAAATGACCTATAAGAGAGCAGCCATAGATAAGACATTTGCCGCTGCATAAAGTATGAAATTTCTTATTAATATCATTTCTTTTTACAAAAATTCTTCTATATTTTTCTGAAGTTTTATAAACAATGGATACTTTCAGTGTTTTAAATATTAATTTTAAGCTTTATAAGTGTTTATTTAAAAGTTTCTCATTACTAAAATACAAAATGATAAATTTCATAAGGTATATGTGTTGAATAAATACTACAAAATAGAGATTTTCAAGATTTTGAATTTTTTAAAAATCTGTGGGTGATGGAAACTTTTTAATGGCATATTCTTTCATAGCACCACCTAAAATATAAAAATCACCACATACTTAGTTAGAAACAGAAACCCTGTTTATCAATGTCATCATTATGTAATACTGGTTGCATTGCTGAATTCAAGTTCGGGTTCTTAATTTTATGTTTACTTCTTGGAGAAAATCCTTTAATTTTTGTAATACAAAACTAGTAGTCAGTTATATGACTCTCCGGCATGCGTCATATCATGGGTATAACAAAGGGCATACACTTTCTTGTACCTTTTATCCACGCCCGGAGGTTTGTAGCACATTGTGTACAACAAGAATGAGGTTTCCATTTCTTATCTTGTTCACCTATTTTACATTCAAAGTACATGTGATAGGCAATCGTTATAAGCGGTCTGAAAGCGCATGGATGCTTTTTCAAAGTTAGCTCCTCGCACACATAGCAAAAAACATCGGATTCATTCACGCATCCTCTAGACATTTTCACATATTTTAGAGGAAAATAGGATAATTAAAATCAAAATTTAAGTAAAAAGTCTTATATAACAAAGAAAAAGAAATAGAGGTACACTCACTCCAAAAGTTGTTCCAACTGTCACGGATTTGCGTTAAAACCAAATACTGTGGGGACGGCTAACGCTGTCTGTTCAAGGTCGCCAACATAAAATTTATTATCATCTGTTTCTAATCTCTTAATTACATGTGATAGGATTTCATAGATTAGATTTAATTTTTCAAATAAACGTAATTTTACAAGTCTTTTTGTGTTTGATTCGAATGTCATAAAATTTGAAATGACTCGACAAAATTCTGCAACGATTGTATAGAATAAATTTCAAACTAGTCGATTGGGCAGTTTTTGTGCTGCTATATGCGGACAAACTGGGTGACGTCTAAAGTTGCAACGTATTTATATAAGGTGGTCTGGTGTAATAACGCTAGGCGGGGTAATAACGCCAAGTGCTAATATTTTGCATAATTATGAAATAATCTGGTAAATGACACCCATGTGCTCTGCGCAGAAGGGTTTTGAGTCATATAAATCTCAAAAGAGAGCTTCAAGTTAATTTGTTTCATTTTTAGGTCTTATTGTTTTTACAAGCAACTAAAATTACCGCTTGATCTAAAATTTGCGAGATACGTTTTGTGATGTGAAGACTATATTTTTTTATCTGGAAATACTTTGTTAATTACATAAATTTGTAGTACATTTCATGGGCTTTCAAAATGTTGTTGAAGATTTTGGATATCTTCTCGAGATAATTTGTAATTTAAAATGTACAGCGCAATAACTATAACGGGGTAATAACGCCAATCCTTGGCATTAATACCCAGGTTGATTCCATACAGTGGCCGAGCTACATCCTAAATACTGATTCAAAAAAACACTGTGCAAAAAAAAAAAAAACTGTGCAATGTTTCTAATAATTCTATTTAAGCGGTCCTATTTAAGCAAAAAGAAGCTCACGGTCTGATATTCTTTTGCCTCATCCCCCCCCCCCACACCACACCTTTATTTTTCTTACACTTTCACAAAAAATTTAACATTTTCAATAGCTTAGAATGCAATTTGTCAATTTCTAAGTTTGTAGAGTTTGTATTTTTAGAATTGGGCAATCTACATGCAATTATTCCATGTTATTTTGTTTGCATGCGTTATTACCCATATAGGTGGGTAATAATGCCAAATAGCATTGGTCAAGAAATCACGCCATTACATTTTATGATTACATATCTGTTAAATTATTTTCTTATATAGATAGTCAATGAGTTGCTGTATCAAATCATATACAGTAGAACCTCGATCCATCGTTTTTCAAGGGTTCCGATGAAAAAAACAATAAATGCGGGATAACGATGAATGCGGGTTAACTTCAAAATACGAAAAAAACACAATGATTATACTTTACTAATGCATGCAATGTATACAATATACTAATAAATACTAACTTGTTAGTTACTAAATTGCAAAAGTAATAAATCAAAGTTATAGAAAATTTTTATTTATTTAAAAAAAAAAACAATAATTATGTCTGTTTTTTTGTTCATTTTTTTAAATGAAAAAATTAATTTTCAAAATATACAATATTTTTCAGGTCTTTTTCTGTAATTTCATATGCATATATAAAAGTTCCAAATTCCGTACCTGCATGAGGCAGAGTTGGCATTGATGTCTTAGCTCCTCGGTTTAAAGTTATCCCCTGCTTCTTCGCCATTATTTTAAATCTTTACATAATCACACATTTATCCTATGTTTAGGACACAACAGGTCGCAGCATCTTGATAAATGAAAACCTAATCGCATCCTTTGCAATAAACAACCAAATTTCATCTTTAATAATGTCGCTGTCATCAACACAAACGAATTATTTTAGGATAAAAGAAATAATTCCAGTTTGTATGTCATATGGATTCGTATGAGGTACAATTTAATTTCGATGAGAAGAAAATTTTTACAACGATGAATGCGGGAAAGGAGTTTTTGAAGAACGATGCTTGCGGGTTTCGTTAACATTATTTAAATATAATTTGCACAGGGACCTTAGAAATAAAACAATCAATGCGGGAAAACGATGGATGCGGGAATGATAGATCGGGGTTTTACTGTATTTGTTTGAAAAATACAAACTAAAACTGAGCCGTGAAAATTGGTAAAACCTTAACGTGGCGTTATTACCCCAGGGTACCTTAATTATGAATGCATCTGATGACAGTTTCAGTATTCCAATTCATCAGACTCCATAGTGCCATATAGTTTTTAAATGTTTTAGACTGGGAGGCGGCAATACAGACAATCACCTCATCGAGTCCACGGACAAAAATCTGAGATTAGTTAAATCTCGATTCGCATATTACATCGCAATCTGTTTGAAAAGTCATATATTGGTGGAAAACACCTAAAAACGCTATTGTAGCGGTAGACTGATAAGTTTACCATTATGCTTTATTGCACCCAAAAGTATGGAAACTAGGAGGATTGTGAACAGGAAAACGTAATGGTAAATCTGTCAGTAAACCGCTAAAGTCGGATTTTTAGATGTTTTTCCCCCAAGATATGACTTAGCAGACCTATTGCATTGCAATATGTGAATCGAGATTCATCCAATCCTAGATTTTTTATCTGTGAACTCAATGACGTGATTGTCTGTGCTGTCGCTACCCGGTATATGTCCAAACTTTTTTTTTTTGAAACACATCAGTAGAATACAGTCTTTGCAGATTTTTCACAAGTACAGTAAGGTCTGATCAAGATGGAATCGATCGGACAACATAGAAACATATCTAAATAACAGATAATATTCTGCCTTAGACGAATTTTACTCCAAGTGTATGGATTCATAGGGACTTGAAAATCTTTTCGAATTAGATAGATTTCCGTCTTAGACAGAGTATACCTTATAGATTTCATTGTATACGAATCTTTTTTCTACATATTTTAAACTTAAAGATGAAAATAATGCACAATGATCCTAAAAATTCATACATTGGTCGTTATTTGTGAGTTGTTCATAATAAAATAACATCAAATATTGTCTTATTTTAAATCAATAATGCTTTTTTCTACAGAAGAGATTTCTTCCTTAGATATGTTCTAGATATTAACTTTAATTTTCCAATAGTGATCTCTATCTCCCACCTTTCTTAATTTTTTGTTTGATAAAACTAGTTATCGCATTTCTTTTACTTAAAATATAAAATCTCATGCAAATATGTCCAATGGTGCACAAAATGTAAATTAGGGGGAAATGGGGGACATTGATACATGGGGCACATTGATGCACCCCCTGTACTTGCCACAGGGTCATCACATGAAGTTTCACAGCAGCTCCAAAAGGTGCACTCGACTATATACAGAAAGTTTTGGAATGATTCAGTTGTTTGTTGAAATGGGACGAGTGATTAATAGTTTTTGTAGGCCAAAAGTAAATTTGAGTTGTACAATTGAAATGGTATTTTACAACTGTTTTCAACCCAAAAAAATACTCTCTCTGGCAAGTAAAACTACTCTTTATTAGTTTCTGATTCTTTTTAGGTACGTTCGTAATTATGTAAATACGTAGCACCTATTGTTGTCGCCCAGTCCGTCCGTTGGTCCGTCTGTCTGTCCGTATGTCGGTCTGTCCGTCTGTCCGCATATAACAACGCAAAAACTACCCAACCGAATCATTTGAAATTTAAAATACATAATTATTAGATAATTTTGTCGAGTTGCTTCAAATTTTATGAAAATCGGATGGATAGATCAATTACAGGGACTATCAAAAGGATTCCTTTACATTACGGTCAATGGGGAAAAAAGTTTCAAATGCATTTTAATCGTTTGAAATTTAAAACGTATAATTATTACATAATATTGTCGAGTCATTTCAAATGTTATGAAAATCGGTTGCATAGATCAATTACAGGGACGATCAAAAGTATTCCGTTACATTACGATCAATGGGGAAAAAATTTCAAATGCATTTTAATGGTGTTACACTCATTTGAATTAATAGAATTGACATGAATCTATGAAGTATGTACTAAAATATACATTCTGTACAATCTGGGATGTAAAGAATATTTATTATTTATTTACAGGGCCATACAAACGTATTCCACTAAATAATGTTATACGGGGAAACATTGTTTGTGGCGTGTTTTAATTATATTAAACTACTTCACATTTTATGAATAAGATATACGTTAATGAAGTATAATAAAAAATTACTCCCTCCATATTTACAGGAACACAAAGATTTCGACCACTATACTGCATACCGCTTCGCGTGCAATTTCCAACTTGTTTGTTATATAAATTATGAAGTATTTTATTTGAGACTCATTTTATTCAAAATGGCTGTATGGGGCACATTGATACAGTCTTTGTCGGGGCACATTGATACAACCTAAATCTTTTTCTAGTTGATTTTTTCATTACATTTTATTATTTTTTTTACAATGCACGCCTTAATCCAACCATTTTTCGATAAAAATTTTTAATATTAGTTTTTATTGAAGTGAAATAATTTTAATTTCTTTATATTAGAACATTTTATAGTATTTTTGCAAAGAGAAGACGTACGATCTTACCCAACATATAGTGCTAGTAGAACTAATTAAAGAAAAGGACGGCAGCCTGAAAAATCTCAAATTTATATCAATTCTCCAGAGAAAAAAGTATTTTCTACATGAAAAGTGTTACGTAAGAGAAACAAGCTGCAGAACAGCACAGGATAATTATATTAAAAACAGAATTTTTAATATAATTATCCTTTATTTTCTGTATATAAACCGATTTATAAAGAGAAAACTTAGTAATTTTTCATCTTTCCTAAGAAAGAAGATAATGCTGGAGTTGAAGTATCAGATATGGCCAAGTTCCTACTGCCAATAATCAGACAAGGAACAGCCAGAACATCAGGTCATTAAACATTTCATTTTGATTGCTTTAATATTGCTTACAAATAAAGTGTGGGTGGTTTGAATTTTTAAAAATAATATAAAATGGTTTGCTAACATTTTTTTAATGAAAAATATGCATTGGTGTTATTTTGTCTCCGTTTTTCCCAGACGTATCAAAATGCATCAATCTGCTCCGGGGATGGGGCACATTGATACAAATTACTCTTTTTGATTTTTTTAAAATTACATGCAAAAATAATATATAAAACAAAGATTGTACATTTTTATAACACACTACACAGGTTTTGCTGACATCACATAGAAAAATAACTTGACATTTCTGCTTTCTAGACACCAAAAATTTTTTGGAAAAAAGCTGTATCAATGTACCCCACTTCCCCCTACGTGTATTAGAGTTTATAATGAATTTCAAACAATAAACTTAAGATCTCACAAGGAGATATTATAAGTGTCATTTAATAAGTAATCAGAAAGATATGTTAGAAATCTATATATAATAAAAACTTGTTAGACGTGGCAATCTCAAAACTTTCTTCTATCTTACGCATGTTAATACTTGTATGTTTTTATTGGGCCTTGGAGCTTATCTTTCGTAATATTTGGGAAGAAAAAGTAGCGGTGTTCTATACTACATTCATTTTGGAGAATTTACTGCTTCCCTAATCTCAAATGCTCTTGGGAAATGAAAAACTGGTCAGATGTGGCAATCCCAAAACTTTCTTCTATCTTATGCATGTTGATACTTTCTGAAAAATGCAGCATAGCAGCGGCAACGGTTAGGTGATTTAAACCAAAATCTAATCAGCAACAACTTAGGTCAACTTATAACTGAATCTGAAATTGGATGAAAATCTGTACAATAGTTCTGTACAATAGTTTTTGAGATTTGCAAACATTTTGACATTTCAAAATTTAAAGAAAAAAAGTCAGCATAAAACAGTGTCACATGTTGTGAATAAAAAATTAATCAGGATCAATTTTTTATCAAGTACTAACTGAATCTCAAAGTTGTTAAAAATTTTTGAGTTAATTCTTGAGATACATTTATTGCGAAATTGTGAAAAATGCAACATGGAGGCGCCATCTGTTGGGGGATTTACACCAAAAACTAAACAACACTAATCTACATCAGGGACTAACTGAATCTGAAATTTTAGAAAATTTCGTGCATTAGTTTTTGAAATAGAGCTATTTCAATTATCACAAATACTGCAACATGGCAGGGCAACCTGTTGAGTGATTTCCACCAAAACATAATCAGCATCATGTTATATCAAGTACTAACTAAATCTAAAGTTTGTGAAAATCTATGCAGTAATTCTTAAGATACAGCTGTTGTAGAAGTTGTGAATAATGCAGCATAGCAGCGCAAACTGCTGAGCGATATTCACAAAAAATTAAAAATATCTTATTCATATCGAGGTCTAGCAGAATATAAAGTCTGGTGAAATTCCGTGGATTAGTCCTTGAGGCAGATTACCCACAAATTTTTTGCCACATACAGGCAGATTGACAAACTGACAGACTCACACACAGACACTTTGTAAAAACATATTTTTCGGGTTCTCTGACCCGTAAAACGTGTAAATTCGTCGAAAATAAGATTACAAAAATTTTCCGGAATCCAATACTTTCCTCTTGTAAAGATAGAAGAAAGTAAAAAGATATGTAATACACTTATCGGAAAATTGGTATAGCAACACAGTATATATTTTAAAAATTTAATTTTTTTTTAAACTTTCCTAACAATGTTACAAAACAACATATTTCTGTTTACTTTGTTTTTCCAATTTACTGCCTATTATGGTATATAGTATTAAATAATATTTATCTGAATTAAATTTTCTCGTTTTAAAGCAAGCTCTTAGATATATCTTATTCTCAAAGAATTTTTCTCTGAATCTTGTAAAAGAAGTTTGTCAAGCACTTATAGGAAAGAACAGGTGCAAGTTTAGAATGATGCTTTATCAGTTTTAAAGATTTCCACGTACTAGAGGATCACATGTGTTTTTAGAAATAGTTGCGTTTCTTTAAGAGTAATTGGAGATAACAACAATAAAAATATTGAGGAATTGGGTTATTTTTTTTCTGGGATATATCGGTTTTCAAATTTATAAACATATGATTTTGTAATAAAGAACTGCATGGATTTATGTACTCATAAATTTTTATTGTCTTGTACATATCGCTCTGCCGCAAGAAAAGTAAAACGTCTCGCAAAATTTCATTCTGCGTTTTATTCCACTAATAGGTCTGTCATGGGTGCGTCTTGCTGCATTTAAAGTGTCATAAATGTAATTACAGTCGAGTCTCTATATAACGAAATCCACCGTTCAGTAAAAAATTCGTTATATAGAGAAATTCGATGTATAGAGAATGATGTTAAAAATCGCATTTAATATGTGAAATCCGATCAAATATTATTTTTGATCTTTTGAATTAAGAATTTGAAATGTTTAAAAGTAAATATTAACCTAACATTTTATTTCTTAATTATTTAAGCTGTTTCAAAAAAGAGAACAGGCATATTTATTTGAAAGCTTAATGAAAATCAAATAAGGAAGACTTGCATTAATTTCAGACTAAGAAATCTGTAATTTTTTGTTGCTTTGATTTTAAAGTTGTTACGCTCTCAAAAACATGCTCAAATTTTAGCAAGGAATGAAAAATTGTAGTTAACATTTCCCTTCATTTGAAGGCCTCTCTTATGTACCTCTCATTGATTCCTCTCTTACATGTGTATCAATCCAATTGACATTGTTTTGAGAAGGATGTGGAAAGGTGCGTGGGAGGTGGAATGAATTCGTTGGATTTAAAGAACAAGGAGAGAAGTAATAAAAAAAAAAAAAAACTCAGCACTGACGATAAATCAAAAATAAGTGATGGAAAATTGATTCCATACGATTTCGAAGCTTTTTAAAACTGAATAAATTAAGACCAATTTATGAAAAAATTCGTTATATAGAGATAGATATTTCGCTATATAAAGACTGTTTTTAATGTAATCATGCGAAAAGGGGACCGTTCCTATTAAAATTTCGTTATATAGAGAAATTCGATGTATGGAGTTTCGTTATAGGGAGACTCGACTGTAAATGGAAAATCACTTTATTATGCTATATGTTCAAATCTGACCTCAGAAGAGGGGTGGATAGTGTGGGGAAGTCAAATTACCAAGCCCTCCAAACCTCATTGTATGTTTTCATTTTTAATGGTTTTATGCTTTTATGCATGTTTTTAATCCTGCATGCAGATTTATGAGCTGCAATTTCATCTTAAGAGTAAAATTATGAAAATTTTCTTTTGCCTGTCCAGTGAAATTTACTTGTATCGAGATGTGTAATTTTTCTAGAGGTTGAGTGATATCTTCAATACTTTTATTTTCATATTTGAAAATAATATCAGTGAATATATTAGTAACTAATACTGGATATATTATGAAAATTTTTGACTTCCGCAATATGATGGAATTACAAGTTTTGAGTTGGCTTGAATACGATGCGATTATTGAAAATGTCAAATTTTTGTCTTTGCAACGAAAAATCACAAATTTCCCCCAAACTTCATAATCAGTTGGACCTTGATATAAGTTAGTGCTTATCATATTTTGCTGTGTATAATCCAACAGATGGTGCTGCTAAGAGTTTTTATGATTTGCGGGCTATTTGTATCCCGACATCTTCTTGGAGAATATTGCAAAAGATGTTTAGTCAAGCATCTATATGGAAGAACAGATAGATGTATTTTGAATGATGCTCAATTATGAATGTTTTAATGGCATGTGTTTTTGCAAACAGGTGTATTTTTTAGGTGTAATTAAGAAAAGGAAAAGCTATAATTGAGAAGAATCCACTTATTTCTTTGTATGAATCGGATTTTTTTTCTTCGTTGATTTCGAAATTGAGGAAGTTTTTGAAAAAAAAAAAAATCCACTTTACCATGCAAAACTGTCTGATACATTCAGGGGCTTATTTTTAATCCTTTATATCTATAATTTTGAATAAAAAAATTCCTCATTTGAATAGTTACTTATACAAATGTCCAAGTTCTTATTTTAACTGAAGGGAGAATTAATTTTACACTGTAAAGAAATGGAGTGAAGTTTTTATGGAGTTAATTTGCAACGAAATGCATTCCAGTTCGTCTTCTGCAAAAAATTACCAAACCCATCCACATCTGAGACAAAAGGGCCGGTTGCGCTGCTTTTTTGAAGCGATAAAGGAACCATTTCTCTGTTCGAAAATCTCAGTCATTATCCTTTGCTCGTATTCAGGGGTTCACATAACAAGAAGGTCACTATTTTTCTCAAAATTATACGTTTAATTAATGAAAATAAAATTCGATATGACGAAAGTTACGTTGTAGATGAAATCGACATCACTAATGTCCAGAACAAAGCCCAAATAATCGTTTCTATGAAATAAAAGAAAAACATTCATAAGGTATCCTCTACGAATTCCCAGTTATTGTACAGAGATGTGCTGTGCATGATAACATCTGCAAAAATATTTGTCCCTTTTATAATGATATTTCTGAGGAAGCTCACAATGAAAGAGCTAATAGACCGAGAGGCATTTTCAGAAAGAATCACGCTTTGAGCACCATACTTGGCGAGTTGGCGAAAGCGAGAACGTTCAGCTAGGTGCATCGCCAAACGCCAATCGTCGTTTTGTTTTGATGTTTTAAACTATGTTTTAATTGTAAACTACGGTGGATAACATTTCCTCATATTATAGTCTTTGCTTGATAACATTTACGGAAAAACAAATGAACAATAAGCGAGATCTCTTTGCAGAAGGAAGGATTGCTATCCACTAGGCGTTTGACGTCACAAATAAGAAAGGGTGCGTAGCATCGACTACCATCGACGCCAATCGTTGTTCTGGCGATAAGGTGCTCAAAACGTGATTCTTTCTGAAAATGCGACCGGGAAGCGGCAGTACAAATAATCACCTCATCGAGATCACGAATAAAGTTCTAGAATTAGTTTAAACTCTGTTCAAATATTAAAACGCAATCGGTCTGCCAAGTCCTTTCTTAGTAGAAAACCCAATTTTAGAGGATGACTCGTAGGTGTGACCATTGTGTTTTCCTGCTTCGATTAATTCATGTTTTTATACTTTTGGATGCAGAAAAACACAATATTAAACTTAGGAGTCATCCTCTAAAATTGGGTTTTCTACTAAGAAAGGACTTGGCAGACCGATTGCGTTTTAATATTCGAATCGAGTTTTAACTAACTCTAGAATTTCAGTCGTGAACTTGATGAGGTGAATGTCTGTGCTACCGCCTCCCGGTCTTTAATGGAAGATGAATCAACAGAAGATGTACATGATTCATGGTGGATTACAGCTAAGCTTTTAGAGAGATAGTTTCTTCATTTTTTTTGTCCATTGTAAAGCCATAAAATTAAGGCATCCCATTGTGTTGATATTAGATGGGTATTACTCTTATTCTCGTAACTTGACTGATACTGACTTTTCAAGGAGAATTGTGTTATAATTTTATGTTTCTTTCAATTCAACAGCAAAACTGCAGGTTCTCGAAATCGCGTTTATATTTCCCTTTAAAAAGTTTCATGATGCGGAAGCAAAAGAAAATTGGCTGTCAAACCATCCTGGTAGAAAAGTTGGAATGCTACAAATAGCAAAACTTTGCAATGCAGCTTAGGAGCATGCTGCTATTGTTAAAACTACTGTTAATAGTTTCAACAAGAATAACCACATAATTAACCCTATAATAATTTAACCCCAAAATTTTTGGACACCAAGTTTTTTTTAGGTCTCTATCTGGCAAAAATTTTATAATCAGCTGATGAAGCATCATCAAGTGGCAAAGTTCACCAAACGGTTGCTGACATCAGAATCAAAAAGGCTCAGGGAACTGCCAGTGACCACCCCAAGCATTTTTTGCTTGAAAAGGTTCACCAACATTGATCATTGGATCTCCGCAAAAAAAGAAATTGGAAGATACTTTATAGATATATTTACTTCAAATTTGAAAAAAATAAACTTTATACAACTGTGCCGATTCCCATTTGTTATTATTTGGAAATTATAGTGAAATTCTTTTCGCATAATTAATATGGGGATACGAATAAAATATATTCTGAAAATTCTCACGCTACCAAACAAGACATCCGATATTTCGTGAAAATATGTTATATTAAATTTGACATTGTCTATTTCCTCTCTCAGTAAAAGTAATATTGCGATGTTATTATGTTTCTTCACATGCTAACATATTTATACATAAAACAATGAAAGCAAAGGGATTCAATTTTCATGTTTCATAAGAATCTATCGCATTTTAACCAGAATTTGTTTACTGTCATAGATTTTCATTAACGTTTAATCGTAATTTACTGTCCCATTCGAATGTCTGTCATTATTCATTGAATGTATTCTGCTTTAATAAATCTGCAGGATTAATCTTTAATATATTTCTGTGCTTAACTTGTTTCGTAATAACTCTGAAGTAAACGCCTTGAACGATGCTGAATAGCTGAAATGTAAAATATAATCTTTTTATAGATTAGAATTTCAATAAATTTTTGGCGAATTCTAATTTTATCTCTATTATTTTGCTGCCTGAAAACTGATTTAACTTCTGATAAATTTGAGTGATTTTTGAAAATATTAATCAATTTCAAAACTTTATAACAAAACTGTATTTAATAATGAATAATAAACAGTGAATAAGGAGATATGAAACTCCCGAGGCAATGGTAAGAAGGGCCAATGTAGCTATGTTTAAGAAATATCAAAAACAATAAAAAATGTATATGCCCCTGATGTCTGGATGTCTAATTTTTTCTTTATGTTTTTTTTTTCATTGATTAATGAATAGTTCATTTTTTAGCACTTTCCAACAAAGTTGAAAAGTGCTTATGCATTCGGTTTGTCTGTCCGTCTGTCGGCGCTCTAACTCCCGTAAATATACTCGGATTGCTATGAAATTTTTATACGTTATTGAGGTTTATCCTAGCACGAACCCTATTGAAAATGAAGTATCTACCATGATTAGTTTATCTAAGAGAGAATCAAAAGTTTCCCATTACATTACGGCCTATGGGAAAAAATAGTTAATATACTCGGATTGCCATGAAATTTTAGGACGTTATTGACGTTTACTCTAGCAAAAGTCCTACTGAAAATGAAATTTCTATTATGATTAGTTTATCAAGGCGAATCAAAAGTTTTCCATTACATTACGGCCTATGGGGAAAAATCGTTTCAAAGGAATTTTGATGTTATACCCTGTCAAACATATTAAAATATACATTCTATAAAATATAAGGTGAAAATATAGCTATTATTCATTTACAGGGCCACACAAAAGAATACCATTAGATTATGGTAAAATGGGGAATTATGTGTGACATATTTTAAATATATTAAGCTTTTTCATGTATAATAAAATTTATATATGTCACTGAAGCTTAATATAAATTATACGCTGCTGTCTTGCATAATATGAAGTACATAGCATTTACAGGGCCATACAAAAGATTTCAAATAGTATATTCTTTCCGAAGTACCGTATATGTGTCCGATGATGGCTGATGGAGGGATGAAATGCATTTTAATTATGATATTCGCGTTTATATTTCGCTAAATATATGCACATTATATGGTGTGTATAAATGTTATAGTTGATATACAGGGCTACCCAAAAGAGCTCACCAACGTTAGTGAATATGAGCGTAAATTATTTAAACGTGGTTCTTAAATAAGCTATGCATTTTTACGCTGAGCTGCATTCAATTTACTGAGAAATGTTTGCAGAATATAGATAAAGAAATATACAGGGCCATGCAAAGAATTCGGTACATGGACGCCTATGAATGATGATTTATGAGAATGTGATTTCAGTTGTTTTAAAAGTGTTTTAGTTTACAATAAATTTTAGCCTAATGTTGACGTGTAATAAAGGTACAATGTAAACTACAGGGCTGATCAAAAGTATTCAAGTATGTTTCCATCTAATAGTATGAATTGCTGAAAAAGAGATTTCAAGCTACAGGGTATTTTCTTGCTAAGCTAAATTTTCCCATTATATGAACTGACATATGAAATACAGGGCTGTTCTAATGTACTGGAATGCACATTTGGGTATATTTGGCTATACATCATTATTTCCCTAAATAACAAAGTTTTGTTAAAGATTTCATTAAGTGTTGGAAAGTGCTTCATAATCTATGCTTAACGCATGATTTTTCTTACTTGTTAGTCTTAACTTAAGGTAAATGGAATAAATTACTTATTTTGAAATAAATTTTGATTCAATTATAAGTTAAATCTCGGTTTTTTAAATCTTTTGAAAAAAAAAAGGATTTTTTTTTGCTTTACATATTTTTGAAAAACTATTTTTCGCATTTATTTTTTTTATGTTTGAGATTTGCCTACGTTTCTATGGGCGTGGATTGTTAGTCAATGGAAAATTTAATTGTGATAGGTTTTCACTAAAAATTGCAACTTCCAAGAGCCTAAACGTGACATGATTCGAAAATAGGACATTTTACTTTATATTTACATCAAAAAATTAAACACAAGTTTAACATTAATTACATGTAAAATTAAATTTTATATTTCCTCACAGGCTCCCGTTCGTTATTATTTGGCAATTACAGTGGAATTCTTTTCGTGTGACTAATTTTCGGAGATGAATATAATACATTCTGAAAATTCTCACACTATCAAACAAGATATCTAATATTTCGTGAAAATAGTTTATATTAAATTTGCCATTGTCTATTTCTTCTCTCAGTAAATCTAATATTGCAATGTTATTATGTTTCTTCTCATGCTAACATATTTATACATAAAACAATGAAACAAAATCATTCAATTTTCATGTTTCGTAAGAATCTATCACATTTTAGTCAGAATTTGTCTATTGACATTAATTTTAAATAATATTTAGTCGTAATTTCCTGTCCCATTCAAATATCTGTCATAATCTATAAATGCATTTGTTACAGGCCAAACCCGAATTTAGGCCAAACTAGATTGGCCTAGGCCAAACCAGTCTATCCTAACGCCCATCGGATAAACTAGTTTTTGCTAGGCCAAACCGGTCTATCCTAACGCCCATCGGATAAACTAGTTTTTCCTAGGCCAAACCGGTTTATCCTAACGCCCATCGGATAAACTAGTTTTTCCTAGGCCAAACTAGTCTATCCTAAGGCCCATAGGATAAACTAGATTTTCCTAGGCCAAACTAGTTTGGCCTAACTCTTATAGGATAAATTAGTTTAGCCTGCTGTTTATTGGTCTGAACTAGTTTATCTTAGGCCAATTCAATTTGGCGTGATTTTATCCAATTCAATTACCGCCTCAACGCCAACATTCTTGTTTGTCCTAGGCTGATCTAGTTTATCCTAGGCCATTGTAGTTTTACGTGTTTTTAGGTTACGGGCGTCAAAGCCAGAGAAATAATGGGCTCACAGGTTCTGTATGTACGTATGTACGCATGTATGTACGAATGTATGTACGTACGTATGTGCGTAACGCGATAACTCTTGATAGAAATAATGTAATTTGACGTGTTTTTATCTCATCAGGCTATCAAAGCCTGAGAACTATGTGCCCGTAGGTTCTGTAAATATGTATGTACGTAAGTACGTAACGCAATAATTCTTGATAGAAGTACTCGATTTGCATCAAACTTTCAATATATGTTTATTCTTATGAGGAGCTTTTCTGATTAATTTTGAAAGGTCATTTGAGAATAATAATAAGGGGGGGGGGCGAGAGGCTTATTCACCCCTTCTCTTAATTCAAATAAATGGGTTTCTATGTATTATTATGCATTTGATTCAAATTTTAGATATAGGAGCATTCTCTTGAGGTGCCTCCATGAATAGTTGTGGGTGTTCATTGTTTAAGTATAAAGAGAGGGGGAATAGGGTAACGACCCATAAATTATGTAAATGCTTTTTTTCACGCAGAATTTACTGATTCGCTTCAAATTTTAGACATAAATTCATTCTGGTAAAGCGCTTCCCTAATTAGTTTTGGGAGTGAATAAGAACAACGGAAAGAACTTGGGGATTCCGCCTAATTTTGGCAAATGAGTTTTTCATGCAGAATTAACCGATTTGCTGCAAATCCTGGATTTGTTCATTCTGATGAATCGCTTCACTGATTAATTTTGGTGGTTCTTCGGTTAAATAAAGGGGGGAAACTTACAATTTTTTTCCTTTCTTAAATTAGATAAACTGGTTATAATACAGAATTATCCAATTTACTTAAAATTTTGGACATGAATTCATTTGATCAGGCGCTTCTTTAATTAGGCTAATTCTTTTTCTAGGCCTTCGGGAAGGCCCCGCCCTTCTCGAAGGAAAGCTATTTTGCCTTGACTCAGTGAAAAAATTAAAAGTTCAGCTGAAGCCCTGCCTGTACAAAAATCAGTGAAAAGAGATTCAGTCGGGCTCGATCTGGCCCTACTCAATTTCTGCAAAAAATTCTGATTTTACTTAACATACAATTAAGATTCCTTTAAAAAATTCTGCATAAATATCTATTGGATAAATTTACAATGTATTTTTAAATTACGATGTGTTTGCTGAACTGAAAATACACAATGTATTATTGAATATTTAGATTATTAGACCTTACAATATTCAAATAGGGATTCATTAAGTAATTAATGTAGTTTAGAACAAAAGAAAAAAAAAAGGAGAATTATAAATATCATAACTGTTGAATCTGTTCAGTAAAAAGTAGATTTGTGAGTATGTTTCTTTGTCATTCCTTAAGTCTTTTCTAAAATCCAAAAGAGCTATATCCTGACACATTTAAGAACTAATTCATTCTTGGAAATGCATAAGATTAACAGGCATTCTCACTCAGAAAATATGTAATCGAATGGCGTTAACCATTTTTTCATAAAAACGATGTACCTTTGAGAAAATACTATTAAAGCTACGTTTTGAATCGAAATTCCGCTTACGACTTTACGGAAAAGAAAAACTTGACGTCATGACAAGAATAGCTTATATGTCAACAGATAATTAATTTCTCAAAAAAAGGAAAAGGCTGTTCGATTCCAAATTATGTTCAGCTCCGATCTCGCTCGAATATCCAATAATAATAATAATAATAATAATAATAATAATAATAATAATAATAATAATAATAATAATAATAAATGCAAGTCAGATCTCAGTTGGTACGACTCTGCCAAAAAAGAAAAAAATGTCCAATGCATCATGTCTCTACGGTGGACATGTTAAATTTCTGTATTGATGTTATGAGGAATGACTCTTTACACACATTTATGCTTATTCTTGTGTAAGACATACTTTTTACCGGCCAAACCCGATTTCGAGCCAAATTAGATTAAACTTGTTTTTCCTAGGCCAAACTATTTTATTCTAACGCCAATTGGATAAACTGGTTTTTCCTATACCAAACTTGTTTATCTAAATGTCCATAGGATAATCTAGTTTTTCCTAGGTAAGAGGGTAATCCTTCATTTTTCTTTCATACTTAACCATTAAACCCCCAAAACTACTCAGGGAATCGCCTTATCAGAAAGAACCTATATCCAAAATTTGAGGCAAATTCGGCAATTCTGCCTCAAAAACCATTCATCTAAATTATGTTGTGTTACCTACATTGCCCTTTCTTTTAGACTTAAACAATAAACATCCACAACTAATCACGGAGGTGCCTTGTCACAATGATCCTATATCTAAAATTTTAAATGAAAAGTGATAATTCTGCATGATAAATCCATTTCTCAAAATTAACGGTGAGGGATTAGCCTCCCATTCGTTCCCCTTTATTTTTATCCAATGAATTCCCAAAATTAATCAGAAAAGTACCTTATCAGAATGAATCTACACCCAAAATTTGAAGCAAATCGGATATCTCTATTAAGACTTATCGCGTTATGTACATAAGTACGCACATACGTACATACATGCGTACATACATGCTTACATACATACACACAGAACCTGTGAGCCCTTTATTTCTCTAGCTTTGACGCCCGTGAACTAAAAACACGTAAAACTACATTGGCCTAGGATAAACTAGATCAGCCTAGGACAAACAATAATGTTGGCGTTGAGGCGGTCATTGAATTCAATAAAATCACGCCAAATTGAATTGGCCTAGGATAAACTAGTTCAGACCAATAAACAGCAGGCTAAACTAGTTTATCCTATAAGAGTTAGGCCAAACTAGTTTGGCCTAGGAAAATCTACTTTATCCTATGGGCCTTAGGATAGACTAGTTTGGCCTTGGAAAAACTAGTTTATCCGATGGGCGTTAGGATAAACCGGTTTGGCCTAGGAAAAGCTAGTTTATCCGATGGACGTTAGGATAGACCGGTTTGGCCTAGGAAAAATTAGTTTATCCGATGGGCGTTAGGATAGACTGGTTTGGCCTAGGCCAATCTAGTTTGGCCTAAAATCGGGTTTGGCCTGTAACACATTCTATTATAATAAATCTGTAAGATTTAATGTATTTCTGTACGCTTGTATCACTTGTTTTGTAATAACTCTAAAATAAACGCACTGAACAATGTTGAATAACTAAAATTAAAAGGGTAAAATCTTTTCACAGAAATTCAATCATTTTTGGCGAATTCTAATTTTATCCCTATTACTCTGTTGCCTGAAAATTTATTTAACTTCTGATAAATTTGAGGGATTTTTTAAAATATTTATCAATTTCAAAGCATTGTAGCAAAACTGTATTTAATAGTGTATAATAAACAGTGAATAAGGAGGTATGAAACTGCTAACTGAGGTAATGAAAGTAAGGGCCAATGTAGCTTAGTTTAACAAATGTCAAAAACAATACAAAATTTATATGCTTCTGATTGTCTGGATGTCTTATGTTTCTTCATGTTTTTTCATTGATTAATATATAGTATATTTCTTTGAGTGTTAATTTAAAGGTAAATTAAATAAATTACTTATTTTGAAATAAATTTTGATTCAATTATAATTTAAATATCGGTTTCTTGAAGATTTTGAAAAAAAAAAAAATTGAGACCCTTTCTTTTTCCGTTAAATATTTTTGAAAAACAATTTTTCGCACTTAATTTTTTTCTGTTTGAGATTTGTCTATGTTAGTTAGTCAATCTAAAATTTAACTTTTAGGTTTTAATTAATAGATTTTTAATAAAAATTCTAACTTCCAAGAGCCTAAAGTGACATTATACGAAAGTAGCACACTTTATATTTGCTTCAAAATTGGAAAATTAAATTTTATACTACTGTGCAGTTTCTTTTTCATTATTATTTGGAAATTACTGTGAAATATTTTTAGTGTATCTAATATTGGGAGACAAATAGAATACATTTTGGAAATTTTTACACTTTCAAACAACACCTCTGATATTTCACGAAAATAAGTTTTATTACATTTACAAAGCCATTCTCCATTTCGTCTCTCAATAAACACAATACTGCAATGTCATTTTGTATCTTCACATCCAAATATATTTATACATAAAACAATGAATCTAAGGCATTCAATTTTCATGTTTCGTAAGAATTTATTGCACTTTATCCAAAATTTGTCTATTGACATGGATTTTGAATAATGTTTAGTCGTAAATTTCTGTCCCATTCGAATGTCTGTTATTATTTATTGAATGTATTCTGCTATAATAAATCTGCAGGATTAATCTTTAATATATTTCTGTGCTTAAATTGTTTCGTAATAACTCTGAAGTAAACGCCTTAAACGATGCTGAATAGCTGAAATGTAAAATATAATCTTTTTACAGATTAGAATTTCAATAAATTTTTTGGTGAATTCTAATTTTATCTCTATTATTTTGCTGCATGAAAATTGATTTAACTTCTGATAAATTTGAGTGATTTTTGAAAATATTAATCAGTTTCAAGGCTTTATAACAAAACTGTATTTAATAATGTTTAACAAACAGTAAGTAAGGAGGTATAAAACTGCTAACTGAGGCAATGACAATAAGAACCAATGTAGCTATGTTTAATAAATATCAAAAACAATACAAAATTTATATGCCCCTGACGGTTGGATGCCTAATGTTTCTTTATTATTTTTTCATTGATTAATAAATAGTACTTTTTTCAGTCTTAATTTAAGGTAAAAGAAATAAGTTACTTATTTTGAAATACATTTTCATTCAATTATAAGTTAAATCTCGGTTTTTTGAATTAAAAAAAAAAAATTAGGACCTTTTTTTTTTTTGGTTACATATTTCTGAAAAACAATTTTTCGCACTTAATTTTTTTTTTGTTTGTTTGAGATTTGCTTATGTTTCTGTGGGCGTGGATAGTTAATCAATGTAAAATTTAATTTTGATAGGTTTTCACTAAAAATGCTAACTTCGAAAAGCATAAAAGTGACATTACACGAATATAAGACACTTCACTTTATATTCGCTTCAAAATTGGGAAATTAAATTTTGTACTTCTGAGCAGATTCCCATTCTTTAATATCGGGGAATTATAGTAAAATTATTTTCTTGCAACTTATTTTGGGAGATAAATATAATACATTCTGAAAAGTCTCACGCTACTAAACATGACCACTGATATTTCATGAAAGTATGTTATATTAAATTTGCCATTGTCTATTTCTTCTCTCAATAAAAGTAATATTGCAATGTTATTATGTTTCTTCACATGCTAACATATTTATACATAAAACAAGGAAGCAAAATCATTCAATTTTCATTTTTCGAAAGAATCATTTGCACTTTAGCCAGAAATTGTCTACTGACATGGATTTTCGATAACGTTTAGTCGTAATTTCCTGTCCCATTCGAATGTCTGTCATCATCCACTGAATGCATTCTTAAAATAAATCTGTTGGATTTATATTTAATGTATTTCTATGCTTCACTTGTTTTGTAATTAGTAAAGTAAACGCATTGAACGATACTGAAGAACTGAAATGTAAAATCTTTTTGCAGATTAGAATTTCAAAACATTTTTGGTGAACTCTAATTTTATCTCTATTATTTTGCTGTCTGAAAATTGATTTAACTGATAAATTTTGAGTGATTTTTGAAAATATTAATCAGTTTCAAAGCTTTATAACAAAACTGTATTTAATAATGTTTAACAAACAGTAAATAAGGAGGTAGTATATTTCAAACTGAGACAATTCCAAAAAGGGCCAATATAGCTATACTTAACAAATGTAAAAAACAAAACGAAATTTATATTTCCCTGATGGCTGGTTGCCCAATGTTCCCAAAAAACCTTATTTTATATTTGCTTCAAAATAGAAAAATTAAATTTTATGTTACTGTGCTGATTCTCATTTGTTATTATTTGGAACTATAGTGAAATTCATTTCGTGTAACTAATTTTGGGAGATGAATAGAATACATCCTGAACATTCTCACACTATAAAACAAGACCTCTGACATTCACGAAAATGAGTTTTATTAAATTTACAATGCCATTGTCTATTTCTTCTCTCAACACATGTAAGATGTTTTTTCACACTCAAACACATTTATACATAAAACAATGAAGAAAAGGCATTTAATTTTTATCTTTCGTAAGAATTTATTTATACTATAGCCAGAATTTGTCTATTGACATGGATTTTCGATAATGATTAGTCGTGATTTCCTGTCACATCCGAATGTCTGTCATCATCTATTGAATACATTCTATTATAATCAATCTGTAAGGATTAATATTTAGTATATTTCTATCCTTCACCTGTTTCGTAATAACTCTGAAGTAAGCGCATTGAACAATGCAGAATGAAAAGGATAATCTTTTCACAGATATAGAATTTGAATGAATTTTTAGCGAATTCTAATTTTATCATTATTATTATGTTGCCTGAAAATTGAGTTAACTTATGATAAATTTGAGGGTTTTTTGAACATATTAATCAGTTTCAAAGCTTTATGACAAAACTGTATTTAAAAATGTATAACAAATAGTAAATAAAGAGGTATGAAATTGCAAACTGAGACAATGCCAATAAGGGCCAATGTAGCTATGCTTAACAAATGTAAAAAACAATACAAAATCTATATGCCCCTTATATCTGGATGTCTAATTATTCTTTATATATTTTTTTACTGATTAAGAAATAGTACATTTTTTTGGTCTTAATTTAAGGTAAATGAAATAAATTACTTATTAAGAAATAAATTTTGATTCAATTATAAGCTAAATCTTGGATTATTTATTTATTTTTATTTATTTATCTTTTAACGAAATTGGGATTTTTTTTTTTTTTGGCCTTACATTTTTTTAAAAAACTATTTTCCGCACTTTTTTATTTATTTTTTTTTTTTTTTGTATGAGTTTTGCCTATATTACTATGAGCATGGGTAGTTAGTCAATGTAATATTTAATTTTGATAGGTTTTCTCCAAAAATTCTAATTTCCAAGAGCCTAAAAGTGACATGACGTTAAAACAAAAAACCATATTTTATATTTGCTTCAAAATAGAAAAATTAAATTTTATGTTACTGTGCTGATTCTCATTTGTTATTATTTGGGAACTATAGCGAAATTCACTTCGTGTAACTAATTTTGGAAGATGTTACATCCTGAATGAATAATACGTCCTGAGAATTCTGACACTATGAAACAAGACCTCTGACATTCACGAAAATGAGTTTTATTAAATTTACAATGCCATTGTCTATTTCTTCTCTCAACACATGTAATATTGCAATGTTATTATGTTTCCTCACATGCAAGCATATTTATACACAAAACAATGAATCAAAGGCATTCAATTTTCATGATTCGTAAGAATCTATCGCATTTTAACCAGATTTTGTCTATTGACATGGGTTTCCAATAATATTTAGTCGTAATTTTCTGTCCCATTCGAATGTCTGTCATCATCCAATGATTGCACTCTATTACAATAAAACTATAGTCGATTATAATAAATATTTAATGTATTTCTATGGTTCGCTTGGTTTGTAATAACCCTGAAATAAACGCATTCAATGATGATGAATATCTGAAATGTTAAAGATAAGCTTTTCTCAATTACAGAATTTCAATGCATTTTTAGGGAGTTCTAATTTTAATTTATCTCTTTTATTCTGATGCCTGAAAATTGATTTGACTTCTGACAAATATGAATGATTTTTGAAAATATTAATCTTTACATAACTATCTAACAAAACTGTATTTAATAATGTATAACAAACAGTAAATAAGGCTGTGTTAAACTCCAAATTGAGACAATGCCAATAACGGCCAATGTAGCTATGTTTAACAAAGACTAAAATAAACTTCAATTTTAAAAGAATTGTCTTCTCTTTTAACCCCTTAACGCGCAGTGTTGCCGGGTCGGCAACACCTAAAGTTCCCTCTGTTTAGAGACACAAAAACTCCGTGAATATTTCAAAAACTACTCTAATGGCTACTTTAAATCTTTCTTATGAATTCTAGATGGCAGCACCACAGAGATCAAACTCTACTGTTTTTAAATAATAGGTAAAATGTTTTACTGTAATACGCGCTTCACAGCAATGCTCTTCTCACTGCGCTTATCAATGCTTTACTTATGGGAGGTTACCACTTCGGCAACAGCTGTATAATTAAAATGGTTAGTGCAATCTTTACAAAACAATACCTGTGTACTCCTCTAGGCCTAAATAGATTGCCTAAAATTTTTTTTCTTTAAATTCCAATTTTAAAGAGTAGTGCGCCGGAAAGGGTTAAAATATAAATTATAATGGTTAACACAAATTGGAAATTGCAGCCAAGCGTAGCAAATGACGTGCGTTTGTACTATAACGATGTTTTAAAAATATTTAGATCCTGAGGTAATAGTATGCAGATCTTCAAATACCGTATAGAAATTAGAAATCTCATGTGCGTCCCTGTAAATACAATCTGATTTCTGTTATACAGAAAGTAACTCGTAGTAAACCTGAGCAACGTGCATCAATTTCGTAAAATATGAAATGATTTAATAACATTAAAACTCGCCCCAAACAATGTCACCCCCCCCCCCATAACATAACCTCTTCAGACCTGAGGTACACAAATGTGTACCTCCAATTTTTCTCTCATAAAAACTAAATTGTTCGATTTTTTTGCATTTTTACTTTACTTCTATACAGCTGAATGTATTTTGCTTTAAAACAAAAACAATAAATACCAGCACTGATGAATATTACCTCATAAAATTAATTTTATTTTCATCCGAGTCTCGAAAATACCTTCAAGACATTGTGCCAAGAAAGTACGAAATATTCATGATTATTTAACTTAAATGCCTTACAATAAAAAATTTTAAGGATTTGCTGATCATTTACTGGTTTAAAGACCTTAATATTGTTAGTGCGTAAATTTATACTACTGATAGTTAAACTGATTTTTTAAGGGGATTAATACTTTTACATACATGTTTTAAAACCTAAATTACCAGTCCCCTAAAGTACAGATTTCATAAAAATGACTCTTTCTGTCATCTGTAGTGTCATTTCGATTATGCAAAAGCAAAAAATATATATTTGTAAAGTTATTTTATGCTCAGGTCTGAAGAGGATAATGTAATGGAATACTTTTGTGTGGTCCCGTAAATGAATAACAGATATTCTTTCTACCACATATTATACAGAATGTATATTTTAGTACATACTTCATAGACATCATTAAAATGCACTTAAAACTTATTTCTCCCATGGCCGTAATGTAATGGAATACTTTTGATTGTTCCTGTAATTGAACAATGGATGCGATTTTTATAAAACTTGAAACGACTCGAGAAGATTATGCAACAATTATGTATTTTAAATTTTCAGACGATTCGGTTGGGTAGTTTTGGCTCTGTTATATGCCGTCAGACGGACAACGACTACAGTAAAACCTCCATAACGGACACTCCTAAATAGCGGACACCTCTATTTAACGGACAGTTTACTGATCCCTACTCCCAAAATGTAAATTTTTGCATGTTTAACCTGTGAATAACGTACATTCTGAATAGCGGACAGCAATTTTTGCGATAAAGTAGGAGAAATTGTTTTTTAACGAAGAAAAAAAAGTAAAAAACCTCTAAATTTGTCAGGGCAATGTGCCGAAATTGTGTGATCACAGATAAATGTAGAGAGTGGGACGGGTCCCACTCGGTCCTTCCCTCCCACGTCCAGTATTAAATTCAGGGGATGGTCCGAGGGACATTACATCCCGGAGCATCAAAATACCCCCCGTCCCACACTCCCCTCCTGAAGATTTGAGATTTTATGCTTTTAAGAAGTGGCAAAATACAGTCAGCAGTAACACTTTAAAAAAAATGATTCAGGAAAATTAAAACTATTGACATGGTTAAAACTTCACATTGAAAAAAAAAAAATGTAATCTTTAAATGCTAAAGGAAACTTTTAAAATACACTTTTTTGCATGAATGTAACAAACTGTGTATAAAGCAATGTATCATTTTATTTTAATTTTTTTGCTTAACAAATAATTTTAATTTCTGATTAATCATATATTAGAATTTTAGGACATATAAAAGTCAATTAATGACATTTTAAGCATTTCTTAGCAATTTTTTAATCTCCGAGATTTTTCCCAATAGCGGCCACCTCCGATTAGCGGACAGTTTCCGCGCTCCTGAGGTGTCCGTTATTTGGAGGTTTTACTGTATAGGTTTTTCGTATTTAGATATTTACGAACGCACCTAAAAATACTATAAACACTGATATAAAGATAATATCATAATCAATATTCAATTTGCTCGATTATTCATCTGAGCGCAAAACCATTAAAATAACAATAACAAAAATATTTAAAAAAGATTTATGTATTTTTTTAATTAAAATTTTAAACATACGAAAATAAACTTTTGAATTTTTTTAATTATTTCGAAGCGTGAATTATCAATTTAATTTTGAGTGAGTAAATAATTTTAGAATGCTAATTTACGCGCGGCTAGAAATGTCTTATAATAATTCATTTTGTAAAACTTTTAATAGTTTGTGCTCATTTGTGTTTAAAAAACGGAACACATACGGATAGATAAGCAAGTAATATATATAAATGCTTTTTAGGTGCGTTCGTAGTTATATAAATATGTAGGACCTACAGTCGTCATCTGGTCCTGATCTGTCTGTCCGCTTATAACAGAGCAAAAATTACAACCGAATGATTTTAAATTTAACATATATAATCGTTTCAGAATTTTGTTGGGTCATGTCAAATTTTATAAGAATTGAATGAAAATTTAAAAATATATTAATCAAGGTCTTCTTCTTTCTATTAAATCTTATCATACGCTATGAATTCAAGGATATCGCATGATAAGTCATGATTTTAGGTTGAAATTATGATTACGTCCTATTTTAGAATGTATTATAATATTTCCGTGTAACTGAATTTAATATATGTAATCATAATAAATTTTATATTCATACATTTTTGGGCAGGCGTGCAAAAGCTATTGCACTAAGATCTAAGTATTTATAAAATTAATTCTACACTGTAAAAAAAAAAAATCTGTAATTTTTACCGACAAAAATTGTTATTTTTACAGATAAAAACTGATTTATAGAAAAACAGTTCTTTTTCTGTAAAAAAAAAAGTAGATTTCGTAATGTTTACAGAAAAAAAATGTGTATTTTTAACGTTAGAAAACAGTTTTATTCAAAAATTACAGATTTTGTTTGTAAATTAAATAGTTTTAAAATAGCGCCAAAATTTATTTTTATTTTTATTTTTATTTTTATTTTTTTTTTTTTTTTATTTGAGGATTTTTTTTTTAACAGTGTAGTACAAATACACCCCATTTGCCACGTTTGACGTACATTTACAGACTTGATAACAATTTTACGTTGTTTCATAATATAATTTTTACTGAGCAAAGTGTTAAAATGCTGTTAAAGGAAATAATAATTTGAAACCTAAACTGCCTGTAATAATATATTTTTTAATTCGTTTGTATTGTTGATAAAAAGCTTCCCGAACTTGTGTATAACAAAGATAAGATAAGCATTTTCATATTCATTGTTATAAGTTCATGATAAGTCGATCAACGAGTAACACCACTTCAGATGAATTTTAATCGTTAATAAAAATTATAATCCCAGCTAACAACAGATGAAGAAAGATTTTTAGGTGCGTTCGTAATTAAGTAAATACGTAGCACTCATAGTTCGTCTTTCAATCAGTCTGTCTGTCCGCATATAACAACTCAAAAACTACCCAATCGTATCATTTGTAATTTAAGATTATATTATTATTGCACAATTTTGTCGGGTCATTTCAAATTTTATGAAAATCGGATGAATCGTTTAATTCAGGAACAATCAAAAATATTCCGTTACATTACGGTCAAAGGGCAAATTTTGTTTCAAGTGCATTTTAAACACAAATCATAAAATGAAAATAAGTAGATTGGAGGGCGCGGGAGGATTAGATGGTTAACGATTGTTGCAATAAGATAAAAAATAAAGAAGTAAATTTGAAAAAAAAAAGAAGCTTTTAAATTTTGCTTAGGGTTTTTTATTTCAGGGATATTTTAGCGAGGGCATTTAAATAATTTTTATCGGAAATCTGCCGAAATACGAAATATTCTCATTAATGTATTTGTACTTACGTCTAAATTCATCATAAAAAGGGTTTTTGAGTGATTAAAAAATATCTCGATTATAAGCCTCCCCTCCCCCCCCCCCCCAAACACACACAAATTTTATTTATTTTGCTTTTGAAAGTGCGGGATGCTTGCAATCGCAATATTTCGCACAAACAAGTTTGTGTCTTCTGCCAGAGTCTATTTCGAGGGAAATTAATTAAATGTGTATCTGTATTGTGGTAATAAAGAGTTACAACGTAATTCCGGGAATTATTTGGCTGCCCTTCGTGTATAATCTATCATAAAATTATCGCTTGATCAAAAAACTTCCAATCATCAATGTTTTGTGAAGTTTTTTGGAAATATTACATGGTGGCCAGTGGTCAAGGAAGCATTTAAACTCTGTTTACTTAATTAAAGACTACATAGAAGTTTCTGGACTCCTGATTGGTTGGTTTCGTTTATGCGATTTCCTTTACCGCCATTGTGAAAACGCAAAACACTGACAAACAATTGCTCATAAACATTCCGAAAAAAATAATTATAAATTACACAAATGACACCTAAAACCAGATTCCACCCCCAAAAGAAAAAAAGAAGAATCACAAAAGACAAATGTTGACTAAAAAATCATGCTGTAAAAAAGAAGATATACAGTCGAGTCTCTATATAACGAAATCCATCGTTCCAGTAAAAAATTCGTTATATAGAGAAATTCGATGTATAGAGAATGATGTTAAAAATCGTATTTAATGTGTGAAATCTGAACAAATATTATTTTTGATCTTTTTAATTAAGAATCTGAAATGTTTAAAAGTAAATATTAACCTAACATTTTACTTCTTAATTTTTTAAGCAGTTTCAAAAATGAGAACAAACATTTATTTGAAAGCTTAATGAAAATCAAATAAGGAAGTCTTGCATTAATTTCAGACAAAGATATCTGTAATTTTTTATTATTTTGATTTTAAAATTGTTATGCTCTCAAAAAAAGCTAAAATTTTAGCAAGGAATGAAAAATTGTAGTTAACATTTTTCTCCATTTGAAGGCCTCTCTCATGTGCCTCTCATTGATTCCTCTCTTATGTGTGTAACAATCCAATTGGCTCTGTTTTGAGAAGGATGTGGAAAGGTGTGTGGGAGGTGGGGTGAATTCGTTGGATTTAAAGAACAAGGAGAAAAGTAATAAATAATAATAATAACTCAGCACTGAACGATAAATCAAAAATAAGTGGTGGAAAATTGATTCCATATCATTTTGAAGCTTTTTTAAAATTGAATAAATTAAGACCAATTTATAAAAAAATTCGTTATATGGAGATCGATATTTCGCTATATAGAGACTGTTTTTAATGTAATCATGCGAAAAGGGGACCGTTCCAACTAAAAATTCGTTACATGGAGAAATTCGATGTATGGAGTTTCATTGTAGGGAGACTCGACTGTATTTTTTAACGTGTTCCATTTAATTTGTATTATCTAATGTAATAGCATTTTGCAAAAATCTGAATTAATCAGTCATTTGATAAGAACTGAGTTAGATTAAAATGTTGAATGTTAAATGCTGATTTACTTACACATAAAAAAAAAGAAACAAAATAATTATATAATGGTATATTACTACTAGAGTGATTAGAAATTACAATTTGAAGCGCCTTAAATTCAGAAAACGATGGATCAGAAACTAACCAATCAGGACGCCGGAAACTTTTTTGTGTTCTGTTTCGAGTAAAGAGCGTTTAAAAGCGTCAGGGAAAAACGCAATAAAAAAAAGAAGAAACTGCCAGTATTTCCTTACAGAAAATACTTCATATAATATAAAGGGATTAAAGAAGGCGAATTTCTCTTTAACAAAATACTGGTGTTCAACGTCTTTTTTGACTAAGTTTTTCCCTCACCACTCGTCATTCTGTATTTGTGTAGTCACGATATTACGTTTATGCGCATAACAATAATTATTTCACCCTCAAATGACGTATGAATTTTATTAGGAATCTTCAAAATGCATAAACATTTTTTTTTAAATCTGGATTTCAATTCTGTTAAATACAATAAAACAAGAAACTATTAGAACGTATTAAAAGTACAGTAAAACAGTTTTCACTAGTTGCAAACTCTTCTTTTTTTTTCATTCTTATGTTAATCGGTTTTGCTGCACCTTCCTACTACAAAAGAGTTTGTGACAATAAATCGGAAACATCAAGAACATTATCTATTTCACACACACACACACACAAAAAAAAAAAAAAAAAAAAAAAAAAGTAAAAATGTATAAAGATGAAGAGTTGCAATGTTTAACCCTGTCTGGGAAAGGCTGTCTACCCCCCCCCCCCCGCCCTCCATCATACATACGTTATACCATAATGCCTCCATCATACACATACTGAATATGTTTTATGCAAAGTTGATGTCAAATAATTCATTGCAAGGTACAAGTATAAAATTTTATTTCATTATATTATTTTGTTAGGAAATGCACAATGATGCCAAAAAATAATCTAAATAAGCTGATAAAATGTTTATCTCTATCTTCTGCATTCTTGATAAAAAAAAATCCCGTTACTCTGACGAACGTGATTATGATAAGATAAAAGCTTTAATATTCTATCTTAAAACAGTTTCCAAATTCTTTCAAGTAAGCGATTGACGAATATTTATGGAATCATTCAACAAATAATGTCATCAATATATGCATGAATTTATTTATAGGCGAACATATTCCGAATAGTTGTTAGCAGTGGAAATCTTTCTATTCTTGGGAATATAGTTTGGATTCGTATGCATAGATGTGTGCGTCTGTTTTTGGGTGTTTCGCAAATCGCCAAACTGGAACTTGATTTTTCTGATTTTATTGAAGCACAAACGTTCACCAAAAAATTTGGCAGTTAAATTATCCTATTGAGTTTATCACTTGTAGACTTCACAGATTTATTAGAAAAAACACGAACTTTCTTGAAATCAACTCAACTTAGCGATATCAGGTAAGTCATTAAATTTTTATTCTGTCACATATAATAAATAACTGATTTGAGGTTTTAATTTGAGGTTTGTGTAATTGTTGATTAACTAGTCGGGGTTTGGTGTGTTATGATACAGCACGATAGTGCTGTATAGTAGAGCCCAAATGCATTTCTAATGTTAAAGTCCAAAGTTTGTCTCTTAATAGCTTTTGAACCAATCGTCAGATCGCGACGAAATTTAAAAGGCAAATTGTCCTACTCTAGGCTTCAAACTTTACCAAATTTTATCTAGATTCAATGAATAGTTACGGAGATCCGGAACCCCTGTTTTGACATTATTTTCTACATGAAACATGTTAAAAAGAAAACAACTCAATTATAACCTGAACCAGGAAACATTCAGCGAAGTGCATTAGCTTGTTCGAAAGCATTTAATTTAAGTATGTGTCTTTCGAACGTCCTGTCAAAAAATGCCCAATATTTAGGAAATGGCGACAATTTAAAATTTATATAGTGCTATACCTTCCATAATTTAATGTTATAGATACCTCTCCTTTTTAATTGCTAATTTAATTGTTTATTTCGAGTTGTTACCATCTAAGAAACAGCACAATGATTTAAAAAAAAGAAATGATAATGCGTGTTCTTTTTCATTCATAAAAAAATATCGACACAAAACGATCACAAATCTTTCACAAATGGCAAAAAATCGAGGTAAAAAAAAAAAAAGTTAAGTAAAAACCATGAATCATTGATGGCAAAATTTACTGTATTAAGCTACAAGTTATAAACGAAATTTCGTTTCCAAATATGAAAAAAATCTTCATAGATTCGAAAAAAAATCTAAAAAATGTATTCAAAAATACATTAATAAAAATCTTCTTAAATTTAAAAGTAACAGTGGACAAAATTTACATTATTAGAGTAAAATAGTGTAATCTGAATTCTTTCTTAAATAACAAAATATGAAAGCAAAAAATCTCTGAATTTCGCTAAATATCGCTAAAATTGAAAATTCGAGGAGAATAAAATCTACTACATTAAGCTAAAGTGTTAAAACTGAATTACATAATTATAAAAATGACGAAAATTGTCTTTGGTATTCATACAATCGCTAAAAATCGCATAGAAAATCGCTAAATATTTAAAAAACCCAGATGTCAAAATTTACTGTATTTGGGTAAAACACTGTAATCGGAAAGCATTTACGAATGACAAAAAATCGGAGCAAAGCGTAAAAAATCCAACAAAAATTGCATTAAAAATAGATACATGGAAAAATTAACTATATTATAAGCTAGGGTATATTAGAGTAAAACACTGCAGTAAAAAAACTTTCATGATTGACAAAAAATTGACGTAAAACGTAAAAGTTAATGAAAAAATGCCATAAATCGCATTGTAAAATGTTTTAAAATTCGATAAATTTTGAAATTTTTACATGTAAAAAGTTTCTAAACGAATAAAAGCAAAAATTCGTAACCCAATTCCTTTTCCTAATTAAAAAAAAATAACCGTAAGATCGAAAACCCACTAAAAACCGCATTGAAAAGTTTATTAAAAATTGCTAAATGTAAATGCATCTCGGGATTTAAAATTTATTTTAGTCGGATAAAACTTAGTAATCGTACATTTTTCATGAATTACCAAAACTTCGACGCAAAACATAAAATATCTCGAAAAATTGCTAAAAATCGCATTAAAAATGGACAAAATTAAAAAAAGATAGATGGTGAAATTTACCGTATTAGACTAAAAGTTTAAAATCAAATTCCTTTTTTAATTGTTAAAACATCACTTTGGGGATCGATAAAATGGTACTAATCGCATTGAAAAGTTCATTAAAAAAAAACATTGGAAAAATGCATTAAAAATCGCTAGTTATTTAAAACATCGCAGTAACAGAAAAATAATGGTTGTAACAGAAAAATAGTGGTTTGTAACAGAAAAATACTGGCACACTTGCTGCCCGTATTATACTGTGAAATTTACCGCAATAAACTGTAAAACAAGCCGTAATATACCGTTAAGCAGTAATATGCCGTGTATTACTGCTATTGTATTTAGAAGACGGTATACTACTGCTTATTTACGGTTTATTACTGTTAATTTTACGGTATATTACTGGCAGCTGGGACACCAGTATTATACTGCAAAACTAACAATCATTTTTTGCAGTGTATAATTTTCAAATATATTTTACACAATGTAGAATAAAAATAATGGTTATAATATAAGATAGTATTTAATTTAACTGAAAAAAGTAAAATTTGCATATTGCAAAAGTTTAGACACTTTTTTAATTTTTAGCCAACTGTTCATGAAAAATGCGAATATCCAAGTTATGATGTCACATGTCTGAAGTATTTAATTATACCTCGATATAGCATCAGTTTGTGAAGATGCCGTGAGCTAAAAATATTCAGTTAGATGAGGTAATTGAAGTAGGAAAGCTGAAATGGAAAGAGAAGACTGTTGCAAAAATTTCAGCAGCAATGAATCGTCCAAAGTGGTTTGTCTATGAAGTATAGTCTAAGGATGACTCCTTCAAAACAAAACATAATCTGGAAGACCTTGTGTGACGAGGAAATGAGATGACAAAAGGATCCAGAAACTGACATTTACACAAATAATGATTGCTAATCACATTAAAAGTAAGTCAGAACTTTCTGTGTCGACGGACATGATTCGTAGATGAATTAAAGAAACAGGTAAATCAATTTACATGAAAATGATAGAACAATCAGCTTTAAAATCTCGCTACAAATTGGAATCCATTGAACTTGCAAACATACGTCATATGATACGCTATGATATTCAGTAACGAAAAAAAATGTGGAATTTGAATGGCCCAAACGGGTGGGCATACTATTGGCACGACTTGCGTAAAGAGCCTGGGACTTTCTTAAGTCGACAACAAGAAGGTGACTTTTTAATGATTTGGTCCTCACTTTGCTTTAATGCTCGAGTATCTGTGGAGTTATTCATTGGTTGCCAAGCAACACAAGACTGCGTACATACGTTGGAGATTAATTTTTAGTCATTAGGGAAACTTTTAGCTGATCTAAAGTATGGATTTTAGCAAGATAATGCGTCTATTCATGTTGCGTACAAAAGAAGAACTTCGTTTAACTCTGAAAATACTACTGATCTCAACTGGCCGGCGTGTAGTTCTGATCCGCACCCAGTCGAAAACTTTTGTAATATCATATGTCGTAATGTTTATGAAAATTTTTGCTATACTTTTCTTTTAATAAGCTTCGAGCTGCTGTTGAACATGTTTGGTACAAAATAGACCCCCAAATGACGCAGCATTTAGTTTCTTCGATGAAAAGTCACATTCTTGCACTAACTGCAAACAATGTGGGTGCAACTCTATTTTAATTTGTAGTTATTTTTCTGTAACTATACAAATTGTCTATACTTTTGACACAATGTTAATTTCATTTTTTTGTCGTTATATTTTATGTAAAAGGTAAAATTCAAAATTTATTGTTTGTGATAAAAGGATAAGTCACAAGTAATGTATGACAGATGAATTACAAACATTCGGTACATACTTCTGAATATAGAAGCGTAATCGATCATTGTCTAAAGTTTTGCTGAGCACTGTATAAGATTAAATGCCAATAATGGCTGATCGTAAATGTCACATTCACTTAACATTAAACGCGTTACACATGTTTGTTACATCATAAGTGATTTTATTATTTTTTTATTTGTATTTTTATTCTAATTTATTTGTTTTTTCATTATTTAACATTAAAATTACATCAATTTGCATAATTTGGCGAGTACTTTGACAATTTAGGTAATTTGACGAAATTGGTCGACGGGATAATCAAGTGGTACACGAAAATCTTTTATGGATGATAAAAATTCAAAGCGGCACTCTAAAAACCTTGCAAAGTCGCTAAAACAATATTATATTGAAAATTTGAAATCGATTTTTATTTTCGAATATGAAAAAAAATAACTGTAGAATACGAAAAACACTAGAAATCGCAGAAGTGAAAATTCACTCTAATAAAGTAAAACATTGTAATTGGAAATATTTCATGAATGACGAAAAACCGACATCAAATAAAAAAAAGTTTGAAAATACGCAAAAAATTACATAAAAATTGCCGAAATTCATAAATTATAGTAGTCAAAGTTTAATACATTAGACTAAAAGTTTGAAACAAAATACCATTTACTAATATCATAAAATAGCGGCGAGATGTTAAAAAACACTAAAAATGGCATTGAAAAATTGATTAAAAATCTAAAAATCGCGAAATATAAATTAATTATATTGAAAAAACAAAAAATTCGTTATATTGGGTTAAAAGAATAAAACCGCATTCTTTTCGCTAATGTTGAAAAATCGCCTAGAAACATTACAAAAAACCCGCTAAAAATCGCATAAAAATTAAATTAAAAAGTTGAAAATCGGCTTTCGAGGTGCAAAACTTCATATATAGAGGTACATTCTTTTAAAATTTTGTATCTCTTCGTGCAGAGGTCTCCTCCGAACATTATCGACACTTTAAAATTTTTATTATCTTTTACAAAGTATCTTAAAGTTTCAAGCAGGTCCCTTTATTACATTTCTTAATTTTGTTCACCTTCTTGCCCTTAGTATCTTGAAATATATCACGCCATTCTTTTTTATAACTTTTTATCATGTTAAAAATATGTAGTAACATAAATACACATTAATAAATGGTACACTTATAAAAAAAATACATTTAACATAGACATAAAAAATTATCAACGTTTCATTAACGTTTCGGTCATGCTATAATTAATTAAAAAACAGGTTTACTTACTCTCAATTCAACTATGCACGTGAACGTATGTCTTTATATTTTGAAACTTTAAATTGCATTTAACATCTTTCTATTGTATCCTGACGACGTTCGCAGAAGCGAATGAAACGTTGTTAAATTTTTCAGTGTATTTTAAATATGTTCTTTTTACAAGTGTACCATTTAGTAAACTGTATTTATTTTAGTAAATATTTTTAGTTTTATTTATGGTGCAATTGTCAAATTCATAATTATTTTTATCATGTTTTATAAACTATATTAAAGTTTAAAACAAAACACATAGTTAGATTTCCAAATTTTAACAAAATCACGTTCTGTTAGTTTCACATTCTTATATCAGGGAGCGCACTCAATTTTTAACAAAACTATATCTAAGCAGAACTCCATTAAATAATCTAACAGGAGATGTATTATTCGAGAAAGTGGCGGTCTTAAGATATCTGATGAAATTGCTATTCATAATCAGTGGTACCTAAACTTTTGACAACTTCGGTAGATCACATTCTCAACGGTTTAAGTTTTAGATAGAGTAACTCTTAGTGCCACAAGAAAAAAAAAGTAACCTATTGGATTACAATGGGAGTCTATGGGAATTTGGCGAAATACCAGAAATAGCGCCAAGTTGTCGTCACCTGTGATAAGTAATTTTGGTGGTAAGATTTAGCAACATATGGCCAAGTAGCGACAGAACCATGTCTTCCCGATGGTACCCCCCCCCCCTCTACGATTTTGCAGTATCTGCGCAGATATTCATTAGTTTATCGATATCTATGCAGATTTTCATAGATCCATTTCTAAATCGTTCGGCCTACTTGCAAATCGTTACTTTTTTTCATAAAGAAGGATTAGGCGAAAAGTTTGAAGAAAAAAATTCATTTTAAAAAGCTAAAAAATTTGCTGAACTCGAAAAAACGCATTGAAAAAAACATTTAAAATGCATTAAAAATTACTAAAAATTAAAAAATCGCAGGGGTAAAATTTACTCTAATAGGGTAAAACATTTTAATTGGGAATATTTCATGAATGAAAAAAATAGATGCTAAACGCAAAAAAAATCGAAAAACCGCTAAAAATTGCATTGAAAATCGAAAAAATCATTGAAATTGAAAAATCGTAGCAGATAAAATTTCGTGTATTAGATTAAAAGTTTGAAATAATTTTCTTTTTATCAATGTCAAAATAAATTCGCAAAAAACGAAAAAACACTAAAAATTTTGTTTAAAAATTCGTTAAAAATTAAAAAATTCTTGTACGAATTCCGAATAAAGTTTATTGAAAAGAAAACCAAATTTATTATATTGGGTTAAAAGAATGAAATCGTACTCATATCAGTAATGGTGAAAAGTCGCCTTGAAACATAAAAAGAACGCCGGGCTTCGAGGTTCAAAACTTCTCGTATAGAGGTACCATCCTCCCAAATTTTGTAACTCTACGAGCACCGATTTCTTCAGAACAGTGCGAACACACTCATAAACTTCTCTCTTTATTATTATAAGAAGATAGATAGATAATAAAATTGTGATTTTACTTTTCATCGATATAGTGGTCACTTTTTAATGCACTTTTCTCTCTATTATCAGTGTAATGACTTTTTACATTTGACAATTTTTTTTCGATTTTTTTTTTTCAAATTGCGTGTTTTTATGTCGAATTTGCAACTCCCAATCCTCCCTAAAAATCAAATGAAGACAGTGGTTCTCAACCGGTGGCCCGTAAAAGGTTGAACACCAATTTGCAAAACGTCGTCAAAATTTTACGGGTCCCAGTTAGTAAAAGTTAATCTTAGTACTTCCAGACGTTAAATTGAGTCAAAATCATCATACCTGTTTGGCGTAATCTTATTGGAACATTTAAGTTCAGTTTGTGAAATAATGTTTCCTGCTAAACGTGACATCTTTTTTCACTAACGAAAAATTTTCATTTGGATTAATATTTTTCGCTTAATTTTTTTTTGTTTCTTTATCCACAAGTAAACATGCATTATAATTTAAAATAAATATTAAAACAATTTGTTTTTATAATAAAAAATAAACATATTACTGATTTAAAGATAAGCTCAGATATCTGAGGGATATTTTGCAGGGATTAGCTGAAGACTCATTTCTGATGGCGAAGTTCAGAAGCATAAAAAGATACTACTCTAAATGTTCGATGCCCATAGAATTTGGCCCAGAAATACCAATAATAGAAACAGGTAAAGAAAGCTAAATATTTTTGTAATAAAGTTATTTTTAGCACTGTTTAAGTGAATGTGTTATTGATGTAAAGAAAATCTCAGATATTTGCTAGCTCTTCTGCAGGCGTAACTGAGTTTGTTTGTCAGATCCTAAGAAACAACCGGAATAATAGGTACTACTTGGTTATCCCGTGAGCCAATTTCGGCGAATTCTACAAATCGCCAAACTATTCGCCAAATTAAGCAAATTGACGTAATTTTTATTTTAAACAACGAAAAATCAAACAAATTAATAAAGCTTTATAAGAATACAAATAAAACTTCATATTAAAAATCAGTACTCGATGGCGTAACGAACACGTGATATGAGTTTAATGTTACATGAATGTGACATTTTTTATCATCATCATTGGCATTCAATCTTTAGTTTGGTACTACGTTTTTGGTCGACGGGATAATCAAGTAGTACCAAATAATATAAAAAAAAAATATTGTTACTTTTAAATAGTTATCTAATCAAATAATGCTTCGCGAATTCAAACAAAGTATGGCTTTGGATAGTTAGTATTAAGTATTTTATATGCAGGGCTGTTCAACGCGGCAACCGCGGGCACCATGGCACCCTTTTTAGGTTTCCTTGGCGTCCTTTTGAAGATTTCCAGTTATTAGACTTTTTAAAAATAAAAATTTATTATAAAGAATTTTTTCTTTAAAATCAATATTTGCGTTAGATATATTTTCAAAGCCTGTGAAATGCATTTTTAACCAGAAACAGGCTTTTAAAATCTGGTTAAATTTTGTAATAATTCAAAAGCTCTTTTTTATACTTAAAAAGTAACAGAAAAAAAATGTTTTTCGCTTTCCCCGCTCTTTGTTAAAATACACATGCGCATGAAAATTTAGCTTCTTTCTTTTTGCTGTTGTCACACTGGCCCATTGACTGTTTTATATGATTGATAAAGGGGTTTAATTTTTCCTTCTCGTTTGAAATTTTAGGGGTTCTTTTCTTTTTTCAGTTTGCTTAGAAAAAATAATAAAAAATTGAGAATGAATTCCATTTAATGAAAGTACTTTTAGACTGTATCTTTAGTACCAACCATATGGGTTGGTCACTATCATGCTTGTTTTTGTTTGTGTACTTTTTATAAAAATAAATTCACGTCTTCAAAATAATCCAAAACATATTTTTAGATAATAAAAGAAACCTAGTAATATCTCTGATTTCCATGTTTATATATTTATTCATTGTTATTATCGTTCTTGTAAGCGCAATTAAAGTTTCTGGCAATTTACCCTACAGGCATTTTTTAGATAAACTTCCCATAGAAAAATGTATAATTTGGAATTCAATACCTGTAATTCCAGAATCGTAAGGAGATTTTGTCTACCACTGCAAGATTCATTTGCATTATGTTAGACGTGTGTGTATACTAATAATGCTGTGTGACAATATTGCCGAATGTTTTTAGTCAGGTCAATAATGGTGCCCTTCACTGAGTACCAAGGGCTGAAGCGCGCCCCTGATTAATGAAAGATTAGACAGGCCTGTATTTGTACTATAAACTGCCATAAATATTTTTTGATTGATTCAATATATTTTTAGAACCTTTAAATTATTATTAATTGAATTTTTTTATTCGAATAAGATTAACAGTAGATTTCTTCAGTAACTCAAGTAGAAACTTATAAGCCATGCATAAAAGTATTTTTTCAAATCATCCCTCTGCACCTCCTTTAAGCAATTAGATATGAGACACATTTATTGATGCAGAAATATTTAATTTTATTATTATTTTTATGATGCAAAGTTTTATCTTGTAATTATTTTTATAATACAATGTTTCATCTTAGAAATTTGTTTTCACAAATAACTCTGACATCATGAACACAGGGAAAACAATAATAATTTGATAACCAAGTGTGCTATAAATATTGTTTTGTTTTTAGAAAGCTCCCTCCCCTGCCACTTAATATATATATATGTAAATTTTTGCTTGCATTTTTTAACAGTCTTTCCTACTCTTGATCACGAATTTTGTGGAAACAATGTCTATTTCTTTGTACTAAGATGATTATTTTTAATGTTATGTATTAATGTAACTGTTATTTTGTTTTCATTTTTTAAGAGACATAACTAAGCTTTTTTATATTTGTCGTTTATTTATTTTTTAAATTCCCTTTTTCCTCCCACTTTTCAAAAAATAAATATATTTAATATATTTTTTAAATTTTGTTTTATTATTATATTAATAGTTTTAAATTTCAAACATTTTAAATATAAAAATAGATAAACAGATAGAGGATAAATTACACTTTATAGTTATTATAAAATATAACGATAAAAACTAAATATAAAATATATTATGCATTCAGTTTATTTTAAAGTAGAAAATTGTAATTTATATTAATAATGTTATTAATTTAATAAATTAAGATTACACTAAATTAAAAGAGTATACATTTAAAAAATAACTTAATAATAATAGTTTATTTCCGATAGTTTATATACTTATATTTATATTTATTTTACTTTAATTTTTATAGCCATTCTTTTATTTAATAAGAATAATTTAATAAAATAAATAATAATTTAACAAAAATAATTTAATAAAAAATTCATTCTTATACTAAAACTACTAACTGTTTTGAGAACTAACTGTTTTTTAATAGAAATCATTCACTACTTAATGTTTTTATTCCAAAATTGTTATTTTTATTAAATATATATATATATATATATATATATATATATATAACAGAATTTTTTTGAAAAATCAGTCAAAAAATTAAAGTCTTGGTTATAATTAATTAATTAATTAATTAATTATAATAATGATAATAACAATGCAACATTGCACTAATACGTAAAAATAATTTTTAACAGTGTTTGGTGACATTATTGTTTAGATGCAAATTTTAATTTACTTTTTTTAAGCCAATTATAGATCATTATTTGCGATGAGCAAGTTATTAATTAATTAAATATTTGTGGAGCAAGAAAAATTCTTTAAACTAACTAATAAGTAAATAAACATCATATTTATCTACAGGATTCTTATCATTTTTAAATATTCTAAAAAAGATAAGACAGTAAAACCTCCATAACGGATACTCCCGATTAGTTGAAATCTGTTTTTAACGGACAGTTTTCTAATCTCCACTTCGAAAACCTAAACTTTTGTATTTTTAACTTTTGAATAACGGACTTTCCGAATAGTGGACAGTAATTTTAAAGGTATTTTTTTTTTTTTTAACATGATACAAAACTGAAAAAAAGTAAAAAACATCCAAATTTATCGGAACTATGGGTCAAAAAAGATAAACAGATTAGGGGTTAGGTTGCGGAAAATCTTCTTCCGACGTCCTGTATTGAATTCAGGGGGTGGCTTAGGAGGGAATGCCCCTCCCCGCACTGAAATTCCCTACCTCCGTGATCGAAAAATTTGAGATTTATTGCTTAAAGTGGCAAAATATAGTGAGCAGTTACACAATTGATATATATATATATATATATATATATATATATATATATATATTTCCCCATGTTTCAATGTGGTAATTTTGTTTTAAATTCATGGTTCATATATTGTTTTACAATTAATGGTTATATATATATATATATATATATATATATATATACACAGGGTGTATCTAAGGTATTGGGCAAAATTTTAAGGGGTGATAGTACACATCAAGGCAAACAATATTAAATGGGAATATAAGGGTCCCAAACGTTTTCCGAAGGAGATGGGCGCCATTAAAGTTTAGGGTCCAAAATTTCAAATAAACATAAAAAACGGAAAAAATTGGTCGATTGATTGGCGGTTTTCACTAAAACTATTTTTTATATCAGTATTTTCTTGAAAATAAATTATAAAGATAAATTTCAAAAGTTCCTGATAGAGAGCGCTTTAGACTTTAGAGTAACGAACAACTATTTTTTTGTCGTTATTTTCTGCATCTCATTAAAAGTTTTCGGAGACGTAAACTAAAATTTTGAGCTCAAAATCTGAGTAGTTGGGAGTGGTAAACTTGCGCAAACTGAACTGTGTTCAAAGGTTCAAATTTCAAATGATTATAAACTAGTTGGATGTGCCAATCCCAAAACTTTCTTCTATCTCATATGTATATTTTAATATTTAAAAAAAAAATAGTTACTCATTTTAATGCTTTATTAATTTTAATTCAATACCATACCAACTTTGATTTTCATGTTAAATTTCTGCTTCAATCAATTAATCGGAGTAAAAACGAATTTCCGTCTCTGCACGAGCCAATGGACAATAGAATGATAGGCAGATTTTTTTTTTCAAATTCAGGGACGACCTACTTGCCTTACCAAAAAATACTCCTATACAAAAAATTTAGTTCAGTTCTAGAACTAACTTCATACACTTTTATGCGGTGAAATATTGAAAATGGTATAAAATCCGCTATTGCAGCGCCCCCTTCCGGCGGATTTTTTTCAGATTCAGGCCGATCCAACTAGCCACTTACACAAAAAAATTCGTTCAATTCGATGCATAACTTCATGTACTTTTGGTCGGTACACTATTGAAAACGGCACAAAAATCGCGATTGCAGCGCCCCCTTCCGACGGATATTTTTCAAATTCAGGGGGGACCAACTAGCTATAGTCATACACTTACACAAAAAAATTTGGTTAGATTCGATGCATAACTTTATATACTTTTGGTCGGTACAATATTGAAAATGGTACAAAAATCGCGATTGCAGCGCCCCCTTCCTTCGGAATATTTCAAAACTGAAGGAGGACCTGCTTGCCACAGCCAAAAACATTCACAAAAAAATTGGTTCAATTCTATGCATAACTTCATACACTTTTTGATGGTAGAAAGGCAACATACAGACACACAGACACACGGACAGACAGACATTTTGTAAAAACATGTTTTTTAGAATATTTAACCCCTAAAACGTGTAAATCCGTCGAAAACCGGAAGTCGAAAAAAATTTCGATTATAATACTTTCTTCTATTGAAGATAGAAGAAAGTAAAAACAGAAACACTGGTCGCTTCATTTGCAGTATAAAAAACATTTCATATTTATTTACTTAGACCAGGTGTCACAAATAAAAAATAAAAAATTATAAATTAAATAAGTAAATAAATATGAAATGTTTTTTATACGTAAATGAAAAAGGTGAAGTGATTTTGTTTTAAGTTTTTAGTTTTGAAAAAACGAAAGCTAACAACAGTTTTAAGATTCATTTGCAGTTTTCGGTAAAACTATTCTTTAAGTCAGTATTTTCTTGAAAATAAATTTTAAAGATAAATTTCAAAAAATGCCGATAGAGGGCGCCTTAGACTTTGGAGTAACGTGCAACTATTTTTAATCGTTATTTTTTAATTTCATGAAATGCTTGAAAAAGCTTATACTAAAATTTTGTGCTCAAAATCTGAATAGTTTAAAGTGGTTAAGTAGCGCAAACCGAACTGTGTTCAGAGGGGGAGGGGGGGATTGTAGCGGAGATTATCGCTACATATCTTTTCCGCTTCATAAATGCAATAATTATTTCCCTTTAATAAATTCTTAGTTTTATTTTAGATTCCCTTTTCACTAATAAACCCAGTAGTTTAAATTAATTCTACATTTAATAGTTAAGTTCTAAATTTCATACTCCCACTAATAGAAGTTATCCTTTTCATCTTTTGGAGCTCTCTGTATAAAATAATAATGAAACTTCCTTTCTCACAAATTTTCTGTTGTGTCTGTGAAAAACATCTGCCCATAGATACCGCACTTATTAACAAAATAAAGAAAGCTCTGGGCTTAGTTCATCATAATCTTTTATCCGTTACATTTTTATTAACATCTGCCTTACACACCCTGTTTTCATTCTCACAATTAATGCTTAATGCTAGAAATACTTTTGTCTCTGTTTATCCTGATTGTGCTGTCTTATCTGTTAATTGCGCATCTGGATAACATAATTTTGTCTGCATAAGGCAAATGTATGTAACGGTTTGCTTATCTCATATTCTCCCCAAGCTTAAAATATTTCTATAACCCTATAAAATATTCGCAGATGTAAAAATAATCCTTGGGTTCCCAGACCGCAAATGTTTGCTGATACTGAAGGTGTGGTTTATCAAATATCGCCAAAATTCTTTGTATGAAAAACTTCTTATGCCTTTTGGCGATAAGGGCTATGACGCTGTGTCGTCACTCGGCCGATTGCCATGATACCGTTAACATGTAGCTCTCTAGATCTCTGAGATTTACCTTCCCCTTAGGGGGACCTGCAATCTGTTATCTCTGCCTAAATAAATGTTTCGTCGTAAAATGTAACTCTCGCCTTTTTCGGAGTTTTTTTTTGTGTGTGCTTCTTTTTGGTAAACCACCTGGGCCTGTGAACTAACACCTTTACAGGGATCTTCAAATATGAAATGATTATAAGAAACGGGAAAATTGGTCGATTCGTTTGCGGTTTTCGCTAAATTAAAAAGATTTTAAAAAGATGATTTTATTATAGACGTAAAGGAGAATGATAGTAGAGACGAAGACCTGATTAAGTTGCACGATTGGGAGAATAATGTTGAAGCTGCTAATGTCCGATCTGACTCAGAAAAAAGCATAAATGTCAGAGGTGAAACATACCGAATTTTATTTTAAACTGGTGTATTATTGATTTTTTAAAAGATGCTCAAGTTTATAATTTAATTTTTATAAATTAAAATGCAAATTAAAAAAATTTTGTTTTATCATCAATAATTTTCACATTTTCATTTTTGAAACTTATATATCCATATTATTGATTTAAAAATCTGATTTTTTGTAGCCGCAAAGGAAAAGATTAATATAAACGATAGGTTTTTTCTTTTTACTAATTGAAGTTAAAACAGGAAGTTGCTAATGACCGATCTCACGCAGAAAAGCCCATAAGAGTCACAGGTGTAATATCTTAAATTTTCTATGTATTATGCAAATTTTTCAAGCTAATGTATTATTGATTTTTTTTAAATGCTCAGATAAATATTTTAACATTTATTAAATTAAATGCAAGTTTTTGTGATGAATATTACGTGACTTTTGAATGCAAAAATTAGTGCATACTAAAATTTGATGAGAACGTTTCCATAAAAACGCAAATTAAATTAATGTTTACAGAAATAATTTTGTTTGTCTTCAAATCTGTTGCTAAGTGTCAACAAGTTTGAAATTTTATAATAGCGTGATGAATGTAAGGGAAAGTTTTTGACGGAATATTTGTTAAAATATATGTTAAGAGAATCAAAATCAGTTAAAAAAAAGTTGAAAATTGTATGCTAAATGTAGCAAATGAGGTGCGTTCTTACTATAATTAATTTTATAAATATTCAGAGCTCGATGCATTAGCTGTATGTAAACTCTGCAGCTCGTATGCTAGTATGTAATTAACTGTAACTCTTATGAGAAAATCCATGAATACATAACTTGATATGATAAATTATGTATCTTCAATTCAGTAATACGAAAATTATAGGATTTCATCTTAAATAGGATGTAATACAACATGGCTAATTTAGAATCATTACTCATTATAGGATATCGTAAAAATGTGTAACACATTCGAAAACGAACTTTAAGCTATTTTAATTCACACTCTGTAACTCTTACAGATTTTGTTGTGTTACCTCATATTTCATCTACAGCATTTATACACACAACGTAATATGTGAAAATGTAGGTAAACTTAAAACCTCTTGTCACAAATAAAAATGCATTTCCAGCAAAAATGTGTAGCATACAGTATTTCTGGTACAGAAAGTATATCCGAAATCCTTTTTAAGTCCCTGAAAAAAGTGTTAGCACTGCCTATCATACATGGATGTAACATGTAATATATCTCAGCAACGTATATGAATTTCAATATATATAAAGAAATTAAACATGATTGAAATAACCCAAAACAATGTTTTCCCATTTATCATTATGTAACGAAATTCTTTTGTGTAGCCCTGTAAATTAATAATAAACTTTTTTGCATCACATATTGCACAGAATGTATATTTCAGTACACTTCAATAAATGCACCAATTTTATCCTGTTTGAAAGGCTGTTATATCATTAAAATGAACTTGAAAAATTATTTTTCTTTTAACCGTAATGTAACGGAAAAATTTTAATTTACTCTGTAATCAAACTACATCCGATTTTCATAAAATTTGAAATGGCTCGACAAAATTATGCAATATTTTTACATTTTAATTTCAAATTATTCGGTAGAGTAGTTTTTGCTCTGTTATATGCGGGAAGATAGACAGACGGACGGACTGAACGACGACTGTAAGTACTTTACTTATTCACATAATTACGAACACATCTAAAAAGACGAAGGACCATCACAGAGCAAGATCACTTTTTTGGCAACACCGGAGCTGACGGCAATCTTTATCTCGGCTCAAAAAAGGATTTCGAACCATATTGCTCATAAAGACGAAAAAATTAAATATGAAATAAAGGAGGAAATGAAATCGAAAGCTAATACTGAATTTTTTTAGTTTAAATTTCAAAATTTTAAAGCATCTAGTGAATATATGTTAGCACATAAGATAGCTATTTCGCACGGAAATGATTTAAAAATGATTAATTCCTGCGTAGGCTATGATTCTTACATATATTTTTTTCCTACGATGTAATCGTTAAAGGTTATCGCAATAACGTATACATTACTCTGAAATGATCTCGTCGTGAAATGTTAATTTGCATCGGGAATCCTTTAAAAATTAAAAAATGTTGTTGCCTTATTTAAATTTAAATATTACCTTTAATTCAACTGAAATTATTTCCAACAGTAAAAGGCTTCTTTTATGCATACTCGGAATCAGATATCGTAGTACAGAAAATTTCACGCAGAAAATACTTGTGTTTTCTCTAGATAACCTATCGCGTTTAAGAAAACATACCATTCAAAAAAATATTTTACTTCGTAAAATTGGCTGCACTTTATTAACATGTAAACTAAAACATTGAGAATGAAATGTAAATTCCATTATATAATGTATTAAATAAAATACTGACATTTTTAAAAGAATGTTGAAGTCAGTGAAAATCATCATGCCAGTTTGGTGTAATCATATTAAAATATTTGAATTTAATGAGTGGAAAACAAACTTCCATTTAAAACAGGACGTTTCCTTTAAACAGAAAAAGGTTTTCGCATGAATGTTATTCCATTAAAAATGTGTTTTATTTAATAACATCTACGTGTAAGCTAGAATTTATAAATTTTAAAAAATGTTAAAGTTTTTAGAAATTTTGTTTTTATTATCAATCATAGTCAAATTTTCATGTGATGTGCTTAAATATCTGAATTATTGATTTTAAAAAGCTAATTTTATTGCAGGCGTAAAGGAGAATGACAGTAGCGACGAAGACCTGATTAAGTTTGACGATTGGGAAAATAATGTTGAAGCTACTAATGTCCGATCTGATGCAGAAAAAAGCATAAATGTCAGAGGTGAAACATCCTAAATTTTATTTTAAAGCTTAAACTGATTTATTATTGATTTTTTAAAAGATTATCAAGTTTATAATTTAAATTTATAAATTAAAATGCAAGTTTTTGTGCTGAATTTGTCGAGGCTTTTGAAAGTAAAAACTTGTACATATTGGACGCCTTTAAGGGGACAGTGGACGTTAATTTTTTTTTTAATTTTCATCATAACAATATGAAATTTGTGCATATACATTTCACCAAAAGCATATAGAACACCTTTAAAAAAAGTGCAATCTCATAAAAAAAATTTAATTTTTTAAAAATTTTAAACTTTTAAACGAAATTTTAAAATGTTCCTCATGTTTTAATTTTTGAGATATTTTCTTAATTTTTCATTTTTATCACTCAAAACTCTATTACAAACAAATTTGTGTAAGGTTTTTTTTAAATCTCTTGAATAGTTAATATTTTACAGATTTTTTTCTAAATTCCATATCGATTTCCATCAAAATTTTGCCTTTTAATAAGTAAATTCCAACAAGGAAGAAAACTTAGAATAGCGAAGAAAAAAGACTGTGATTGAGATACAATTTCGGACAGAAAGTGTAGCAGAGGTCTGCACGAGTCGCAATTTTCAGGCTCGAGCCCGGCATTATCCATAAAAAAATACGGCCCGGCCCATAAAAAAATTAACGGCCTGTCCGGGCTTGAGTGGTTTTTCTACAGAACTTTGATTTTTACTCTTACGGAAGATTTCTGACCCAAAAAGCTTATCTTAGTCTTTTTTTTCACGTTTTTAATCTTTATTTATGAAGAAGTGCCATAAGTTGCGATATTTATGTTTTTAATGAATCTCTGTTTGTTGTATGTAAATGTTTCAGTTTTTCTTAATATTATTAATCCATATTCCATGTTATAAATACATAAAAATCTAAAGAATGTTGTATTGTAAAAATAATATCTTCTAAGATGGAATCGCACTGGGAAGAAAAAAAATACAGTTAGGCCCGGCCCGTGCGGCTCTCTAAAGTATAGGAGATGCTTCGAAAATTTTGTAGTAAGTGATTTTGACATTAATGCTGAGCTGCGTGTTGGGCGGTGTTTTTCTATCAATGAAGATATTGTCAAGACCATGATAACGCAAGATCCCTTTTTTGGTAACTTGCGGAAACGATTAACAAGGTGAAACAAAATATTTTGGTCATATTATGCATACATGCAGTAAAATTAACACTTATCACCTTCTGAAGCTTGACCGAATGATATTTATATTTTTTAAAGACGACATCGGAGAAATTTAAATTTAAAATTCATTAAACGAGAGCCATTGTAAAATGGAAAGGGGTGATGTTAGGACCTGTAAGCCATAGATAAGCCATATATAATGCGGTTTTGAGTTTAATGTTCTTTCTACTTGCTAAATGATAACTACTTGGCTGCACAATACACAGTTGTTAATTTCCATTTGCAGATGAAAGAGAGAATAACGGCAAACTGGAAGAAAGTCCTAAACAGATTACTGATAAAGAGGACAATATCAACTCTTCAATAAAGGAGTCAACAAAATTGAAAGGTATACTACATTTATTAAATGTAAATTTCACGTTTTTAAACATTCTTGTAAATTTATGTTACTACAGAACACAAAAATAAAAATCTGCGGTTATTTGAAAGTGATTATTTTATGCGTAAGCGAATCCTTTCTCATTTATTATTTTATGTGGTTATTCCTTGAGGCTATTGCAGCATTAATCGTTCACTAACAGGGTTGACCGAGATTAGCTCGATCAAAATTAAGTTTGTGTTCAACTCGATATAGTATTTTCACTGCTGTTTAATGTTCTTTCTACTTGCTAAATGATAACTGCTTGGCTGCACAATACACAGTTGTTAATTTCCATTTGCAGATGAAAGGGAGAATAACGACAAACTGGAAGAAAGTTCTAAACAGATTACTGATAAAGATGACAATATCAACTCTTCAATAAAGGAGTCAACAAAATTGAAAGGTATACTATATTTATTTAGTGTAAATTTCACATTTCTAAACATTCTTGTAAATTTATGTTACTACAGAACACAAAAATAAAAATCTGCGGTTATTTGAAAGTGATTATTTTATGCGTAAGCGAATCCTTTCTCATTTATTATTTTATGTGGTTATTCCTTGAGGCTATTGCAGCATTAATCGTTCACTAACAGGGTTGACCGAGATTAGCTCGGTAAAAATTAACTTTGTGTTTAACTCGATATAGTATTTTCACTGCATCATTCACTCTGTATTGTTATTGTAAGACATGTTATGTATAATAGTATTATTTACAAAAACAGTCAATAAGAAAACTATGTTTGTATGCACATGGTCATAAATTTTACTTTATTTTAAAATTTACAACGAAAGGACATCGATCCAAATCGCTTTTTTAACTCGACTCTGACTGATTTAACCATGCATCTGGAATCCTATTAAGAATGTATGAAAAATTTCTTCATATTATGAAAAGCAATATTTTTTGCCAACTATAGCCAAAATTGGAGACATTCTTTCATTTAACGCCAAATATGTGTTTTGGCTTTCGTAATCTTAATTGTCGATTTTTTGGCCAAATGTCGTCAGTATTTTGTCAAATACCGCCAACTTCTTGGCTGTTGCCATATTCTTATGGCCCTCACCCGTAATACCCAAAACGACCCGCTAATCAAATTTTATCAAACATGTGACTTAGCTCATTGGTCTTCAGATAATCAAAAACAGTACAATATAAAATTAAATCAAAATCGTTTAAGACATTTCTTAGATAAAATCAGCTTGACAGCATTCAGCAATGAAGCGAAATGACCCACTAATATAATTTTGTTTAACATGTGGCTCAGCCCAATAGTCTATTCGTGACAAAAGACGTTCCGTTACAAAAATTAGGTAAAATTAATTGAAGTGTTATATATAATTAGAATGACACTAACCCATTATGACCTAAAATGACCCGCTAATCGAATTTTTGAGAGCTTGTATCTTAGCCCAATGGTTTTCTTTTGCCACAAAATCATATAATACGAAGTATAGTCAAAATGGTGAGAGCCATTTTCTACATAAAATTAGCATGGACCATCCCCCACAAATGACCCTTATAATCGAAATCTCTTGAACATGTGACCTAGCTCATTAGCTTTTGCATGCCGAAGAACGTTAGATATAACATTTAGATAAAATCGATTCAGCTGCTTTTTAAGTATAATTAGTTTGCCCCTGACCCATTACACTGTAAAAAAAAAGTGTCGATCTACTAAAAAAACTTTAGTGATCCTTGTAATTAGTAAAAATTTTTTAGTAATCTTAATCGGTTACAAGAAAATCTGTAAGAATTACTAGAAAAAAGTTAGTAACGAATAGAGTTAATAATTTTATATTTTTAATAGCTATTACTAAAAATCACTTGGTGAGGCCTTGATAGCATAGTGGTTATAGTAACGGATTCCAGGCTAAAAGGTCCCGGGTTCGATACTGGCCACTGCCGAATACGCCCTGAATGTATGCAGTGTAAGTACTCGTTAATAAAAGGATTATGAATAGCCTGACGGAGCAGTAGTAATGTTTGGTGCTGCCATCTATTGCGGTTTTGCCGAAAATCTTCCGCTCCAGAAGTCTGGATGCAGCTCGAAGGAAGCTCCTGCCCTTCGAGCCCACGTAATGGTTATTAAAAATAATTTTGGAGCTATTACTAAAATTTGCTCGGTGGCTCATACTAAAAATTTTTAAGTTAGTTATGCAAAAAATTCTTTTGTTCAGTTTACAAAAGAAATGCTTGTTTCGCTTGCAAAAAAAAAGTTTGTAATGGTTACTAAATAATTCTGTGGAATACAAATTTACTAGAAAATTTTTAGTAACCGCTTGAATTTTTTTTACAGTGTATGACCCATGATCCATTCATCGAATTTTCTCAAACATCTGACCTAACCCAACGATTTTCTTGTTCCCGAAAATGATAGAATACAAAATTTAGTCAAAATTGCGCGGGACATTGTCTAGATAAAATTAAAATGACCCAAAAATGTCCCACTAACAAAATTTCTCGAACTTGTGACCTAGCCTAATGATTGTCTCGTGCCATAAATATGTTGTATACAAAATTTTGTTAAAATCGATCCACTCCTTTTTTAGATATAGCTTGACCGTGACCCACCATGACCCACAAATGATCCTTATAATCGAAATCTCTCAAACATGTGACTTAGCCCATTAATTTTCTCCTGTCCAAAAATTGTTACATACAAAATTTCGTTAAAATCGATCCTGCGTTTTTTAAACATAAATAGTTTGACCCAGTCCTTTTATGACCCTTTATGACCAATTAATCGAGTTTTCTTGAACATATGACCTAGCAAATAATTTTCTCGAGTCCGAAAGCGATAGTTTACAAAATTTGGTCAAAATCGTCAACCATTTTTGAGATAAAATTAGCGTGACCCCAAAGACCCAAAATGACCCACTTATCGAATTTTCTCTAACATGTGACTTAACTCAATGGGTTTCTCGTAATCCGAAACAGTAGAATACAAAATTTGGTCAAAATCGTTAGAGCCGTTTTTTAGATAAAGTAGATTTGAACCATAATGACTCAAAAATTACCATTAATTTAAACTTCACGATCCTGTGACGGGACCCAATAATTTTCTTGTGCCAAAAAATTGTTGTGTGCGAAATTTTATTAAAATCGATCCAGTCGTCCTTTAAATATAAAGAACTTGACCCAGACCACTGCCCCCTCTACAATGCCTACTCACTGAGCAGACGACAAGCGTGAAACGTCATGAAGTGGAGACGAAATCACTAACCTTATTGGTTCCACAATCGCCACGAAACTCAAAACGCGATCGTTGTCAGGGAAACGGCCTCCACTACGTCACAAGCGAGAAGGCATTGTAGAGGAGGCAGTGCCCAGACACATTAAGACCCAACATTAGCCACTAATGGAATTTTTTCGAACATTTGACAAAGCCCAATGGTTTTATTGTGCCCGAAAATGGCAAAATACAAAATATTGTCAAAATTGTTAGAGCCGTTTTTGAAATAAAATGTACACACACATACAATTTTTGCTCGTATTATGGTATAAGTGTATCAAGTGGACCGAGCCTTGCTGGGTAGTTTATTAAACTCTTTTATTTAAGGTAACATGGCTCTTATATGTAAAGATCTATCGATATTCTAATATGCTAGAACTGTAAAATTTATACACAAAGGTGTGTTTCCAATAACAGTACAAAATTTTAGAATTTCTAGAACTTAATCAATAATAAATACTATATTATTTTTCATGCATTTTCAAATTAGCTCACCACAGGTGATAAATTGTAAAACAATCTCTGCAACTCGTATATAATACAAAAAAAAAAAAAAAAAAAAAAAAACATTCTATTTAATTAAGTGCCAACAAATGCTCGCCAGAATATGCCAAAGCGCTGTGAAATTTCAAAAATAAAAACTTTAAGAAAATTAAAAGTGGGAATTAAAATATTATAAATGAAAAATGCGAACTGTAACATTAAAATATCGCTTTTAAGAATAATTTACGATGTTCAGATATCAATTAAAAAATCCTAAAAAGCTTTAAAAAGTTTCATTTTTTATTTTCTGCTTCCTTTCTAAAAAAAAAGTAGAACAAAAATTATATATTTTTTAGACAAATAATATTTTAGAGCTTTTTACTTTAAAATAAAAAAGGAAACCGCACTGCACTGTAAAAAAAAAGGTGTCGATCTACTAAAAAAACTTTAGTGATCCTTGTAATTACTAAAAAACTTTTAGTAATCTTAGTCGGTTACAAGAAAATCTGTAAGAATTACTAGAAAAAAGTTAGCAACGAATAGAGTTAATAATTTTATATTTTTAATATCTATTACTAAAGCTCACTTGGTGTGGCCTTGATAGCATAGTGGTTATAGTAACGGACTCCAGGCTAAAAGATCCCGGGTTCGATATTGGCCGCTGCCAAATACGCCCCGAATGTATGCAGTATAAGTACTCGTTAATAAAGGGATTATGAATATACTGTCGGAGCCGTATCAATGTTTGGTGCTGCCATCTACTGCGGTTTTGCCGAAAATCTTCCGCTTTAGAAGTCTGGATGCAGCTCGAAGGAAACTTCGGGCCCACGTAATGGTTATTAAAAATAATTTTGGAGCTATTACTAAAATTTACTTGGTGGCTCATACTAAAAATTTTTAAGTTAGTTATACAAAAAATTCTTTTGTTTAGTTTACAAAAGAAATGCTTGTTTCGCTTGCAAAAAAAAAGTTTGTAATGGTTACTAAAAATTCTGTGGAATACAAATTTACTAAAAAATTTTTAGTAACCTCTTGAATTTTTTTTTACAGTGTGGGAAGTTTTGGAGAGAGAAAAGAAAAAAAAGAAAAGAAAAAAAAGAAAACACCAATTCTGTAGCTTTGAAAAAGACAAGGTTTTAAAATAATATTTTCTTTTTCTTTCAGGCTTGGTTGGACTTAGTGAAAACTTTGAAGAGGTGTTTCTTAGTGAAGAAGATAGCGATGTTGTTATTAAAGTTGGTGATAAAAGTTATCCAGCACATAAAGTTATCATCAAAGCCCGGTCTTCTGTATTTAAAGCAATGTTAAATCATGATATGAAAGAAAAAAACGAAGGCATAATTGACATCGCAGACTGTGATTCCGGCATATTTCGAGACTTTCTTTTCTATATATACACTGGAAAAATAGATGACATCTCGAAAGATAATGTGTTCGAGTTACATCGCATATCAGATCAGTATGACGTCAAAGATTTGAAAACGGAATGCGTCGATTTTATACTCAAAAATATGTCTGTAGATATAATTTGTGATATCATAGCGCTAGCTACAAGACATAGTGAAGAAGCTCTGTTAGCACGTGCCGTTGAATTCTTCACCGATCATGCTCAGGATATTCTTCCGTCAGTAAAGTGGCAAATTTTTGTCAAAAACTATCCTGTAGAAGCCAATGAACTTTTCTTAAAAACTTTCAACAAACTTTCAAGGAAATAGATGACTCAAAAGAATTGATCAAAAGAATTGTGTGTGAATTGCATCACATATCAAATAAGTATGACTTTAAAGATTTGAAAATAGAATGTGCCGATTTTATGCTCAAAAATATGTATTTGAATGTAATTTGTGATGTCATATCTTTAGCTATAAAGGCACAATGAACAAGCTCTGTTAGTTCGTGCCATTGAACTTTTTATTGATCATGCCCGTGATATCTGTCCTCAGTAAATTGGCAAATTTTGCCCGAGACTATCCTGTGGAAGCTAATGATGCTAATAAACTTTTAGAAAAATAGACGCTTTATAGTAAATTTTCCGCCCTGAAGATATGCATAAAAAATTTAAATACCTTCTATTTTTTATGCATTTTGATTATCGTTAAAAATGCATCACATAATTGGTGTCAATTGATTCATAATAAAAAGTTTAAAGTTAATAAAGTCTTCTAAGTAATACGTTTTCATTGCAATACATGGACTGGGCACGAAGTTAAAAAAAATCAAAAGAAATTAACAAATTGTTTTGTCGGAGTGCAGTTTGCACACATTAAGACTTGTCAAAGAGTTAAATATTTATGTTATTAGAAAACAATTCTAATCCATCACAAAAACATTTTTCTTATACCATAAATTGAGTATGCCATAGTATACTAACAAGGAGAGGTACAACCTTAATAATAAAAAATTCCGATTATTTTAATGTATGTTGAAGGGGAGAAACTCCCCTTAGTGTCGTGTTTAATAGATTTTATACACCGCTCCTTAGATCTTGAGAAACAGGGGGAGGGGGGGAGGTTCAAATATTATATCACAGCATAAATACTTACTGTGAAAAAAAAAGGCAAGGTTGATGGTAGCGCAATTGGTATAGTTTTCACCCGCTGACCTGGATCGATACCTGGTCGCACTACATTTGCTTATCGCATTTTTTTTGTTTTATAAATACTCGAAAATCAATTAATTTGATTTATTTTTAAAAGTTTACGGAGGATTGAATTACATAAAAACCCCTCCAACAGCCGCCGTGGAAACGGATTTTAATTCTTTTACGGAGAGGGTTTAAGGCCAAATCATCTTCTGTTAATGGCTGTTTTAGCGATTAATTAAATAAGATTACTTAAGCATTTAAAAGTCATCTGATTTAAAATGAACTAAATCAACAGATTATTTGATTCCGGGTATTTTTTAATAATGCTGTAGGAAATGGTTTTAAATAAGTGATTTTAAATGAAACGTTTGAAATCTGACGTAATTTTTACGAATTTTTTCTTCCTTTTAGTAACAATCACGCGAAAATATTTTTATAGTTAGAAAGGAAATATTATTTGTGCGTTCTTAGCATTGACAGCAATAGTTAAAAAGATTATAACGAAACATGAAATCTCCGAGTAAAAAGAAAAAAGGTGAAAAATGGTGGCTGGGGGGGGGGGGGGGGAGTCCAAAAATGTAGCCTTCAAATTCCGCTAAAATAGGCCTAAACACAATCTCGCGCTTTCTACAAAAAAGAAAAAACTTTTAGTAATACAGTTTCTTAAAAAAAAGAAAAAGAAAACTATTAGTAATACAGTTTTTAATTTATAATTTAATGAAATGGTCTTTAAAAATGCTTAATATCGCAGATTATTTTCAGTTAGATAAAACGCACGGTTGATATCAAAGAATTCGGTCCCTGTTTCACGTGTTTATTATTATTATTACTATTATTATTATTATTATTATTATTATTGTATTATTATTATTATTTTGCCGAAAGGAGATATTTAAATTTGATTGATAGTGCGCATTATATTGCATACCGTTTTTATGCCATATTGCAACTCCATCTATCTCTTTCCACCACTATATGAAATAAATATCTCTTATACGTGTAAACACATTTTGTTTTTAAATTTTAGCTGGTTGGCAATGCGATTTGGCTCTTTTAAGTCTGACGCAATTTTCTCCATTTATATTTTTAACGGATATAAATGAATTTATTATTTTACAATTTTCTTTTTCTTTAAAATTCGCGTGTAAATACAGTTTTTATGCCGTAATTTTTAATATTTCCCTGTTTTTAATGCGCAATTATTATTTAATTTGAAAGTTTTTTTCTATTTATAATATTTGCGCATAAATAATTTTTTGATTTGAAGGAAATATTACTCCCTGTGCCCTTTTTTTTTTTCAGATGACAACAATTTAAAATAATACCCTTTTTTAAAATATGAAAATTATCACTCGAAATGCTGAAAATCTGAATTTAAGATAGAAATAAATCCTCAAAAAAAAGTCATATAATAATAAATATGTAGTCTGTACACCGAAAACTTCTAACGTATAAAATGATCTAAAATGTTTATTTTAATGCGGATAGTTTTTGCTCCTATAAAATTTTTTTAATGCGGTGTGATTTTGACCAATTTTAACATTAAATGTTTCTCTAAATAATTATTCATTTTAAAAACTATGTAAACCAACACATTTATCAAACAATTCTCTATAATTCCAACAATTTTCATATTTCTGTATGCAACAGCTCTCTTAATATCATTGAAGAAAGACCCCAGGTAGCAAAAAATTCATGGTCAGCGGTGGTGACAGCCTTAATGACATTTTTTTAGAATAGAGAGATACTTTTAATCATAATTAAATAGTCTCATTGTCAATTAGAAATTAGAATATTGTATATAATTTCTATTTTAATCTATATACTTTTTCATTTCTAATTAAATACTTGCATAAAACAGTTTAAATAGATAACTAAAAAATAAACAACGTTAAAGAGCACAAATATTATAAAATAAAAGGTGTTAAAAGCATACAGCCGTTTCGGGACTTCTAATGTCCCATCATCAGTGCTAAAAAAGTGTAAAACGTAAAAGAAAGTCACATCATTAATTAAAATAAAATAAACCGTGCATCTGAGCTCGCCGCTAAGGCGAACTGACCATGAAACGTCGCAAAGCAACAGTAAAAGTAAACTGGCACCCGCACCCAGAGGAGACCAATCAGATGTTACTTCTCACTGGACGAGTCCAATTCAAGGAGAAAAGGAAGGGGGGGGAGGGGGAGTGACATCACAGGAATGGAAACCAGACATCAGAAAATCTTGGAGTACTGGACATGTCATTAACCAAATTACTAGAGTTTTTCCATATATGAAAAGCTTCCCAAAAGTCTAAATCATAAACAGATGAACAATATTGTATTATTGAGGCTTCGGAGAATTTAAAATTGTGACTATTTGACCAGCAATGGTTGGCGATAGCAGAACGTTTTATTTCACAATTTTTAACGTTAGCACTGTGTTCTCCCACACGTTTTTTCAAGGTACGCTTCGTCTGACCTATGTACATTTTATCGCATTCGCAAGAAATCGTATAAATACCCCAATGTGATAAATCATCTATTGGATCTTTGAGATTTGAGAATTGTATTTTATTGAAAGGAGTAAAGGTTATTTTAAAGTCAAATTTTGACAAAATTTTAGAAATTTGATGACTGATTTTTGGAAAATAAGGAAGAATAATTAAATTAACATTGCGGTCTGAGTTGAAGTTCGAAGGAGTACGTTTTCTTAATTTGTTATGAATGGAATCAACGATTTCGATCGAGAAACCCCGATCATTGGCAATAGATTTGATATGGTTTAATTCTGCTTTAAGTAAACTATCGGAGGAGCAAATATTTAAGGCCCGGTGTACATAAGTGTTAAAGGCAGCTAATTTCTGATTAGGGGGGGGGGGTGAAATGAAAGGCGATGGGGGGGTAAAGATACAGCGAATGGTTTACGATAGACAGTTGTGTGAAAAAAGTTATTTTCGCGGGAAACTAAAACATCCAGGAATGGTAATTGATTGTTATTTTCAAATTCGAAAGTAAATTGAATATGGTCATCTATTGAGTTCACAACTTTGAGAATATTAGTAAGATCAAGTATATCAGAGTCCAGCAACGCAAAACAGTCATCTACGTAGCGGATATAAAATGGAAAAGTAAGTTTATTGAATAGTTTTAATTCGAATTAAAATGATTGGTCTCCTCTGGGTGCGCGTGCCAGTTTACCTTTACTGTTGCTTTGCGACGTTTCATGGTCAGTTCGCCTTAGCGTCGAGCTCAGATGCACGGTTTATTTTATTTTAATTAACGATGTGACTTTCTTTTACGTTTTACACCTTTTTAGCACTGATGATGGGACTTTAGAAGTCCCGAAACGGCTGTATGCTTTTAACACTTTTTATTTTATAATATTTGTGCTCTTTAACGTTGTTTATTTTTTTAGTTATATATAAGCACAAAGTACAATCCTCCCCCCTTCTTATAATAAAAATTGATACAAGATTTAATTAAAAAAAGTAAGTTTTAAAATGCAGTGCATACATTTTTTATCGACGCAATGATATTGAGCATGTCAACTCGTGATTTTAAAGAAAAATCATTTGTGTTGCTTTAAGGAGGGAAATCAATATAATGATAATATTTCTCTGTTTTAAAACTAACAAACATAATTATATTTAAAAAAAGCTTAAGAATTAAATTACAATCTGTTTTTGCATGTTAAATATTTTTTAAATTTGCAATACGTATGCTTGTTATTTGAATTATTTTCCTTTCAGATTTATCATTTTTCTGCTTTTATTTTTATTTTTATTTTACTTGAATATGTTTTATATTATTATAATAGATGGCGCCACAACAGAATTTGTAATAAGTCAGAAATTTTTATTATTTAATAATAGGTCGATTTAAAAAAAAATCTGTGTAAGTGATAAGAGAAAATCGTTTAAAAATCAAAAAAGCTGAATTAATATTTACATATGCGAACATTGTAATTAAAGTACGATATTAAAAATTTTGAACTATAATTACAAAGCAAAAAATGAGGTAAAGAAATGTAAGGCAACCGGACATCGATCCCGAGCTGCTGGTCAGTGAATCAATGCAATACCAACAGAGCTAATCAGCCATACTCTTTATTTTTAAAGCAGGTATTTAAGTTGTGTCATAATATTAGACCCTCCCCCTTTACCTTTCTTAAAAACTAAGGAGCATTGTATAAAATACATTGAACCTCAAGTTAAGGGGTCTTTGTCGTAAAACATACATTAAAATAATCGAAATCTGTGATTCTCAAAGTTGGCCCATTCCTTGTCAGTCTAACATTCATCTGCTAACATTTAACGTTTAATCTTGACTGTAAGTTGTTTCTATTCAATAGGTTAGTATTTTTAACTAATATTAAGTTGCTAATAATTTAGGTAAATATCACAAACTTCAAATTTAAGTAACTCTGACATAGTGCATAGGATAATTATAATTTATAAATTCAAGTAATAAAATTAATCTTAAAATAAAATGAAATTAACATCTCCAACTAATTTCCTTCCCTTTCATGTGCTATTTTTATTTATTTTTTTTTTTCATAGGGCTGCTGCTTCCATATTAGGTGCAAGAGGTGATTATCAAGGGTTGTCCTCTCCATGTATGTTCATAAAAAAAAAGGAGAAAAAAAAGAAAAAGAAAAATGAGACAATCTATTTAGAAGGTGCATCAAATCTGTTTTATAAATTCCCACACTGAATCAAGTCTGTTTTCATATATTTTTTCACATATGTCATCTGTTTACAGTCTTGGTTTACTGTGAGAGTGGATAAAAAAAATTTCATACACCTTCTAATTAGATTGTCTCACATTTTTCAAAATGGATTTGATATAGTGTGTTAATGTATTCCTCAGTAAATAGTAGTACCAACAATAATAAATGTAAAGCACAATGCATTTCTTGGAATTAAGAACTAAGTTACAATGATCAGTTATCTAAAAGAAAATTTGAAAATTAGTGTCTCCTGTTGGTTAATTTAACTACATAAAACATCATTTATTAGTAAACATTGTAAAAGAACTTTTGATTTAATTTGTTATACATAAAAAAATAACAACAGCAAAGTTTTATTTATTACTAAGAATGAAAAATAAAGTTCTTAATTAATTTGTCATGCATTTTCAAGAACATGGGAAATAATTATTTGATTTAACTTGTTTTACATTTAAAAAAAATTCACTTATTATTAATCGTTGCAAAAAACTTTTAAATTAACTTGTTATGCATTTTTGAAAAAAAAAATGCAAAATTTTATTTATTAGTAATTTAAGGTAATAAATTTCTGAATAAATTTTTTATATATTTTTAAAAAAGAAAACAAATAAACAGATATTTTTTAAACAAATGGCAAATAAATTTTTGAATTAATTTATTATACATTTTCCAAAAACAGTGCAACAACAACAACAAAATTTCATTTATTACTAAACTAAACAAATAAATTGTTGAATTAATTTGTTATACATTTTTCAAAAGTAAAATAACAGAACGAAGATCATCAACGGTAATAAAACTTCATTTATTAGTAAACATAGCAAAGAAATTTTTAAATACATTTGTTATACATAAAAAAAATAAAATAAAATAAAATAAACAAGGCAACAAGAACTACAAAATTACTAACTTGCCTTCGGTGCGAAGGCAAACTGGTTGAACATTTAATCCGGTACATTTTCTCTGTAAGTAAAATTTTCTAACGATACATAACTGACAATTATAATAAAAAATTTATTTTTGTTTTCTGACAATAGTTTCTTTTTCTCACAAAACAACAACAACTTTTCCTCATTTCCCATCTTGCTGGAGGTATTTATTTTCATCGAAAACAGAGTAACTTGAGCGGAAATATTCCGATTTCAGAATGAAATGTAATATTTCGCGAAAATAAGACGTTCAGCATACATCATTACTTTTTGCATTAACTCGGTTGCTATGGTGACTTTAAAACTTCCTAAAATTCATGTTTATGCAGAAGAAATTAAGACGCGGCTTTCAACTTGAAATATGCTGAAAACGGAATATGTTTTTAATTGTTTTAAACGTTTAAAAGCTTAATTACTGTGATGTATGTAAAAAAAAATCTATACAACAATGATTGTCAGCAACAGCTTCATTCACATTAACCATCTTCCAAAAACAAAACAGCTACAACAAAACTTCATTTATTCCTAAATACAAACAAATAAATTTTTGAATTGATTTGCCATACATTAAAAAAAACAAAAAAAAAACAAGAAGAATAACAAAATAATTAGCTTGTCTTCGGTGCGAAGACGAACTGGTTGAACTTACCTGTTACTTATGCCTGTAAATTTCCTCTGTAAGTAAAAACCTCTAATGGTACTAACAACAACAACAAAACTTTATTTATCAGTAAACTAAGCAAATAAATTGTTGAATTAATTTGTTATACATTTTTTAAGTAACAGAAGAAAGAACAGCAACAGCAACAAAAATTCATTCGTTAGTAAAAAACTTCTAACGATACATAACTGACAATTATAATAAAAAACCATTTTTGTTTTCTGACAATAGTTTCTTTTTCTCACAAACAAACGAAAACTTTTCCTCATTTCCCATCTTGCTGGAGGTATTTAATTTCAGCGTAAACAGAGTAACTTGAGCGGAAATATTCCAATTTCAGAATGAAAATGGAATATTTCCCGAAAATAAAATGTTCAGCATACATCATTACTTTTTACATTATCTCGATTGCTATGGTGACTTTAAAACATCCTAAAATCCATGTTTATACAGAAGAAATTAAACAACGGCTTTAAACCTGAAATAAGGTGAAAACAAAAATGCTTTTAATTGTTTTGAAAGATTAAAGGCTTAATTACTGTAAGATATGTACAAAAATTCTGTGGAGCAATGGTTGCCAACAACAACTTCATTCTCATTAACCATTATCCAAAAACAAAACAGCAGAAACAAAAACAACAACAAAACTTTATTTATTAGTAAATATGACGAATAAAATTTTCGAATTAATTTTCAATACATTTTTAAAAAACAAGACAAGAAGAACTGGAACATAACTAGTTTGCTTCGGAGCGAAGACAAAGTGATTTAACTTATATGCCTGTTAATTTCCTCTTTAAGTAAAAACTTCTAACGATTCTAACAACAACAACAAAACTTCATGAATTAGTAAACTAAGCAAATAAATTGTTGAATTTATTTGTTATATATTTTCCAAAAACAAAATAACAGAGAACATCAACAGTAACAAAACTTCATTCATTATTAAACTTAGCAAAAAAATTTATGAATTAATTTGTTATACATAAAAAAAGACAACAAAAACTGCAAAATAGCTACTTGTCTTCAAAGCGACAAACAGGTTGAACTTATATATGATTGTAAATTTCCTCTGTAAGTAAAAACTTTTAAAAACACATAACTGACAATTATAATAAAAATCTATTTTTATTTTCTAACAATAGTTTATTTTTCGCACAGAAATAATAATAAAAAAAACAACAAATTTTCCCCATTTCCCATCTTGCTGGAGGTATTTATTTTAATCAAAACAGAGTAACTTGAGCGGAAATATTCAGATTTCAGAATGAAAATGGAATATTTCGCGAAAATAAGATGTGCAGCATACATCATTACTTTTTGCATTAACTCGGTTGCTATGGTGACTTTAGAACATTGTCTGTCATCATTGTCTGAATGTCTGTCATCATCTATTGAATACATTCTATTATAATCAATCTGTAAGGATTAATATTTAATATATTTCTATCCTTCACCTGTTTTGTAATAACTCTGAAGTAAGCGTATTGAACAATGCAGAATGAAAAAGATAATCTTTTCACAGATACAGAAATTGAATGAATTTTTAGCGAATTCTAATTTTATCCCTGTTATTCTGTTGCCTGAAAATTGATTTAACTTCTGATAAATTTGAGTGATTTTTGAAAATATTAATCAGTTTCAAAGCTTTATAACAAAACTGTATTTAATAATGTAAAACAACAACAACAACAACAAAAAAACGTAAATAAGGATGTATTAAACTTCAAACTGAGAGAATTTCGGAAAGGTTCAATGTAGTTATATTTAACAAATGTAAAAAACAATATAAAATTTATATGCCCCTGATGTCTGGGTGCATAATGTTTCTTTATACATATTTTTTTCATTGATTAATAAAAAGTACATTTTTTAAATCTTAATTCAAGGTAAATGAAATATATTACTCATTTTGAAATGCATTTTGATTCAATCATAAATTAAATATCAGTTTTTTTTTTAATTTTTTGTTTAGTACAAAATTAGGACTTCTTTTTTTTGCCTTGCATATTTTTGAAAAAAACTATTTTTCTCATTTAATTTTTTTATTTTTTTTGTTACGCGATTTGACAATGTGACTATGGTCATGGACAGTTAGTCAATGTAAAATTTAATTTTGATAAGTTGTAACTGAAAATTCGAACTTCCTACTGCCTAAAAAAGACTAAGGGACGAAAATAGGACACCTTACTTTATATTTACTACAAAATTGGAGAATTAAATTTTATACCGAATCCTTTGTTATTATTTGGGAATTATAGTGAAACTCTGTAAATAATATTGGCAGATGAATAAAAAACATTCTGAAAATTCTCCCGCTACCAAACGAGACCTCTGATATTTCGTGAAAATAGTTTATATTAAATTTGCCATTCTCTATTTCTTCTATCAGTATATGTAATATTGCAATGTTATTATGTTTCTTCCCATGAAAACGTATTTACATATAAAACAATGAAGGCAAAGGGGTTCAGTTTTTATGTTTCATAAGAATCCATCACACTTCAACCAGAATCTATCCAATGCCAGGTATTTTCAATAATTTTTAGTCGTAATTTCCTGTCCCATTCGAATGTCTGCCATCATCTATTGAATGCATTCTATTATAATAGATCTGTAGGATTAACATTTAATATATTTCAGCGCTTCACTTGTTTAGTAATAAATCTGAAGTAAATGCATTGAACAATGTTGAATTACTGAAATGTAAAGAATAATCTTTTCACAAAAACAGAATCCAAAGCATTTTTAGCAGATTCTAATTTTATCTCTATTATTCTGTTGCATGAAAATTGATTTAACTTCTGATAAATTTGAATGATTTTTGAAAATATTAATCATTTACATAACTTTCTAACAAAACTGTATTTAATAATGTATAACAAACAGTAAATAAGGAGGTATGTAATTGCAATCTCAGACAATGCCAATAAGGGCCAATGTAACTATGTTTAACAAATGACTAAAATAAATTTCAGTTTTATTGGAATTGTCTTCTCTTTTGAAATATAAATTATAATGATTAACACAAATTAGAAGTTGCACGCCTAGCGGAGCAAATGATGTGCCTTTCTACTATAACGAAGTTTTAAAACTATTTAGATCTTGAGGTATGCAAAACTTCAGATACCGTATAGTAGTAGAAATCTCATGTGCGTCTCTGTAAATACAATCTGATTTATGTTATACAGAAAGTAACTTGTAGTAAGCCTCAGTAACGTATATTCAGTGCTGAATTCATGGAGTAACCCGGGGGGACATTCCCCCCCTCCGGAAAATTTGGGATTTGTGTTTTCAATGGCCAAAAAATGCAATCCCCCCCGGAACTCTATAATGTCCCCACTGGAGTCACTGAAGTCCCTCCCGGAGAAGTGTCTGAATTCAACACTGCGTATGTTAATTTCGTAAAATCGGAAAGTATTAATATAATTAAAACTTACCCCAAGCAATGTTTCCTCCTATAACGTTATGTAATGGAATACTTTTGTGTGGCCCTGTAAATGAAAAATAGATATTCTTTCTACCATACATTGTACATAATGTATATTTTAGAACATACTTCATAGATTTATATCAATTTTATGATGTTCGAAAGAGTGAAATATAATTAAAATGCACTTCAAACTATTTCTCCCATGGCCGTAATGTAATGGAATACTTTTTATCGTTCCTGTAATTAAACTGCATGCGATTTTATAAAACTTGGAAGATTATGCAACAATTATGTATTTTAAATTTTCAGACGATTCGGTTGGGTAGTTTTGGCTCTGTTATATGCCGTCAGACGGACAGAAGGAACGAACAACGACTATAGGAGTTTCGTATTTAGATATTTACGAACGCACCTAAAAATACTATAAACACTGATATAAAGAAAATATCATAATCAATATTCAACTTGCTCGATTATTTATTTCAGCGCAATACCATTAAAATAACAATAACAAAAATATTAAACAACAAGATAACAATAAATAACAATAAACAACAATAACAAAAATTTTAGGTGCGTTCGTTGTTATATAAATACGTAGCACCTACATTCGTCTCCTGGTCCTGATCTGTCTGTCTGCTTATAACAGTACAAAAATTACCCAACCGAATGATTTGAAATTAAACGTATATAATTGTTTTATAATTTTGTCGAGTCATTTCAAATTTTAGAAAAATCGAATGAAATTTTGAAAAGCTATTAATCAAAAGTTCCTTTATTCCATTAAATCTTATCATACGTAATAAATTCAACGATATCCCATGATAGGTCATGATTCTATTTTGAAATGATGTTTACGTCCTATTTAAGATGGAATCATAATATTTCCGTATCACTGAATTTAATATATGTAATCGTAATATATTTTATATTCATACATTTTTGCGCAGGCGTACAAAAGCTATTGCACTAAGATCTAAGTATTTATAAAATTAATTCTACGCTGTAAAAAAAAAAAAAAATTGTAATTTTTACCGACAAAAATTGTAATTTTTACAGATAAAAACTGTTTTATAGAAGAACAGTTTTTTCTGTAAAAAAAAAAAAGTAGATTTTGAAATGTTTACAGAAAAAAAATGTGTATTTTTAACTTTAAAAAATAGTTTTATTCAAAAATTACAGATTTTTTTTGTAAATTAAATAGTTTTAAAATGGCGCCAAAATTCACTGTTTTTTTTTTTTCAATTTGAAGATTTTTTTTACAGTGTAGCACAAATACACCCCATTTGCCCCGTTTGAGGTACATTTACAGACTTGTTAACAATTTTACGTTGCTTCATAATACAATTTTTATTGAGAAAAGTGTTAAAATGCTGTTAAAGGAAATAATAATTTAAAACCTAAACTGCCTGTGATAATATATTTTTTAATTCGTTTGTATTGTTGATAAAAAGCTTCCCGAACTTGTGTATAACAAAGATAAGATAAGCATTTTCATATTCATTGTTATAAGTTCATGATAAGTCGATCAACGAGTAACACCACTTCAGATGAATTTTAATCGTTAATAAAAATTATAATCCCAGCTAGCAACAGATGAATAAAGATTTTTAGGTGCGTTCGTAATTAAGTAAATACGTAGCACCCATAGTTCGTCGTTCAATCCGTCTGTCTGTCCGAATATAACAACTCAAAAACTACCCAACCGTGTCATTTGTAATTTAAGATATATTATTATTGCATAATTTTGTCGGGTCATTTCAAATTTTATGAAAATCGGATGAATAGTTTAATTCATTAACAATCAAAAATATTCCGTTACATTACGGTCAAAGGGAAAATTTTGTTACAAGTGCATTTTAAACACAAATCATAAAATGAAAATAAGTATATTGGAGGGCGTGGGAGGGTTAGATGATCAATGATTGTTGCAATAAAATAATAAAAAAAAAGTAAATTTGAAAAAAAAAAAAGAAGCTTTTAAATTTTGCTTAGGGTTTTTTGTTTCAGGGATATTTTAGCGAGGGCATTTAAATGATGTTTATCGGAAATCTGCCGAAATACGAAATATTCTCATTAATGTATTTGCCGTTCTTACGTCTAAATTCATCATAAAAATGGTTTTTGAGTGATTAAAAAAATATCTCGATTATAAGCCTCCCCTCACACCCCCCTCCCCAACACACACAAATTTCACTTCTTTTGTTTTTAAAAGTGAGGGCAATATTTCGCACAAACAAGTTTGTGTCTTCTGACAGAGTCTATTTTGAGGAAAATTAATTAAATGTGTATCCATATTGTGGTAATAAAGAGTTACAACGTAATTCAGGGAATTATTTGGCTGCCCCTCGTGTATAATCTATCATAAAATTATCGCTTGATCGAAAAACTACCAATCATCAATGTTTTGTGAAGTTGTTTGGAAATATTACATGCTGGCCAGTGGTCAAGGAAGCATTTAAACTCTGTTTATTTGATTAGAGACTACATAGAAGTTTCCGGACTTCTGATTGGTTGGTTTCATTTATGCGATTTCTTTTAGCGCCATTGTGAAGACGCAAAACACTGACAAACAATTGCTCATAAACATTCCGAAAAAAAATAATTATAAATTACACCAATGACATCTAAAACCAGATTCCATCCCCAAAAGAAAAAAAAAGAATCACAAAAGACAAATGTTGACTAAAAAATCATGCTGTAAAAAAGTTAGATATATTTTTAAATGTGTTCCATTTAATTTGTATTATCTAATGCAACAGCATTTTGCAAAAATCTGAATTAATTATTCATTTGGTAAGAACTGAGTTAGGTTAAAATGTTGAATGTTAAATGCTGATTTACTTACACATAAAAAAAGAAACAAAGGAATTATATAATGGTATATTACTACTAGTGTCATTAGAAATTACAATTTGAAGCACCTTAAAGTCAGAAAACGATGGATCAGAAACTAACCAATCAGGATGCCGGAAACTTCTTTGTATTCTGTATTGAGTAGAGAGCGTTTAAAAGCGTCAGGGGAAAACGCAATCAAAAAATGAAGAAACTGCCAGTATTTCCTTATAGAAAATACTTCAAATAATATAAAGGGATTAAAGAAGACGAATTTCTCTTTAAGAAAATACTGGTATTTAACGCCTTTTTTGACTGTGTTTTTCCCTGACCACTTGTCGCCCTGTATTAAAGATATTTTTTATAGTCACGTTATTACGTTTATGCGCATAACAATGTTTATTTCACCCTCAAATCATGTGTGAAATTTATTAAAAATCTTCAAAATGCATAAACATTTTTTTTTAATCTGGATTTCAATTCTGTTAAATGAAAAAAGACAAGAAACTATGAAAAGGTATTAAAATTACAGTAAAGTAGTTTTCACTAATTGTAAATTCTTATTTTGTTCGGCTTCTTATTTCTTTGCTGCAACATCCTACCACAATAGATTTTGTGACAATAAATCGGAAACATTATCAGCATTATATATTTCACAAACTAAAAAGAAAAAACTAAAAATTTATAAAAATGGAGAATTTCAATGATTGATTCTGCCCGGGATAGGCTGCCCCCCCCCCCCCCGTCTATCACTCTCACTCACATACACATACTGATTAAGTTTTATGCAAAGTTGCTGCCTAACAATTCATTGCAATGTACGAGTATGAAAATTTTATTTCATTATATCATTTTGTTAGGAAATTCACAATAATGATGTCAAACAAATTGATAAAAAAAGTCTAAAATAAGCTGATAAAATATTTATCGCTATCCTTCAGCATTCTTGATAAAAAAAAATATCCGTTACTGTGACGAAAGTGATTCTGATAAGATAAAAGCTTTAATATTCTATCATCTAGAAACAGTTTTCAAAATGGTTACAAGTAAGCGATTGACGACTATTAATAAATGAACCATTTCACAAATATTGCCATCAATATATTTATGAACTTATTCATAAGCGTACACATTCTGGACAGTTAATTGCAGTGAAATTTTTTCTATTCCTGGGAGTACAGTTTAGATTCATATAGATAGATTTGTGTGTCTGTTTTTGGGTGTTTCACAAATTGTCAAACTGGAACTTAATCTTTCTGATTTTATTGAAGCATAAACGTGCACCGAAAAATTTGGTAGTGAAATTATCCTATTGAGTTTATCACTTGTAGATTCTACCGATTTATTGGAAATAACACGAACTTTCTCGAAATCGTATTAACTTAGCATTATCAAGTAAGCCATTGAATTTTTATTCTGTTCTATATAATCAATAACTTTGCGTTAATTTGAGCTTTGTACAATTGTTGATTAACGCTTTCGGGTCTGGTGTGTTATTGATAGTACATGACTTTTCACCGAGAATTTTTTTGTCTTAACAATTATTTTGTAACTTTTGACTTAATAGAAATACTAATACTGTCGGCTCGCGTTAATTCGAACTCGTCGGGACCACAAGAAATATTCGAATTATCCGAAGTTCGAATTTTGGAAAATATGAAATGAAAACATGCTTAATATGGTACTATTACAAAGGTATTAGTGTTATAGTGGTTTTTTTTTATTTATTTCATTTGTTACTATTAGAATATGACTTTAAATTAAATTAGAATGTATAAATACATCAACTAATTAAAAGATTAGAAACAAGCACAATGGAAGAAAAATTTAAAGCGTCAATGATGGACAAATGGGGCACTAAGAAAATGGATACCAAATGCATGGGATTATATGTATACTCGTTCGGAACAATTTTCACAAAAATCGAAGAAAGAAAGTTATTCAAATGATCTGAAATCCGTGAGAAAGAAAAGTAAAATGAAAAATCGGAATTCTCGTTAGTTCGAATTAAACGAAGTCAAGAGAAAATGAGTTCGAATTAATGAAAAATTTTAACGTTATTCTGCCATAGAAAATTTCGGGACTTCTTATTTAGTTATACCTCCTATATACTTAAGCGAAGTTTGGAATAATCCGATTTCGAATTAACGAGAGTCGACTGTATATGGCTATGCCTTTCTTATTATGGCTTCATTTATCTTTTGACATTTGGTAATAATAATAATCAAAATTTACTCAATTCTCCTTGCATATTTGGTGACTCCTTTATTTCATACATATACTTCACTCTTTAAATTTAATGTATAAGTTACTTTTCTGAAACTATTATGCGTCATAAAACGCAATAAAAAAGAATATTGCCCAGTTAAACTGATGGCATTGAGCTCACAGGCTACGCATACTAATTGTACATTACAGCCTTATATTTTCAAGGGTTAATACCGTTCGAAAAAAAAAAGTTAAGAAGGGGAAACAGCTCTCCCCTTTCTTATACTTAATCATTGAACCTCCTAAACTATCAAGTACATGCTTTATCATAATAAAAAACCTATATCCAAAATTCAGAGCAAATCGGATGATTCTTAATAAAAACCCATTTAGCATTTATATAATTTAAGAGGAGTTATTCTCCTCTTTTATACTTAACCATTAAACTTCCAAAACTTTCAGAGATTTGAACGAAATCTGACAATTCTGATTGAAAAATCCATTTATACAAGTTAAGAGGAGGGGCATTAGAACCCCCGTTCCCCCTGTTTATACTTATTCAATGAACACCTAATAACAGCCACGGACTCGCCTCATCAGAATGATCCTATATCTAAATTTTGAACGAAAACTTAATTCTGCATGAAAATCCCGTTTATATCAATTAAGGGGAGGGGCATGAGCCCCTCGTTCCCCCTGTTTATACTTATTCAATGAACACGTAATGACAGTCACAGAATCACCTCATCAGAATGATCCTATATCTAAATTTCGAACGAAAAGTGTTAATTCTGCATGAAAATCCCGTTTATATAAATTAAGGGGAGGGGCATGAGCCCCCCGTTCCCCCTGTTTATACTTATTATATGAACACCTAACAACAGCCACGGTATCGCCTCTTCAGAATGATCCTATATCTAAATTTTGAACGAAAACTGTTAATTCTGCATGAAAATTCCGTTTATATCAATTAAGGGGAGGGGCATGAGCCCCGCGTTCCCCCTGTTTATAATTATTCAATGAACACCTAATAACAGTCACGGAATAGCCTCATCAGAACGATCCTATATCTAAATTTTGAACGAAAACTGTTAATTCTGCATGAAAATCCCGTTTATATCAATTAAGGGGGGGCATGAGCCCCCCCGTTCCCCCTGTTTATACTTATTCAATGAACACGTAATGACAATCACGGAATCGCCTCATCAGAATGATCCTATATCTAAATTTTGAACGAAAACTGTTAATTCTGCATGAAAATCCCGTTTATATCAATTAAGGGGGGGGGCATGAGCCCCCCGTTCCCCCTGTTTATACTTATTCAATGAACACCTAATGACAGTCACGGAATCGCCTCATCAGAATGATCCTATATCTAAATTTTGAACGAAAACTGTTAATTCTGCATGAAAATCTCGTTTATATCAATTAAGGGGAGGGGCATGAGCCCCCCCGTTCCCCCTATTTATACTTATTCTATGAACACCTAATAACAGTCACGGAATCGCCTCATCAGAACGATCCTATATCTAAATTTTGAACGAAAACTGTTAATTCTGCATGAAAATCCCGTTTATATCAATTAAGGGGGGGGGGCATGAGCCCCTCGTTCCCCCTGTTTATACTTATTCAATGAACACGTAATGACAGTCACAGAATCGCCTCATCAGAATGATCCTATATCTAAATTTTGAACGAAAACTTAATTCTGCATGAAAATCCCGTTTATATAAATTAAGGGGAGGGGCATGAGCCCCCCGTTCCCCCTCTTATACATGTCGAATGAACTCCAAAAACTACTCAGGGAAGCGCCTTATCAGGATATACCTATATACAAAATTTCAAGTGGATCCGATATTTTTATCATGAGTTATCGCGTTACGCACATACGAACGTACATACAGAACGGACGGGCACATAAGCTCTCAGGCTATGATAGCCTGTGAGCTAAAAAGCATTAGAAAGTATTGTAACGTCTGGTAAATCCTGTTGTGATATGACATTTTCCAAACATCTTCAAAAACTCTTCCTTAACCTGTTATCACATAAATATGAAATGTATAGGGAAGTTGCAATCAGCTGATAAACCATTGTATTCAAGTGGAGGTAAGGGTAGTTCAACCAATCAAGACTGCGTATTTTAGTCTTTTACCTCCAGCGTGACGTCAATTGCAACTGCCCTATAGAATACAAAATAAGTCCATTCGTTAGATTTCAGATAATGAGATAATATTTAAACTTCAGTAACTCTATTTAAACAGCTATGATTAACTTTATTATAATAAAATTAATTTTGCTCTTAAAATGAAAAAAAACTCGGACTAGAAAGGGTTAAAATTTAATTTATGCATGTTATTAAGGCTTATTATAGCATGCAATTTTTTCAAAATAAAGTGTATAGCACTTATAGTTTCTTTAAAGGTATAAACAAACGTATTCAGTTATATCATAGTATAACATTATGCTGCTTGAAACATATTGAAATTGATATGAATCTTTGCGATAATTGGCAACACGCGTTTTAGTTAGTTTACATGGGTTTGCAAAATAATTATATTATACGAAAAACAAATTGGAAAAATCGGTTGCAGGCTACTACTGTTTAAATATAAGTTTTTCATGCTGAATTATTCTACTTGCTTAAAATTTGGTATACTGGTTTATTCTAATAATGCTCTTAAACGATTACAATTAAAGTATCTTCGGTAGGTATAAAAGGGGATCTTGGAAGCAAAATCACCCCTTAGTTTAGGTAAATGAGTTTTTCTTGCAGAATTATATGATTTTCTTCAAATTTGGTATACCGATTTACTCTGATAAGTGCATTCTTTGATTAGATTTGAAGGTTCACTGATTAAGTATAATAGGAGATGTCAGGGGATTTAACACCTTAATTTATTTTTCGAGGGGTATTATCCATTGAAATAAAAGTATAATACACTATATACAATTATTATGAATAGCCTGTCAATCAATTTAACCGTTTAAACGCCAATGTTCCCAAATGGGAACATTGCAACATTTGTAATACAAAACATATATTTTTCAACATAATAACGATGTCCCTGTTTTTCCTATAAAATATAAGGTTGATTTTAACTTTTGAAATGAAAATATTTATGTTTAAGCATATACCACAGGTATTAAGGAATATGTAAATTCATTAATTTGCATAAAAAGTATATTATTTGCTTTCATCGTTTTCTCTATATTACTTACATTTGACCGCTAGGGATCTAAATGTTTTTGAAATTCGAGAAAATACTCAAGAACAATATACAATATTATGTAGCAAAAAATAATTTGTTATATTTGTATAGGTTGTCAATCAATAATCACGTTCCAAAATGCGAACACTGTAATAAAAACAGCCCCCAAAAAACTTCAGAAATATATTTTTTTGCTATTTTCTAAATTTATATTCATAAATTAAAACATTTGAAGCTGTAGTATAGGAAGAACAAAATTATTATTACATTGCGATATTAACTTAGCATGTAAACGGTTAACCAGTTTAACTGGGCCAATTCTTTTTTTTTAGGTATGATAAAAATGTGATTTTACTTTTCATGGATGTAGTAATAACTTCTTAATGTGCTTTTCTCTCTTTTATAAGTTTAATGACTTTTTACATTTGACAATAATTAGTCGAATGTTTTTTTTTTTATATTGTATGCATGTCGTTTTCCACCTCCCCCCTCACCCTAAAAAATCAAATTAAGACAGTGGTTCTCAACCGGTGTGCCATGAAAGGTTGAATATCAATTTACACAACTTTGTCAATATTTTACTGCTCCCACTTATTATTAAAAGTTAATATTAGTACACTACATAGCTATGGATGACCGTCCACTTGCGGTTTTTTGACATTTTGTTAAATATCTAGAAAAATACTTGAGGAATTATCCTGAAACCTTAAGTGTGCAAACATAATAGTATAGTTCATATATTACCGAGAAAAGTTTCACCCGAAACTCCATAGAGGACCGTCAAGAAATTGAAAAAGAACGGAAATCTTTTGGGATAACCCTGTCAAAACTAATGTAACAAAAGCGTTCAAACTGTAGATTGTGATTAAATATCTTATTGTAATTAACTATTTTCATTTTTATGCGGATATCATGGATACTCGTAGAGATATTAAGGTTTTTATAAAAATAGACCCAAATTTTTTTAAGAGTTTTGCTTATAATTTGCAGAGATTTTAATATAAAATAATTTTTTTTATTAATAATGTTATTATTAATGTTCAGGATAATACCTCAAGTATTTTTCTAGATGTTTAACAAAATGTCAAAAATCGCAAGTGGACGGTCATCTTTGGCCATGTAGTATATTTCCAGACGTTAAATTGAGTCAAAATCCTCGTACTTGTTTGGCGTAATCTTATTGGAAAATTGGAGTTCATTTGGTGAAATAATGTTTTTTGTTAAACGTGACATCTTTTTTCATTAACGAAAAATTTTCTTTTGGATTAGTGTTTTTCGCTTAAAAATTTGCTTTTTTAGTTTCATTATCGACAAGTAAAGATGCATTATAATTTAAAATGAATATTAAAACAATTTGTTTTTATAATAAAAAATAAACATATTAATTAATTTAAAGATAAGCTCAGATATTTGAGGGATTTTTTGCAGGGAAATCTGAAGACTCATATCTGATGGATAATTACATTAGGATAAACAAATACCTTGAACGTTATGAGAGGCTCATACTTCTCCCAGAAAAACCAAAAACAGAAACAGGTATAGAAAGCCAAATATTTTTGTAATAAAGTTATTTTTATCACGGTTTAAATGAATGTGTTATTGATTTAAAGAAAATCTCAGATATTTGCTGGCTCTCCTGCAGAAGTAACTGACAAGGAAGATCTCCATACGGGCATACTCAGAAAAATCTGAAAAAATTACAGAATGTTCTTATCATAAGGATATATAAGTTTATAAAAATAATTTCGGCGGAACCTTCCTACCCCTGTCAGAAAAAAAAAAAAAATGTGAAAATTTCCGTATTTGGCGATTTATCAACGGTTGGCGATGAAAAGCAATTTCTGATTTTTTTAATGTCAAATGCATTTTAAAGGAAAAAAGTTTAATGTTCATCGTGTTTATATAAATTAAATATCTTTGTTTTTGTCAGTTTTAGTTTCTTTTAAGTGTAATTTCGTTATATTGATATTTATATGAATTTATATACAAATTTAACCATCAAAATTTGAAATTTAAAAGGAAATTAAAATTAAAATTAAATAAAATTGTTTCATGTTCAAAGTCCATTTGATCATTGTCAGTTCGATTTTGTTGCTATGGAAACATCTGGCTTTTATTTTTGAATACGCTTAAATGTAGGAAGATAATTTTACTGAATAAGAATTTTATATATATATGAAAATACTTTTTCCAGAGGTAAATTAAATAACTACAGCAACAAATAATATATATATATACATATATATATATATATATGTGTGTGTGTGTGTGTGTGTGTGTGTGTGTATAATATATTAAACTCTCGCACTGTTTATGTTTAAAATCATTAAATACCATTTATACGGATTATAAAAATCCAAAAGTTTTCAGTTGCATTAAAATCGTTTGCTTTTAACGGGGGAAAGTGCTGCTCGCCAAATCGTGTGACACTTTTCTCTTTTCACGCCAAATATTCGAAACTATTTTATTTTATTTCATATTTTCTACTGCACTTCCGCCACTAATTTTCATTGACCCTTTATAAGATACATGAGTAGTTTAATTAATATTTTTTTTTTCAAAAAAATCTGAGTATGCCCAGTATGGAGATCTTCCCTGTGAATATGCACATCAGATCCTAATAAACAACCGGAGAAAGGTTTGTTTGTATTTATGTCGGCCGATTATCTACGCTATGGGATATAGGCCCTATGGGGTGGGATGCCCTCCGTGGGGGTCTTTCTAAAGGAACCTAATCCGTATTTACGCAAGGTTCGAAGAAAACCACAGGAAACTCCGAAAGGTTAGGCCGACAGTCGCGATTGGGTTCGAACCCAGCACCTACCGTCTACCAGTTTGGAGGTCAACCGAAGAAAGGAGTCGAAGATGAACAGATAACGCCAGAGGCGCATTCAATTATACTTTTTCCTTTTATCAACTACAGTCGAACCTCTATATAACGAAACTCCATACATCGAATTTCTCTATATAACGAATTTTTAGCAAGAACGGTCCCCTTTTCGCATGATTACATTAAAAACAGACTCTATATAGCGAAATATCTATCTCCATATAACGAATTTTTTCATAAATTGATCTTAATTTATTCAGTTTTAAAAAAGCTTCGAAATCATATGGAATCAATTTTCCATCACTTATTTTTGATTTATCGTTCAGTGGAGAGGTTTTTTTTTTTTTTTTTTTTTTTTTTATATATATAAATATTACTTCTCTCCTTATTCTTTAAATCTAACAAGTACATCCCACCTCCCACACACCTTTCAACATCCTTCTCAAAACACAGTCAATTGAATTGTTACACATATAAGAGAGGAATCAATGAGAGCACATAAGAGAGACCTTCAAATGAAGGAAAATATCAACTACATTTTTTCATTCCTTGCTAAAATTTGAGAATTTTTTTTGAGAGCGTAACAATTGTAATTTAAAAATCAAAACAACAAAAAATTACAGATTTCTTCCTCTGAAATTTATGTAAGTCTTCCTTATTTGATTTTCATTAAGCTTTCAAATAAATGTCTTTTCTCTTTTTTGAAACTGCTTAAATAAGTAAGAAATAAAATGTTAGGTTAATATATACTTTTAAACATTTCAAATTCTTAATTAAAAAGATCAAAAATAATATTTGTTCAAAATTTACACATTAAATACTATTTTTAACATCATACTCTATACATCGAATTTCTCTATATAACGAATTTTTTACTGGAACGATGGATTTTGTTATATAGAGGCTCGACTGTATTTGGGAAAATAGTTGTTGGTCTTGGGTGAGATTTGGGAAACCTGAAGTATATCTGAATCTTTTTAATGGTTGAATTCCGCAGCTTATTTTATTTTATTTGTTTTTTGATTGATTCATGTTTAATATCTGGAAATGAAATACTTCTGTTCGTTATTTTATTCGTTTTCCTATTGATCCAAGTTCAATGTCCAAAAATGGAATACTTCTGTTGCCACAATGACAAAAAAGAATAATAACTCCATGTATAAACTGCCATAAATATATTTTGATTGATTCAATACATTTTTAGAACCTTTAAATTATTATTAATTGAATAAAAAACTGTTTAATTATTTTTTTATTCGAATAAGATTAACAATAGATGTCTTCAGTAACTCAAGTAGAAATTTATAAGTCATAACATGTAAGTATTTTTTATATCATTCCTAAGCACCTTCTTTAAGTAATCAGATATGAGACACTTTTATTTAAATATAAATTTTTAGTTTCCTTATTATTTTTATTATTATTATTTGATGCAAACTTGTATCTTGTAATTAGTTTATTATACAATGTTTCATCTTAGAAATTTTTTTCATAAATTACTCTGACATCATAAACACTGGGAAAACAATAGTGATTTGATAACGAGGTGTGCTATAAAAATTGTTTTGTTTTGAAAAAGCTCCCATCCCCGCCATTTTTTTTTTTTTTTTTATTGTATCTTGTATTTTTTAACAGTATTTTCTACTCTTGATCACGAATTTTGTGAGGACATTTTGTTGAAACTACGCTTATTTATTCGTACTAAGATGATTATTTTTAATGTTATGTATTAATGTAACTGTTATTTTATTTTAATTTTTTAAGAAACATAACTAAGCTTTTTTATATTTGTTGGTTATTTATTTTTTAACTCCCACTTTTCAAAAATAAATAAATAAATAAATAAGTTTAATATTTTTTTCTTTTATTATTAATTATATTAATAGTTTTAAATTTCAAAAATTTTAAATATAAAATAGATAAACATGTTTAGGATAAATTAAACTTTATAGTTTACTATAAAATATACTGATAAACTGAATATAAAATATATTAAGCGTTGAGTTTATTTAAAAGTAGAAAATTGTATTTTATAATAATAACGTTATTAATTTAATAAATTAAGAATACACTAAATTAAAAAAGTATACATTTAAAAAATAACTTTTTTGATAATTTATATGTTTATATTTATATTTAATCTAATTTAATTTTCATAATTAATTTATTTAATAAGAGTAATTTAATAAAATAATTAATAATTTAACAAAAATAATTTAATAAAAAATTCATTCTTATACTAAAACTACTAACTGTTTTGAGAATTAATTAATAGAAATCATTCACTACTTAATGTTTTTATTCACAAATTGTTATTTTTTATTTTCAAAGAATAAAATAGAATTTTTTTGAAAAAACAGTCAAAAAGATAAAGTCTGTGTAATAATTAATCAATTAATTGTAAACAATAACAATAATAACAATGCAACATTGCACAAATAGGTAAAAAGAATTTTTAACAGTGTTTGATGACATCATTGTTTAGATGCAGATTTTTTTAAGCCAATTATAGATTACTACTTGCAATGAGTAAGTTATTAATTAATTAAATATTTGTGGAGCAAGAAAAATGCTTTAAAGTAACTAATAAGTAAATAAACAACAAATTATCTACCTGATTCTTATCATTTTTAAATATCCTAATAAAGTTATTACAGTAAAACCTCCATAACGGACACTCCCGAATAGCGGAAACCTGTTTTTAAAGGACAGTTTTCCAATCCCAACTTCCAAAACTTAAATTTTTGTATGTTTATTCTCTGAATAACGGACATTCCGAATAGTGGAAAATAATTTTGACGGTAAAGGATAAGAAATTTTTTAATGTAATGCAAAATTGAAAAAAAAGTAAAAAACCTTGAAATTTACCAGGACTATGAAATATTCTGTAATTATCAAAAATTTTGTGATTACAGATGAATTTAGGGGGTAAGTTGCTGAAGATCTCCTTCCGACGTCCTGTGTTGAATTCAGGGGGTAGCTTGGGAGGGGATGCCCTCATTGAAATTCCCTACCGCCCTAACCGAAAAATTTGAGATTTTATGCTTAAAGTGGCAAAATATAATGAGCAGTTACACAATTTATATGTATGTATTTCCCCATGTTTTAATGTGTTAATTTTGTAATAAATTTAATGGTTCATATATAATTTTACAATTAATGGTAGTATTATGTATGTATATATAAGATGATTCAGAAAAAAAGGATTTAAATTACTGACTTCATATTGTGACTACAACTTCCCATTGAAATAGAAATTACAAAAGAAAACATTTTTAACATATTTTTTTCGTAAGAATTTAATAAATGGTGGATAAAGATATGCACAATTTTATTTCAGTTTTATTGTTTAAAAATAATTTTAATTTCTGATTAGTTATATAATATAGTTTTAGGATATACAGAACTCAAATAATGAAATAGTAACATTTCGTAGCAATTTTTGAGATTTCAAGATTTTTCGAATAGTGGACAGTTTGAGCTCTCCCGAGCTGTCCATTATTTAGACATTTAGAGGTTTTGCTGTTACATTATAAGAACCGAAATACTATTAAAAAACATATTTGCATTAACCCTATAGTAATTATAATTGTATAGATCATGCAATAAGTTTTGAACACGTAATTAACAAGTTAATTATATGAATAATTAATAATTGAAATACTTGTGAATTGTCACGAATAAATACGTTTAATAAAAACTATTTAATTTTTGAGTTTTTTTTTATTTCACACTACAACTGTCTCCAACAACAACGGCAAGGGATTGAAATGGGGACCGAAATGTCTCGGAACCGAAACGCCAGGAGACGAAACGATTGACCGAAATATCCTACTTCCAAAAAATCTAAAAGTAAGCTGTAAAAATTAATAGGACCTTACCATAGTGTCACAACCCCAGGGCAACTTATATCCCTTTATTCGTCATACAATCAGTTATCAAAAGAAAATTATTACATAAGTGGAATATATAAGGAACTAGAAAAATGACTAACTTCAATCATAAATGACTAACTTTAATTAAGGACGGACAAAAATGGATGCAACTCTATGGGAAATATGCAAATGTTTAAGACCCGATTTCTTGGAAACTACTCGACTTGCATCCTGCGTAGACTGTGATTCTTACGCAGATTTTTTACCACAATGTGATCATTAGAGATTATCGCAATAACTTGTATATTACTCTGAAATGATCTCGTCGTGAAAGGTTGCTTTTTATAAGCAATCCTTTAAAAATTAAGAAATATTGTTAATTTATTAAAATTCAAACATTGCCTTTAATTCAACTGAAATTATTGCCATCAGTAAAAAGCTCCTTTTATATATACTCGGACTCTTGCATAACCTACATGTTTAAGAAAACATACTATTAAAAAATTGGCTAGAATTTCTAAAATTTTGTAAAATTGGCTACAATTTATCAACATCTAAAATAAAGCATTGAAAGCGAAATGTTAATTTCATTTTTATAATAGGTGTATTAAATAATATATTAAACTTTGTTTAAGGAAATTTATAATAATAATATGTGTAAAGTATTAATCTTGGAATTTGCAAATGTTGAAGTCAGTGAAAATCATTATGCCCGTTTGGTATAACCATATTAAAATATTTAAATTTAATGAGTGGAACGAAAACCTCCATTTAAAACAGGACGTTTTCTTTCAGCAGAGAAAGATTTTCGTATGAATGTTATTCAGTTTAAAATGTGCTTCATTTAATAACATCTACGTGTAAACTAGAATTTACGAATTTTAAAAAATGTTAAAGTGTTTAATAATTTTGTTTTTCTTATCAATCATAGAAAAATTTTCATGTGACGAACTTAAATATCTTAATCATTGATTTTAAAAAGCTGATTTTATTGCAGCCGTAAAGGAGAATGACAGTAGAGACGAAGACCTGATTAAGTTTGACACTGGGGAGAATAATGTTGAAGCTGCTAATGTCCGATCTGACGCAGGAAAACGACGCATAAATGTCAGAGGTGAAATAGCCGAAATTTTATTTCAAAGCTTAAACTGATGTATTATTGATTTTTAAAAAGATGATCAGATTTATAATTCAACTTTTATAAATAAATATGCAAGTTTTTGTGCTGAATTTGTTGAGGCTTTTGAAAGTAAAAACTTGTTCATATTGATTGTCTTTAAGGGGACGGTGGACGTTATTTTCATCATAGCAATATGAAATTTTGTTCACATATACATTTCATTAAAAGCATATAGAACACCTTCAAAAAAGCCCAATCTCATTAAATTTTTAAAATTTGTTTAAAAATTTTAAATTTTTAAACGAAATTTTAAAATGTTCCTCATGTTTTAATTTTTGGGATATTTTCTTGCTTTTGCATTTTTATCACTTAAAACTCTATTATAAACAAATTTGTGTAAGGTTTTTTTTAATCTCTTGAATAATTAATATTTTACAGATTTTTTTTTCTAAATTTCATATCGATTTTCATCTAAATTTTGCCTTTTAATAAGTAAAAAATCAAATTTGACTATCTTAATGAAGACGAATTTTAAAAAGTTTACACAATTTTTTTCTAAACAATATCAGGATACTTCCTTAACAATTTCACAAATATTGATAAAAAATTACGTCGCATGAAGCATTTCAAAAATCTAAAAATGCTGAAAAATTAGTTTTGAGAAAAACAGATTTAAAGTATATAAATATACTTATCTTTATTATTTACTTCTTAAAACCTTCATAAATGATATTTTAATAAGAAAAAACTGTTTTGGTACTATTATACCACAGGAATAGATCTTTTTTGAGACGATTTTGCTCAAATAAAGGTCCAGTGTCCCCTTAATAGCCTTTTCATAAAGAACAAATTAAATTGATTTTTACACTAACTGAAACAAAAGCGTCGCATTAAGGGAGCCCCGATCGTGAATACATAACAAACTGATAATATTAGTTTACGACACTGCAGTTTTTGTGAATTCCAACAACGAAGAAAACTTAGAATAGCAAAGAGAAAATAAGAAAAAGACTGTGATTGAGACACAATTTCGGATAGAATGTATAGCAGAGGTCTGCACGGGTCGCAATTTTCAGGCTAGAGCCCGCCAAATCCATAAAAAAAATTCGACCCGGCCCGAACGAAAAAAATATTGGCCCGGCCCGAACGAAAAAAATATTGGCCCGGCCCGAACGAAAAAAAAAATATTGGCCCGACTCGAACGAAAAAAATATTGGCCCGACCTGGCCCGTTATAAAAGTTAAAACTTCAGCCCTGGCCGTAAAAAAAAAAAGAAGAAAAAGAACGGCCTGGTCGGGCTTGAGTGATTTTTCTACAAAACTTTGATTTTTACTCTTGCGGAAGATTTCTGACCCAAAAAGCTTATCTTAGTCTTTTTTTTTTCATGTTTTTAATCTTTATTTATGCAGAAGTGCCATAAGCTGCGATATTTATGTTTTAATGAATCTCTGTTTGTTGTATGTAAATGTTTCAGTTATCATTAATATTATTAATCCATGTAATAAAGACATAAAAATCTGAAGAATGTCTGAAGAATGAATATGAAGAACAATAGATGTCTTCAGTAACTCAAGTAGAAATTTATAAGTCATAACATGTAAGTATTTTTTATATCATTCCTAAGCACCTTCTTTAAGTAATCAGATATGAGACACTTTTATTTAAATATAAATTTTTAGTTTCCTTATTATTTTTATTATTATTATTTGATGCAAACTTGTATCTTGTAATTAGTTTATTATACAATGTTTCATCTTAGAAATTTTTTTCATAAATTACTCTGACATCATAAACACTGGGAAAACAATAGTGATTTGATAACGAGGTGTGCTATAAAAATTGTTTTGTTTTGAAAAAGCTCCCATCCCCGCCATTTTTTTTTTTTTTTTATTGTATCTTGTATTTTTTAACAGTATTTTCTACTCTTGATCACGAATTTTGTGAGGACATTTTGTTGAAACTACGCTTATTTATTCGTACTAAGATGATTATTTTTAATGTTATGTATTAATGTAACTGTTATTTTATTTTAATTTTTTAAGAAACATAACTAAGCTTTTTTATATTTGTTGGTTATTTATTTTTTAACTCCCACTTTTCAAAAATAAATAAATAAATAAATAAGTTTAATATTTTTTTCTTTTATTATTAATTATATTAATAGTTTTAAATTTCAAAAATTTTAAATATAAAATAGATAAACATGTTTAGGATAAATTAAACTTTATAGTTTACTATAAAATATACTGATAAACTGAATATAAAATATATTAAGCGTTGAGTTTATTTAAAAGTAGAAAATTGTATTTTATAATAATAACGTTATTAATTTAATAAATTAAGAATACACTAAATTAAAAAAGTATACATTTAAAAAATAACTTTTTTGATAATTTATATGTTTATATTTATATTTAATCTAATTTAATTTTCATAATTAATTTATTTAATAAGAGTAATTTAATAAAATAATTAATAATTTAACAAAAATAATTTAATAAAAAATTCATTCTTATACTAAAACTACTAACTGTTTTGAGAATTAATTAATAGAAATCATTCACTACTTAATGTTTTTATTCACAAATTGTTATTTTTTATTTTCAAAGAATAAAATAGAATTTTTTTGAAAAAACAGTCAAAAAGATAAAGTCTGTGTAATAATTAATCAATTAATTGTAAACAATAACAATAATAACAATGCAACATTGCACAAATAGGTAAAAAGAATTTTTAACAGTGTTTGATGACATCATTGTTTAGATGCAGATTTTTTTAAGCCAATTATAGATTACTACTTGCAATGAGTAAGTTATTAATTAATTAAATATTTGTGGAGCAAGAAAAATGCTTTAAAGTAACTAATAAGTAAATAAACAACAAATTATCTACCTGATTCTTATCATTTTTAAATATCCTAATAAAGTTATTACAGTAAAACCTCCATAACGGACACTCCCGAATAGCGGAAACCTGTTTTTAAAGGACAGTTTTCCAATCCCAACTTCCAAAACTTAAATTTTTGTATGTTTATTCTCTGAATAACGGACATTCCGAATAGTGGAAAATAATTTTGACGGTAAAGGATAAGAAATTTTTTAATGTAATGCAAAATTGAAAAAAAAGTAAAAAACCTTGAAATTTACCAGGACTATGAAATATTCTGTAATTATCAAAAATTTTGTGATTACAGATGAATTTAGGGGGTAAGTTGCTGAAGATCTCCTTCCGACGTCCTGTGTTGAATTCAGGGGGTAGCTTGGGAGGGGATGCCCTCATTGAAATTCCCTACCGCCCTAACCGAAAAATTTGAGATTTTATGCTTAAAGTGGCAAAATATAATGAGCAGTTACACAATTTATATGTATGTATTTCCCCATGTTTTAATGTGTTAATTTTGTAATAAATTTAATGGTTCATATATAATTTTACAATTAATGGTAGTATTATGTATGTATATATAAGATGATTCAGAAAAAAAGGATTTAAATTACTGACTTCATATTGTGACTACAACTTCCCATTGAAATAGAAATTACAAAAGAAAACATTTTTAACATATTTTTTTCGTAAGAATTTAATAAATGGTGGATAAAGATATGCACAATTTTATTTCAGTTTTATTGTTTAAAAATAATTTTAATTTCTGATTAGTTATATAATATAGTTTTAGGATATACAGAACTCAAATAATGAAATAGTAACATTTCGTAGCAATTTTTGAGATTTCAAGATTTTTCGAATAGTGGACAGTTTGAGCTCTCCCGAGCTGTCCATTATTTAGACATTTAGAGGTTTTGCTGTTACATTATAAGAACCGAAATACTATTAAAAAACATATTTGCATTAACCCTATAGTAATTATAATTGTATAGATCATGCAATAAGTTTTGAACACGTAATTAACAAGTTAATTATATGAATAATTAATAATTGAAATACTTGTGAATTGTCACGAATAAATACGTTTAATAAAAACTATTTAATTTTTGAGTTTTTTTTTATTTCACACTACAACTGTCTCCAACAACAACGGCAAGGGATTGAAATGGGGACCGAAATGTCTCGGAACCGAAACGCCAGGAGACGAAACGATTGACCGAAATATCCTACTTCCAAAAAATCTAAAAGTAAGCTGTAAAAATTAATAGGACCTTACCATAGTGTCACAACCCCAGGGCAACTTATATCCCTTTATTCGTCATACAATCAGTTATCAAAAGAAAATTATTACATAAGTGGAATATATAAGGAACTAGAAAAATGACTAACTTCAATCATAAATGACTAACTTTAATTAAGGACGGACAAAAATGGATGCAACTCTATGGGAAATATGCAAATGTTTAAGACCCGATTTCTTGGAAACTACTCGACTTGCATCCTGCGTAGACTGTGATTCTTACGCAGATTTTTTACCACAATGTGATCATTAGAGATTATCGCAATAACTTGTATATTACTCTGAAATGATCTCGTCGTGAAAGGTTGCTTTTTATAAGCAATCCTTTAAAAATTAAGAAATATTGTTAATTTATTAAAATTCAAACATTGCCTTTAATTCAACTGAAATTATTGCCATCAGTAAAAAGCTCCTTTTATATATACTCGGACTCTTGCATAACCTACATGTTTAAGAAAACATACTATTAAAAAATTGGCTAGAATTTCTAAAATTTTGTAAAATTGGCTACAATTTATCAACATCTAAAATAAAGCATTGAAAGCGAAATGTTAATTTCATTTTTATAATAGGTGTATTAAATAATATATTAAACTTTGTTTAAGGAAATTTATAATAATAATATGTGTAAAGTATTAATCTTGGAATTTGCAAATGTTGAAGTCAGTGAAAATCATTATGCCCGTTTGGTATAACCATATTAAAATATTTAAATTTAATGAGTGGAACGAAAACCTCCATTTAAAACAGGACGTTTTCTTTCAGCAGAGAAAGATTTTCGTATGAATGTTATTCAGTTTAAAATGTGCTTCATTTAATAACATCTACGTGTAAACTAGAATTTACGAATTTTAAAAAATGTTAAAGTGTTTAATAATTTTGTTTTTCTTATCAATCATAGAAAAATTTTCATGTGACGAACTTAAATATCTTAATCATTGATTTTAAAAAGCTGATTTTATTGCAGCCGTAAAGGAGAATGACAGTAGAGACGAAGACCTGATTAAGTTTGACACTGGGGAGAATAATGTTGAAGCTGCTAATGTCCGATCTGACGCAGGAAAACGACGCATAAATGTCAGAGGTGAAATAGCCGAAATTTTATTTCAAAGCTTAAACTGATGTATTATTGATTTTTAAAAAGATGATCAGATTTATAATTCAACTTTTATAAATAAATATGCAAGTTTTTGTGCTGAATTTGTTGAGGCTTTTGAAAGTAAAAACTTGTTCATATTGATTGTCTTTAAGGGGACGGTGGACGTTATTTTCATCATAGCAATATGAAATTTTGTTCACATATACATTTCATTAAAAGCATATAGAACACCTTCAAAAAAGCCCAATCTCATTAAATTTTTAAAATTTGTTTAAAAATTTTAAATTTTTAAACGAAATTTTAAAATGTTCCTCATGTTTTAATTTTTGGGATATTTTCTTGCTTTTGCATTTTTATCACTTAAAACTCTATTATAAACAAATTTGTGTAAGGTTTTTTTTAATCTCTTGAATAATTAATATTTTACAGATTTTTTTTTCTAAATTTCATATCGATTTTCATCTAAATTTTGCCTTTTAATAAGTAAAAAATCAAATTTGACTATCTTAATGAAGACGAATTTTAAAAAGTTTACACAATTTTTTTCTAAACAATATCAGGATACTTCCTTAACAATTTCACAAATATTGATAAAAAATTACGTCGCATGAAGCATTTCAAAAATCTAAAAATGCTGAAAAATTAGTTTTGAGAAAAACAGATTTAAAGTATATAAATATACTTATCTTTATTATTTACTTCTTAAAACCTTCATAAATGATATTTTAATAAGAAAAAACTGTTTTGGTACTATTATACCACAGGAATAGATCTTTTTTGAGACGATTTTGCTCAAATAAAGGTCCAGTGTCCCCTTAATAGCCTTTTCATAAAGAACAAATTAAATTGATTTTTACACTAACTGAAACAAAAGCGTCGCATTAAGGGAGCCCCGATCGTGAATACATAACAAACTGATAATATTAGTTTACGACACTGCAGTTTTTGTGAATTCCAACAACGAAGAAAACTTAGAATAGCAAAGAGAAAATAAGAAAAAGACTGTGATTGAGACACAATTTCGGATAGAATGTATAGCAGAGGTCTGCACGGGTCGCAATTTTCAGGCTAGAGCCCGCCAAATCCATAAAAAAAATTCGACCCGGCCCGAACGAAAAAAATATTGGCCCGGCCCGAACGAAAAAAATATTGGCCCGGCCCGAACGAAAAAAAAAATATTGGCCCGACTCGAACGAAAAAAATATTGGCCCGACCTGGCCCGTTATAAAAGTTAAAACTTCAGCCCTGGCCGTAAAAAAAAAAAGAAGAAAAAGAACGGCCTGGTCGGGCTTGAGTGATTTTTCTACAAAACTTTGATTTTTACTCTTGCGGAAGATTTCTGACCCAAAAAGCTTATCTTAGTCTTTTTTTTTTCATGTTTTTAATCTTTATTTATGCAGAAGTGCCATAAGCTGCGATATTTATGTTTTAATGAATCTCTGTTTGTTGTATGTAAATGTTTCAGTTATCATTAATATTATTAATCCATGTAATAAAGACATAAAAATCTGAAGAATGTTGTATTGTAAAAATAAAATCTTCTATGACGGAATCGCATTGGAAAGGAAAAAATGCAGTTAGACCCGGCCCGAGCAGCTCTCTAACGTGTTAGAGGTACTTCGAAAATTTTGAAGTAGGTGATTTTGACATTAATGCTGAGCTGCGTGCTGGGCGGTGTTTTTCTATCGATGAAGATATTGTCAAGACCATGATAGCGCAAGATCCCTTTTTGGTAACTTGCGGAAACGATAAACGCGGTGAAACAAACCATTTGGGTCATATTATGCATATATGCAGTAAAATTAACACTTATCACCTTCTGGAGCTTGACCGGACGATATATATATTTTTTAAAGACGACATCGGAGAAATTTAATTTTGAAATTCATTAAATGAGAGCCATTGTAAAATGAAAAGGGATGATGTTAGGATCTGTAAGCCACACTGTTAAAAATAAATCTGTGAATTTCTGGTGAAACTACCGGCAGCAATGTAGCCGAACTTTTACCGTTCCGTTAGTAGATTTTCCGTTATGGGAAATACAAGAAGGGAAAACTCCGTTTGAAGAATCAGTAACTTTCCGTTACAAAGTTTGATTTTTAATAATAATAATTTAATAGAGTTTTTAAAATTAATGAGTCGAGTAATCGTCAAAGAATTCGAAATTACCGAGTGATTTTAAGCTGTTATGTTATTTTACGTAATTATTATTTTGTGTAATTTAGTTCACGCCGTCCTGAGGATCGAACTCGGGACCTTTAGACTGCAGAACAAATCCTTATGAATTGAGCCAAAGCTGCTGATGCCAGATTGTACAGAGTATGTCTTTTATGAGTTAGTGGGAAAATCTGTTGTGCTTTATAAAGATTTCCTTTCAAATATATTCCTTAGAATATTTTTAAACGGTTTATTTTATTTTATTTTAGACTGATGAATAATACTTATTATTTTTTAAAACCAGTTTTATTTTTTTAAATAGTTTAAACAAAAAAAAAAAAATAACTGTTTAAAACCACTCTTTTTTTTTTTTTTTTTTTTTTTTTTTTTTTTTTTTTTTTTTTAATGAATAAAATTTTTTTAATAACAATTAACATTTTTTTCTTTTACAAAAAAAGATATAGACATTTTTTTGAAATTGTCGTACAGTATTTATTTATTTATTTATTTATTGGCTAATAAATTTAAAAAAATTTAATAAGAAATAAGAGAAAAATAAACAGAAAAAATATAATTTAAAAGGGATTTTTTATGTTTTCAATATTCCATGGCGCCAGTGGGACCCGAACCCATAATCTGCGCTCGCAGGCGATTGGCGGTGTGGTAACTTGGCCACTCGGCCATGGAGTCCCCCAGAGAACGGTGTTCCGCTTCTGTATTGTGTTCTTGTAACATCGCCTTGGCGACAAACACAGCCCACGCCAATTATACGCCAATCGGCAATTTACTGTAACCCTGCTTACGTGTTGTGTGACGCAGTGGATTGAGAGAAACAGTCTCTTAGCAACAAGCTCTAATGCTGCATCAAGCAGCTACTCTTAGAAAATAAACATTCCATTAAATTTACAGTCTACTTGCTTTTTCTTTTTAGTTTTTCTTTTTAATTTAGTACACCTCCGTACATTTGGTCCTAGCGACCCGGAGGTATGAACGAATCAGTGTCTTTTCTATTGAATTAAACATTGAATTTATCGAATTTCGTCAACAAGATGAATAATGTCGGAAACTGAGATAAAAGCATTGAACAGAAGGCGAGGGAATATCAAGGCCCAAGTCACCAGGATATTTAACGCAACGGATGGAAAAACATTTAATTTATCCGAATGGAAAGCCCACCTGGATTTACTGTCGAAAACAGAAGAAAAGTTTGAAGCTCTTAAACTGGAATATTATAGAATAATAGAGGAAGAAAAGTTGGAAGAAACTGAAAAAATACTGAGTCAACTGGACGAGGATATTCTAAAACTAGAGGTAAGCTTAAAATCCTCTATTAATGCTTATTATGAAAATACTGATTCTAATAAAAAATCTATTGAACAGGACCAAGCTAAAACGTCTAGCATTAAGCTACCTAGGGTCATATTGCCGGTTTTTAGTGGCAGAATTGAAGAATGGTCCGTATTTAAAAGTACATTTAACGAGCTTATTAATGATAATTCAAATTTAAAAGATAATGAAAAATTATTTTATTTGCGTTCTGCTTTGACTGGCGAAGCGAGGAGTTTGCTTACACCAGATGAAAATTATGTTTCACTTTTCAATGCGTTAGAACAAAGATACGAGAATAAAAGAGTTATGGTAGAATGTCATATAAAGAATATTTTAAATCTTTGTGTAATTAAACAGGAATCCGCTAAGGATCTCCGCATTTTATTGGATAACGTGAAGAAAAATTTAAGGGCTTTAAAGATCTTAAAGTATGATAGAGATAATTTCTCGAACGCAATTTTGCTGAATATTATTCTAAACAAACTAGATAACGAAACTCGTAAACAATATGAAATAACATTAAAGGATAATGAAGTGCCTAATTTTGATGAATTTTTAGAATTTCTTGAGCGAAGATGTCAAATCTTAAATAGTATAAGTTCTAATGTATCCTCTAAATATACTGCAAAATCCTTATTCATAAAAACAAACAAACCTCAAAGTAAATGTTGCGTAATTTGTAAAACCGAAAACCACCCCTTATATCATTGTGTTAAATATAAAAACATGAAGTTAAGTGAGCGAATTAACCTTGTTAAGAAAAATAAACTTTGCTTCAATTGTTTAAGTTCAGCCCACCTCATTAATTATTGTAATTCAAAAAGCACTTGTCATGTTTGCAAGAGCGCAAGCCATCATTCATCATTACATAATTATACAACACCAGTAAACAATCCTATAAACAATCTCCCAATACATGAAACAATAAATAGCAATTTTGTTTCGGAAGATTTATCACAAAACGAAACTACTGCTCATTCATTTTTTTCATATGAAAATGATAATAATAAATCTGTTTTAATTAGCACTGCAATAATTTATTTGACAGATGTAAATGGCATCAAAATTCCTTTCAGGGCAATATTAGATTCCGCATCTCAGAATTGTTTTTGTACATTTAAAGCAGCACAAATATTAGGCTTGAAAAAGGTGAAAATAAATATTCCTGTAAGTGGAATAAATAAATTGCCTATTTACATTAAATCTAGAATCAAATCAAAGTTGTCAAATAAAATGAATAGTGCCAGTTATGATATTGAGTTATTAATCGTTCCAAACATTTGTGACTTCACGCCCTCGAAAAAGATAAACATATCAGATTTAAAAATTCCAGCAAATATTTGTTTAGCGGATAAAAAATTTAACATTCCAAGCAGTGTGGAGATAATTATCGGTGCTGAACTGTATTTTTCTCTTTTAAATGAAGAAAAAATAAAGTTAGGCAATAATTTATATTTGCAATCAAGTATTTTCGGTTACATTGTATCTGGTTGTATTTATGACAAAACAGTAAATAATAATAATACTAAATATTGTTTCTTAACAAAAAATCTTGAATTACTTAATGACACTTTGAAGTCTTTCTGGGAAATTGAAGAAGTACAAAATTTAAAACCCTGTAACAGTGAAGAATTAGAATATTGTAATGATCACTTCGATAAAACGCACTTCAGAAAACCGGATGGTAGGTTTGTGGCCACGATGCCGTTTAAACCACAGCTTTTAGAACCCGATTTGGGAAATTCCAAAAATCTTGCTTTGAAAAGATTAAACTCTCTGTGGCAACGTTTAGATCGAGATCCTGTTATGAAAAACTTATACACAGAATTTATTAAAGAATATAGAGATTTAAATCACATGCATGAAATAAAAGAAAACACGAACTTTAATGATGGCTATTACTTACCACATCACGGCGTTTTACGACCCTCTAGTAAAACCACAAAACGACGCGTCGTTTTTGACGCTAGTGCCAAGTCAACCAACGGAAAATCTTTGTATGATTTATTATGTAAGGGTGGAGTTCTGCAAGATGATCCTCTCGGTCTCTTAGGGCCAGTGATTGCTAAAGCAAAAATATTCATCCAGGAGCTATGGCTTCTTAAAATAGAGTGGAATGAGAAGCTGCGCTCTCATGTTGCCAAACAATGGGAAACCTTCCTCGAAAGTCTTAAAGAACTGGAATCCATTGAAGTGCCAAGATGCTTCCTAGCTGTGAACCAATCAGTGGTGCTAAATGGTTTCGCAGATGCGTCTTCCAAGGCTTATGGCGCAGTGATATACATGCAAACATCTATTTCTAGAGAAACCATCAGTCACTTATTATGTAGTAAATCCCGCGTGTGTCCAACCAAAGTAATAACAGTGCCACGTCTCGAACTGTCAGCATGTCTTCTTCTGGCTAAACTCACTAACAAGGTCTTAAATTCATTAGACAAACAAGTAGCTTCAGTCAATTTGTTTTCTGATTCAACTATTGCTTTAGCTTGGATAGACACTGCTCCTCATCTCCTGAAAACGTTTGTGGGAAACCGCGTTGTGCAAATTAAAAAACAAACTAAGAACTTTCCATGGTTTCATATTCCGTCAGAACACAATCCAGCTGACTTGATATCAAGAGGTGCAAGTGTGGAAAACCTGTCTTCTAACCGGTTGTGGTGGCATGGCCCGCCTCTTTCAATTCTTGAAGAAACAATAGCAAAAACTGACTCTAATATAAATGACATTAAAGATGAACATTATTCTAGTGAGCTTAAAGCTCCCAGCAACTTGACATTCGCTATTTATAATGACTCTGATTTGTGTGGTAATTTAATTAATCTTAGCAATAATTTCCAAAAATTAATTAGAATTTTAGCTTATATTTTCAGATTCATACATAAATGTAAAAAAGCAACATCTGCAACCGGCCCTCTGTTGCTGGAGGAATTAAGAAAGGCAGAGGTTTATTTAATAAAAAATGAACAGGTAAAGTATTTCAAAAATGAAATTTCGGCCCTCCAAGCGGGATCTTCGGTTCATCGCGCAAGTAAGTTAAAATTCTTAAATCCCTTTTTAGATGGAGATAGCTTATTGAGGGTGGGAGGAAGACTAGCAAAATCAAATTTGAATTTTGATCATAAACACCCCATTAGACTTCCGGCGAGCTGTCGCTTGACGAAACTAATTTTTCAATATTATCATAAACGAGATTTTCATGTAGGACCCCAAGCTCTTTTGAACACTGTGCGTCAAAAATATTGGCCTCTCGGTGGCAAAAATATTGCGCGTAAAATTGTACATGAGTGTTTACAATGCTTTAAAATTAAACCTATAACGGCTAGTCAAATGATGGGGGATCTCCCTCCTGAAAGAATAGTGCCCAGTTCCCCATTTTCAAATGTGGGATTAGATTTAAGTGGGCCTTTTGAAATAAAATATAAAGGTCAAAGAAAGGGTACTTTTCAGAAAATCTATGTTGCCATATTTGTATGTATGGTCACTAAAGCTGTGCACTTGGATTTTGTCTCAGATTTGACATCCGAGGCTATAATAGCGACTCTAAAAAGATTCTTCGCTCGTCGTGGGAAAAGCTCTGTAATCTTTAGCGACAATGCTACAAATTTCGTTGGGGCTTCAGCAGAACTAAAACGTTTACGCAGACTTGTTACGAGTGATGAAGTTTCGAACTTTTTAGCTTCTGAAGGTATTAACTGGAAGTTCTCCCCTCCTAGGGCGCCAAATTTTGGTGGCCTTTGGGAGGCAGGAGTCAAATCTTTCAAATACCACTTAAAAAGAGCTGTGGGCTCAGCTCATCTCACGATCGAGGAATTCCTGACAGTTATCACACAGATAGAAGCTATTTTAAATTCGCGACCACTTTGTCCTTTGTCAACAGATCCTGACGATCTTCAGGTGTTGACTCCTGGTCACTTCCTCATAGGAAAGCCTCTTAATTTAATTCCAGAACCCAATTTAAGTGAGGTCAAAGATAATTTGCTAAATAAATGGCAAAGGACTCAAAAATTAACACAGTTAATATGGAAACGTTGGCAGAATAATTATCTGAGCCAGTTACAAGAAAGAAACAAGTGGCTATTTAAAAAGCCTAATATTCTGCCAGGAATGCTAGTTTTGCTTAAGGACTCGCAATTACCCATTTGCACTTGGTCACTAGGCCGCATTAATAAGGTTTTCCCAGGCGCGGACGGGATAGTCAGGGTAGTTGAAGTTCGTACCGCTAAAGGTAATTTTAAACGACCTATTTCAAAAATAAGTATATTACCCATTGAGGACAACATAGATCCTAAACTTTAAATGTGCTTTATTATGTATTAATTTTTCATGTATTATTTGTGTTTATTTATTTTATTTATTTATTTTTGCTTATAATCTGTATCATATTGTATTATTACTTGTATTGCATATGTATCTTGAAATATAAAAATATTTCAACGCCGGGCGGGATGTTCCGCTTCTGTATTGTGTTCTTGTAACATCGCCTTGGCGACAAACACAGCCCACGCCAATTATACGCCAATCGGCAATTTACTGTAACCCTGCTTACGTGTTGTGTGACGCAGTGGATTGAGAGAAACAGTCTCTTAGCAACAAGCTCTAATGCTGCATCAAGCAGCGACTCTTAGAAAATAAACATTCCATTAAATTTACAGTCTACTTGCTTTTTCTTTTTAGTTTTTCTTTTTAATTTAGTACACCTCCGTACAAACGGAGTGTCTCCGTTTTTTATTTTTATTTCCATCAGTTTCGTTATTTTCAGAAAATATGGTGGAATTTTGGGATTTGTAACGGAAAATGCCCTTTTGTTGTGAAAAGAGACCTTTTCTGTAAAATTCAGGAAAAAAAATGTTCGTAAATTTCAGAATTTTTTTAACAGTGCATAGATAACCGTTGCGGTTTTGAGTTTAATGTTCTTTCTACTTGTTAAATGATAACTGCTTAGCTGCATAATGCACAGTTGCTAATTTCCATTTACAGATGAAAGAGAGAATAACGGCAAACCAGAAGAAAGTTGTAAACAGATTACTGATAAAGATGACAATATCAACTCTACAATAAAGGAATCAACAAAATTTAAAGGTATACTATATTTCTTTAATGTAAATTTCACATTTTTAAACATTCTTGTAAATTTATGTTACTACAGAAAACAAAAATAAAAAGCTGCGGTTATTTGAAAGTGATTATTTTATGCGTAAGCGAATTCTTACTCATTTATTCTTTTACGTGGTTATTCCTTGAAACTATTGCAGCATTAATCGTTCACTAGCAGGGTTGATCAAGCTAAGCTCGGTCAAGATTACCTTTGTGTTCAACTCGATATAGTATTTTCATTGCATCATTCACTCTGCATTATCACTGTAAGATATGTTATTTATAACAGTATTATTTACAAAAACAGTCAATAATGAAACTATGTTTGTATGCACATGATCATAAATTTTACTTTATTTTAAAATTTACAACGAAAGGACATCGATCCAAATCGCTTTTTTAATTCGACTCTGACTGATTTAACCATGCATCTGGAATCCTATTAAGAATGTATGAAAAATTTCTTCATATTCTGAAAACCAATATTTTTTGCCAACTATAGCCAAACTTGGACACGTTCTTTCATTTAACGCCAAATATGTGTTTTGGCTTTCGTAATCTTCACTGTCGATTTTTTGGCCAAATGTCGTCAGTATTTTGTCAAATACCGCCAACTTCTTGACTGTTGCCACATTCTTATGACCCTGACTCGTATTACCCAAAATGACCCGCTAATCAAATTTGATCAAACATGTGACTTAGCTCATTGGTCTTCAGATAATCAAAAACAGTACAATATAAAATTAAATCAAAATCGTTTAAGCCATTTCTTAGATAAAATCAGCTTGACAGCATTGAGCATTGAAGCGAAATGACCCACTAATATAATTTTGTTTAACATGAGACTCAGCCCAATAGTCTATTCGTGACAAAAGACGTTTCGTTGCAAAATTTATGTAAAATTAATTGAATCATTGTTATATATAATTAGAATGACCCTAACCCATTTTGACTCAAAATGACCCGATAATCGAATTTTTGAGAGCTTGTATCTTAGCCCAATGGTTTTCTTTTGCCCCAAAATGATATAATACAAAGTATAGTCAAAATGATGAAAACCATTTTCTACATAAAATTAGCATGGACCATCCCCCACAAATGACCCTTATAATCGAAATCTCTTGAACATGTGACCTAGTTCATTAGTTTTTGCGTGCCGAAAAACGTTAGATACAACATTTAGATAAAATCGATTCAGCTGCTTTTTCGATATAATTAGTTTGCCCCTTACCCATTTTGACCCAAAATGATCCATTAATCGAATTTTCTCAAACATCTGACCTAACCCAATGATTTTCTTGTTCCCAAAAACGATAGAATACAAAATTTAGTCAAAATTGCGCGAGACATTGTCTAGATAAAATTAGAATGACCCAAAAATGTTTCACTAATAAAAATTTCTCGAACTTGTGATCTAGCCCAATGATTGTCTCGTGCCGTAAATATGTTGTATACAAAATTTTGTTAAAATCGATCCACTCGTTTTTTAGATATAGCTTGACCATGACCCACCATGACCCACAAATGATCCTTATAATCGAAATCTCTCAAACATGTGACTTAGCCCATTAATTTTTTCCTGTCTAAAAATTGTTACATACAAAATTTCGTTAAAATCGATCCTGCCGTTTTTTAAACATAAATAGTTTGACCCAGGCCTTTTATGACCCTTTATGACCCATTAATCGAGTTTTCTTGAACATATGACCTAGCAAATCATTTTCTCGAGTCCGAAAGCGATAGTTTACAAAATTTAGTCAAAATCGTCAACCATTTTCGAGATAAAATTAGCGTGACCCCAAAGACCCAAAAATGACCCACTTATCGAATTTTATCTAACATGAGACTTAACTCAATGGGTTTATCGTAATCCGAAACAGTAAAATACAAAATTTGGTCAAAATCGCTTGAGCCGTTTTTTAGATAAAATAGATTTGAACCATAATGACTCAAAAATGACCCACTAATTTAAATTTCATGACCCTGTGATGGAACCCAATAATTTTCTCGTGCCAAAATATTGATGTATACAAAATTTCGTTAAAATCGATCCAGCCGTTTTTTAAATATAAATAACTTGACCAGACCCATTAAGACCCAACATGACCCACTAATGGATTTTTTTCGAACATTTGACCAAGCCCAATGGTTTTATCGTGCCCGAAAATGGTAAAATACAAAATATTGTCAAAATTGTTAGAGCCATTTTTTAAATAAAATGTACACACACATACAAATTTTGTTCGTATTATGGTATAAGAGTATCAGGTGGACCGAGCCTTACTCGGTAGTTTATTAAACTCTTTTATTTAAGGTAAAATGGCTGTTATACGTACAGATCTATTGATATCCTAATGTGCTAGAACTGTAAAATTTATACACAAAGGTATGTTTCCAATAACAGTACAAAATTTTAGAATTTCCAGAACTTAATTAATAATAAATATATTATTTTTCATGCATTTTCGAATTAGCTCACCACAGGTGATAAATTGTCAAACAATCTCTGCAACTCGTATGGGATAAAAAAAAAATCTATTTAATTAAGTGCCAACAAATGCTCGCCAAAATATGTCAAAGCACTGTGAAATTGCAAAAATAAAAAATTTTTAAAAATTATAAGTGGGAATTAAAATATTATAAATGAAAAATGCGAACTGTAATATTAAAATATCGCTTTTATGAATAATTTACGATGTTCACATATCAATTAAAAAATCCTAAAAAGCTTTTAAAAGGTTCATTTTTTATTTTCTGCTTCCTTTCTAAAAAAAGAACGGAAATTATATAATTTTTAGATAAATAATTTTTTAGAGCTTTTTATCAAGCTTTTAAATAAACAATTGCACGTGAAGCGTAGCAAATGAGGTGCGTTCGTACGATAATGAAGTTTTTAAAATATCACTCTCATATATCAATCTCATAAAATTGTAAATAGTTAATTACAATTAAAATGCGCAACAAACAATGTTCTCTCTATACTCATTATGTAATGGAATACTTTTGTGTGGCCTTGTAAAATAACAAAATGATCTCTAGAACATAGAGATTAAAATAATTCACATAACCGATGCACGACAAATTCACAAATACACACAAACACAAAAAAAAAAATTATAAAAAATCTTGTCAACAAATTACAATACATTAACCTGTTGTGAATTAGAAAACTCAGACAAAAAATAGTTTTACGGTTGTGATTGTGTTCTTAATATATTGCAAATGTTTTGCTATCTAGAAATGTGTTCTCAAAATAGTTTTGTTAATTGTGTTACAAATAGCGTTGATTAAAATACGTTCTTACAATAGTGTTGTGCCGCACAAAACTTTGTCGCCAAATTAAACAACACATAGTAAACACCACATAATTTCAAAACACTTTCCACATGGTGCCTTTAAAATTACACAATTTAAAAACTGGATGTTTTGAAATATGTTTTGAAAACACATTTTCTCCTCTTGTAATTTTTAGCAAAAATTTTTGCACAATCTTTTTATTTAGCACAACACATTCACAACATAATCGAAAACTATTTTAGTAGAAGGGTTAATTATTATGTTCAGTTAGTATTGCAGAAGTCTTTCACGAATTTACAGTTTGTATATTAAACAAGTTGGAAATTGCACGTGAAGCGTAGCAAATGAGGTGCGTTCGTACGATAATGAAGTTTTAAAAATATCAATCTCATATATCAATCTCATAAAATTGTAAATCGTTAATTACAATTAAAATGCGCAACAAACAATGTTCTCTCTATACTCACTATGTAATGGAATACTTTTGTGTGACCTTGTAAATCAATAACAAAAGTTCTTTGCACAACCGATTATGCAAAATCTATATTATAATATGTACTTTAAGATGCATATCAATATTATTATGTTCGAATGAGTGTAATGTTATTAAAATGTATTTGAAACTTTTTTTTCCATTGACTGTAATGTAACGGAGTATTTTTGATTGTCTCTGTATTTGATCTATGCATCCTATTTTAAAAAAAAATTGAAATGACTCGACAAAATTATATAATAAGTATATAATTTAAATTTCAAACGATTAAAATGCAATTGGAACATTTTCCCCCATTGACCGTAATGTAACGGAATACTTTTGATCGTCCCTGTAATTGATCTATCCATCCGATTCTCATAAAATTTGAAATGGCTCGACAAAATTATGGAATAATTATGTATTTTAAATTTCAAAAGATTCGGTTGCGTAGTTTTTGCGTTGTTATATGCGGACAGACAGACAGACAGAGAGACAGACAGACGGACGGACGGACTGAACGACAACTATAGGTGTAACGTATTTACATAATTACGAACGTATTTACATAATTACGAACGCACCTAAAAAGGAAACCGCACTGGGAAGTTTTGGAGAGAAAGAAACATTACGTAAAAAATTTAGATGTATTTTCAAGATGACCATTGAATTCTTACAGAGAAATGTGTTTAGAATAATTATTTTTACTTTCTAGTCTCCGATTCTATATTTTTTTAAACAACAAATGCATTGTCATCACTGAAAAGTAAATTACAGCTAATCGTAAGCCACCCGCAAAACAAACTAGGTGTGTCATTGTACGGATAAATAATAATAGTCTTGCAATTTTGTAAATTTCTAAACATCGCTTATTTTAAATTTTTTCGTCGTCTTACATGGGGGAAAAAGTACTTTTAAATGCAATTTATTTAAAAACTGCATCTCAATTTATTCTTGAGGTATTAATTTATTTGTAATTTTTAATGCCATTTCCATAATTGTGGCGAGTGAAATACTCCATTTCTGATGAAAAGCAAAAGCAAAATAGTAAAGTAACATCTATTTTTGTTGCCATTTCCTTAGAACAACTGAAAAATAGTCAGCTGATGCAATCCCAAAAATTTCAAACTACTTGGCATAACTTAAATAACTGATACAAATTCGGAGAAAACCACTTCTATAAACCAGTTTTTTTGTAACATTAACATGTTCGAAAAATTTATCATTTAAAATGTATGTGAATGATTTGTATTGAGAAGTTTTTAACCGTTATACATCTTTTATAAATTAAATTAACATTTCTTCACCATATAATTGTAATAGTGTCATCCGCTGGTAATCTTTATATGGGGACGGTGGACGTTAAAAATTTATTTTATTCATTTTTATCTTAGCAATATGAAATTTTGTGCAGATATACATTTCACCAAAAGCATATAGAATACCTTTAAAAAATTTCCAATCTTATTAAAATTTGTAATTTTTTTTACAAAAATTTAAATTTTTAAACGAAATTTTAAAACGCTCCTCGTTTCTTAATTTTTGAAATATTTTCTTGCTTTTGCATTTTTATCACCTAAAACTATATTATAAACAAATTTGTGTAAGATTTTTTTAATCTCTTCAATAGTCAATATTTTACAGATTTTTTTCTAAATTCCTTATCGATTTTCATCAAAATTTTGCCTTTTAATAAGTAAAAAATAAAATTTGACTATCTTAATGAAGACGAATTTTAAAAAGCTTACACAATTTCTTTTTAAATAACATCAGGATACTTCCTTATCAATTTTATAAATATTGATCAAAAATTAAGACTCGAGGAGCAATTCAAAAATCTAAAAACGCTGAAAAATTAGTTTTGATAAAAACAGATTTAAAAGTATATAAATATATTTATCTTTATTATTTACTTCTTAAAACTTTCATAAATGATATTTTAAAGAAAAAACTGTTTAGGTACTATTACACCCCAGAAATAGACCTTTTTTCTGACGTTTTTGCTATAGCTGATTTTGCTCAATTAAAGGTCCACTGTCCCCTTAAATATCACTTTTTTTTTTAACATTTTTACAACTTGCTTTCTTACACTTACTGATTGTTTTTATTTGATTTAAGAAACAAATCTTATAGATATCTTATTTTAAAAGTGTATGTATTTTTTTTTCCTTTTGGCGAGTCATTTCACAATCTACGAACATAAAAACGTTTCGGAAAGTAACAGATTGATCGTAGTCAAAGTATTTCCAATATTCGCTGGGACATATAAAACGCACTGCATGCAAACAATGATACAGTAAAAATTAATGTGGAAAAACTGATGTAGTTAATTAATATATTCACACTGTAAAAAAATAAAAAATAAAATCTGTTAAATTTACGGCAAAAACTGCTGGCATCAATGTTGTTAGCAATTTTTGCAGTAAAAGTTGCGGTAGAATTAGATGCAATAAAAATGTACAAATAATTTTACTGCAATTGATACGGCAAAAACTTTTGGCAACATTGCTGCCAGCAGTTTTTGTCGTTAGTTTAATGTATTTTTTTTTTTTTTTTTTTTTTTTACAGTATACGATTGTGTAGAAAATTTCCAATGCATTAATACATGATTTTTTTTTTTTTAAAAAAGAATAAATAAAAGAAAATACCAGTTGTGTAACTTTGAAAAAGACAAAGTTTTAAAATAATATTTTCTTTTTCTTTCAGGCTTGGTTGGACTTAGTGAAAACTTTGAAGAGGTGTTTCTTAGTGAAGAAGTTAGAGATGTCGTTATTAAAGTTGGTGATAAGAGTGGAAAAATAAATGACATCTCAAAAGAAAATGTGTTCGAGTTATATCGCATATCAGATCAGTATGTCGTCAAAGATTTGAAAACGGAATGCGTCGATTTTATACTCAAAAATATGTCTGTAGATATAATTTGTGATATCATAGCCCTAGCTACAAGACATAGTGAAGAAGCTCTGTTAGCACGTGCCGTTGAATTCTTCACAGATCATGCTCAGGATGTTCTTCCGTCAGTAAAGTGGCAAATTTTTGTCAAAAACTATCCTGTAGAAGCCAATGAACTTTTTTTAAAAACTTTCAACAAACTTTCAAGGAAATAGATGACCCAAAAGAATTGTGTGTGAATTGGATCACATATCAAATAAGTATGACTTTAAAGATTTGAAAATAGAATGTGCCGATTTTATGCTCAAAAATATGTATTTGAATGTAATTTGTGATGTCATATCTTTAGCTATAAAGGCACAATGAACAAGCTCTGTTAGTTCGTGCCATTGAACTTTTTATTGATCATGCCCGGGATATCTGTCCTCAGTAAATTGGCAAATTTTGCCCGAGACTATCCTGTGGAAGCTAATGATGCTAATAAACTTTTAGAAAAATAGATGCTTTATAGTAAATTTTCCGCCCTGAAGATATGCATCAAAAATTTAAATACCTTCTATTTTTATGCAGTTTGATTATCGTTAAAAATGAATCACATAATTGGTGTCAATTGATTCATAATAAAAAGTTTTAAGTTAATGAAGTCTTCTAAATAGTATATTTTCATTGCAATAAATGTACCGGGCACGAAGTTAAAAAAAATCAAAAGGAATTAACAAATTGTAATGTCGGAGTGCAGTTTGCACAATAAGACTTGTCAAAGAATTAAATATTTATTGTATTAGAAAATAATTCTAGTCCATCACAAACTTTTTTCCTATACCATAAATTGAGTATACCATAGGTATACTAACAAGGAGAGGTACAACCTTAATAATCACAGAATCTAATTATTTTAATGTATGTTTTAGAGGAGAAACCTCCTTAGTCAAGTTCAATAGATTTTATATAACGCTTTTTAGATCTTGAGAAACAGAGAGGGAGGACTTAAAATTTATATCAAAGCATAAATACTTTGCAAAAAAAAGGGGGAGGGGGCAAAGTTGATGGTAGCGCAATTGGTATAGCTTTCATTCACTGACCTGGATCGATACCTGGTCACACTACATTAGTTTATCGCATTTTTTTGTTTTATAAATACTCTAAAATCAGTTAATTTGATTTACTTAAAAAAAGTTTAAGGAGGATTGGACTACATAAAGATCCCTCCAACGGTCGCCCTATAAAGGAGTTTTAATTCTTTTCCCTTTTACGGAGATGGTTTAAGGCCAAATCAGCTTCTGTTAATGGCTGTTTTCGAAAATTAATTAAATAACATTACTTAAACATTTAAAAGCCATCCGATTTAAAATGAACTAAATCAACAGATTATTTGATTCCGGATACTTTTTTTAATAATGCTGTAGGAAATGGTTTTAAATAAATGATTTTAAATGAAACGTTTGAAATCTGACGTAATTTTTACGAATTTTGTTTTCCTTTTTGTAACAATCACGCGAAAATATTTTTTATAGTTAGAAAGGAAATATTATTTGCGCTTTCTACAGCAATAATTAAAAAGATTATAACGAAACATGAAATCTCTGAGTAAAAAGAAAGAAGGTGAAATATGGTGGCTGAGGGGCGAGTCCAAAAATGTAGCCTTAAAATCCGCTAAAATAGGCCTAAACACAATCTCGTGCTTTCTCCAAAAAAGAAAAAAACTTTTAGTAATACAGTTTCGTAAAAAAAAGGAACAAGAAAACTGTTAGTAATACAGTTTTAAATTTATAATTTAATGAAATGGTACTTAAAAATGATTAATATCGCAGATTATTTTCAGTTAGATAAAACGCACGGTTGATATCAAAGACTTCGGTCCCTGTTTCACGTGTTTATTATTATTATTATTATTATTATTATTATTATTATTATTATTATTGTATTATTATTATTATTTTGCCGAAAGGAGATATTTAAATATGAGGGATAGTGCGCATTATATTGCATACCGTTTCTATGCCATACTGCAACTCCATCTGTCTCTTTCCACCACTATATGAAATAAATATCACTTATACATGTAAGCACATTTTGTTTTTAAATTTTAACTGGTTGGCAATGCGATTTGGCTATTTTAAGTCTGACGTAATTTTCTCCATTTATATTTTTTAACGGATATAAATGAATTTACTATTTTACAATTTTCTTTTTCTTTAAAATTCGCGTGTAAATACAGTTTTTATGTCGTAATTTTTAATATTTCCCTGTTTTTAATGCGTAATTATTATTTAATTTGAAAGTTTTTTTCTATTTATAATATTTGCGCATAAGTAATTTTTTAATTCGAAGGAAATGTTACTCCCTGCGCCTTTTTTTTCAGATGACAACAATTTAAAATAATACCCTTTTTTAAAATAAGAAAATTATGACTCGAAATGCTGAAAATTTGAATTTAAGATAGAAATAAATCCTCAAAAAAAGTCATATAATAATAAATATGTAGTCTGTACACCGAAAACTTCTAACGTATAAAATGATCGAAAATGTTTATTTTCCTACGCATAGTTTTTGCTCCTATAAAATTTTTTTTAATGCGGTGTGATTTTGACCAATTTTAACATTAAATGTTTCTCTAAACAATTATTCATTTTAAAAACTAAGTGAACCAACATATTTATCAAACATTTCTCTATAATTCCAACAATTTTAATATTTCTATATGCAATAGCTCTCTTAATATCATTGAAGAAAGACCCCAGTCGCAAAAAATTCATGGTCAGCGGTGGTGACAGCCTTGATGACATTTTTTTAGAATAGAGAGATACTTTTAATCATAATTAAATAGTCTCATTGTCAATTAGAAATTAGAATATTGTGTATAATTTCTATTTTAATCTATATACTTTTTTCATTTCTAATTAAATACTTGCGTAAAACAGTATAAATAGATACAAAATTTAATTTAAAAAAATAAGTTTTAAAATGCAGTGCATACATTCTTTATCGATGCAATGATATTGAACATGTCTACTCGTGATTTTAAAGAAAAATCATTTGTGTTGCTTTAAGGAGAGAAATCAATATAATGATAATATTTCTCTAATTTAAAACTAACAAGCATAATTATATTAAAAAGCAGCTTAAGAATTAAATTACAATCTGTTTTTGCATATTAAATACTTTTTAATTTTCAATATGTATGCTTGTTATTTGAATTATTTTCCTTTTAGATTTATATTTCTTCAGCGTTTATTTTTATTTTGCTTGAGTATGTTTTATATTATTATAATAGATGGCGCCACAACAGAATTTGTAATAAGTCTGGAATTTTTATTATTTAATAATAGATCGATTAAAGAAAAAAAATCTGTTTAATTCATGAGAAATAATGGTTTAAAAATCAAAAATGCTAAAGTAATGTTTAAATACGCGAACATTGTAGTTAAAGTATAATATTGAAAAAATTTAAACTATAACTAGCGAGCTACGCCCGCTAGCTGGGTCACTTTTTCCAAACGAACCTCGGTATTAAGCAGTATATAATAAGCAAAAAAATTTATTTAATAAGAAAGTCTTGGTGTTCGAATCCTCAAGCACAAAAAAAAAGTAAATTAAAGAGCCATGGTCCCGTTAAAAATATGTGATTTCGCATGGTGGGCCACGTGCACTTGAAAAAAAAAAGATTGTGGATCGGAACTATGGTCGCTTCGCGCCCATAGTCCCGTTAAAAATATTTGGTTTTGCACGGTGGGCACTAAGCGCCCATAAGACATTTTTTCGTATTTTTTAGTTCATCAGAAGCAGATTTTTACGCAGATTCTGAATATGTAATCAGTTTTTTCTACTTTAAAAACTGTCTGCATGATGGTTTAAGAAAAAACGCGCAAAAAAGGGGAGAAAAAGAGGTTTTCGACTGCTTCTTCTTTTAGCCAAAGGGGAAAAGTTCAGGTTCTTCACCGCAAGGTGGCGCAGTGTTCTGCCTCAGAGCTCCGTTTGAGCGCCGTTTGGGATTTGAGACATTTTTCGTTCCGATTCCCAAGGGATTTTTAATTCATAACTTTTTTAATTTTGGTCCCACGGTCTCGAAAATGCCCGAAATGACTTCCCCGGAATTTTTCCAATCGAAAGACACCTCTCGCGACTTCCAACTCGCCCGCGTTGCGAAGTTTAATCGGCTTCAAGCAGACAGAGGCGCACGGATTTTATTAGTATAGACTAGCGAGCTACGCCCGCTAGCTGGGCCACTTTTTCCAAACGAACCTCGGTATTAAGCAGTATATAATAAGCAAAAAAATTCATTTAATAAAGAAGTCTTGGTGTTCGAATTCTCAAGCACAAAAAAAGTAAATTAAAGAGCCACGGTCCCGTTAAAAATATGTGATTTCTCACTGTGGGCCACGTGCACTTGAAAAAAAAAAGATTGTGGATCGGAGCTATGGTCGCTTGGCGCCCATAGTCCCGTTAAAAATATTTGGTTTTGCACGGTGGACACTACGCGCCCATAAGACATTTTTTCGTATTTTTTCGTTCATCAGAAGCAGATTTTTACGCAGATTCTGAATACGTAATCAGTTTTTTTCTACTTTAAAAACTGTCTGCATGATGGTTTAAGAAAAAACGCGCAAATAATAAAAAAAAAAAAAAACGCAATTAGCGCCGGTAGAAAAAGCGGTTTTCGGCTGTTTCTTCTTTTAGCCAAAGGGGAAAAGTTCAGGTTCTTCACCGCAAGGTAGCGCAGTGCTCTGCCTCGGAACTCCATTTGAGCCCCGTTTTGGTACTTAGACGTTTTCCGTTCCGATTCCCGACCGGTTTTTCATTCATAACTTTTTTAATTTTGGTCCCACGGTCTCGAAAATTCCCGAAATGACTTCCCCGGAATTTTTCCAATCGAAAGACACCTCTAGTGACTTCCAACTCGCCCGCGTTGCGAACTGTAATCGGCTTCAAGCAGACAGACAGAGGCGCACGAATTTTATTAGTATAGACTAGCGAGCTACGCCCGCTAGCTGGGCCACTTTTTCCAAACAAACCTCGGTATTAAGCAGTATATAATAAGTAAAAAAATTCATTTAATAAGCAAGTCTTGGTGTTCGAATCCTCAAGCACAAAAAAAGTAAATTAAAGAGCCATGGTCCCGTTAAAAATATGTGATTTCGCACTGTGGGCCACGTGCTCTTGAAAAAAAAAGATTGTGGATCGGAGCTATGGTCGATTCGCGCCCATAGTCCCGTTAAAAATATTTGGTTTTGCACGGTGGGCACTAGGCGCCCATAAGACATTTTTTCATATTTTTTAGTTTATCAGAAGCAAATTTTCCGCAGATTCTGAATATGTAATCAGTTTTTTTCTACTTTAAAAACTGTCTGCATGATGCTTTAAGAAAAAACGCGTAAAAAAAAAGTTTCGATAGTCCTGTTTTATTTCTAAGTTCAATATTTTAGCGAAAACTTCGGTAAATATTCTACGGCAAGTCAAAAAAATTGATGCGGAAAAAAACGCAATTAGCGCCGGTAGAAAAAGAGATTTTCGGCTGTTTCTTCTTTTAGCCAAAGGAGAAAAATTCATGTCCTTCACCGCAAGGTGGCGCAGTATTCTGCTTCGGAGCTCCGTTTGTGAATTGAGACATTTTTCGTTCCAATTCCCAAGGGGTTTTTAATTCATAACTTTTTTAATTTTGGTCCCACGGTCTCGAAAATGCCCGAAATGACTTCCCAGGAATTTTTCCAATCGAAAGACACCTCTCGCGACTTCCAACTCGCCCGCGTTGCGAACTGTAATCGGCTTCAAGCAGACAGACAGACAGACAGAAGCGCACGGATTTTATTAGTATAGATTATAAAACAAAAAATGAGACAAAGGAATGTAACGCAACCGGACATCGATCCCGACCCGCTGGTCAGTGAATTAGCGCAATACCAACCGAGCTAATCAGCCATACTCTTTATTTTTAAAGCAGGTATTTAAGTTGTGTCATAATATTAGACCATCCCCCCTCCACGTTTCTCAAAAACTAAGGGCCACTGTATAAAATACATTGAACCTGAGGTTAAGGGGTCTTTGCCCTAAAACATATATTAAAATAACCAAAATCTGTGATTATCAAAGTTGGCTCATTCCTTGTCAGTCTAATATTCATCTGCTAACGTTTAACGTTTAATCTTGACTGTAAGTTGTTTGTATTATATAGGTTAGTATTTTTAACTAATGTTAAGTTACTAATAATTTAGGTAAATATCACAAACTTTAAATTTAAATAACTTTGACCTAGTGCATAGGATAATTATAATTTATAAATTCAAGTAATAAAATTAATTTTACAATAAAATGTAATTAACATGTCCAACTAATTTTCTTCCCTTTCATGTGTTATTTTTATTTATTTTATTTTTTATTTTTTCATAGGGCTGCTGCTTCCGTATTAGGTGCAAGGGGTGATTATCAAGGGTTGTCCTCTCCATATATATTCATTAAAAAAAAGGAGAAAAAAAAGAAAAAGGAAAATGAGACATTCTATTTAGAAGGTGCATCAAATCTGTTTTATCCAATTCCACACTGAATCAAGTCTGTTTTCATAAATTTTTTCACATATGTCATCTGTTTACAGTCTTGGTTAACTGTGGGAGTGGATAAAATAGATTTTATGCACTTTCTAATTAGATTGTCTCATATTTTTAAAAATGTACTTGATATAGTGCGTTAATGTATTCCTCAGTTAATAGTAGTACCAACAATAATAAATGTAAAGCACAATTCATTTCTTGGAATTTAGAACTAAGTTACAATGATCAGTTATCTAAAAGAAAATCTGAAAATTAGTGTCTCCTGTTAGTTAATTTAACTACATAAAACTTCATTTATTAGTAAACATCATAAAAGAACTTTTGATTTAATTTATTATACATAAAAAAATAACAACAGCAAAGTTTTATTTATTACTAAGCATGAAAAATAAAGTTTTTAATTAATTTGTCATGCATTTTCAAGAACATGGGAAATAATTATTTGATTTAATTTGTTTTACGTTAAAAAAAATTTTCATTTATTATTAATCGTTGCAAAAAACTTTTAAATTAACTTGTTATGCATTTTTGAAAAAAAAAAAAAAAAACCTGCAAAATTTTATTTATTAGTAATTTAAGGTAATAAATTTCTGAATAAATTTGTTCGATTTTTAAAAAATAAAACAAATAAACAGATATTTTTTAAACAAATGGCAAATAAATTTTTGAATTAATTTATTATATATTTTCTAAAAACAGTGCAACAACAACAACAACAAAATTTCATTTATTACTAAGCTAAACAAATAAATTGTTGAATTAATTTGTTATACATTTTTCAAAAGTAAAATAACAGAAGGAAGATCATCAACGGTAATAAAACTTCATTTATTAGTAAGCATAGCAAAGAAATTTTCAAATACATTTGTTAAACATTAAATAAAAAAAAAAAAAAAAAAAAAGGCAACAAGAACTACAAAATTACTAACTTGCCTTCGGTGCGAAAGCAAACTGATTGAACATTTCATCCTGTAAATTTTCTCTGTAAGTAAAAACTTCTAACGATACATAACTGACAATTATAATAAAACATTTATTTTTGTTTTCTGACATTAGTTTCTTTTTCTCACAAAAAAAAAAAAAACTTTTTCTTATTTCCCATCTTGCTGGAGGTATTTATTTTCCTCCAAAAAAGAGTAACTTGAGCGGAAATATTCCAATTTCAGAATAAGAATGGAATATTTCGCTAAAATAAAATGTTCAGCATACATCATTACTTTTTACATTATCTCGATTGCTATGGTGATTTTAAAATTTCCAAAAATTCATGTTTATACAGAAGAAATTAAGCAACGGCTTTAAACCTAAAATAAGCTGAAAAAAATGCTTTTAATTGTTTTTAAAGATTAAAGGCTAAATTACTGTAAGATATGTAAAAAAAAATCTATAGAGCAATGGTTGCCAACAACAACTTCATTCACATTAATCATCATCCTAAAACAAAACAGCAGAAACAAAAACAACAACAAAACTTCATTTATTAGTAAATATGACGAATAAAATTTTTGAATTAATTTTCAATACATTTTCAAAAAACAAGACAAGAAGAACTACAAAATAACTAGAATGCTTCGGAGCGAAGACAAAGTGATTTTACTTATATGCCTGATAATTTCCTCTGTAAGTAAAAACTTCTAACGATACTAACAACAACAACAAAACTTAATGTATTAGTAAACTAAGCAAATAAATTGTTGAATTTATTTGTTATACATTTTCCAAAAACAAAATAACAGAGAAAATCAACAGTAACAAAACTTCATTCATTGTTAAACTTAGCAAAAAAATTTATAATTTAATTTGTTATACATAAAAAAAAGACAACAAAAACTACAAAATAGCTACTTGGTCTTCAAAGCGACAAACAGGTTGAACTTATATATGATTGTAAATTTCCTCTGTAAGTAAAAACTTTTAACAACACATAACTGACAATTATAATAAATATCTATTTTTATTTTCTGGCAATAGTTTCTTTTTCGCACAGAAATAATAATAATAAAAAAAAACAACAAATTTTACTCATTTCGCATCTTGCTGGAGGTATTTATTTTCATCAAAACAGAGTAACTTGATCGGAAATATTCCAATTTCAGAATGAAAATGGAATATTTCGCGAAAATACGATGTTCAGCATACATCATTACTTTTTGCATTAACTCGGTTGCTATGGTGACTTTAGAACATTCAGAAAGTTTTGTTTATGTGGGAGAAATTAAGTAACGGCTTTAAATCTGAAAATATGCTCAAAACAGAATTTTTTAAATTGTTTTGAACGTTTACAAGCTTAGTTACACTGAGGTATGTAAAAAAAAAAAAATCTATAGAGCAGTGGTTGCCAACAACAACTTCATTCACATTAACATCTTTAAAAAAATAAATAAATAAATAAATAAATAAATAAATAAAATAAACAGTAACAAAACTAACAACAAAACTTTATTTATTAGTAAGTATGGCAAATTAATTTGTTATACATTAAAAAAAAGAAACAAGAGAACAAGAACAACAAAATAACTACAGTCGAGCCTCTATATAACGAAATCCATCGTTCCAGTAAAAAATTCATTATATAGAGAAATTCGATGTATAGAGTATGATGTTAAAAATAGTATTTAATGTGTAAATTTTGAACAAATATTATTTTTGATCTTTTTAATTAAGAATTTGAAATATTTAAAAGTATATATTAACCTAACATTTTATTTCTTACTTATTTAAGCAGTTTCAAAAAAGAGAAAAGACATTTATTTGAAAGCTTAATGAAAATCAAATGAGGAAGACTTACATAAATTTCAGAGGAAGAAATCTGTAATTTTTTGTTGTTTTGATTTTAAAATTACAATTGTTACGCTCTCAAAAAAAATTCTCAAATTTTAGCAAGGAATGAAAAATTGTAGTTGATATTTTCTTCCATTTGAAGGTCTCTCTTATGTGCTCTCATTGATTCCTCTCTTATATGTGTAACAATTCAATTGACTGTGTTTTGAGAAGGATGTTGAAAGGTGTGTGGGAGGTGGGATGAACTTGTTAGATTTAAAGAATAAGGAGAGAAGTAATATTTATAAAAAAAAAAAACCTCTCCACTGACGATAAATCAAAAATAAGTGATGGAAAATTGATTCCATATGATTTCGAAGCTTTTTTAAAACTGAATAAATTAAGATCAATTTATGAAAAAATTCGTTATATGGAGATAGATATTTCGCTATATAGAGTCTGTTTTTAATGTAATCATGCGAAAAGGGGACCGTTCTTACTAAAAATTCGTTATATGGAGAAATTCGATGTATGAAGTTTCGTTATATAGAGGTTCGACTGTAGTTTGCATCGGTGCGAAGACAAACTGACTGAACTTATATGCCTGTAAATTTTCTCTATAGGTAAAAACTTATAACAACGCATAACTGACAATTATAATAAAAATCTATTTTTGTTTTCTAGCAATAGTTTGTTTTTCGCACAGAAATAATAATAATAATAAAAATTGCTTTTCCTCATTTTCCATCTTGCTGGAGGTATTTATTTTCATCGAAAACAGAGCAACTTGAGCGGAAATATTCCAATTTCAGAATTAAAGTGGAATGTTTCGCGAAATTCAGCATACATCATTACTTTTTGCATTATCTCGGTTGCTATGGTGACTTGAAAACTTCCTAAAACTCATGTTAAGAAATTAAACAACGGCTTTAAGCGTGAAATATGATGAACACAGAAAATGTTTTTAATTTTTTGAACGTTTAAAAGCTTAATTACTGTGAGGCATGTAAAAATAATTTATAGAACAATGGTTGTCGACAACAACTTCATTCGTTCAACAACATTAATATCTTTCAAAAAACAAAACAACAACAGGAAACACAACAACATAATTTCATTTATTAGTAAATATGGCAAATAAATTTTTGAATAAATTTTTTATACATAACCCCCCCCCCCCCCAAAAAAAAACAACAACAACAACAACAAGGCAACAAGACAACAAGAACAACAAAATAATTAGCTTCTCGTCAGTGCAAAAACAAACTGGTTTAACTTATATGCCTGTAAATTTCTTCTATAAATAACAACTTCTAACGATACACAATTGACAATTAAAATAAAAATCCATGTTTGTTTTCTAACAATAGTTTCTTTTTTGCACAAAAAAAACTTTTCTTTTAATTTCCATCTTGCTGGAGGTATTTATTTTCCTCGAAAACAGAGTAACTTGAGCGGAAATATTCCAATTTCAGAATGAAAATGGAATATTTCGCGTAAGTAAGACGTTCAGCATACATCATTACTTTTTGCATTATCTCGGTTGCTATGGTGACTTTAAAACTTCCTAAAATCCATGTTTATGCAGAAAAAATTAAGCAACGACTTTAAACCAGAAATAAGCTGAAAACAGAAAATGTTTTCATTTGTTTTGAACGTTTGGTCACACTTAATTACTGTGAGATATGTAAAAATAGATCTATATAGCAATGGTTGTCAAGAACAATTTCATTCACATAAACATCTTCAAATAATAATAATAATAATAATAATAATAATAATAATAATAATAATATTAATAACATTAATAATAATAATAATAATAATAATAATAATAAAACCAGCAACAACAAAAACAACAACATAATTTCATTTATTAGTAAATATATCAAATAAATTTTTGAATTAATTTTCTATGCATCAAAAAAAAAAAAGGGCAACCAGAAGAACAAAATCATTAGCATACTCCGAAGCGAAAACTAACTGACTGAACTTAAATGCCTTTAAATGCCTTCTAACAATAGTTTTTTTTTTTTTTTTTCACAAAAATAATAAAAAACTTTTTCTCATTCCCCATCTTGCTGGAAGTATTTATTTTCATCAAAAACAAAGTAACTTGAGCGGAAATATTCCAATTTCAGAATGAAAACGGAATATTTCGCGAAAATAAGATGTTCAGCATACATCATTACTTTTTGCATTATCTCGGTTGCTATGGTGACTTTAGAACATTCGGAAAGTCTTGTTTATATAAGAAAAATTAAGCAACGGCTTTAAACAAAAAATATTCAAAAAAAAAAAAAAAAAAAAAAAAAAAAAAAAAAAAACGTTTTCAACATGTATAACTTTAAATTTCGCAGACCACTAATAATAATTTTTGAAAATATAAATACATTTATACAATAATTATCATGCAGTTTACATAATATTAATATGAAATGAATGTATTCCGCATGACAAAATTACATATGAGAATTAGAGATATTACACGAAGATTAGTTTATAACACTATTTTTAATTAATAATCTTTTTGAAATTTAATCGCTAAAATACAGTGGCTCACAAAAGTGTTCGTACACTTACGAATTTCAGTAACATAGAGCTCTATCCATTAATTAAGATTAATATTTCATAATGGGTATTGAAGAATAAGATCTATAACTTATTCTTAACAAAACTACATAAAATATTTTAAATACATAATAAAACTTTATTCTGTGAAATCAATAATAAAAAATAAAATAACAAAGTTACCTCACAAAAGTCTTCGTACACTTTAAAGAAATTGCTATATATTAGTTAATATTGTAATGTTTCGTTAAGTTAGTATTTAGTAGGATGTCCTTTAGCATCCACAACAGCTTTTAAGTGCCTGAGAATAGATTTCACAAGTTTTTTTGTAATTTCTGTATCAATGTTCATCCATTCATCGATCATTACTGTTTTTAGTTCGTTTTTAGTTTTAATTTCATATTTTCATACTCTAACTTCCAGTTCTCTCCAAATATGCTCTATTGGGTATCATTAATGTAATTGCTGTATCAACTCATATACAATTGTAAAAAATACAGAGAACGCTGGGCGTTGCATCACCTGCAATAATCTAATGAAAAAGAATTTTTTAATTAAGGTTCTAAAAAAATCAGAATGTATTGTAATCAGAAACACATCATTAAACCAATTTTGAAAAAATTCTATTGTATCAGGAAATAGTTTAAGATATCCCTGTAAATGCTATCTCCTTTTTATTATAGAGGAAGTAACCCCTGAGCCCCAGCAACGTAAATCAATTTCATAAAATATGAAATAATTTAATATAATTAAAATGCACTCCAAACAGTGTTTTCCCCTATATCATTATATAATGGAATACTTTAATGTAGCCTTTTATATAAATTATTAAGAAATATTCTTTGCAACACAGATTGTACAGAAGTATATTTTGGTATACACTTCAGAAATGCACATCAATTTTATTAAGCTCGAAAGCGCGTTATCATTAAAATGAACTTGAAGCTACTTATTCACATTCGTCGTAATGTAACAGAATACTTTTGATTGTCCCTGTAATGAAATTGTACATCCGGTTTTCATAAAACTTGAAATGATTCGACAAAATTATGAACAATTATATATATTAAATTTCAAATGATTCGGTTGTGTAATTTTTGCTTTGTTATATAGAACAAAATTGACGGACAGAACGTCGGAGAGACAGGCGGACAGGCAGACCGACGGACGGATTGAACGACAACTATAGGTGCTATATATTTACACAATTTCAAATGCAGTTATAAACAGATTGAGGTTTGATAAGAGTGCAATAATTGAATATTACTTAATTATCACACATTTTTAATGTGTTATTTCTTCCTTGTAATTCTTGTTTGTAACCAATTCATTGTTTTTGGAATCACAGACGATTACTGTAATACGAAGAGCAGCTTTTAGCTACGTTTGCAACCATATAAATACGTAACGCCTGCACTGTTAAAAAAATCTATGAATTCACGGTAAAACAACTAGCAGCTAAGTAGTCAGATATTTACCATTCCGTTAGTAGATTTTCCGTTTTGGAAAATAAAAGAAAAGAAATCTCCGTTTGAAGAAGCGGTAACTTTTCGTTACGTAGTTTTATTTTTAATGATGATAATTTAATTTAAATAAATGAACCTCAAAGAATTCGAAGTTTTAGACTTGCTATATTATTTAATTTAGTTTAATATTTTTCAAACCGTCCTAAGGATCGAACGTGAGATCTTTCGACAACAGAATAGGCCCTTACTAAATGAGCCAAAGCTGCTGGTGGCAATCCGTACAAAGTATGTCTTTTATGAATTAGTGGGAAAATCTGTTGTGTCTTCCCCTTTTCATATATTCGTTAGAATAATCGTAAACGGTTTATTTTATTTTATTTTAGACCGATTCATAATACTTATTACTTTTTTTAAATCAATTTTTATTGTTTGACTAGCTTAAATTAAATAAAAAAATCACAATTTTTTTTATTGAATATATGATTTTTTTTTCATTTACAAAAAAAAAAAAAAAAAGACAATTTTTTGAAATTATCGCACACAATTTTTTTTTTTTTGGGGGGGGGGGGTGGGGGGCTAATTAGTAAAAATATTTTTTAAAGAAGAAATAAGAGAATTATAAACAGAAAAAAGTAATTAAAAGGGACTTTTTATGTTTTCATTATTTCATGACGCTAGTGGGTTTCGAACCCGCAATCTATGCTCGCAGGCATTTGGCGGCGTGATGCCTTGACCACTCAACCGCGGCGAGCCCTAGAGAGTTGACTGTCTCCGTTTTTTCTTTCTATTTTGATACGTTTCGTTATTTTCATGAAATATGGTGTAATTTTTAGATTTTTAACGGAAAATGCCCTTTTGTTGTGAAAAGGGACTTTTTCTGTGAAATTCAGGAAAAATATACCCGTGAATTTCAGATTTTTTTTTGACATTGTATAGTTGACATCTGATCCATTTGTCTGTCCGTCTCTTCGCATATACCAGCAAAAATACTATCCGACCGAAGGGTTTGAAGTTTCGTATCCTTGCAGAACTATGTTGAGTCATTTCAATTTTTATGAAAATTGATTCAAAACTCTAAAAGATATTAATAAAAGTTTTCTCCATTCTATTAAACCCAATCGTACGTAATGAATTCATTGATATCCCATGATAGATAATAATTTCATGCTAGGTTGATATGCTAAAGACTTCCTATTTAAGATGAAGTTCCATTATTTATGTCCCATTATTACTGAATCAAATATGGAAACATGAAGTATATATCGCAAGAAATTTTGTATTCAAGTATTTTTTGTATAAGAGATGTTTACAGCTATTGTACCAAGATCGAAATATCTATAAAACTAATTATTCTACAAAAGCACCCTATTTGCCAAGTTCTGCTACAATTGCCGATTTGTTATTTTAAGTCAAAATCAACGCCAATTTCTAATTGATGTCACGCAATCAAAATATTTTTTTCAAACAAATAATGCAATTGATAACTGAATCAAAATTTTAATTTTTTTTCAACCAATGATGAGTATTATTTTTTTTTTTGGGGGGGGGGGGGGAAAGCGAAAAATTAGGATCCTTTTGAAGACAAATAACATCTATTAAGATATTAGATTAATTTATAACACGATTTTTCAATCGGTAAATCAATTATAACAGTTGTAAATTTTCCATGCGGATGAAAAAAGCCCAAGCCAGGATTCGAACCAGGGATGTGTTGCCTGAAGCCGCCAGTTCTCTTCCAACTGAGCCATCCCGAACACGAACACGGGATGACTATTTCACCCAAATAACCTGAACGATCATATAATTTGGTGTGTAACTATGGATCAGACCGGAAGTCGTGTTATAAATTAATCTAATGTAGTTTCGTATGGAGCGTTTTCTGCAGTTCCATATATTGACCTTCGATTTATTCTGTTTATTTGATCCACAGTATCAGATCAGATTATATGATCGCTAAGGTTATTTGGGTGAAATAGTTCTCCAGTGTTAGTGTCTGGGATGGCTTAGTTGGAAGAGCATTGGCGGCTTCAGCCAATACATCCCTGGTTGGAATCCTGGACAGGACTTTTTCATCCACATGGAAAATTTACGTCTATTAACATAAATATCGATTCCTGGTATAATATATATTTTCAAACTAAACATCTAAATTTCATAAATGACAGAAATTTCTAGAGTATTATAATGTTTTTGCAATACTACTTTTATTATTTATAAACGACAATTATTAATAAAATGCTAAACTATAAATTCAAAATAATTTTATGCGGATTACAGAAATTTTCTGACCGCCAATTGATGACCTCTGTTATAGAGTCTGCTATACAAAGTCTCACAAAAAATTCTTAAACATTATTGTCTATGGTCATTTTCAGGTTCTGAGACAACATCTGCTACAGATTGGAATTTCTGTTATTTCTCTATCTTAATATTTTATGTATTGTACTGGCTGTGTACTGAAATTTTCAAGGTGACATTCTTTCTTTGTTAACGTGAGAATTGACAGGTATCATGTGCAGGTGGTGATGTGAGAAAGAGAATATTACTGAGAGGCGTGTTCATCCGTCAGTGATGTAGGTGAATGATGAGCAAACAAGGAACATGCCACGAATCAAGAAAGCAATGTGGAATGCGTCCAATGGAGAAGCTCCACAGGGGGGTGTACCTTGGGGAAAAGCAGTGATTTGAGAAGGGCAAGTCCTGGTCTGAGATTTTAGCAGTTCGTATCTGGGCTCGTACCTAGAGGGCAGTGTAGGACAGAGGTCCTTGCGTAGAGTGCTCTGTGTCAGAGAGCGTAGACTGAGTTCGTATCTGGAGAGCAAGGGACACAGTAGTCCTGCTGTATAGTGCTCTGGGCCGGATAGCGTAGGCCGAGTATCCATGTGTTGGGAGATACGAAACTGATCTCCGATAAAGTTAATCTAACGTGCATTGAGTGTGAGGGAGAAGGTGTAATTTGAAAAGTACACAGCCAACCTTTTACTGTATTTAATTTAATGTTGAACCGGATCATCTATATCCGAGTTATAATTGTAAATAGTGTATTTATTGTATACATATATTCTAAATAAACTATTAATTCAGTTAATTGACAGCGTCGGTGTTCATTTACACAATCCTCACGGTGGGTTACCGATATCACCTAATAATATCGGTGGTGGCAGCTATAACTACTACGGACTTTCTTCAAAGTTGTGCGGGCTGAGAGAAACGTTCGACAAATTGATGGCACAGTCAGGATAGAATCGTCTGAGACCAGTGACCAGCGAGCCGTGTTGCAGTGTGTTAGTGCCGGAGTACCCAGAGGAATTCTTGCGTGGTAATGCCGGATCGTCGAGTGGAATTTTAGAGAAATAAAAATCAAGTGTTGAGCGGAACTAAAGTGTTGTGCCGTATCAGTATTAGAGAGAACTGAACTAAGTGTTTTGCCATATTATCGCTAAATCGTGGAACCACCGGTGAATAGAAGAGTACTCCAGCAGATAAAGTACAAGGTAAGGTGTTTTGATCATTTCCTTATGCTGACATCTCGAACCAAATGTTGCTGTTGTATAATTAATAGTAATTTAAATAAATTGTCTAGATAATTTATGTGCCATTAAATAATTATGTTCAGATAGGTAGGAAGTGTTAATAACCATATTTGCTATTGTTTTAAGGAAAGGTCATAATAACTTGAGCTAATATTGATTTTCTATATTTTTTTTTACTAAAAATGGTAGTGAACAAAATTAATGCATTGTGTTAATAGTGGTTGGAAGGAATAATTAAATTTACTTAAATTTAAATTATTGTTAAAGTAATATTTAAATGAAGCAATATTGTTTAAGTTTGAAGAGTTGATAACAACATTTACTTAGAATTTTAATTGGCTAGAAGTAATGAAAAAAAAGGCCCACAGAGAAAACAAGTTGAAAATTGCACGTGAAGCGTAGCAAATTAGGTGCGTTCGTACGATAACGAAGTTTTAAAAATACTACTTTCATATATCAATCTCATAAAATTCTAAATAGTGAATTATAATTAAAACGCTCATCAAACAATGTTCTCCCTATACCATTATGTAATGGAATACTTTTGTGTGGCCTTGTAAATCTCTAACAAATGTTCTTTGCACCACAAATTATGTAAGATGTATATTATATTATGAATTTTATAATTGCATATAAATTTTATTAAGTTCGCATGAGTGTAACACGATTAAAATGCATTTCAAAAAATTTTTCCTATTGACCGTAACGTAATGGAATACTTTTGATTGTCCCTGTAATTGATCTATGCATCCGATTTTCATACAATTTGAAATAACTCGAAAAAATTATGTAATAATTATGTATTTTAAATTTCGAACGTATGGAATATATTTGAAACTTTTTCCCCATTGACCATAATGTAATTGAATACTTTTGATTGCCCCTGTAATTGATCTATGCACACGATTATCAAAAAATTTGAAATAACTAGACAGAATTATGTAATAATTGTGTATTTTAAATTTCAAACGATTAAAATGCATTTGAAACTTTTTTCCCCATTGACCGTAATGTAATGGAATATTTTGATTGCCCCTGTAATTGATCTATGCATCCGAGTTTCATAAAATTTGAAATGACTCGACAAAATTATGTAATAATTATGTATTTTAAATTTCAAACGATTCAGTTGGGTAGTTTTTGCGTTGTTATATGCGGACAGACGGACGGACTGAACGACCACTATAGGTGCTACGTATTATATAATTACGAACGCACCTAAAAAAGGCTAAAAAGAGGGCCATAGTGAGGAAAAATAAAAGTGAAGATTTTGAGTATATTTGTTTTAAGTGTGAGAACCAGTATTGAATATATTGTTGCCGCGTATATGGGGTTCTTTTGATCTTATGGTTAGACAACTTCAAACTCTTGTCAGAAAAGTAGAAAATAATTTATTTACAGAACTTCAGAACAACAGAGTCTTCAAAACTCACAAATATTACTCGATATTCAGAAATAACTGCTCCAATATATCGTACAGGTACAGCTTTAGATCCCAGAGACTCTTTATACAACGTCTCAACATTTAATAACATTCAAAACAACATAAATGAAACTCAAGCAAACTTGCTTTACAAACGCCTTGTTCATTCAGTGACTGACTGGTAAATAATAACAACAGCAGCTCGTATCGGCTCTCCTTATATAGGCTCGCAGCAGGTGCTGGAAATTTCTAGAACCATCTCGAAAAATCCACGGAGCAACAAACAATGTATCAGTATACCTAAGGGGGGTTACCATTGAGAGGAAAGGGTTACCATCGCCAACAATCGCCAAAATTGTCGCCAACTTGGCGATATATCGCTAAATTTGGCGACCAAAATTAGTCGCCAAAAGTGACGCCAACTTGGCGATATCTTTATTATTTCGCCAATCTGCCGTAGACATACACTGAAAATAATGGACAAGTTTGCTTGATAGCAGAGACAATGTAACAAAAACTAATATTAGTAAAGGAATGGAGCTTAATAAGATTATTTACATTATTTTACAGTACAAACACTAACTATTTACAAAATTCGTAACACTACCCCCTCCTCAAAGACTGCATGTCCCGGGCAGTGCAATCCTTGAGTTAGAGGAAAACACTTAAAATAAATAAACAAATAAATAAATAAATAAATAAATAATAATAATAATAAGATTTACATAAATAAGAACTAATTGCTATTTACATATTTACAAAAAGTGACTTTCATGACCATGGTCTGAAATTCCAGTTTTGAATTTCTAATCACTTTGGCCAAAATAAAAGGCTAACATGTTATAATGTACGACCTTGGGCTTGGTGTGTGGCGATTTTCGTATGCGAACGACGACGTCATTCAGCTTGTTGACGACTATGTAAGGACCGTCCCAGTTTCTTTGTAGTTTTGGCGACAGTCCCTTACGACGTATGGGATTCCACAACCAAACTTTGTCACCTTCGTTGAACTCATGTCCAGTTGCCTTTGTGTCGTACCGTGTCTTCATCTTTTCTGATGCCAGTCCAATTCGGTTCCTCGCTAGACAATGAATCTCCTCAATCCGCGCCTGGAGTTCATCGATATATTCCTCAGGCGATGAAGGAGCATCAGGTGGACGGCCAAACAAAAGTTCCGCAGGCAGACGAAGATCACGACCAAAGAGCATTTGAGAAGGGGAGTAACCAGTGGCCTCATGAGTGGCACTCCTGTAGGCAAGCAGGAAAAGAGGCAATTTCTTGTCCCAGTCCTGTTGATCTTTAGACACAAGGAGGGAGAGGCTAATTAGGATGGTACGATTGAACCTCTCCACCATGCCGTCCGATTGAGGATGTAGAGGTGTAGTTCGAGTTTTGTCCATGCCGAGTAGTCCGCACATTTCCTTAAACACAGCCGAATCAAAGTTTCTTCCTTGATCGGAATGGATTTGAAGAGGAACTCCGTATCTGGAAACCCAGTGTTGAATCAGTATCTCTGCTACGGTGACCGCCTCTTGATTAGGTATGGCGTAGGCTTCAGGCCACTTGGTGAAGTAATCCATGACAACGAGGATGTACTTGTTGCCATCAGATGTTCTAGGAAGAGGACCCAGGATGTCTAGAGCAATTCGTTCGAAAGGAGCTCCTACATTATAACGTTGCAATCGTCCACGGGTGCACCTCTTTGGACCTTTACGTGCTACACAGGTGTCACAAGTTCGACACAACTTCTCCACGTCACTGCGAACATTATTCCAGTAGAAACGCTCTCGAACCTTTTGCAGGGTCTTCATTACACCAAAATGACCTCCTGTGGGACTACCATGCAGTTCTTGAAGGACCATAGAAATTCTCGACTTAGGGAGTAGTAGTTGCCATCTACATGTCTTTCCATCGTCAGACTCCCATTTCCGGTACAAAATACCGTTCTTCAAATGTAGGGAATCCCAAAGAGCCCAATAACGTTTAGTCGTAGGATAGTAATGGGCCATGTCGTGCCAGCTGGGCTTCCTGTTGGACTCCTCTTTCAGCTCTAGAATTGGCTTAATTTCAGGATCAGCAAGTTGATCTTTACGCAGGCTCTCGTCACTCCACGGATCTTGCGATGATGTGGACTCAGTTGTAGCTTGTCTTACTATAGGACCTTTGACATTAAATTTCTTCTAAACCCGGTCGCAGTATCTACAATTATCTGAGCAGGGTCTTCTTGAGAAAGCATCTGCATTTCCATGTGATGAGCCTTTTCGATGGCGTATCTCCATATCGTACTCTTGAAGCTTTTGTATCCACCTGGCTATCTGGCCTTCTGGGTTCTTAAAATTCAATAGCCAAGTTAGAGAAGCATGATCACTTCGGATCAGGAATTTTCGACCGTAAAGATAGTGATGAAAATGGTCTATGGCTTTCACTACGGCAAGAAGCTCTTTTCTTGTTACGCAGTAGTTTCGCTCTGCCTTTGATAAGCACTTGCTGAAATAGGCGATAACACGCTCCTGGCCGTCGATTTCCTGGGACAGTACAGCGCCAATGCTTTCGTTACTCGCATCCGTATCAAGTATAAACTGTTTATCGATTTGAGGATATGACAGAATTGGAGTGGTTGTTAAGGCCTCCTTAAGCTTTTCGAAAGCAGCGTCACATTCCTGTGTCCACATGAATTTTTGATTGGCTTTTGTTAATTTATGAAGTGGTCTTGCAATCATCGAGAAGCCTTTGACAAATTTTCTGTAATAGGTGCATAATCCTAGAAAACTCCGAAGCTGGTGAACATCTGCTGGACGACTCCAATTTTTCACGGCTGATATCTTCTCCGGATCAGTCCTGACTCCATCCGCCGAAATGATGTGTCCAAGGTAGGCGACTTCATTGCGAAACAAGCTGCACTTCGAAGGACTTAACTTCAAATTAGCTTCCTTTAATTTTTGTAGCACACGCCTGAGGTTGTTAAGATGTTCATCAAAAGATTGTCCTATGATTATGATATCATCTAAATAAACGAGACATGCTTCGTATGACAGCCCCCGGAGAACCGTTTCCATAAGCCGTTCGAAAGTTGCAGGTGCGTTACATAAGCCAAAAGGCATTACCTTGAACTGCCATAATCCGTGTCCCGTTGTAAAGGCAGTCTTCTCGCGGTCGTCCGAATGGATCTCTACCTGCCAGTAACCACTCTTCAGATCCAGTGTCGAGAACCAAGTGTTGCCCGCAAGTGTGTCAAGAGTATCGTCAATCCTTGGCAGAAGGTAACTATCCTTTTTGGTGACATCATTCAATCGGCTGTAGTCTACACAAAATCTTGTAGAACCATCCTTCTTTCTTACAAACACAATGGGAGACGCCCATGGACTTGTCGATGGTTCGATGACATCATTTTCTTCCATATCCTTAATTAAATTCTGCACCTCTTCTTGCTTAGCAAAAGGTAATCGTCTAGGGTGCTGTTTAATAGGAGAGTGATCTCCCGTGTCAATTCGGTGTTGTGCCATTTTAGTTCGTCCAAACTCTTCAGATGTTTGGGAAAATAAACTTCGGAATTCTCTAATTAAATTTTCCGCAGCATCCCTTTGATTTGGATCTAAGTCTGTATCTTGTAACAAATCCTTGACTAAATTATCTGAAGATTTCTGAGAGTGATTGGAATTTTGAGTTATGCACGTCACAGGAGCACATGATGCTATCACCTCTCCTTTCTTGATAGTCCTCGTCTTATCACTGATGTTACCAATTCTGACTGGAATGGTCTTCTTCGAGAGGTCCACTACAGATGAAGCCACCAATACTCCTGCTTGTTTACTATTGTCTTCGGGATAATCTATATGGCCAAATCGATAATTAGTTTCATTGTTAATTACAGCGGGAACTAAAAATTATGTTCTTGGATCTAGATTGATGTCTTCTTTGGCTATTACTGCTTGTTTACATTCAATTTCGCTATTTAATCCAAAAAGACTGATTTCTTCAAATTTTGAGAGCATTTTGTTATTTTTGAAATCAAGTTTGAAGCCAAACTTCTTCAGAAAATCTAGCCCGATTAAGCAAGGATCTGTTATGTCAGCCACATAAGCCGTATGGTAATATTTCGTTCCTCCAAAATTGATAGTTAAATTTTCCTTTCCATATATGCATATCTTGTCGCCCGTCACAGTTTGCAGGGTAACGCATGGTGGAATCCAGATGAGTTTACATTTCAATTTTCGAGCCAAATCTTCTCTTATTATTGTCACATTGGCTCCTGTATCGACAATCATACGGCACTGAATTCCGTTAATAAAGCCTATCACATATAATTCGTTATCACCGCCGCTCATTTTTGATATCTGGAGGATCTTCAGGTGGAGCTTTTCATTCTCTGGCAACCTCCGCCCCACGAGATGGCCAAAATTTAGTTTCCCTGCTGACTGTTTGAATTTATCTCACGTTCGTGGATTTTGGGCCAATTTCTTCGGAGATGTCCTGTATCACCGCATCCCCAGCACGTGAGATTCTGTCTTCTTGAGCTTGTTCTTCCGTATTTCAAAGCTTCAAGCTCTTGATTTATTTTCCTAATTTCTTTCAAGACGTCGCTCTCAGTGTCTGAGCTTTTGTTCACCGTTGCCCCTCGGACTGAATGACGATCTCTTCGGCTGGCTTGTGTAGCTGCTTCCAACTTTAAGGCATATAGTAATGCAGCCTTTAAATCCTGCACATCTGCCATTCGTACCGCTCTCTGCACTTCTGGATCTTTTATTCCGTCTACAAAGTACTGCAGTGAGAGCATCTCCCGTACATTTGTTGGACAGTCAATGAATGCTAAATTTGCCAGCCTTTCCATTTCTGAGGCAAACTCTTGAAGGGTTTCATTCGATTTTTGATGGCGGCTCTTCATTTGTATTCTCGAATACTCTTTGAAGAATTTTTCTCCGAATCTCATTTCAAGTGCACAACTTAGAGTCTCAAAATTGAGTTGCGTCATATCGGGCAATGTTTGCAGCACGTCGGCGGCTTCTCCTCTCAAAGATGCTGCCAGTTGGCAAGCTTTCACCTCGTCACTCCATTTGTTCGCTTCGGCTACAATGGTGAATTGGGTCTTGTAAACTTGCCAGGAACTCTTTCCGTCGTATGTCGACAGCTTGAAGTGCACGGGAGAAGCAGGCGGATTCCTAAATTCTTCATAATTACCACTGGACGCTGAAAGCTTCTTCTCAAGATCTTGTACTTTTTTATTTAGCTTTTCATCTACTTCAACTATTTTCTCTTCAATATTATTAACTTCATTCTGAATTTTCTCTTCTACTTCCTCTATTTTTCTTTCCATTTTCTCTTCAACATTACTAACTTCATTCTGAATTTTCTCTTCTACTTTATAACTCTTTATAACTCTTTATAACTCTAATAACTCTCTATTAACTACTTTATAACTCTTTTACTCTTCTACTCTATTTTCTCTTCTACCGAATCTATTCTTCTCTCTACCGACGAGAACTTTTCTTCTAAAGTTTTCTTCATTTCTTCTTGGCTTTTATTAACTTCCTCCTTTAATTCTTCCATTCTCTCTTGGCTTCTTCTCATTTCTTCAGTCACCTCTTCTTGGCCTTTGTCAATTTTATTTGTCAACTGTTCCATTCTTTCTTCGTTTTTATTCATTTTATCCACCAACTCTTCTTGGCCTTTATTCATTTTTTCCGCCATTTCTTCTTGGCCTTTATTCATTTTATCCGCCAACTCTTCTTGGCCTTTTGATAACTCTTCTTGGCCTTTGTCGATTTTATTGGTAAGCTCTGTCCTTAATCCGTTAATAGCTTCTAACAGCTCTTCCAATTGTCCGTCCATTGTTCTTGTTTTCGCCATAAGATCCCGACTCCTGACACCAAATGTTGCCGCGTATATGGGGTTCTTTTGATCTTATGGTTAGACAACTTCAAACTCTTGTCAGAAAAGTAGAAAATAATTTATTTACAGAACTTCAGAACAACAGAGTCTTCAAAACTCACAAATATTACTCGATATTCAGAAATAACTGTTCCAATCTATCGTACAGGTACAGCTTTAGATCCCAGAGACTCTTTATACAACGTCTCAACACTTAATAACATTCAAAACAACATAAATGAAACTCAAGCAAACTTGCTTTACAAACGCCTTGTTCATTCAATGACTGACTGGTAAATAATAACAACAGCAGCTCGTATCGGCTCTCCTTATATAGGCTCGCAGCAGGTGCTGGAAATTTCTAGAACCATCTCGAAAAATCCACGGAACAACAAACAATGTATCAGTATACCTAAGGGGGGTTACCATTGAGAGGGAAGGATTACCATCGCCAACAATCGCCAAGTTTGTCGCCAACTTGGCGATATATCGCCAAATTTGGCGACAAAAATTAGTTGCCAAAAGGGACGCCAACTTGGCGATATCTTTATTATTTCGCCAATCTGCCGTAGACATACACTGAAAATAATGGACAAGTTTGCTTGATAGCAGAGACAATGTAACAAAAACTAATATTAGTAAAGGAATGGAGCTTAATAAGATTATTTACATTATTTTACAGTACAAACACTAACTATTTACAAAATTCGTAACAATATACAGGGTGGTCATAAAAAAACTTTGCCGATATATGGAGCTCTAGCGGCCAGTCCGCTCAACCGATCGAGGGGAAATTTCAGATATAGCTATTCAGAGGTATGAGCTCGAGATTCTGTGAACGGCAACAAAATGGCGCTCACGGTTACGGTTATAGTTACAGAAACTCGAAAATTTCCATTTGCAACACCTATTTTTTTTCATCGCAAAATGCTCAGCGCATGCGAAAATCCTAAAGAGCGTTGGAACCGTACGTGTATCGCAAGAAACGGACATGTTATGCACGCACAAAAAACCGTTCTTCGAATCTTCTCTCCCATAGAAAAAACTCGATTGGCGCACAAGGAGGAAATTTGCATATGACACAGAGTCAGTACACTAATCTCTGATTACAATACAGATCGGAGAAATTAAAACTTTTATTTTGATTACACATTTTCCACATGGGTGCCATCACCATTAATTGCCTGTGATGACACCCATGTGGAAAATGTGTAATCAAAATAAGAGTTTAAGTTTCTCCGATCTGTATTGTAATCAGAGATTAGTGTACTGACTCTGTGTCATATGCAAATTTCCTCCTTGCGCCCCAATCGAGTTTTTTTATGGGGGGAAGGATTCACAGAACGGTTTTTTGTGCGTGCATAACATGTCCGTTTCTTGCGATACACGTACGGTTCCAACGATCTTTAGGGTTTTCGCATGCGCTGAGCATTTTGCGATGAAAAAAAATGGGTGTTGCCATTGGAAATTTTCGAGTTTCTGTAACTATAACCGTAACCGTGAGTGCCATTTTGTTGTCGTTCACAGAATCTCGAGCTCATACCTCTGAATAGCTATATCTGAAATTTCATTTCGATCGGTTGAGCGGACTGGCCGCTAGAGCTCCGTATATCGGCAAAGTTTTTTTATGACCACCCTGTATATTGAATACATTGAATATAGTTGTGCGGGCTGAGAGGAATGTCCGACAGTCATCAACTGCTGACAGTGGATTTTCAATAGTGGTAGGTTTTCTAAATTGTTTATTTCGATAACTGTTTTCATTGCATTAATATATGACATTACATTACATTATTCTGATAGTATTAGAAAGTGTTTCATAACATATGCGTGATGCACGACTTTTCGAAAAAATTTCCCCTTAAAAAATTGTTCCACATCAAAATACTTTTCGAGGAAAAAAAAGTCTTTTTTTTAATCGTACTGGAGTTATTTATTTTCATTCGAAACAGAGTAACACGAGCGGAAATATTTAAAATTTAAAATGAAAATGAAGTATTTTATGCTCAAAAGATTTCCAGCTCTAATTATGCCTGTTGCGCTATTCCGGTTGCTATAGTGACAGGAAAATTTCCGGAAGTTCATGTTTCTATTGAAGAATTTAAGCAACACGTTTATACACGAAATGTCCCGTGCTGCAAAAGTTCCAAACTAAATTTTTAATGCACTAAAGTTGTTTAATTAATCAATTAAAAAATCGAACTAAATTAGTTTCTAACGAATAAAAAGAAAATAAAAAATAATTGAAAAATTCTCGAAATGATTTTATAAATCATTCGAGATTTAATGGAATAGAATTTCTAGATTATATTTCATTAGCTTTATAAAATGTAGCAAATTATGATATTTCGTGATATAATTCATTCTCTTAAAAAAATCTGAAACAGGTTAAATTTTAATGACAATTTTCAAATGTTATAGAAGAAATAGTGGTATGTTCAAGATGTTGTAATGCTTCTCAAAATTTAAATGCTTAACATTTATGTTAAAGATTTAAATGTATCTGTCTTTCATACTATTTATTTTACTAGGGTCATGAAAAAAAATATCTTATAAAAGAAAACCGAATAGATGCTAATAGACCGGGAAGCAGCAACACAGACAATTACTTCATCGAGTTGGAAGTTGAAATTCCAGGTGTAGACGAACTCAATTAGCATATTAAAATGCAACTGATCTGTGAAAGCATATATTGTAGGAAACCACTTTCAGACCAAGTTTTAGTGGTTGACTTGTAGGTTTATTATTATGTTTTTCTACAAAACCCAAAAGTATTTAAACATTTAAGACCAGGAGCAGGAAAACACAATGATAAACATACGAGCTAATCGCTAGAATCAGGTTTGCTGGTGTTTTCCACCAAGAAAGTACTTGGCGGACAAATTGCGTTTTAATATGTGAATCGAGTTTTAACTAATTATGAAATTTTAGCCTCCAACTCAATGCGATAACTGTTCGTACTGCCGCCTCATAGCCTATAAGAAAGGTACTTTCATTTTACATTTCAGTGTAAGTTTTGTGTCATAAAGGAAGTTTTGAATGTTACGTATATGGTGTTTGCATTTTGTTTGAATTTTCGGTATTCATTTGCCGAGATAACCGATCATATCTTTACTTTAATATAAATCGTTTTCTTATACAGGTGAGTTAAAAGGCTCTAAAACATTTAAAAATTTAATAACAAATTAAGTAATTGACGTACAAAAATGCAGTTTGGATTAAAAAAAAAAAATAAAATAAACATTTTGATGATCTAACGTTTTGCGAAAAGAAAAAGAAATAGTTCTAATTGTTGTCCATAAATGGCTCTACATCTCCAAATCTACCCATAAATGCATCCAAAAATCCCGAAAAGCATTCAGTTGATCACAAATGGCGCCAGTGTTTTAAACCTTTGTAATATCTTTTCATTTAAATACATTTGCCTTTTGTTTTTCTTTTTTCATTATTGTTGACATTATAACGCAGAAGGATCCGCATTTTAGAGTAAATCAGAAATCATAATTTTAAGCAGAGATAGTGTAAATTATGTAGAATAGAGTATTGATGAATAAGAATTTAGTTTTATGACGCGGACTAATTTTTATTAAAATTTGTTGAAACCATATTAAAAATGCCATGAAATGATTAATTACACAACTAACGAAAAAATGGGACGAGTTCACATAAATGTTCACATTTTTTGCCTTTTTATAAATGAACATGTTAGGTTTTGATCGGTGTGATGGCCGTGTGTTTTATTAATTATATTAATAGTTTTCTAAATACTTTAAAAAATATTTCAATTAATTTGAATTTATATTAACTCCGGCTTATTTCCGATTACTCATGCAGCTTCTGCTCTAATTTAAATTGTGGCACCTTAGTTTAAATGTTTCTTCAGAAGCCTGTCTAGTAGTTCATCGGTGTTCAGATACTTGCTGACCTTAACTTCTGATGCATTTTTGGGTAGCTTTTCAGGTCTAGCGCTTATGGTATGTTATTGGAACTATTTTTACATATTCTCAAACAAAATATTAGATAATGAGAATCATTTTTCTAAAGACATCATTCTGGTATGCCAACTACTTAGTTTTTAACTGGAATGTAAAATATGTCAAGGACTTTTGGCCCGACATTATTCAGTTAGTCATGTTTCATCGCTCAAGCTATATTTTCGATAATTTTTTTATTAACAAATATTTTGCAGTTTTTTTTTCTCAACAAATAGCTTAAAAATGCCACCGTTTGAGCGATGAAAATATAATGATCTTAATAAAGCTAATTAGATACAGTTTAAGAGACTACTTCAGTCAAACGAAAAAAGACATTTCGCTAATGCTAATCCTAAGGAAGAAATTTATAAAGATATGTCGGTTACATTTTAATAATTTTAAATGTTTTTTTGCATTGGAAAGCTGAGATTGATCTGAATGCTGTCCGTTTTTAACTTTTTCGATTTTGGTTGCAGATATTTTTTATGAGGGGCTTTCGCTTTCCAAAAAGATTCCAAAAATGAAAGCGTCCTCCTCAAAAATATCTACAAACAAAATCAAAAAAGTAAAAAACGGCCTGCATACATATTTATCTCAGCTATCCAATGTAAAAAATTTATATTTAAAAATATTAAAATGTAACCGAGATACCTTTATAAATTTTTCCATAGGATTAGTATTAGCGAACCGGTCTTTTCATTTGAATGAAGTAGCCTCTAAAGTGTATTTTTTTAAATAACTTCCAGAAATTTTCACTGCTTTTGGATGAATTTAAATGATTTTCAGATATAATTTTAAGGGAATTTATCATTCTAATTGCCTAGTTAATTGTCTATGTTTATTTTGCTTCTTATTGTAGCAAAGATTTTTGCTTGCGTAGTCAAAGATGAAAAGAACTTGACCCTACGTATATTAACTCATTCCTACTTACCTCATTTCCAATAAATGAATTTTAAAAAGTGTTGATCTTTGAAAAGATAGATTTTTCGAATTCTTTTTCATAGAAGTTCTTTCCTTTCCTAAGTTATTCAATAATTTTTCTATCGTCCACATTTTTTTCCGCTTTTATTGTATAGATTTTTTGCATTGTCGGTTGTATCTTATAGGAATTCAAAAACACGTTGTCGTACAGGGATTTCACCCTCAGTTACGTTTGGAATTCCATTATCGTGATAAAAGTTTCCAATCTTTTTTTTTTTTTTTTTTTTTTTTTTTTTTTTTTGTAAATGTTTACTTTCTTATCTAACGGACTTTTACTTTCTAGTATAAAGAATAAGAAATTCAATGATATCCAAAGTCTAGAACTCTTTTTAGATTCTTTAGAATTCGTTAAAATTTCATATGCAGAATGTCCAAAATGTTTTTGATTTATCAAAAAGAAAATATTCATTTTAACTTTTTTGTTTTTTAAATGTTGCAAATATGTGATATTATGTGACGATGTAAGCCTGCACTGTAAAAAATAATCTTGTAAAACAACAGAAAATATCTGGCAGCAAAAGTTGCCAGAGAATTTCTGTTAACAGAAATTCTCTGGCAACTTTTGCTGCCAGATATTTTCTGTTAACAGAAATTCTCTGGCAACTTTTGCTGCCAGAATTTTTCCGTATGTACAGATAATTCTTGTCAACAGAAATTCTCTGGCAACTTTTGCTGCCAGAATTTTTCCGTATGCACAGATATTCCTTGTCAACAGAAATTCTCTGGCAACTTTTGCTGCCAGAATTTTACCGTATGCACAGATATTCCTTGTCAACAGAAATTCTCTGGCAACTTTTGCTGCCAGAATCTTTCTGTACATACAAATATTCCTTGTACATACAAAATTTTTCTGGCAACTTTTGCTGCCAGAAATATTCTGTATGTACAAGAAAAGTGTGTGGTCAGATATTTCTTGTACATACAAAATTTTTCTGGCAACTTTTGCTGTCTTTTTTTTTTTCACAAGAAACATCTGCGAGCAACCACTATATATTATACAGATTTTTTAGCCTATATTTAATGTTCTATGTATCCTAAAATAGACTGACTGATTTTAAAATTTAATCACTTGCAAATGGTAGTAGCCTTTTTTTTAATAGCTGTCACCATTTGCAAATTATTGAATATTAAAATCAGAAAATCCATTTGAAAACACACAGTATCTTACTTCTAACCTCAATGCTTTTAAATAAAATTCTTAGAACTAGAAATATTTTCTAGTTAAATATGTATTAATTTTTTAGGGTAGTCATTTGAAATCCATTTGATTACATTTATTTAATTCTCAAATTTGAAGAAATTGGCTATATGGCAGCACATTGAATAAGTTCCCTCATATCAGAAACTGATGCTGCCAAATTCCACATATTTAATAAATTTTGTACTTTGCTTTCTTTGCTGAAAATAGCCTGAATTTAGTTATTTTTCACAAATGCTTGTATATCCAGTTATATATTGCACACTAAACATGAATGGTGATGGCAATAATGATGTCAAATGCAGAGGAGAGTAAAAACTGGGAAGAAATGAATAATTTTGTAACAAAAGACCAAATCACTTATTCACACTCAAATTGTTTACTATTACAGTGAGTTTATTTTGGTTTCAAATTATAATTTCAAATAAAATACTAAGTACCACAAAATACATTGATGAGCAAAACTACGCACTCACTGTGTAACAAATTAAAATACATAGTCAATTTCATAACATTAAAGAAAAATTTTAGCAATATGCCCAGAAATAATAAAAATATATATCATGCATATTTTCCAAGTTTAAATATTATAAAATAAAATTGGAATACTCTGTACCCCCCCCCACACACACACACACAAAAAAATGCTTTAAAAGACTGCAAAAATATGGTGTGTATAGAAATTAAAAACAAAACACCCTTGATTTTTTCCTTGAGTAAATTTATCAGACTTCTTTGATTTTCATTATTAACAATATACATACCATATATTTAAATATATGTTGGATTTCTCATATAATACACTTATTCTAAAACTATGGCATTACATTTCATGAAGGATCAGCCCTTCCCTATTTACTAGATACTGGGTCAGATACAGCCTGACCCGCAAATTCCATTTTAAATCAAACCACAACCTGACCAGAACCCGCAAAAATAAATATCTGCAACCCACAACCCGACCCGAAGTATTTCAACCTGCAATCCTACCCCAACCTGCAATGAAATGAAAGTAAATCATGTTTTAAAGCTATTATGAAAAATAAACCTAACTATATTTAAATATAGTAAACCTCTGAGTAGGGTTATCTTAAATATGTTTTTTCGGCTCAGAATGAATCTATTTTTTTTTTTTTTTTTTTTTTTTTTTTTTTTTTTTTTTTAGCAGATTGAGTTTACAAGAGAAAAAATTCGCAGGTCATGTATAGGTTTTTTGCAACTCAGATTGTTGATTATACAAAATTTAAACTATGTTTCCAATGAAAATAAATACACATTTGAAAATGTGTGAATATACATTCCATTTAATTTATGAGAGATAAAATGAAAATGTGAAAAGAAATGCAATCACAGATTATGCTTTCTTTAAGAACAATTTCATTTTTGATATACACGAAAATACATGCATTGTATTTTTGATACTTTATATACACATATATACATTACATGTGTGTAGATTGAGAGGTGCCCACTATTCAGAGATTTAAGTGCTCACATATATATATTTGAAGAAGTGAAAAAGTGTACCCTTAATAGAGGCATTCACCTTTCGAGAGAAAAGCCATTTTGGAAGTCTTTTCATAAATGTATTTTGAACTTAAAAATATTTTGAATATGGATTTGTTACAACAACACAAACTGTGTTGAAGAATTAACAGAAGTGTAAAAAAGTTGGGCATTAGCAGTTAAGCTGACCATCTGGTCAAAGGTTATGCAAGTATGTAATTTAAAATTTTCAAAAATTGGTAAATTGTCTTTAATATATGAGCTATCCAGAGAAGATGAGAACATGCGATCATTTTGTGTTTATTAATAATTTATACCATGTGCAATTATTATTCAAATATTGAGAGCAACTGTAGAAAAAATACAGGTGGTTATCAAAATAATTGAAACACCCTAGATTTTGAAGGAATTCTTTATTAATATGGCGTAGGACCGCCTTTGGCATGTAATACAGCTTGGATTCGCCTGGGAATCGAATCGCACAAATTCTGAATAGTGGTCAGAGGAATATTGTACCATTCTTCATGGAGTTATTGTGAAAGTTCCGTGAGAGATGCCGGTGGAGGATATCGATTCCGGATTGAAAGCTCTAAAATAGACCACAACAGTTCGATTATGTTGAGGTCTGGGGCTGTGCGGGTGAAGGTAGATGTTCCACCTCATCCTCATGTTCATCAAACCATGATCGGACAACTCTGGCTGCATGAATAGGGGCATTATCATCCTGGAAAATTCCATCTCTTGCAGGAAACAAAATTTGCATCATGGGATGGACCTGGTCAGCTAAAACTTCTCTATACTTCTCCCCAGTGATCCTTCTTTTCAGGGTTACGATTGGACCAGCAGAAAACCATGACACGGCTGTCCATACCATGACCGATCCACCTCCATGCTTGACAGTTGGACGGAAGCAATCAGAATCATAAGCTTGTGCAGGTGTTCTCCAGACATGTACCCGTCCTGTTGTGGGGGAAAATGTGAAAGATGATTTGTCTGACCATATAACAGTCTTCCACTTATCAATAGACCAGGTTTTGTGGTTGTGGCACCATTCTACACGACGTTTGGCATTAGCATCTGTGACAAGTGGCTTGGGAATTGCTGTTCTGCCGTAAATGTTCTCTTTATGAAGGTATCTCCGAACTGTAATTGTTGACACTGGAGAATACAGATGCTGATAGAGCTCTGCGGTCACTTTGGCTGCAGTTGTTTTCTTTTTAGACATTACAATCCGTTTCAATAACCGTCGGTCTCTTTCATTCAGCTTCTCCTTCCGTCCACTATTTTGCTTTGCTGAGCTTGTCTTTCTATGCTGTGTGTATGCTGTCATGACTTTAGACACCGTACCTCTAGAAACGCCTATAAGCTGGGATGTTTCGGTCACTGTTGCTCCAGCTAGTCGGGCTCCTACAATTTGGCCTCTTTGAAAATCTGTGCGGTCTGACATTTTACGCTTCTGACTAAAAAAAAAAAAATCAAAACGTAGACTACTCTTCTAGAGCTCTCTCATACTACCTAATACATGTACTTTTTATATTAAAAAAAAATCTGTTAGCTAAGATTATATTTTAATGCTTACGAAGGGAATTCTTAAATGTCCCTTTCATTCACAAGTGTTTCCATTATCTTGATAACCACCTATATGATACATTAAAAAAAAAAAAAAAAAAAAAAAAAAAAAAAAAACCCTGACCTGTTTGGCAAGAAAACAAATATTTTTACATGCAGACATATTTCTCTGATTTTAGAATATTTTTACAAAAATCCTTTACTTTTGACAGACAAACCTTACTGATTTTCCATAATTCCCCTGATTTCCAAATTAGTTAGGCACTTTGTGAAACTTATATTAAACCTTAACCTGATGAGCTTTATTCATTGTCTATAAATTGAAACCACATACAACTATAAACAAACATGAATTTCAATAAAAATCTCAAAAATCGCAGCAAGACATAGAAAATAGTTTTATTCTTAATTCTTTAACTAATAATTAATTTAAATCACTCTGTCCACATGTTTTTACAGTTTGCCAAATCTTTCACAAGTTTCACACTATTGTTCATCTCTCACTTGCTACTTGAAGAATCTGGAAGAATTTCCATCAAACCCTATAAGAAACAAAAAAGATAACATTTAAATTGAGTTCTATCTTTTCAATTTTGTGGAATATAGTATCAAAAAATCCGAGAGCAGGATAATGACAACCTTTTTGTCATGGTAGACCGAATTTCAAAAGCAAAGTTTTTTAAAATATAAAATATAAATTTTAAAAAACCAGTTTTTTTTTCTTGTTTTGTGTGTGTTTGTGAATAAAAAGAGTTATTTCATGCAAATATGCATAAAAATTACTTTGTGTCGTTAATTAAAGATTGACCAAAGTAAGAATTTTCTATACCAAACACTTTTTAATGCATTAGCTTTAATAAACTTTGGTTAAAATTAGATTATTAATAATTTAATTAAGTTACATTTTTATTCTTAAATCAAATTACACAAAAACATTAATGGAAGACTTACTAACATTAATTTTTATGATTACTAATTTAAATATTAATGACCACTTACAAATTTATTTACACTTATTTTTATTATTTTACCATTAGTCAGTATCCAAAATAACTTATGAAAGTAGTGAGCTATACAGACTACAATTAAGAATAAAAATTGCAAAAACTCAAAAATTCATTCATTCATTCATTTAAAAAAAAAAAAAATCTTTAAATTGATTTATAAATTGTCTAAGTCCAATTGTAAACATATTGAATATAAATGCTTGCAAATACAAAAGGTAATTCAATTAGTATTTTTAACTGTTTTCTGTCAAATTATTGATATTTATGTTTTGATTAAGTGTTGATTAAGTTGTCTTTGTGTCGAAGATAAAAAATGTGAGTGATTTAAGTAAATGTCTCAGATTTGTGCAAATTTTGCAAAAAATATAAAAAGTGTCAAATTATTACACAATAGGACATTAATGATTGATTTGATATGAAAGAAAAATAATGAATAAAAATTTTAATGTTATTTGGATTTATAATTACAGGGCTCCCAAATGGTCCGCCAACTGAACATCAGAATTTTCTTAGAAAAATTTTCTTTTTAGGTTTTTCTTGCAAATTGCCGGGAAACCACCTTTGGAGGTTACTTTTTGCGCAAATTCTGTTGAAACCTATGAAGAAATTTTCTGTTAAAAAATATTGATGTTCAGTTCGCGGACCATTTGGGAGCCCTGTAATTAGTACCAAAAAAAAAAAAAAAAAAGAAAAGAAAAAAAAAATGTAGTTGTCACTTTATTGTAAAGATTGAAATAACAGTTTTTTTTTTTTTTTTAATTCTCACTTCGACGAGTTTTACTATGCAAATTTCTCCATATAACTTTTTCAGCATGTCTGTTTTAATCTAACTCCAAGTAATTAAGTAATGTCTCAATGTGTACTAATGCATCATTGTAGTTAACTTTTGATAAGTTATAAGGTTTTTTTTCATTATTTTAAAGAAATACTTTGAAATTCCTTTTTTTTAAACTCTGAATCACAAGTGACACACATCATGTATCATCATCATTTAAAACTTCGTAGTATTCTAATTTCGAATGTTCATTAATCCATTGTTGCATTGCTTCGTTATGCTCAATTTCGAAACAGTTTCAAATGTTCTAAGATTTCACTCTGCATATCAGTACCATCGCTATCTTCTGTTGGAATTTCAGTTTCTTCATCTGATAAAAATCTCCTCCATGATTTCTTAATCGTGAAGTTTTTTACTAGTTTCTATGCAGCATCAACGTAATAAACTGTATTAAAAACTGAGATTTTTACTCTCCCGGTTAATCTGCAACCTGAATAATTTGATCCCAATTAATCAAGAATCTACTGCATTAAAAAAAAAAACCTTTTAAATAAATCCAAACAACTAATGAGATTTTTTTAAAAACGAGATGAAAAAAATGAGCTGATTAGGAAAATGTTTTGATTTTAGATAAATCTGAGTTTTGAAATTCTGGATTTGAATTTGATACCCTGAACAGCACCGTCAAACCAAAATTTACCATAGGGAAATAACTGAAAACACAACTTTTTGAGAATTGGGCTTACCTCAGAATAAATTCCATTTTTACTTGGTATTCTTCTGAATAAACAAGACTGAAGACAAAGTACGTGGCAAACCAATCTTTAAATCATCATCTGCCATTACATACTGACTGAAGCTTTTTCTTGGAATAAAAAGTACAGCCGATTTGGTTCCTATTAATATGCAAAAAATTCTAAGTACATTTTACAAACATAAAGGTTTACATAAATGAATAAAAAATTTTCACCAAACATTGGAGTACATAGAGTAATTTATTCCATTTTTCAATATTGGGTGAAAAAAGCCCGGGCCAGGATTCGAATCGGGATGTATTGGCTGAAGCCGCCAATGCTCTACCAACTGAGCTATCCCGGACACGAACACTGGAGGACTATTTCACCCAATTAACCTCAACGATTACTACGTTGAGGTTAATTGGGAGAGTCTACGTTGGGGTTAATTAATCGTGTTTAAAAATTAATCTATTGGAGTACATAGCTATGGGGCTTGTCACCCCCCTTCTCAACACTAAAGATCAGTTTATTTGATGGGCTTTAAAAAATTTACAGAAGACTAATTTAAATAATAATAATAATAAAAAAAAAAACAGTGGTAATCAATTTATAAATGGCTATTCATTCTTTTCCATTTTACAGAATGGGATGTAAAGGCTAGTGACTTGCTGTTAAGGGCTGATTTCACATTTTATTAAGTAAGATTATTTAAACATTACAAATTCAGCTAATATAAAAGTAACTTAGTCAACGCAGTCTTAGCTTCCAGGTATAACAATATATCAACTAAACAACCAATTGCTACAAGATAATGGTTTTTAAAAATGAGATTTTAAATGTAACGTTTTAAATCCAATATAATTTTAACTATTTTTTTTTCTTTTTTTAATATTCACTAAAGTGTGGCCTGCAAGTTTCGTGAATTCATAACCGGAAAGAATTGCAATTTTTGTGTATAAGTTGCAGGAAAATATCGTAAATTTCATCAATTTACCTCGGGAAAACATAAAATTTCATCACTTAAGAAAAGTAAATTTCATTGATCGGCATGGAAAAAATCATGAACTTCATTGATCAAGTGCAGAAAAAAGCATATCTTGCTAATGGGGCTAGGAAAAAATAGAAAATTTCCCCGATTGGGCACGGAAAAATAGAGACTATTGTCGATCAAGCATAGAAAAATTACACATCATTTTGTGGGTCAAACGCAAAAAATCGCACATTTTGTTGATTGGGCAAGAAAAAAATTGTCATTTGTTGATGATGCTCGTAAAAATGGCACATTAAATTCATCAGTTTAACCCATTTTCGGCCAAAGGTTCGTATACGAAACATTTCGATAAATATTTTTTTTTAACACTCTGACACATTTTTTTCAAGAATTTTATTTTTCTTCTATTTTTTAAGGCTTTTGAAGACATCCATAAAATATTAGTAATTCAATTGGAGTAAACACTTTCTCTTAAAAAATTTTCAAAATACGCTAGAGTTTTAATTTGAAACGCCTTTGACAAATTCGACTTTTTAAAAATATATTATTATTCCAATTGAAATGAATTATATGTTTTTAAAATAGATTAAAGTTGCAAATTCTGTATATGAAATAAGAATAAAACAAAAGTCATAAAAATATTATTCATATTCATATTATTCATTATAAGAAATAATATTTTATATTATTATATAAAATATTATTTCTTATATAAAATATTATTTTTCATGCACGAATCTTTTTTTGTGTCTTAATGTATGTAATTTAAGCATATTTCAATAAAAATAATGCTACATTTTATAAAATTTCTGTGCTTGGCCTAAAATGGGTTAAAAAAAACAGCATGTTTTCTCGGTTTATCGTGTGAAAAAAACGCAAAATTTGTTGATCAGGCAAGAAAAAATTGCAAATTTTGTCGATCAGGGACGAAAAAAATCGCTAATTTCATTGATAAGACACGGAAAAATCACAAATTTTACAATGCGCAGATAAATTGAAAATTTCGTTGATCAGCAGCAAAACAATCATGAATTTTGTCAGTTTATCAGGTGAAAAAAGTGCGAGTTTCATCTTGTTGTGTAAAAAAATGCAGATTTCATCAGTTAATACAGAAATCATAAATTTCGTTAGTCGGGCACAGCAACATTCGTATTTCTTCAATTAAGGATGGAAAAACTGCACATTTTGTCATTCGAACACCAAAAAATCGCTAGTTTTATTGATCAGATTTCTAAAAATTTGAAATTTCGTTGGTCTGAGAGAGAAAAATTGCGAGTATTTTGTCGATCAGTTTTATAATAATTACGAATTTTGTGAAAAGCTTTGTAAAAATCATGATGAATCGGCTTTTTAAAAATCGCTAAGTTCGTCGATCGGCTTTTTAAAAATCGCGAATCTTGTCGATCGGCTTCGTAAAAGACACAAATTTTGTTGAACAGACACAAAAAAATGAATTTTATTGATTATGTGCAAAAATCGTCGATGAGCTTCGTAAAAATTTCAAAAACGTGTAAATTTTCTTGATCAGGCTTGACAAATCACGAATTTCGTCGATCAAGTGCGGAAAGTGGCGAAATTTGTCGATCACAAGAAGAAAAATCCTGAATTATGTTATCAGTTTTGTAAAAATCGCAAATTATGTTGATGAGGTGCCGAAAATGATGAATTTCATCGATTGGCTTCATAAAAATTTTGCCCCAATCGTGTGCAAAATAATCATTGATCAGTCTTGGAAAAAACTCAATTCTGTCGATCGGCTTTGTAAAAATTGCAAATTTCGCCTATCAATTTCATAAAAATCGCGAATTTTGTTGATCAGTCACGGAAAGACAGTGAATTTTCTCAATTAGTTTTATAAAAATCGTGAATTTTGATCATGCAAAAGAAAGAATCAAAAAATCGCAAATTTCGTCGATTATGTGAAGATAATAGTGAATTTCATCTATCAGCTTTCTAAAAATTACACATTTCATTGAGCGACATCATAAAAATATCTAATTTCATCGATCGGCTTCATAAAAATTGCAAATTCTGTCAATTAGGTTCAGAAAAATTCACTTCGTATAAAGTAGCAAAATTTATTGATCAGACGCGGAAAAAATCATGAATTTTCTCGATTGCTTTCATAAGAATTGCGAATTTTGTTGATCAGGCGAGGTTATATCACAAATTTTCTCAACTGGCTTCGTAAAAATTGCGAATTTTGTCAATTGGTTTTGCAAAATGTACAAATTTGACTGATCAGGCATGGAAGAATTACAAGTTTCTTTAATCAGAAACAGAAAACTGGGAATTTCATTGATCAAATTCAGGAAAATCTTGTTGATCGGTTTTTTTTCCCTCTCTAATTTGTTCATAAAGTTCACATTTTTTTCAGCACCAGCCATTTATGCCTGTCTTTTAGCATCTTTAATAATACAAAACTTACGCTCTTGAATAAAATCAAGGAATATTTTTACTTTTGAAAATAATTCTTGCTATATCTGTTATATGTAAAAACATGAAAACTGCTGATACAAAGATTAAAAAAAAAAAATTAACAGAAACTGTCAACATAAATTTCATTATTGAAAAATAACATGCCTGGAGGAGAATCGAAGCATGGGATAATTTGTAATAAGCAAATAGTAAATACATAGAAAATCTGGAGATCTTTTTTTTTTTTTTAACAATGCAGTATAGGAAAAAATAAACTTTTAAAAACACAAATTGCAAAATTACCGTCATAAAGGATCAATGGATACTGAGATTAGAAAATCAAAATAATGAGAACATTTGATTTTAAATATATAAATTGTTAATTATTTCAAAAACAAGACTTGACTTTTACTCCAATACATAAAAATACTAAAAATAAAATATAGAAAATATCAAAATAAAAACATTTTAAAAGAAAATTAAGTTAGTTTCAAAAATAGGATGCACAATTAACAATAAGCATACAATTTTTACAAAATAATTTAACTTTTTCTTTAAGGAAACACAAAAATTTTAAAAAGAAAATATTGAAAATATCAAAATATTGCAAAATTTTACACTTTAAAAGACAAACTGTTAAATTATTTTCAAAAATAGGGTTTTAAAAACAATATATATATATATATATATATATATATATATATATATATATATATATATATATATATATATATATATATATATATATAAATGCTTCCATGTACTTATGCAATAATTTGAAATTCGTAAACAGACAAAATAAATAAATAAAAACACAAAATAAATAAAATAAAAAATAAATCAACACTTCAAAAGTCGTTTTTATGCATCCAACCAAAAATCGACATTCAAATGAACATAAATTTTCATTATTTTGATTTAATTTGCTTTATTTTAATATTTTCAACATTGTTTATAAATTGTATGCTTTTACAACTGCATTTTTAAAAATAATTTAACAATTTATCTTTTAAAATATTATTTGAAATTTTCAGTATACTATACTTAGTATTTTTATGTACTGGAGAAAACACAAACCTTATTTCTGAAATAACTTACAATTTATATTTTTAAAACTTTTTTCATTATTTTGATTTTGTAATTTAAATATGTTTATACATTTATGGCATTTTTTTAATTTATGGCTGTAATTTTGCAATTTATATTTTTTAAATATATTTTTGCTTTTCTTTACTATTTAATTTTTTTTTTTTTTTTTTTTTTTTAATCGCAATTTATTTATGTATTTACCATTTACTCATTACAAACCCCTCAGCACACTCCATTTTGTATATTTTTTTACAAATAACAGTAAAAATGCCCATTTCTGTTATTATTATTTTTTTTTTTTAATGCGATGATTAAATTTCATTTCAAATAATTTTAAGCCCAACGCTGCTATAAATGACCATTGGACAAAAGCAAGTTTTTTTTGCTGCATGAAAAAACTGGCTTTCAGCAAGTGGTCATTTATAGCAATGTTATGCTTAAAATTTCTTGAAAATTCAGAGGTTAAACATTAAAATACAATCCAAATAAAAAAATTAGGATACAAATAATAAATAAATACTTTAAATTTTTATGCATTCAACAGAAATTAGCATAATATTTTATTATTTTGATTTAATATGCTATATTTTAATGTTTTCAACATAGTTTTTATGCATTCAAAAGAAATCGGCATTCAAAATGCTCATAAATTTTTATTATTTTGGTTTAACTTGATTTATTTTAATATTTTCAATAAATTGTATGCTATTTAAACTGCATTTTTGAAAATAATTTGACAATTTATCTTTTAAAATGTGATTTGAAAATTTCAATGCACTATACTTAGTATCAATGGCAAATATAGGGGGGGACGATTGCCCCCCCCCCCTAAGCCCAATAAAGGATCTGCAGAGTGACGTTAGTTGCCCGCACAGAAAAGTTGTTGGTCCGAAACTCAAGATCGGTGCGACCCGACCTGGGTCCCGCCAACTTTAATATATTATACTGGGACTGGGTCAGGTATGCACACTTTCAGAACCGGGTCGGATCTGATTTTTTCCAGCAGAGCTGGATCTAGACACACTGTTTTTTCCAGGTCGGGTCTGGGGTAGACTTCCTTCTTAATCTTACTAGAGGTATACATGGGCCAACATTTTCAAGCCCTAACTCCATTCGGTATAAAAGCTAAACGCTCGATCTGGTATCGACACAGCCCCTATGCTGTGGCGGTCCTACGAGGCGGAGGGAACGATGAAGTCCCCTTCCCCCTTGGACTAATAAAGGGTTTACAAAGTGACATTATGCATCCTCATGAGAAATAACTTGGGGGGGGGGTGAAGCTCGAGCCCGTCATGGCCTGGCATGGGTCGCGCCAGTGTAAGTCCACGAGACTTGGACTGGGTAAGGTTTTCTCTCATTTTGAATCAGGTCGTGTCCTGATTTTGCTTTTTTTGGAGATTCTAGATAGTGTGATAAACATTATTAGCCCAACTGCTACCTGTGCAGCTAAACGTTCGGTATGTCTCTGATCTGAATTTCTTCGAAGGATCGCAATCAAAACTGGTTCAACCATTCTCGCAAGAGTAAAAATCGAATCTGTAACTGACTCAAATCCGAAATGTATGACAATCTAACCCGATGCGCTAAGCGCAGCTAAAAAGTAAAAGTCAACCCGACCAACAACAAAATGTAGTAGTTGACTGAACCCAAAAGTGAAAAATCAGAAATTAATTTGAACCACAGCAAACAGTAGAAGTAAACCAGACTCAAACACGACCCAAGTACAAATTAACCCGACCAGGATCAAAAAAGTGGAAGCAGACCGGACCCAAACCCGACACACAGCAAAAAAGTGGACGAAACACGACCCGCATTTAAAAAAAAATGAGATCCGAGCCGTGCTGGAGTTTCTAAATTTCTAAAATCACCCTCCCCCCCTTGAGGACTCTCCAGATCCACCCTTGCTTAGTTGCACAAACCTTGCTTTTGAAATAAGTTAAAATTTGAATTTTTAAAACTTTTTTTTTATTCTTTTGATATTTGAGTATCTTTGTACATTGATGGTAAATTTTTTAATTTACCAATTTTTTAATTTCACAATGTATATTTTTTAAAATGTATTTTTGCTTTCCTTTACTATTTTATTTATTTTTTCTTTATCTCAGTTTATTTATATATTTACCATTTACTTATTACAAATCCTCCACCCTAACTCAATGTGTATATTTTTAAAAAAATAACTTTAGAATGCCAATTTCTGTTGAAAAATTTATTTATTATTATTATTATTATTATTTTGAAATATTTAAACTTAATTAAAAAAATTAATCCCAACGCTTCTATAAATGACCATTTGACAAAGACAATTTTTTTTTGTTGCACGGGAAAAAAAAAAAAAAAAAAAAAAAAAAAACTTGTTCTTAGCAAGTGGTTATTTATAACAATGTTATGCTTAAAAATTTTTGAAAATTCAGAGATTAAACATTAAAATATAATCCAAATAATGAAATTTTTAACAAAAATCGGTATTCCAAATATCATTTGTAAAAAAAAAAAAAAAAAAAAAAAAAAAAAAGAGAGAAAGAAAGAGAAATGGGGGGGGGGGGGAGCGAAAAGAAGATAATTTGTAATAAGCATATTGTCAATACAAAAATTAAATAAACGGAGATAAAAAATTTTGAAATGTCAAAGTAAAACAGATATTCATTTTTAAACATACACACTGCAAAATTACAATCATATGGGATAATTATCAGTCAGTATCTTTTTTTATGTAAATATTGTAGTAGTATAGTTTAATATTTTTAAGACCGAATATTAAAGTAAGCAAGGGCTGATCCAGCCCTCCTTTTAGAAAAGGATCATGGCTCCTTTTTTTGGTGAGGTGGGGGGCATGTCTCTTAATAGGTAAGCAATTTTTATATTGAAGATTGTCGCCACGTCCAAAATAGCTAAATTTCTGTTACTTTTGGGAAGTTAATTTCATTCATAACAATAAAGTTCTATAAATATTCGTAAAAATATAAATACATAAATTTTTTCAGATGCCAAGAAATTGAAAATTTTTCCGCTTTCATATAAAAATCAAACAATCATTCAAGAAATTATGTATTTTATACACATTTTTAAGGTTTGACAGTTACAAAAAGCCGTCTTGAGGGAGCAATTGACAGTCATGGCCTAAATTCAGTTTAAAATTCTACAATTTATGGAGATTTCATGAAACTATCATTGCCTTTATTGAAAAATGGAAAACGTTAATCAATCGCATTTTCTCTGAATAAATGTATCTTGCATCTAAAATTAAAATATACTTCATGGACACGTCAGAAATTACCTACTTTGGGTTTAAGTTCAGCTTTAACAAAATCAATATATATTTTATTTTTTAAATTTCCTTAAACACTTTCTTTGTTCAGATGGAGTTTATGACCCCCCCCCCCCCTGAATTCACCACTCAAAGTAAGTGCAATAAATCTTGTAAAAGTTTTGTTCCTCTCATAATTCTGGAATAATAAAGCAAAGACTTAGTTTTGGGTATACATACAAAGTTATTTGATGTGCAAAAGGCTTTTGTACATTTTACAAAACATTATTTAGCCAAAGAATCTTTAAGCATTTTTACAGCATTTATAAGCAGTATGTATTACTTCTTTATCTACAGTGAATGGATTAATTAATACCTAACAAATTTACTGGTCCATAAAATGTAAAACAAATTGTCGTTTTTTTCGATTTTATATGGCTTAGACCAACTGAAGTTTTCTGCTCCTTTTTGGTGAAATTATACACAAACCTCAATGCAGATCTTTATTATAATATACAGTGTAATAAGGCTATTATAATGCATTATGCATATTTTAATGCACAATTTTGGCATTTTGATATCGGATATTATTTATATCTAATTGTTCTGCCATAATGTGTCTTATTCTCAGAGCATTTACATTCAAGGATGCAAGTTATATTAACTAGAATACATAGTATAAACACCTGGAAAAATTACATCATTAAGCACTGACCTCCTGGTTATTTTTTAATACCTCACAAAATTAATCGTCAAACTAAGCCTATAGGCTTAGTTTGACTCATATATAAATGTTTGATATATTAGAAGAAAGTTTCATAATCAAACATAAAACTACATTATTAAATAAAAATGAATAGTACTTACATTATCTTTACTTGCTGCTTTATTATTATTACACAAATCAACGTGGTTAGGAATGCGCCGAGCTTCCGCTGTTTACAAACTAAAAACATGGCTGACACGGACACATCTTCGCTTCACTTCCCCTACAGAGAAATTTCGTAAGTACTGTTGCCGCGTTCGCGCGATGAAGTTCTCGTAAGCAGATTATTGCTGTCATAAAGCAGTCAAACTGGAGAATAACAGCGGTGCGTTCTTTAATAGTTTGATGCTGTTAATAAACACATATTGTTGAAAAGCGGGCTGTTTTATTACAATTATTTTTTTACAGTGCAGATTTTTGCTGTCATAAAACAGCTAAACTGGAGAGAAACAGTGATGCGTTTTTTAATAGTTTGATGCTGTTAATAAACACATTTGGTGGAAAAGCGGGCTGTTTTATTACAATTATTTTTTACAGTGTGTGGTTACGAGTTTCAAGAGCTCATTGACATTTTTAGGTGATTTCGCAATCATAAATACGTAAAACCAATAGTCGTCGTCTGGTCCGTCTGTCTATCAGCATGTAATAGCTCAAACATTACGAAACGAATGGTCTCAAGTTTAATACATATATTTTTTGGAGAATTTTGTTAAGTGACTTCAAATTTTATGAAAATCCAATTGACATTTAAAAAGATATTAATAAACGTTTTTTCCTTTCTGTTAAACATTAGACTCTAAAAGTGGAAGGAGTGAAACGCTCACTCTTTGAAAGAGTGAGAGGCATTTTCACTCTTATTGGAGTTAACTTTATAAAAATACACTCCTAAAAGAGTGGAATTTCCCAATCCCTAGACAGATGTGAGATACTTCACTCCACTGACGAGAGAGAAATATGTAACTCCTTTGTTAAGAATGAAATATCTCACTCCGCTAACGAAGGAGGAATATAACATTACATACGAAAAAGAAACTACCGGGTGTCCAGTAAATGACTGACCCATTTTAAAATTAAATAACAAAAAAAACGGTTTGAGATAAAAATGCGCGGTTTGCAGTATTGTTATTAGAATATGAATCAATTTTAATACGCACTTCCTTCAAATAGTTCTAATTTCGGCCAAAAGATGGCGCTGGCGGCATCAGACTACAGAAATACCGCCTGTTTTCTTGTTCTCAAGCTGATGACCTTTCCGGCTCATTTTCCCGAGTCGAATCTGAGTCGAAATGTTGAATCGACTCTCCACTCAACTGCAGAAATAGGGTTTGTTGATTGGAACGAGATTTAAAATAACATTTAAGATTGAACTGGGTCTATTGTAACAATCTATGTCTATTGTAGCCTCTTCAGACAAATATCACGGAGGAACTACAAAAACTAGTTTAAAATTACTGTAAAACATCTCCAAAGATGAGTCAATCTATGAATAAATATTTATAACAAGCAAACGTTTGTTAAAGAATCCTAGAAATATTTGTAACTATTCTAAAAAATTTTAAATCAATTTAAAGGATGTTCTTTAGTGTTTCAAAATTCTCTTCGGAATATGTCATTTTAACCGCTTAACTGATACTCTTTTTACGTATATATAAAAATATTTTTTAAATATGATTTATTATCTTTTTAAAAATATGTATTAAAAAAAATGTTCAATTTATTTTTCAATATTAATATTTATAAAATTGAACTAAAATAAGTAGACATTCAGTTTTATCTAAAATATCTATGGCCCCACCAGTGAATGATAGATTCTGATGTCTCAACTGGTAGACGGCAGTGCTGGGTTCGAACCCAATCGCGTCTGTCGACATAACCGTTCGGAATTTTCCGTGGTTTTCTTCGAACCTTGGATTTTCTTGTGTAAATACGGGTTTGGAGCGCTTAGAAAGACACCCACGCAGGGCATCCCACCCCTTTCTGACCTATATCCCACGTGTACATAATCGGACGACATTAAATACACCAAACCAAACTAAAATATCTATAGGCAATTTTATGGCAAAACATTTTTACGGAAACTTTTTACTGAAATAAAGTTTCGTTTCTTTTTCTTCTAATTTTTTTTAAATATTGCATGAGACAAAATCTGTTGAAAACATTTCAGAAGCCAATGCAGTATCCACTGTCCCGATGCTTTCTTTCATTTACTATCTCCCGATTCTACATTTTTCTTCTGTTGGATTCGATGAGTTGAAATACGAATCGGTTTTAAAAGCCTAGATTACAACTTTTGAACCTATATTTGTGTAATGCAATACCGAATAACAGCAAAAAAAGCAATAAACATCAAATAGATGCTCTTAGCAGAATGTCAAGTTTAAATTTTGAGGGATTTGCGTCATCTACACTGTAAATAGAAGAGGTTATTACAATGCTGATTTAAACGCCAGTTGAGACGTCAGAACCTATCGGCCACTGGTGAGGCCATAGATATTTTAGATAAAATTGAATGTCTACTTATTTTAGTTAAATTTTATAAATATAAATATTGGAAAAATAAATTGAACATTGGTATCTTTTTATACATAATTTTAAAAAGATAAAAAATCATATTTTTAAAATATTCCTTATTTCAAATCAGATACAGGATATATTTTCAGAATGTTTTTTTCTAGTTCTTTTCCTCATACCGGGGGAAAAGAACGAGATTAAATATTTCCCTCCTATATGGGGGGGGGCAAAAATATACTTCAGGTTCTATGATGCTTTTTGTAATGAAGTTCTGAAGAGGGATGACTTACAGGTTATAAAAAAAGATACGTCTTTCTTTTTTCTTTTTAAATATCCGTCCATTTTAGCGTAGATACGTTTCCTGTCGTGGGTGGGGGGAGGCGAGGTGTGTGCAAAAGACATCTTAAAATCTCTCACGGCTTTCGTAATAAAATTTTTGGATACGTTAAATGACAAAATATGAATATAAAGTAGGGATGAATTCGGTTTTCGGAAAAATTAGGCAGGTTTTAGGCAGGTTTGTTTTAGGCAGGTTTTTCCCTTCGCAGGTAGTTTTGTAGGTTTCTTTCTACTTCGGGATAAATAAATTTTTATGTTTAAGACAGGATTTGTTGTCGACGGATTCCTTTATAGTCAGGGTTGCCGGCTTTTAGCCGGGCCAAAAAAAGCCAGCCGGTTTTTTTTGGTTTTATCCACTTAAAAAAAGCCGGCTTTTATTTTTAAAGTGTTAATTTGTATTGAACCCATAATAAATTTTGATTGATTTATTTTTAATACATTTTTAATAATTTACTACTAAAAAAGTTAAAAGTTTCTATTTAATTTTTCAAATAAATAAGTCTTTATAACTGCTAGGACTCAACTGTGAAGGCATTATGACTGAAAAATATAAATCTTGGAAAAAAGAAAATATACTCAAAAAATGATTTAAACTTCTACGTTTCATAGTTCTACATATATTGCACATTCTTAAGAATTATATTTAATAGAATTATGACAAAATTAGTGTTCCCTATAGATATAAAAAGGGCATGGTGCTATTCACTAAAAAGGGCACTACTGCATCATAAAAGGGCACTTTTGCAAGAAAAAAATTGTTATTGCCTTTAGAAAGGGAAAAAAGAAAGCAACAAAATACATAATTTTTAAATATGATAAATCAAGTAACATTGATTTCGAATGATTTTATGATATAAAAATTAGAAATACAATTAAAACATGATTGAATAGTTTCATGTTCTTTTTCTTAAAGAAATGAAAAAAATCTATCATTTTTGGGCACACAAATTTAGAAATACTACGGAAATAAAATATTTATCAAAAATCTCTGGGTAAAATCTGAGGTGCATTTTACTACTTTTAAAAAGGGCAGGGTGCTGCACCCTTCAAAAATGGCCTAGAATGAACACTAACAAAATGAAACATATCAAAGCATTCATGGAAACATTGTTACAGGTCAATATGTAAAGATTAAGGGGTCTCAGGAGTCTTACTTCTTACCTGGTAGTGCAACTTAGCAACATGTCACATTTGATTTTTTTTTCTCAGTCCCTATAAAACATAAATGCATAAAATTTTTAACATAGACACATTAATATCTCTTTTATTAAAAATAATTTTTTTAATATTCTACATTGAAATTCTATTTTATTTTTTTAATGTTTAATTTTGATTAAAAAAATTAGACTTGTATCTATTGCGCGCAGGATTCTAGCAAAACTATTAGTTCAAGAACCGCTAAAAAAGTTGATAATGGTGTAAAAGTAATGTATCTTGAACTTATACCTCATTTTAAAGCAATTTATGCATTTATTTATTTAAAATTTAAATTAAAATTGAAAAATTTGAAAAAAAAATCATTTTTTATTAAAAAAATTGCCAATTATCAATAATCAATGTAATTAAAATTCTAAATTTGAGGTATAAGTTGTTCTTAAACTTAAAATGAAGATATTTCCCAAGTTTCATGGAAATTGCTTTATTATTTTTTGAGAAATGTTGCGCGCAGTCAAAGAACAATTTAAATTTTAAATCAAAATTAAATATAAAAAATATATAATAAAAATTCAATATAGAATGTTAAAAAAATTATTTTAAATAGAAGAGATATTAAGTTGTCTATATAAAAAGTTTTATGCATTTAAGTTTAATAGGGACTGAGAAAAAAAATCAAATGTATATGTTGCTAAATCGCACTACCAGGCAAAAAGTAAGACTCCTGAGACCCCTTAAGTCATAAAATGAACAATGTTGAAAGAGAAATTAGGAAGGATTCAATATTTGAGGAAATTTCAATACATAATTACATAAAATTAAACAACAAAAAATGTTTTAATAAAATTTTTTGAATTAAAATTTTGAATAGCTCTTTGTTATTTAAAAGTGCATACATGCCCACTTGCATGAATGAATATATTCATGCATATGCTAATTGTGAATACTGAAATAAATTGTGAAATATAATATATTATGAAATCTGCATAATTCGAAATACTATTTTCAATAGTGAGAAATGGTGTTTTTTTATATGTATGATTTTAAATGTTTATAGCGAATAAAACATAACATTTTAATAACTCTCAAAATTAGTTAAGTAATAAAACATGTAACTAAGTAACCTTTAATTTTATAAAGCAGTAAAAATGGAAAAACAAAGGTAGGATTAAAGGTCAATGTAAATCAGAAAAAGCACTTGGTATGGCCATTTTATAATTTAGCTGACATATTTGCAATTCTGACTATAAACCACTAGCAACTCCATCAATGTGTTATCATAGTATTAATGTCTTCATTATTGAAAATTTGGGCTATAACCTAATTTCTCATAATGAATCATAATTAAAATCCCAATTTTTCATATTAATAAATAAATTTATTAAACTCAAAGTAAATTAAACATCATTGAAATTAGTTAAAAGACACTTAAAAATTTGTTGCTTATAATAAAAAGGCTTCACTGTATAAAAGCCAATTATGGCCAAAAAAGGCCAATTTTGGCCAAAAAAAGCCGGCTAAAATCAATAAAAGCCAACCGGCCTGGCTTTTTTTAATTTTAGCCGGCTTTTTTGCAACCCTGTTTATAGTAAGATTTAGAAAATTTTAATGTGCCAATTTATAAGTTTTCTTAGACAGGAGACTTGGTAACGCTATTTGCATACCATTGTTTTGAAATTTTAACTGATTTGCCCGTACAACGTACCGGCAATTATAGTTTGCTTCTTCCATCACTTAAAGCTTTCTGACACTACTAAAAATTTTAAATGCAATTTCATACTATTTAATAGAAGAAATATTTAAATTAAATATTACGATTATTTTAGCTTTAAAAAAGCGGCGTTCATCCTATATTTTCATTTTATTGTAGGTAAAAAAGCGTATCAGTTAAACGGTTAAAATAACATATTCCGAAGATAATTCTGAAACACTAAAGAACGTCCTTTAAATTAATTTAAAATTTTCTAGAATTCTTAAAAATATTTCTACGTTTCTTTAATAAATGTTTTCTTGTCTTAAATATTTATTCATAAATTGATACACCGTTGGAGATGTTTTATAGTAATTTTAAACTAGTTTTTATAGTTTCCCGTGATATTTGTCTGAGGAGGCTACAATAGACATAGGTTGTTACAATAGGCCTAGTTCAATCTTAAATGTTATTTTAAATCTCGTTTCAATCAACAAACCCTTTTCTGCAGTTGAGTGGAGAGTCGATTCAACATTTCGACTCAGATTCGACTCGGGAAAATGAGCCGGAGAGATCATCAGCTTGAGAACAAGAAAACAGGCGGTATTTCTGCAGTCTGATGCCGCCAGCGCCATCTTTTGGTCGAAATTAGAACTATTTGAAGGAAGTACATATTAAAAATTTATTGATATTCTAATAACAATACCGCAAACCGCGCACTTTTATCTCAAACCGTTTTTTTGTCATTTAATTTTAAAATGGGTCAGTCATTTACTGGACACCCGGTACATTAAACGTTTATGACGACGTTTAAATCATATTTCGATATTAATTCGAATAAAAAATATTAATTTTTTCTTTTTGCTTAGTTTTCAAAATCTAGCTTTCAAGCAATGGTTGTCATGGGAATAACTTTATGTAAAAATGCGCGTTTCTTCATGATGGGATTTTTTTTTTATCTTACTTCCTATTTAAAGTGTTATAAGTCAAGAACCATAGGGGATAAATTGTTAAAACTTGAAACATTTCTTATTCAATCATTTTAATTTCATTTTAATTGAGAAAATTTGTAAAAAAATTATTTTTGAAAATATGATTTTTTTAAAAAAGTTACATAATTTAGTTTTAAATTTTTTGTTTAAATATTTTTAATTTTTATATAAATTAATCTTTTTAAGAATGTTGAATCAAGGTTAAAATTTATATATTTTTGTCTATTTAAATAAAGAAAAAAAAATGGTAAATAATATTTCGAGTTATAATGATTTTTTAGTCACCCCACTTTTTAAATAAATTTAAAAAAAAAAAAAAATTATGACACTTTATCATGTGATTTTGTTTAGAAAGAATATGGTTAACCATCACAAAAAAATTCAAAATTATAACCCAATAAAAATTACTTTAAAATATTTCCCGGATCCTCTTAAATTATAAATAAACCACTAAAAATATTAAGTATATACCGAAATGATAAATATTTTAATGTAGAAAGATTCTGTATTAATTGGACAATAAAAGTTATTTAAAATGAAAATAAAATACTAGTTACCAATTGCCTTTAATTAAAATTAGTCAAAAGTTCTGTGAATTGAAGAAGACAATAAGTCTCGCTGAGAAAAACTGTTTAATATCTCTGTCGGCGAAGTTATTGAGTAACGATGATAAATCTAATTCTTACGTGATGAAAATTCTTTATGAATATTGTTGGATAGGAAACGGCAGAAAATGTAACATATTTCCGTTTTATTCCAATATATTATAACACAGAAAAGTATTTATACCAGAATTTTTTTATAAAATTTAATTTTGATAGATTGGACTAGATAAAGCATGTATGTTATAGAAGCAAAACATGTACATAACACATATTCTTCATAACGATAGTAACAACGATCTGGGATATAATTGTAGCTTTAATCACACATATATTCTGTTCTAAAAATCGGATAGTTCGATTTACATCGTCTAAAAGCGAAAAAGCCTATTTTCAAATAAAACTTGTTTTTTAATCAATTTGCTATTGATTGTTGAGTTAAGTTGTGTTGTGTTGAGTAGTAAATAGCAGGTGGACATAAAAGTGTAAGTAGGAGTTACTTCAAAATAATGCTAAATGGATATGTGTTTGAAATATTTTTTTTTCTGGAATTATTAGATCAGTCCTTTAAATTAATGGCTACACTTTCTAATACAGTAGAACCCCGTAAATTCGGACCCCGTTAATCCGGATCTCCGGATAATCCGGATTGATTTTGTCATTTTTTTTTCAAGTTTGAGAAGCTATTGGCTAATTTCCATAACATTAATTTGTTTCATCATCATATTCTGAATTTAAAAAAAACTTTTTCTGAAATCTTTTCGGAAGAATTAAGCAAAGTAAACATTTTTACAGTCTGTAATTATTCAATAAGTTTAATATAAAAGTGATTTCTGTAAGTATGTTTCATTTTATTCCATTTTTTTCTTATCCTCCGGATAATCCGGATTTTCGATAATCCGGATTGGGTCTGGTCCCAGTAAATCCGAATTATCGGGGTTCTACTGTATTATGATATTTTTGTGGTTTGTCAAGTGTTAATTGCGATAAAAGAAGAAGAATAATATCCCGTTTACTGGATCACGGCCAAACTCGGAAGGGGAAGAAAATAGTTTGGCCTGACTGGATTATACTTGTTCTATTACTATTGTTGAACATAATATTCTGTTCACCAAGCTCCAAGTTTCTCTGCAGTATAAGCAATAATTAAGATAATATAATTCTATAGATTTAATCTATTTTCAATGCATTTTAAAGCTATTAATACTCTCAAAACTTACATTCATATTTGTAATTAGATTTTTTTTTATGTTGAAAGAATTATATTTTCTGAGCATTTAAAACAAAATACAGAGCAAACAACATTACAATTTTACCCATTTACAAGACGCTTAGAAGATTAATAGATACAATAACACTGGTATGCATACATTATTTGATAATTACTAAAATAGCTTAATTACGTAGAATTTATATTTTTAAAGGGAATCTTAAAATTATGTTAAACAAACGCAATAATTTTCTGTTCCGAAAAGTTAAAATGTTCTATTCAAATTTCCAACATGAAACTAAAGTTCATTAAACAAAAACCTTTGTTTGTTTCACGTTGTAAACATTTCCAGAATTTTTAACACTACTAATAGTAAATAGCGGTTGATATAAATCTTCCGTGAAAGCGAGAAACTACTTGAAAGTTTTAATGGAAAACAACAGAAAATGAGTTTACGAAATGTGCAATTAAGATTGAGTATGAAACTATTGTCTCCAAAATCCTTTTAATTTAAGTGGAATGATTCCAATTAACAATTCAAATAGATTTTCGCTAGAGGTTTTCTAAAAGATTTCTTTTAGGAGATTAAATGAAGTTATTAAGCACATTAAAACTTTTTCAAAGAAACACGTTAATTATATATATGTTACAGGCCAGTGTTGGCCAGGTATGAACGCGCTCACTGAACGAAAACTCACGAGTTTCGCTCACTGTTTGTGAACTTTGAACTGAACTTCACTCACTATTTTATAAACGAGTTTGAACTGAACGGAAACTCAAAAAATAGACGAGTTTGAGCGAAATTTACGTTCAATTTTTTCATAATTTATTTAAAATTTTTCCAGACCTTAGTACATTTTTCCATCTTTCAAATGCCATTTAGAGGCCTACACGAGCCTCAGGACGGGTTAAGTCTGGATATCACTTCTCTGGGTAGTATCCTAGTCTTACTTCTTTTGCAGACTCGCGTCGCGCCGAACTGGATCTGGGCTGTATACAATTTCGCCGAAAATAGATATATACAGCAAACTCTCTGTACAAGGTGGAATGTGTAAGGCGGAAATATGTCTAAATCGGAAATATTTTAAAGAAATCGGAAAGATTTTAGAAGAAAGCATAAACATCGCAGCCTACGACACTTCTGCATAAATGGAGATTATAAACAGACTAAAGTAAGTTTTTTTGGCCAGAACTCTTCCGTAAGGGTAAATATCAATGTCCTGTAGAAATGTACTCGGGGTCGGGCCGGGTTCGGTGCGAAATTTCAACTTTTTTTTCCGGGCCGGGCCAAGCTCGGGCCTTGTTTTTAGCTATTATATCGGGCCGGGTCGGGCCTTGTTTTTAGCTATTATATCGGGCCGGGTCGGGTCGCTAAATTTTCTCTACGAGCTGGGCTGGGCTTGGGCTGAAATTTTTATTTTAATATCGGGCCGGACATTTTTTTTTCTATGGATCGGGCCTGGAAATTTTCGTCCGTGCATACCTCTATCTTACATATCGAATAATCAAATGATTAGTTCACAAAATTTTGTAAATTTGGACAATAATATACAAACATAAAAAAGTGAACTTTTTAGTGAACTTCGTTCACTTTTACAAATGAGTTTGATTTGAACGAGTTCGTTTGAAAATTTTTGAATTTGAGCGTGAACTTAAATCACTTTTCAGAAATTGAACGTGAGTTTGAGTTAGTTCGTTTATTTTGTGAACGTGCCCAACACTGTTACAGGCCAAACCCGATTTTAGGCCAAATTAGATTGGCCTAGGCCAAACCGGTCTATCCTAACACCCATCGGATAAACTAGTTTTTCCTAGGCCAAACCGGTCTATCCTAACACCCATCGGATAAACTAGTTTTTCCTAGGCCAAACCGGTTAATCCTAACGCCCATCGGATAAACTAGTTTTTCCTAGGCCAAACCGGTTTATCCTAACGCCCATCGGATAAACTAGTTTTTCCTAGGCCAAACTAATCTATCCTAAGGCCCATAGGACAAACTAAATTGTCCTAGGCCAAACTAGTTTGGCCTAACTCTTATAGGATACTCTTATAGGATACGTGAGCTTAAAAACACGTAAAACTACATTGGCCTAGGATAAACTACATCAGCCTAGGACAAACAAGAATGTTGGCGTTGAGGCGGTCATTGAATTCAATAAAATCACGCCAAATTGATTGGCCTAGGATAAACTAGTTCAAACCAATAAACAGCAGTCTAAACTAGTTCATCCTATAAGAGTTAAGCCAAACTAGTTTGGCCTAGGATAATCTAGTTTGTCCTATGAGCCTTAGGATAGACTAGTTTGGCCTAGGAAAAACTAGTTTATCCGATGTGCGTTAGGATAAACCGGTTTGGCCTAGGAAGAACTAGTTTATCCGATGGACGTTAGGATAGATCGGTTTGGCCTAGGAAAAACTAGTTTATCCGATGGGCGTTAGGACAGACCGGTTTGGCCTGTAACATATATATATGTGCACTACAATTCATCAGCGATACAAATAAAGAATTACATAAAGTTTATGTAATATTTTAATTATATGTCTGATAATCCAAGTGTTGAGAGCACAAAACCCTATGTCATAGAGCACAAGAAAAAAATTCTTTATTTTATCGAAGAGTAGTAACGGGTTGAATCTAATGACCATGTTTGCCGGAAGTGAAGTGATGCTTAAACCAAAAATGAATACCATTAGTGGTTGCTTCGTAGGTTTATCATTGTGTTTGTACTATAACCTGAGAAATGATTGTAGGACAAAAGCAATTAAATGCCTAACAGTGAACTACTGGTGATATTAATTTTTGGCTTATGTACCATTTCACTTTCGGCAGACGCGGATCATTAGATTCCCCTAGGACTAGTTTTCCATAAAATAAAGCTTTTTTCTTGTACTCGATATCTTAGATTTTTCTGCTGTTGGCTTTTGGATTATGATGAATTGTAGTATATTTTTTATTTTCTTTAATTTTGTAAATCAGACGTTATTCAATGTTTAATTATTTTAAACACTTTAATGGTTATCACAGAATAATCTTTTAATAATAATAAAAAAAGAGGAAAGTTTTGATGGTTTAGTTTTTTAAATAGATCAAAGACATAAAAAATAAGAAAATTTCGAAAAACATTTTATTGCATTACAACAGGTTCAGTTTTTTCCGCTTAAAATGGCGATTAAATCATGTTTCTATTTTAATTAGGGCAGGATATATAACTTGTTTTAGTTTGGTTTGTTTTTAAAATGTAGCTTTCACATCTTTAGAATCCTCATGATGGGCATAGATTGTCATTTATTTTCGGTATTGTGATCACGAATTTTCCTGTATCAACCATGGAACTATTAAGAAAGGGGAACTGACATATGTTTAAAACAGTGAAGCTTAACTGTAACTGTTTTCGCACAAGGTTAATTGCCACGACAGCAAACTATCACCAGTAAATTTACGCAGAAAGTTTATCTTTATTTAAACGCTTCATTAATGAAAAGTTCAATAAAAAATAATGGCAAAAATCGATATTCACTTTTACTGGTGCAATTTAATTTGGAAGTAATAGTTCCGCAACATTGTGACAACCAAGACAACATTCTGTCAGTGTCAATAAAACGATTATACCGTATTTACTCGTGTATAAGGCGCACTATTTCCCCAAAAAATTAGGGAAAAACTCCTAGGTGCGCCTTATACAAGGAATAATTTTTTACCGTTCGATGTAATCAAACGGTATACATATGAAACAAGAAGTTATTCAAAGAAGATATTAAAACTCGGAAAATGTTACTTAATTGAAGTATTACTGCATATTTATTTCACTCCTTGCAGTTTTTTATACAACAGAGTTAGCGACATTATCTAAACGCTGATTAGCAATTCTCTTTACCATGACTCATTCCTATTTCCCGTCATTCTCTTTCAACCCGAAGTCTAAAATGCATTTTCGTCTTGTTTTCTGGTCTGGTGTAATGTTTGTTTCGACTTTTTTTTTTTTACTGAAATTCATTTGGTCATTCTTGATTAGCGTATCAAATTTATGGTGCGCCTTATATACGAGATTTTAAGAAATTGCCATTTTTACTTGTAAAGTAGGGGTGCGCCTTATACACGCCTGCGCCCTATACACGAGTAAATACGGTAATATCTAGTCAAACTGATACCAGTAAAAATAAATAGTATTTTTTACCATGATTGTAAGTGAAATTTTCCATCAATAAGGCTATAAAATGAGAAAAAAAATTTCTATTTAAGCTTTCTGGGGGAAGTTTTCCTATGCGGTAATCGGAAACTTTGGATCCAATTTAGAAAAACAACACCCATCTTTTGACAACCACCTGAGTTACTTCACTCGCAAATAATATACTATGCATTATATGTCTCTTCCTTTTATCCATAACTCCATTGTATCAATATGTATGAAATATGAAATAGAAGAATGTTAGAAAGTTTGGGACTACCACTTCCGACTAATCTTTTTAATTATTTTCTTCTTAAATTTCTGCAATTTTTACAAGCTAACCATAAAATTTATTGTTTTTTGCGAAATTTTTCGTTTAAAAATAATGATAGATGAAAAGAAAATATTCGGCAATTTTGGCACCCCTGGGAATAGGTGCAAAATATATTTGATTGAAACAGTTAGATTGAGTTTAAGGCTGCCATATTTTTAAATTTCTGACATTAGTTAGATTCATTTGATTTGATACGACAAACTCTTTTTTAATGAAAGATTTTACAAAAATTAATTTTTATGGCGCATCAAGAGGAGAGAAAAAACAAATTATTTTACGCACAAAGATATGTTTAAACGATTCTTTGAGGAAACGTGATGTATTTTAAGTTTCGAAAAATTTATATTTTAAAGAAATCTGATACGTTGCTTTGATTTTATTACAATATCTTTTACTAATGCTTTAGATTTATTACAAAGATTTATGAACTATTATGCTCGTGAATAAGTTTCAGTTTAACAGCACTAATTATAAGAATTTATTACTTTGTAAAATTGTTAGATAAAAGTTATTGCGAGAGTATAAATAATAAGAGCTATTAAATATTTATAATTAGAATGATTAAATTTTAACAATTAAAACGAAGTTATCTTTGTATAGTTTTATCAGTTGTTTTTCTACGTCTCTGCTTTTAATCGAGTTAGTCAGTCTAGAAAAGGGAAGTTTTATTTATGTAGTTTGTGGGGGAGATAAGGAAGCCAAAATTAACACATAATATGCATGATAAAACTAGAATATTTTTAGAGTATATTCAAAAAATTATATGATAAGAATCGTATCAAATATCAAAACAGAAATAAATATGTATGGAAACTTAATTGGAAAATTTTTATAATTTTGTATTCTTATTAGTACTGTAATTTCACCAGGGAAGCATCCTATAATTATTCTTATTTTACTTACAATATTCTTATTTTTATTTACAATGTATACAACAGCCATTAAAACGCAACTCTATTCTCAAATCATTTCTTACAATTCCTTGATTTCTATAGCTCGCATGCAAAAACCGTACAAACCAAATCCTTATATGGTGGCGACATTTCTTAATACAAAATACTACCTATTGTTGGGGCTATGATAGAGAGATCGTACAACTCCAGGTAGAGATCTAGACCGCAGAGAAGACGAATAACTGCTCCAACATGTTGCACATAGAATATAGGATTTTATTTTTGTGAATGATGGAAAGTTACAGTCTTAGCAGTGGCAATACAGGACAATACAGCACTTGCCCGAAGGCAAGGCAATAGACGGAGAGGCAGCGCGCCCCTCTTGCGTATGTTACATGGTCGGTGATCAGCTTAGAAGTGTCGTTACATATTTTATCTGCTCTTCTTCGAGAGCTCCCAGTTGCGGTCACAGAGAGTATAAGATACAATACTACTGTATTTTCTTAATTGAACCTCTGTCCATATTAGACAATTAATTATTAACAGTATTAAGACAGTCATTCTAAAAGAATGAGAAACAAGTAATATTAGAGACACATGTTTATTCGACGCGTCCAGCCGTAGCTTAGTTTGCCGCCCGGCATCTGCATAAGGTTACAGTTAGTAGTAAAGTTCTAGATTATTATACAGAATGCAGTTACAGTTATGTTATTATGTTACAGAGAGAGCATATGGGTGTCGTAGGCAAGATGTGCAGCGCTTTCTTTTTTTACTAGCGTCAAGGTTATCAGAATCAGTTAGACTGCATAAGGTTACAGTTAGTAGTAAAGTTCTAGATTATTATACAGAATGCAGTTATGTTATAATGTTACATCCTTTCCTCTAGTTAAAAAAAGAAATATTATTTACTTACAAACAATTAGGTTACTAATACAAGAAATAACAAAAGCACAAATTATGAACTTATATGCAAACAAATATGAACTTATATATAAAAAAAAAAAATACATACAGATGATAGTTTAATTGTTAGAAAATATACAAATATATATACAAAATTTAGATTAGGAACACAAATTGTTATTCCATAATAAAGTCTTTGAATCTAGAGGGTTGTCTAACTATTCGCCCTCTTCGTGACATTTGAGGTATACTGCATTTTGCTGATTATCAATAATTGGCACTGAATACTAATTGGTTTCAGGCTTATCACCTTTTTCTTCACTGATTAAATCATCATACACAGTGCTAAACCTTACAGAAGTTTTTGATGGTCTGATATGCCTTCTGTTTCTACGAAAGACATTACCATTAACATTCCTCACAATATAAGACCTTGGAGCTTTATGTTCTGAAATTATTTGCCCTTGATCCCACTGCCCAGTCTTAAAGTTAAATATCAATACATTATCTCCAGATTTCAAATCTGACAATGTATGTGCCGTCCTATCATCAAAGAATTTTTGTCGAGCTTGTCGTGCACTAAGTTTAGAAATTGGTTTATATATTTTAGGTTCTAATAATTTACTACAGATAGGCAATTTTGTTCCTAGTCTTCTGTTGAATAAAAGCTGTGCAGGCAATAGATCTAATCCACTTATTGGAGTATTGCGATATTCCATTAACCCTACATTAATATCTTTTACTTTGCGTAAAATATTCTTCACAATTCCTACTGCTTTTCCGCCATCCCATTACTTTGGGGAAATCTGGGACTGCTAAAGTTTAACTCAAAATCCCATTCTTTAGCAAAGTTAAGAAATAAATGACTGTTAAAGGGATTATTATCACTCACCATCTCGTTTGGAATACCATATCGGGCAAAAGTATATTTTAATTTGGGAATGATTTCACTTGCTGTTTTATCTTTTAGCATAAAACATTCAATCCACTTTGAATAATAATCAACTATTACAAGGCAATTTTGATTTGCAAACTGCATTATATCGGCTGCAATTTTTTCGAATGGCTTATTAGGGATCTCATGGGGTATGAGTGGTTTTTTAGAGTTCTGCCTACTGAAATTTTCACAAATTTGGCATTTATTAACTAATTCCTCAATATTTGTAGCAGGGTTGGCAAGTTTTTGACAGTGTGCGGTTTTATTCGGTTAAAACCGTGGTTTAAACCGTCATGGCTAAAACCTCTTGTCAAAAACCTCGTCTTAAACCTCAAATACTAAATGATCTGTAAAATTTCACATTAAACATCTGTCACACATATACAACATATATGTGTAATATTAAAAATTCACTTTTACTGTATTGTATATTATCATTTCCGGAAAAAGAAGAAAAAAAATCTGTCATAAATCTGAAAATTTAGCCTGCTTCCAAACTTGTCAACCAGCAATGCTTCTGCTATCAAGCTCTGCTAGCACAGAATTGAGACAACTGAACAATTGATCTCAACAATTCAACTCAAACAATTGAGAGAGTATTTTGTAATTTTAGCTTCATACACTCTAAACTCAGAAACCATTTGGATGTAAATAAATGTGCTAAATTGGTTATGTGCTATAGGGTGTTGTGGGGTAAAATTGATCCAGATTATTAACTGTACAAAATCATGTTCTTCTGTTTGAACATTCTAAAAAACAATGTTTAATTGCAATTAAAGTAATTTAATTTTTTTTAGTTATTAAATTACAGTATAATTTATTTTAAATAAAAAATTACTTCAATCATTAAGACTTCTTCAATGTTCTTAAAATGTTTAAAGCGCATTACACATTTTTGACGGTTTAACCAGTTTTTGACGGTTTAAACCAGTTTTTGACCGTTTAAGCCAGTTTTTGACACTTGTCATGTCAAAAACCAGTTTCTGACGTCAGAAACCCAACCCTGATTTTTAGTCATACCAGGCCAATAAAAGATTTCGCGAGTTCTGTTTTTGCTCTTTTCAATTCCAAAGTGGGCCTCATGTATCAAACCAAGCATCTCTTGTCTTAATGTTTTTGGAACAATTAATTTGTTGTTAGAAAATACTAATCCTTCATCTACATAAATTAAATCTCTTATTTTAAAATAATGTTTAAGCTCATCTGATAATTTTTTTTTTACTTTTAGGCCAGGAATCTTTACAAAACTCAACAATTTTACTGAGATTTTCATCACTTTGTGTTTCAGTTTGAAATTGTTTGAATCTTTTCTCACTTAAAAGGAGAGCTTTTGTAATACTATGAATTACATTAAACATATCGGGATCATCTTTATTATCTATTTTCAAAAATGCCCTAGAGAGTGTGTCAGCCAGGTATAATTCACTCCCCGGAACATACTTAATCGTGAAATCATATTTTACCAATTTTAAAATCATTTTCTGCATTCTTGATGAGATTTTGGATAATGGCTTATTTATAATGGACACTAATGGTTTATGGTCAGTTTCCACTTTTATCTTATGCCCATACACAAAGTTATGATATTTCCCAAAAGCAAATGTTATCGCCAATAATTCCTTTTCTATTTGGACATAGTTTTTTTCGTTTTCAGTCAAGTTTCTAGACGCGAAGGATACTGGTTGCCCTAACTGTACTAAACATGTCCAAGCCCATCCTTAGAGCTATCACACTGCAAAACAATTTCTTCCTGTGGATTAAAAACTTTTAATACGGGACTTTTGCTCAGGGTTTACTTAATTACATTTTCTTGCTGATCTGACCATATAAACTCAACATTCAGTTTTAATAAATCTCTGAGAGGAGCTGTTAATTCAGAAGTTTTAGGCATAAATTTTGAAACGTAGTTTATCATCCCTAAAAACCTTCTAATATCAGTTTTATTCTGAGGTGTGGGCATTTCCATTATCGCCTTAACATGGGATGGGTCTGCTTTTATTCCTCGGTTTGATATAATGTATCCCAAATACTTAACCTCTTCTGTCTTAAATTGAAATTTGTCCCTATTAAGTTTGATATTATTCTCCCTAGCCCTTTCCAGTACTTTTGCGAGAACTTCATCATGTTCTTTCCCATCCTTTCCTGAGACTATAATATCATCAAGATATAATTTCACCCCTTCTATATCACCAAAGAGTTGTTGATTTTTCTTCATGAAGACCTCAGGTGCTGATGCCAACCCAAAAGGCATTCTTAAAAATTTGAAACGGCCAAAGGGGGAATTAAACGTGCAGAGATCTGAGCTACTCTCATCCAAAGGGATTTGCCAGAACCCATTTTTCAGGTCTAAAACTGAAAATACTCTTTTCGCCCTCTAATCTGCTTATGATATCATCAAGTTTAGGAATCACGTGATGCTCTCTTTTTAACACCTATTTAGGTCTCTGGGATCTAAACATATTCGTAAGTCTCCATTTGCTTTTTCCACTACCACAAGACTCTGAACCCAATCGGTTGGTTTATTTACTTTAAAAATTATCCCTCTCTTTTCTAAGGATTGTAGTGTTAGTTTTAATTTAGGGTTAATTGCCTGAGGAATTCGTCTAGAGGGGTGCACTACAGGACTAGCATTTTGTTTCAATTCAATTTTGTATGGGTCACCAGGGAATTTACCTAAGCCATTAAAAACATCATCATATGAATCAATAATATTTTGTTTGCAGATTTCACAGAATCAATTCTTTGTATTAAATGCAACTTTTTACAAGTTTGTAATCCTAGAATAGGGTTGCATTCATGCTCAACAACAATTAATTCAATAGGAATACAATCACTAGAATCTATATTACAATTTAAAATTACTTTACCATTAGGCTTAATTTGATAATTACCAAACGATAATAATACAGTATCAGTAGGTTCAATTTTATTACTTACATTCAACATTTTAAATTTATTTAAAGGAAGAATATTGGTCTCAGCTCCTGTATCTAATTTAAATACTACTTCAGTACCATTAATAAAAATGCTCTTAAGCCAAAATTTTGAAGTACTTACCAAATTGTTAATTTCCACCATTTCAATATATAGATCATCATTATTAATAACTTCTTGTACCTTTTTATTTTTAGATAATTTGCATCCAACTGCAAAATGAATTTTTTTTTGTTTACATACCACGCAAGTCTTACCAAATGCAGGACATTCTGCCCTTCTGTGCTTTCTACCACACTTAAGACAGTCATATATATCAGTTTTAATGTTTGATTTCTTTAAAGTTCGAGAGTTTTTATCTTTAGCACTAGTAATAACAGGTTTATTCCTACGAACTATGTCCACAGAAGCACGAGAAGTTGTAGGTCCATTAATCGATTGCAAATGTTGTTTTCTTAATTCCGTCGTCCTCACAAATTCTGCAGCCTTTTGAAGAGTCAGATCAGTCTCTCTTAGTTGTCGTTCTTGTAGTCCGACATCTCTTATGCCTAGCACAACACGATCTCGGATTAGACTTTCCTCCTGCTCTCCGAATTCACATGTCGCTGCCAGGGTCTTTAGAACCGTAATGTAGTTGTCGATGGATTAACCTTCCTGCTGGATACTGGAGAAGAACTTATATCTCTCGAAAACTACACTTCGTCTTGGAGTACAATAGGCATCGAATTTCTGCATGACCGCATCATACTTGTCCATTTCATCTGCTTCGAATTTGAACGTATTTTACACATTTACACCTTCATCGCCCAATAAATTCAGGAGAATAGCAATTTTATTTTTATCTTCCTTTCCAGTCCTTTCGGTCGCAATCATAAAGTTATTAAATTTCTGTCGCCACTTCTTCCAATTTTCGGCGACGTTGCCGCACGTAAAGTTAAATTCGGTAGGTGGCTTGAACAATTCCATTTTAGCGCGTTTAGTTCAATCTTGATCTTGATGCATCAAAGTACCTGACACCATATAAGATACAATACTTCTGTATTTCCTTAATTGAACCTCTGTTCATATTAGACGATTAATTATTAACAGTACTAGACGGTTGCCCGCCCTCAGTAGCCCGAAGACTATCTGAATGCCAGTTCTACAACCCCACACATTCACGTTTCTGTGCCATGTCTCGTCAGTTTCCGGCAGATATGTTTGATCGGTGTTCTGGGGTTTCGTTTGCATATCTTTTTTTATTGTTAATGAAGAGGTCTTCCATTTGTTCTTCCATCTGTTCTTCTTTCTGTTCTTCCATCTGTTCTTCCATTTGTTCTTCCATTTCTTCTTCCATTTGTTCTTCCATTTGTTCTTCAATTATATTCGACGATTCACTGTTTGAGAGCCTATCTGTCCTTTTATTTATAGAAGTTCAAAATGAAAAAAGATTTTCTTAGCAGACGATTTTTTGTGATAAATACATTATCTGTTTTATATTTCTTCTGCTTTATTCCTTTTATTTATAGAGTTCAAAATGAAAAAAGATTTTCTTAGCAGACGATTTTTTGTGATAAATACATTATCTGTTTTATATTTCTTCTGCGTTTACCTAAGCTGTGTAAAATCTCTATAAATAAAAGGTATAGAGGATGAGAGCCTATCTGTGCCTCAAATAATTATTCAATTATTCAATTAATTATCCTCAGAATTCCTTTTATTTATAGAGATTAAGACAGCCATTCTAAAAGAATGAGAAACAAATAATATTAGAGACACATGTTTATTCGACGCGTCCAGCCGTAGCTTAGTTTGCCGCCCGGCATCTGCATAAGGTTACAGTTAGTAGTAAAGTTCTAGATTATTATACAGAATGCAGTTACAGTTATGTTATTATGTTACAGAGAGAGCATATGGGTGTCGTAGGCAAGATGTGCAGCGCTTTCTTTTTTTACTAGCGTCAAGGTTATCAGAATCAGTTAGACTTATGCTTAGTAACAGAAAATATAATATTGCAGTCCTGTGGTTTTCAAGGAGTGTCGATTGCATACGCACGTGTGCATTCATGATATCCGGTAGATTTTAAAAATTAGCTGGGTGCATGAGAATGTTAACGAATAAACGTATTATAAACCACAGCTACTTCTTTTAACATGGGAAAGAATGCAGAAATGTGCAGATCTAAGGAAGACTGACTTTCGGTTAACTTTTATTGTGACGAGAAAAGAATTAACAGATCTTTCTCAAAGTGATAGAAATCCTAAACAAAGAATGGGATTGAAATGATGTTTTTTTATCATATGAAAGAGGGTTTGTAAAGGAATTAATTTCACATTCAAAGTTATAAAACGGAAAATAACAAAGTATTGCATTACACCTTAAATGCAAGAATATTAACTCTAAGTATTTATTTAAGGGGGGGTAATTTCCAGTTAAAACTTTGAAATTTCGATTTTAATTGTTCAGTTTTTGAAAAGGGGAGAAGACAAGATAATATGTGACAGGAAAAACCGTATCAAAGATATGTAAAATGTGAAAGCGAGAAGCTCCCCCTTTTTTTTTTTTTTTTTTTTTTTTAACGAATAAACATCCAGTGCAAGCGAATTAATTTTTGTCATCTGTCTACACATTTGTGTGGTAATGAGGTGGATCAAGGAAAACTAAATCTCAAAAATTTAAAAAAATTATAGTATGCAGAGCTATAAAAGGATAGAGGATAATGGAAAGAAGAAAAAACTTCATACATGTACGTTGCAGTTTGCTTCCCAAAACATCCAATTAGTATTATTGCTGTACTAAGCATTCTCCCACGAGAACCGAGTGACTCGTCCACATTTGTTTATCTGCTGACTATCGAGTTTTATCCAATTAGCCTGATACCAAAAAAAGGGAAACAGATTGAATCTCGCAGCGATGCTATGAAGACGTGCTCCTGGATCCGCTGCGGAGCATCGCCTAATGTTCCGATCTACGAAACGCCCCAACCCCACCTTTATCACTTCATTTGTAAATAAGTCACCTGCTTTCATATAATCAAGACATATGTAATAAACAGTGTTAATAAAACCCCTAGAACTACTTATTTTACACATACATATTAAAAGTACCCTAAAACTCAGAACGATTTCAACATGGACATCAAGTTTATAATTCTGACCCATTAAATTAACACCAAAACCTTAACCCAGCAAATAAATGTATTAAAATTGCATTTTCTCTTATTTATTTTTTGTAATCCCCCATTTTGTTATTTCAAGCAAAATTTAAGTAATTGTGCAAAAGCCAAATAAAATGTTAGCAGAAGGGTTGCCCCCTTTTTTTAAAAAAAATCTAAACTGCCAGTACATAAAATAAAAGGTAACGTGAAAAGTTGAGCGACTAGCTCAGAATATATGCACCAAGAGTAGAATAGGAATATAACCTAAAAACACAAAAACCCAGAAAAAGTAACTAACTTCAGAATCATAATTATGAAAATCTACATGCATATCACTAACTCAAAAAAATATACCAAATAAAGCGTGAAAAGAGGAGTTTGCAAAATTTATGCAATATTAAATAAAATTTTACCTTTAATTATTTTACATTTATTAAAAAAATCTTCTCTGTTCATGCTGGCACACAAAATATTTAAAGTAAACTTTGCAATAATAATAATTTGAGATTGGAATCAGATTAATAAATATGAAAACTAAATTTATCACACCTGAAACACGAGATAAGAAATATTGTGCAACCTATGTACTATCTATATATTTTTTTTTAATCAAAAGGCGTGATATTGTAAAATATTCATTCTTTTTTTGTTTTTTTTTTAACTGTAGAATTATGTATTTAATATCATTTTTAATAGTTGCACAGAATCTTGACTTAATTATTTTTTATCTTTTTATGACAGAAGGTACCGTTTATTTTCTTTCACTCAAAAATATCTTGCACAAAATACTACTTTAAAAGAGAACTGGCAGCACAAAAAAAAATGCAGGATTCGTGAAGATTTTAAACGGCTAAACACCACTGGATGAATTCCTTCAATAACTCAAAAACTGTTAAAAATGAAAAAATATGTCTTTCTTGATTTAGTTGCACAGACCTATTTCACAAAGGAAAACTTTTTATGATGTGTTTTATTATTTTTTTAAATATATTAAAAACCTGTATATTCAAACCGAAATCATGAAGACGTCACCACTGCACAGAAATGATCACTTACGCCACTGGTTATTACACATTTCACAACCACGGAACAATAGCACTGAGCACCGAAACTCTTTTGAAGAATTTTACAAAGGCTGGTCAAAAAAATTTTTGCATCATTTCACAGCATATTTCACGGACCGAAAGTAGACAATGTCGAACGAACGGCACACATCGCAGGGGGAAAGAGCCGACGATTTTCAGCAGCACAAATTTACACGTACATTTCACTGGCCCCGCCCCATAATGGTTTTAAAAATTCAACTGCCCCATTCGTTTGTGCTGGTTTGTGCCGCAAAAAGTTTCGTTTGTGCCACTTCCATACTCTCGCTATAGCGAGTACAATGGTGCGGGGCCAGTGAAACGGCAGCCCCGCCCCATCAACGGAATCACACATTTACTACAGCATTCGTTTGTGCTACGTTTGTGCTGGTTTGTGCCGCAAAAATCTTCGTTTGTTCCACTTCCGTTCTACCGTTATAACGAGCATAGTGGGGCGGGGCCAGTGAAACGGCAGCCCCGCCCCATCAACGGAATCAAATATTTATTACTGCATTCGTTTGTGCTACGTTTGTGCTGGTTTGTGCCGCAAAAAGTTTCGTTTGTGCCACTTCCGTTCACTCGTTATAACGAATTTTTGTAGTTCAAGGTTACGTAAAGAAAATCAATTATAAAAACCATAAATAGAAACGTATCAAGAAATGAAATATGTATTTCTTTAGTTTCATGTAAATGTCGGTTTGTGCCGCAAAAATTTTTGTTTGTGCCACTTTCGTTCCCTCGATATAACGAATTATGTACATTTTCAACAGAGGGCGACCATTTCAGTGGCCAAGCCCAACTAACGAAATCAAAATTTTATAACTGCCTTCGTTTGTGCTACGTTTGTGCTGTAAATTAAAATAGCAAATAAAGCCTTTGTGCAAAAATTATTTTGAATTTGTCAAGAAACTTCACAGTTTTAAGCCACAAGGCCACATGATGGTTTCTTTTGATGTTACATCATTATTTACTAATGTTCCTGTCGAAGGGGCTTTAGATTGCCTGAAGAAAAGGCTCTGTGAATTTCATTTTTCTTTTTTTGAAATTGAGGACATCATTCATCTCACTCGTGTTTGCTTGTCTCAAAAAACTTTTGTATTTAACGGGAATTTCTTTCGTATGACTGACGGTTTGGCTATGGGTAACCCTCTTAGTCCGATTTTATGTGATTTTTACATGCACTATTTTGAAATAAAATTGTTTGAAGTCTTAAAATTTCAGTTTTATGTTCGTTACGTAGATGATATTTTTGCTTTAATTGATGTGAATACAGATATAAATCATATTCTCTCTATTATGAATTCTATTGATTCTTACATTCAATTTACTTTTGAAGTTGAAGCGAACAATTGCCTTTCTTTTCTTGATGTCCTTGTTATTCGCGATGATGATAATTTTCAGACTACTGTCTTTCGTAAACCTTTTGCGGTCAGTCTTGCACCTCATAGATATTCTTCTCATCCTCCTAACCAGAAAGTTGCGGCTTTTAAAACTTTTGTTTTCCGGGCTTCCAATATTTGTTCAACTCCTCAATTACTCAGTGATGAACTTAATTATCTTAAAGCTGTTACTGTTGATCGTGGTTATTCCCCTAATATTATAGATTCAATTCATAGAAATTTAACAAAATTCACCTAATCTGAAAGAAAAAACTTTAATTCAAATTCCAATACTTTGGTTGTTTTGCCTTTTTTCCCCAAAATCAGTCAGCAAGTTGCTAAAATTTTAAAAAGGTTCGATTTCAATGTTATTTTTTCTCCTGTTACTAAAATTGCCTTTTCAAATCTTAAGCATCCCATTGATTGCTTAGATAACTGGGGTATTTACTAAATTTCTTGCCAATGTGGCCTTTCTTATATCGGTCAGACTAAACGTGCTCTCAGATTTCGTTTAACGGAACATAAAAGGTATGTCAAAAATCAAGAGCTTAAACGCCCTTCCATTGCTCAACATTGTTGGTCTTTACAACATAAGTTTAACTTTTCTTCAGCTACCATCATCCAAAAGTGTCCTTCCATTCTTGATCTTGATTTTTGGGAAGCTTATCACATCATTAAAAATTCTCACTCCTTAGTCAATGACTTATCAAGTACGCCTAATTTTCCTAGCATTTGGAAATCTTTAATTTAATTTAAACCTTTTTTTTTCCCCTCGCTTTTTAGTTTTTGTTTTGTTTATTCTCCGGTAGATGTCGCTACTTGTCCAGCCAGTTGTTAGGCTGCTCTCTTCTCATTGGTTGCTTTCCTTTAGGCGGGATAGTTTCCGTAGCGGGTATATAAGCCTGCGTCTCTCTGTCTCTCAGCTCAGTTTTGCTTTTTCTAGCTCGCTGAGTTTTGCACTGCTGAAGAATCTCAATAGTAGATTCGAAACGGCTGTTTGCTACCTTTTCTTACTTTATTTGTGCATTTATAATCGTTGATTTTTTAACTTTAAACGTTTGTGCTGGTTTGTGCCGCAAAAAGTTTCGTTTGTGCAACTTCCGTTCATTCGTTATAACGAATTTTTTGTAGTTCACGGTTACGTAAAGAAAATCAATTATAAAAACCATAAATAAAAACTTGTATTAAATGAAATACATATTTCTTTAGCTTCATGTAAATGTCGGTTTGTGCTTCAAAAAACTTCGTTTGTGCCACTTTCGTTCCCTCGATATAACGAATTTTGCACATTTTCAACAGAGGGCGACCACTTCAGTGGCCCCGCCCCATCAACGAAATCAAAATTTTATAACTGCCTTCGTTTGTGCTACGTTTGTGCTGGTTTGTGCCGCAAAAAGTTTCGTTTGTGCCGCTTCCGTTCCCTCGTTATAACGAATTTTTGTAGTTCAAGGTTACGTAAAGAAAATCAATTATAAAAACCATAAATAAAAACGTGTCAATAAATGAAATACATATTTCTTTAGCTTCATGTAAATGTCGGTTTGTGCTTCAAAAAATTTTGTTTGTGCCACTTTCGTTCCCTCGATATAACGAATTTTGCACATTTTCAACAGAGGCCGACAATTTCAGTGGCCCCGCCCCATCAACGGAAACAAACATTTATTACTGCATTCAATTGTGCTACGTTTGTGCTGGTTTGTGCCGCAAAAAGTTTCGTTTGTGCCGCTTCCGTTCACTCGTTATAACAAATTTTTGTAGTTCAAGGTTACGTAAAAAAAATCAATTATAAAAACCATAAATAAAAACGTGTCAATAAATGAAATGTGTATTTCTTTAGTTTCATGTAAATGTCGGTTTGTGCCGCAAAAAATTTTGTTTGTGCCACTTTCGTTCCCTCGATACAACGATTTTTGCACATTTTCAACAGAGGGCGACGATTTCAGTGGCCCCGCCCCTTCAACGAAATCAAGATTTTATAACTGCATTCGTTTGTGCTACGTTTTTGCTGGTTTGTGCCGCTTCTATTCACTCGTTATAACGGATTTTTGTAGTTCAAGGTTACGTAAAGAAAATCAATTATAAAAACTATAAATAAAAACGTGTGAATAAAGGAAATACATAATTTTACAAAATACATATTTTTACAATATTTACAAAATTTTTTGAAGCACAAACCGACATTTTCATGAAGCTAAAGAAATATGTATTTCATTTATTGACACGTTTTTATTTATGGTTTTTATAATTGATTTTCCTTACGTAACCTTGAACTACAAAAATTCGTTATAACGAGTAAACGGAAGTGGCACAAACGAAACTTTTTGCGACACAAACCAGCACAAACGTAGCACAAAAGAAGGCACTTATAAAATTTTGATTTCGTTGATGGGGCGGAGCCACTGAAATTGTCGCCCTCTGTTGAAAATGTGCAAAATTTGTTATATCGAAGGAACGAAAGTGGCACAAACAAAATTTTTTGCGGCACAAACCGACATTTACATGAAGCTAAAGAGATACATATTTCATTTCTTGATACGTTTCTGTTTATGGTTTTTATAATTGATTTTCTTTACGTAACCTTGAACTACAAAAATTCGTTATAACGAGTGAACGGAAGTGGCACAAACGAAACTTTTTGCGGCACAAACCAGCACAAACGTAGTACAAACGAATGCAGTAATAAATACTTGATTCCGTTGATGGGGCGGGGTTGCCGTTTTTCTGGCCCCGCCCCATTGTGCTCGTTATAACGGTAGAACGGAAGTGGCACAAACGAAAATTTTTGCGCCACAAACCAGCACAAACGTAGCACAAACGAATGCTGTAATAAATATGTGATTCCGTTGATGGGGCGGGGCTGCCGTTTCACTGGCCACGCATTATTATACTCGGTCTAGCGTGAGTACGGAAGTGGCACAAACGAAACTTTTTGCGGCACAAACCAGCACAAACGAATGGTGCAGTTGAATTTTTAAAATCATTATGGGGCGGGGCCAGTGAAATGTACGCGATAAAGGGTCCCTAAGTAGACTTTGACTACATACAACGATTTTATTGGCCAAAACACCTATTTGGAAAATTTCATTCGACATTTTTCCGTTTGTCTGTCTTTGAGGGGAAATTTCTGCTTCTATTATTGAACACAGAGACCGTGTTGAGAGGTTCACTCAGTACAAACATTTCGCGAATTCCATAGGATTGAAGTAATTAATTCTTATTAAATTATTAAGTTTTTAAAAACTTGACGTTTATTGCTGTTTACTGCTATTGTTTTTCTTTGATCCAAATCTCGGCTAATTACACACAATTTTTTTCGAAAATCATCATTTAATAAATTGTATTAATATTGAAAATAAAATAGTATATGTTTAGGATATAGTGAATAATTTACCAGAAAATATACGTGAATAATTTCTTTCTCACGTCAAGGCCCTTATAACAGAAAATTACCCACCTATCACTTTCTAGATACATATGTACCAGTGTTTGAAAAGTCCAGTGCAATCATTCTAGATTTTTGTACAGGGTCGTATGTAAGGGGGTGCTCAGCTCCCTCCTAAAAAATGTTGAGCCGCCACCCTGGAAAAATTTCCATGGTCACTAAATGAATTTCTGTTCCGAAAATCAAATGAAACTCTGTTCAAAAATCTATTTTAGTTTTGAAGCCCTTTCACAGTTTTGCAGGAATACTTATTATAACTAAAATAAGTTTTTCAAGACTCACTCATCCTATTTGCACATATCAAGCTAATATGATGCTTAATATTTCACTAGTTATATTCTCAAATTTTTCAATATCATGTTCTTTTCTTAGCATAAAATAAAATTATTACAACAGTTTAATTAAGAAACATAGTACCTACTGTGTGAATATGCACTAATTCATCAGAGAGAAAGAAAGAGAGAGAGAACATATGAGCCCCCCCCCCCTCCCCTTATTATTCACTTGTAACTGTAGTCTTGTTTTTATAATGTTTTTATGCAACGTTCTTCAACCTTAATGATATTAATTATGTTTTCTCAGTGCTTTCTACTATACTAATCTCATTAGACTCAATAAGAGGAAACAGAAAATTTCAAAAATGATTTATTAAAAGAACTTCAACCCATATTCATAGACCAAATAATCTCTTCTCATCTTTCCATACTTGAGGTGAGGACCTGAATTCTCAAAACGTCCGTTACTAGTGACACAGTAACACAAAACTTGAAGCCTGAACGTTAAAAATTTCATTAGAGAAAAACGAAGAATGAATCAAAGTAAAAAAAAAATAATAATAAAAATAAAATAACAATAAGTCAATCATTATGTTTGTACTTATTTCATTTTAACGGCGACATCTGAAACAATACGACGTTGATAGATTGTCCAAAAATCTAATTTTAACATGAATATTGTATCAATATATGTTTTGACAGATGCTAAAGCTAATTTCAAATCATACATAGCAGAATTGGTCATTTTTCGAATGTCACGTGAATAAAGTTACTGTAACAGCTAGTAGATTGAATAATTACAATAGGAGTAAAACACTAAACAAAGAAGTTTAGCGGAACTTTAATGTACAGCGTGGTCTATAATTAATTTTTTCAAGAGCAGAAACCAACTAAGGTTGGAAGAAACCTAAGGCTCAGCATCATGTCGCCCCCTCCCCTTAATCCAATCTGGTTGTTAGACAATATTTTAAGGAGTATTCAGAAGTTTTTCACTATTTCATAAAAAAATATGGAACTGAAGTTATTATTATTATTATTATTATTATTATTATCATTGATTTTATTTTATCTGCTATTTGATGTTATAAAATCTTAAATATCACTTTAACTTGAATATTTCTTGAAAAAAAAAATTCATCAGATATATGTTGTATGCAACATATATAAATTAAGATGCTTTTAAAAAAGGATTTGTTTATTTTTATGGAATGGCACGCAGTTCATTGCAGAGAAATGCGTAATGACATTTTTTTAATCACACGTATTACCTATGGTAATCATCATTCGATGTTACGATATGGTTTCAAGTTAATAAAAATCATTTTTGATTCTTTATCAAATCATTACAGATAAACTGAATTTTTTAATTTTTTAAAATCATTTTATTTATTTTGTGGATATTTTTTTGGGCTCATATCCTGGCAATGGGCCCAAGGGTTCCGCCTAATCGGCCTGTGTGTTAATCAGTTCTTGATCAGAAATACACTTTTTCAATGTATCGACTATTTCCAAAACGCTTTATTTATTTATTTATATATTTGTTAAGGGGGGATTTAAGTTGCACAAGTGTCTGCAATTTTTTGAATTGTAACGTTTCTAAACGTAAACCATGCTGCAAAAATGGTTTAAACATTGCCAACTGATGACACTAACAGACCTCACAATATACCGAGTTGAAAAAAAAATGCACTATCCCATGCTGTTTTATCTCTAAATTGTCGCAGAAAGATGTGAGAAGTTTCATTCAAATGAGAATTAAATCTACTTTTCGAATAGGTGTGATGATTAAATTTTTTGAAATAAGGTAATCTCTGCATATTACAAAATATTTTAAATTTAAGTTTGGAAATGGAAATGCCATTTTACTACATGTTTGAGTTTTTTGTAACAAACCACCTCCTGAAAAAAAGTAACAGTTTCTATACATAATTATTGCAATTATTATTAATACACAAAAGTAATATCAGTTTATATATTTTTTTCTGAAATCTTCATATGTTGTAAAAATAAATGAAATGCATTAAGATTTCCCCATAGATTTGATAAACACAATTAAGATTTTGCAATGACAAATGAAAAGTACTGGGAACTCTAAATATAAAGAAATTATAAATTCTTCCAGATATTTTGAATTTAATTTTAAACTATAGATTTAAACAGCCATTTAATAGTTTTTCCAACAACATGGAAATGATGCTACAGATAACAAATACTAAACTATAAAATAAATTAATAGTAGAGAAGAATTAAACAATGAACTTTTGCACCCGTTTAATCTACCTGGGAAGCCACAATTAACACAGCAAGATTTTTTCTTAATGAAATTCGAGGGTTAATTCATTTATTTCTTTATAGACATTTTAAACGCATTTTGAATGTATTTTTTTTTCTGTAAATGCAACTTTCTCTTAAGATTCATTTTTGAGGCAGATATTTTGAAAGACGGATGGATAGACAGACGGAAAGATTGAACGACGACTATAGGTGCTACGTATTTACATAATTACAAATGTACCTAAAAATAAAGTGCATTTTTATTTCGAGAAATGTATTTTTAAAATTCTCACATGATCGTAAAAATTCTGGAGACAATTTATTAAAAACTAGCTGACCCGCCCGGCGTTGCCCGGGTCCGTATTAACAATATTAAACGAACTTAAAATTTGTATGAATTTATCATTAATTCGAAACATGCAGAAATGCATTGTCTGAAATACGTGGCCACTGACTGTGTGAAAAATCGGTTTAAAAAGCAACTAATGTTAAGCTCTAGAAATACTCAAAATGAGCGATGAGAAACGCGAGAGGGAATATGTATCCAACGACTGCGTTATTTTCGTGTTAAAGTGTTGATATTTACCAAAAATCACTGTTAAGTCAAGTAACTAATTATTTTTTTTTCACATAGAAATCCCAAGTGAAATATTTTGAATTTCAAACTAATTATATCACTCTTAAATCCGACTATACCATGAATGAAATCGATACTCGCTGGTAGCTAAAAGGTTGGTATATAGTATTATAATTTCAGAGCCATTTAACAAAAGTAAGTGTTATTTTTAATCAAATCATGCGTAATGTTCACTCTGTGGATAAACTCCTAACCGTAAACTTTTGTACCGTAACCATAACCTGCCTGTAACCTAACTTCGACTTAACAGTACCTTACCGTAAATTAAATATAACATAAATGTAACCTAGCCTTCACTTTATTGTAACATATCCTTATTCTAACCATAACATAAATGCAATTTAACTTTAACCTAACTTTAACTTAACCGTGACATAACTGTTACCTAACGGCAAACTAAATATAATCAAAAACTTACCGTAAAGTAATTGTAACCTAAATGTTACCAAACCATATATTGGTTTCATGTCCATGGAAATTATTTTGTCTTGTTCGGATCTGGTTATGATTCATTAGAACATTTTCGTTCAGATTTCGTTCGGTTCAGATTTTAGGTATTTTTTGATATTGAGTCGTATTCATGTCCATGGAAATTATTTTGTCTTGCTCGGATACAGTTATGGTTTTTTGGAATATTTTTGTGGGGAACAGATTTGGTTCAATCAGATTTCGGCTTTTTCTTCAAATAGAATTTTTGGGTTCGGGTTTTTTTGCGTGTTTACGGAAATTATGCTGCCTTGTTCGAATAAGAACATGCTTCACCGGAATATTTTTTTTTTCAAGTTCAGATTTGGTTCAGTTCAGATTTCGTGATTTTTTCAAAGAAATTTTTTTAGGTTCAGATTCGGTTCATGTGAATAAAATTTTTTTGTCTTATTCAGATCCGGTTACGATTCTTTGGAATATTTTGTATCAGATTCCGATTTGGTTCGATTCAAATTTCAGGTATTTTTTAAAATAGAATTTTTAGGTTCGGATCTCGTTCATGTCCACGGAAATTATTTTGTCATGCTTGAATCCAGTTATGATTCTTTCGAATATTTTGGTCGATTTTAGATGTGGTTTGGACCAAATTTCAGGTTTTTTCAAATCGAATTTTTTAGGTTCGAGTCGGGTTTATCTCCATAGAAATTATTTCGTCTGGCTTGGATTGGGCTATAGTTCTTTGGAATATTTTTTCGGGTCCAGATTTGGTTCAATTGAGATTTCGGATTTTTCTTCAAATATAACTGTTGGATTCGGGTCTTCTTGCATGTTCACGGAAATTATTCTGTCTTGTTCGAATAACGACATGCTTCACTGGAATATTTTTGCCAATTTCAGATTTCGTTCAGTTAGTGATTTTTTCAAAGAAATGTTTTGGGTTCGGATTGTGTTCATGTCCATGGAAATATTTTGTCTTGTTTGGATCTGGTTGCGTTTCTTTGAAATAGTTTTGTCAGATTCAGATTTGGTTCGATTCAAATTTCAGGTATTTTTTCGAATGGAAGTTTTAGTTTCGTATTGGGTTCATGTCCACGGAAATTATTTTGTTCTTATTCGAATCCGGTTATGGTTCTTTCGAATACTTTGTTCAGATTTAGCACCAACAAAATGCTTTGAAACTCCAATCAATTCAAACTGGTTTAAACCAGTATTTCTTTGTATTTGTTTTTTATCTTTTAAACTGTTATTGAATAGATGACTAAAATTTCGTTTAAAGAATAACATTTTGTGCCATTATTGCATGTAATACACGATACGAATGCATGAAAAATACAAATAGATCAATAATAGGCAATTATTTGAATATTTTTATCATATGACTTTGAAATATCAATATAGAAGCATCATTTAAGATTTTGCTTGAAAAATCAACATTCTTTCGTTAATATCTTAAAATCGTCTGCACTCTGAAATCTAGATTTTAGATTAATATTATTATTTAAGTGTTCATGCATGATTTTAAAAGAATCTTTTCATCACTATATTTTATATAATCATATGGAATTATTAATACGTTGTTAAATCATAAACATTTTTCATCTACGTTATAAAGTATCAAAAATTTCTGAAAAAAAAGAGAAAACTTTTAGTAATACAATTTTTTACTTCAAATCATATGTTTTCAATATTTAATTTAATTTTATTTTGACATTTAATTATTTTTAATTTTCTAATTTCAATTATTTTAAAAGCAAACATTTATTTTAATAAATAATATAATAGAAAAATCCATTTAAAAAATTACTATTTCTTCGTAAAATATGCTTCAGCTGTAATTCATTGATTCCAATCCGTCTTATTAATACAAAATTCCTTCCTCGTGCTTTTGTTTGAGACATTAAAACTTCAGCGATAAATGGTTTCATATTTCAAACCCTTTTTTTTTCGGTTTACTTCGTCACCACCTATCTTTTTCCTCCATGGGGTACAGCAGCTGTGATAAAAAAAAAATCTTCATTTAAACTGACAGTTTGCCAGTCTCTGAATTTTAAAGGTCAGTCCCAGCTTTTTTAATTATTTCTGCGAAAATTTTATGCAACCAACCAACCATAAGAGAATGAAAAGGAAAAAAGCGAAAAAAAAGCATTTTTTTATGAGAGTGAGGTTTGGAATTTAATTAATTACTCAGTTAATAAATAGAATTTTGAAATTCTGAGCATCAGGTGCATCAGGAGAGATATTGGGCTACTCTCAGAAAAATTTTGAGCTTCGTACGTACCGTAGTTTTCGCTAACTATCGCAGACACACACATACACACACACACACACAGACAGAGCGATTTGTTATTTTATTAATATAGATATATCATAAAACTTTGTATAAAATTTTATGCATAAAAGATTTTAGACATATCTTCCAAGAAAGTGGAGTGACGTATATCATTTGAAGCATGACAAATTATGAATAAATGCATTCTGAGATAAAGGGTAAGAGTTAGATTTAAGTTACAGTCGAGGCAGGACTGATAGTAAAACTTCAAAATTGTTATATCGGCGGATGTAATCTTTATTTTACTAAGCTTAATTTTGTAGTATTTTCGCAGAGAAATAAACACGTTTCCCTTTTTTTTAGAATTCTGATTCTAGGGTATTTTTAATAATTTTTTACAAATACTTTAATGTTTACAAAATTTATGTGAAAGCAAAATGTAAAATGTTCAGTTTACTTGTTATTGTGAGCCCTTATTTTGAAATTCAGACAATAAAGTGATGTTTTGATAGTTGTATTTTTTTATTTTGTCTTGATATTTTTTTAATGTTGAAGTAAATCATATTTAATGATTAATCTGCAATTTTGAAGCCCTGAAAAAATTTTCTTTTCCCTATAGAAAATATGAAAGTTCACGCTTGTGAATACCATTTTTATGAAAAATGAAATCCCAATATTTTTGGAGTGGTATATCTTTGGCAAGCAACAACATCCCAAAATTCTTTTGGCATAAAATTATAGTATAACACTACTTTCTTATTAAAATTTATTTTTTTCCATGGAGCATTGTTATTTTACATTGTTATGTTGCCACAAAGCACAGTCAAAATGACATTTTTGCCCATTTTCCAATCTTAATATCTTATTTAAGCTGTAGTACCCCAAAGTTTTTCTTATAGAATATGAAAGTGCACTACTAGGACAAGCTAAATAATATAGTACTGCACGGAGATATTGTTGCTGTTAGTAGCTATAATCTGTTAAATATTAAAAATTTCTAAAATCTGCAATATTTAAAGCTGTTTATTACAAAAAAGCGCCACAGTTGAATTAAAAAAAAATATGTCACGCAATAGTTGAACATATGTACAAAAACATGGAAAAGAAAAAGAAGTGGGGCCTCGTGATATTTTTTAGTAAAAAAAATGACAAAATTTATAAGAAAAGCAATGTCTATCATCACATCTTTTCCCCAAGAGAAAATGAAACATCCCGTTTCTCTTTCGGAAGAGGTGACAAAAAAGGGATATTTCATTTACTCATAGGGAAAAATCATAGAAAGACGAAAGAGAATTGGGATGTTTCATTTTTTCTTAAGGGAAAAATGTGATCGTGGGCATTGCTTTTCTTGTAATTTTTGTCATTTTTTTTTTACTAAAAAATATCACGAGGCCCCACTTCTTTTTCTTTTCCATGTTTTTGTACATATGTTCAACTATTGCGTGACATGTATTTTTTCATTCAACTGTGGCGTTTTTTGAAATAAGCTACTTTAAATATTGCAGATTTTGGAAATTTTGAATGTTTAACAGGTTATAGCTGCACTAACAGTATCTCCGTGCAATACTATATTATTTAGCTTGTCCTAGTAGTTTTTTTTCATCTTCTATAAGAAAAACTTTGGGGTATTATAACTTAAATAATATATTAAGAGCGGAAAATGAATAAAAACGTCATTTTGACTGTACTTTGTGGCAGCATAACAATGTAAAATACCAATGTCTCCAGAAAACAAATAAATTTTAATAATATGGAAGTGTTATACTATAAGTTTATGCCAAAAGAATTTTGGGATGTTGTTGCTTGAAACAGATATACCACTCCAAATATATTTGGGATTTCATTTTTCATAAAAATGGCATTCACAACCTTGAGCTTTTATATTTTCTATAGGAAAGAGAAAATTTTTTCAGGGCTTCAAAATTGCACACTATTCATTAAATAAGATCTACTTCAACATATAAAAAAATCAAGCAAATCAAAAAATACAACTATCACACTTTGTCTGATTTTCAAAATAAGGGCTCTTATTAAATGTAAAAATGAACAAAATAACAAGATTTTTCTTGCTGTGGCAAGAGAAGAAATCTCTCTATATATATGTAATAAATTAAAAAAAATTCGCCATTTTGCCCATCCCTGAGTTTATTCTAACGTTTTATGGAACATACTTTTATTCTCAATTTCCGTAATGCATTAATATTTTTAACGGCTAAAGTTCTTTTATTTTTTTTATTTAACTTAGCATAATCTATTGATTATTTTCTTAAAAATAGCTAGAACGTTTCTTGAATCTTACTGCGAAATCTTATATCCAGTACATAAATCCATTTCCCTTTTTGGAATTAAAAAACATTTATCGAAACTTTTATTTTGTTTTATTATTTAATTAATCGTCTGCTAGGGATTGATACGCTTTTCGCGTGGGCAAATTACGCTATTATGCGATTAGGTAAAGAGTTCATACCTCTACTCACGCCTAGCGTCCAATGGTAGAGAGTGGGTTGGTTTATCTTTGCGTTGAAAACAATCCTGATGGATCTTTAAAAGCCTTACGTAAAAAGGGGAGGGGTTAGATTGGCTTGGAATTTTGAGAGAGTCATTTTGGATTTGGAGAGCAGGAGAATGCTTTTGACCTTTCAAATGCCAGGATTCCCGTCTCATTTTCGGAATAATTTAGAATGTTTGAGATGATGCAGGCTTAGAGTAAATTGTCTATTAGGAATTTGGGAGACTGGAGAGATGCTGACTGAAGACTGATGGTCGTGCTAAAAAAAATAAAGGACTAAAAACTGATTTTCTTGAATTTTTTCTGGAGAAACTCCCATAGAACACAACTCCATTGTTTCCAACTACGGCTTCTAAACTAACATTGATAAAAAAAACAGATGTTATTCCACGAGAATCGATATATATTTTTTCAAGCAAGCCTGTTTATTATTTCAAGTAAATCGACTTATTCTTACAGCAAATGTGTTGTTCCACGATAATCGACAGATTATTACACACACATATATATATAAAACTGACCACGGATAACGCTCAAATTATAACACCCGGGTATCTGAAAATTTTTTATGTGTGGATGCTAACACCGAAAAGTGCACTTCGCAGGCGGATTTTTAATTTTTAATTTAGATTTAAGAATTAAAACTTGCTGGATAAGATGATATTTGAAGTTTTCCACCAATCCACGGTAAAGCAGCCAGGTTAGAGGCTATTTTCAGCTAGCCATCGTTTTCTATAAAAGCGGAGGAGTTACGTATGTAGCAAAAGTTCCAAATTTTTAACAGTACATGCATTTGTTATTTTACCTCTTTTGATGATTTTGTTTTTCCTGATTGATTTACGATCGATCTTCTAAATTCATCTATGACACCATCCAAAACAATAGTAAACTAAGTAATTACTCCTTTTATGTTTTCTTATGGTTTGTTCAGATGCGCACCGCACGTCGCGCGCGTGCTTAGAAGATTTTGCATGGAGCGGGTCTCAGTGAAGAAAGGAATTTTAAAATAATTCAATTATTGCATTATTTTTCTGGTTCAAAACAGTTAAAATGAACGACTATATTCTTCCAAAACGTGATTTTCGTAACAGAAATATCACCTGTGTTCACTCAGATAAAATTAAAAGTATTCTTCAGAAAAAAAAATAATTTTTTTTCTATTTTAACATGAATGGCGATTTAAATATTCGCAATCTGTTTGAAAACATTTCTAGTCCCGCGCAACGTCGGGCGGATCAGTTAGTATTATTATAAAAATTCAACTAAAACTGATAGGCGATGATCCCTTCTCAATTTTAGCAATTTGTGTCGAGGATATAACTTCTAAAAAAAAATTACTTATGACACAGTAACACAAAATTTGAAGGCTGAAATAGAAAAATTCACTGTAGAAAAAGGGAGAATGAATCGAAATTGAAAAATTCATTCATTACGTTTTTTCTTATTTCATTTCAAAAAGCGACATGTGAAACAATACGACGGTGATTGATTGTTGAAAGGTCTCGTTTTTACATGATTGTTGTAGTAACAGATATTTCGACAGCAGATGAATCTAATTTTAAATTATATAGCTAATTATAAGACGAACATAGATGACATGAAAAAACTGTTAAACAAGCGTAAGACAATACAAAGACTCCTGCAAATATTTATTTATTGCTTGTGTAACAAATAATTCTCTTCTCACGTCTGTCCTTTCAATTCATTTCGGGTCAAAATAAATTACATTGCTATTTAAAGAGTTTCTTTTGTAAAATTAAATTGGTTGATGTTTTTACATTATTGCTAGGTATTTTTGACACTCCAGGTATCTTTGGAAAGACCGAGAAAAAAAAAAGATGTTTGTTTTGAGAAACTTATTTTAAAATTCCTTTGATTAAAAAAATTATAAGCAAATCCTCATTCACTATTTTGTGTTAAAAACAGGGCCTATTTAATGTATAGTCCGGTTTAGGGATTTGGGCTTCAAAATCTCAAGGAATTCTAAATAATATTTTTAATAGGTGATCACGGGATAACAAAACTTTATATTCCATTAATTTTTACTCCATATAGTTCGTGATATACAGCTATTGCAAAATTAATAAAAATATTGCATATCAGCATCATCTTTAGGGCAATTTACACAAAAAACTTAAAAAATCTGATCTATATCTGGGACTAACGGAATCTGATATTTGATGAAAATTTGTGTATTAGTTCTCGAGATAGAATTATTGCCATAATCATGAATAATGCAGCACAACAGCACCATCTGTTCAATGATTTACACCAAAAGATAACCAGAACCAAATTATAACAAAGACAAATTGAATTTATTAAAAAAAATGATTCTTTTATGAAAATCCGTGAATTAATTCTTGAGATAGAGCTATTGTAGAAATTAAGAATAATGCAGCATAGCAGCACCATCTGTTGAGCTATATGCACCAAAAACTAATCGGTTCTAGTTTGTGACAAGGTCTAACCGGATATAAAGTTTTGTGAAATTCTGTGCATTAGTTCTTGAGATAGAGCGTCCATCAAAATTTATGTCACATACAGCCTCTCGGAGTAACAGAGTGACAGAACTCGCAGACAGGCATCAAATCGTGTTCAGGACCTTCTAAAACTTGTAATACCGTCGAAAACATGAAGTCAAAAATTTTCACGAATCCAATACTTTCTTGTAAAAATGCATGTATAGATTAACTGTTAAAAAATATCTCTTGATTGTTTTTCTCCCGTAAAATTAAATTATATATTTTTGTTATTATGCAATTAAAAGAAAAACTTATTCGTTATTTTAAGTTGTTAATTTTGCTTCATACATTAAATTTATAGTTTTTACGATTCTGAACTATTATGGAAATTATAATCAAATATTTTTTTCAAATTTATTAAGGCTCTGTAGTATGATGTATTTATTTATACATCTATTTAATATTTAATCATAATTAAATAACTTATCCACATAAAACATTTATTTATTTTTATTTAAATTAATAATATATATTAAAGGAATAAAGTTACTGTTTAAATAATAATATAATAGTTTATTATTACTATTATTATTTTCGTCTGATATATGATGGCAGTAATCTTTAAATGTGTTATCTAATGACAGACGCAAACATTGTTACTGATCTAATAATAGTAGGCTATGTTCAATCGAATTTAGCATTATTATACTGCCTTTTAACTCCCTTAATGTGCAAGTACTTCCATATGTACTTTATTTATTTCAACAGTTGCAAATCGTTTCTATCACTTTTAAAATTTATTATGTTTTTACGTTAATTCTTCCAAAAAATGCTAACAAGGAAGGTCTCCATACGGGCATACTCAGAAAAATCGGAAAAAACTACAGAATGCTCTTCTCATATACTTATATATGTTTATAAAAAAAAATTTGGCGGAACCTCCTTATAACGTCCGTAAAAAAATAATTAAAATTTCATTTATTTGGCGATTTATCTCCGGTTGGCGAAAAAACGAAATTTTCAAAAAATACGCTTTTACGCTTCGAATACTTTTTAAAGAAAAAACTTTCTGTGTTCAATTTATTTAAATAAGTTTAGTTTAAGTAATTTTAGTTTTGCATTTTTACTTTACTTTAAGTGTAATTTTGTCATATACGTTAATAAAATGAAATTAATATATTTTATCATTTAAAACACAATTTAAATTGAATAAAATTGTTCCAAATTGAAAAATACACTGTTAAAAATCTGCTGCATTTTGCTGCAACGCACTCCCTTGCTTGTGTAGAAAACGGTTATTTGGCCGTGAAATGGAGCTTTCTCATTGGTTGGAATAGAGATATTATGTACAAGCGGTGGAGTGCGTTGCAACAAAATGCAGCAGATTTTTAACAGTGTATGGCACGGTCAATTCACCGTGCTATGGAGCATTCTCATTGGTCAGAAGAGAGGTATTCTATAAAAGTAGTGGAGTGACGTTGCAGTAAATGCTGCAGATTTTGAACAGTGAAGTCAATTAAAATCAATTTTCAGATTCGTTAAAATCGTCTGCTTTTGGCGAGGAAATGCACTGCTCGCCAAATCCCGCGTCGTTTTCAGCTTTTCACGCCAATTATTCCAAACTATTTTATTTTTTTACATATCTAATAATGTATTTCCGCCGCTAATTTTCACTGATCCTTTATTACCTACACGAGTAGTTTAATTCGTATTTTTTTCAAAAAATTCTGAGTATGCCCCCAATGGAGACCTTCCTTGTAAGTAAAACTAGGTAAATGCTTTCTTTAATTCATATTATTTCTTATCTCTTGTTAATTTTTGCTTTTTTTCTGGATACACTTTGAAAATATAGCCCAGATTTTATATTCCTTAGATTGTTATAACTAATGCAACGGCGAAATCGTTCTGGACACATTTTGTAATGTCGCCCAGATTTTGAATTTCTTAGCTTTATGGCCAATGCAAGGGTGAAATCGTACATGTTATTTGTGGATCTTAATTTAATTTAGGACTGACGATTATACCTTCGTTCCACAAATATGTTCATTTTCCCCATATTTCTAATATTTTTATGATATACAATGCTTTACTGTATTTAAAATTCTCTGCCTCTCTTGCTATTATAATACATTTAAAAATATGTATACAAAGTTTCCGGTAAACTGCCTAAAAACAGTAAAACGACAGTGCTAACTCCTTTTTATTAGGTTGTTATACGTTGAGCTAATAGCCGTCATTCAGTCTGTCTGCCGGTACATAAAAACGCAAAAATTAACCAACCGAATCGTTTCAAATTTAAAAAATATAATTTGTTGCATAATTTTGTCGTCATTTAGAACTTTTTGAAAATCGGATGTATAGTTCAATTACAGGAGTAATCAAAAAAGTATTCCATTACATGAAGTCTAAAGAATAGTTGCAAGGGAAACTAGTCGTTGGGGGCCACCGTAATACTTACCCATCATGTATATGAAAATAAAACTATTTGTGAAAACTATTTATACAATGCATTGCAATTCATAAACAAAATTTAAATATTGTTAATATACATAGTAATGCTATATTAAAGAACTGCTGATGTACCAATTTCAACACATTATATGAAACGCCAGACTACTCAAGTAGTACCGAACTCCGTAAAAGAAACATCTTTATAACTCCAAAAATAATAATTCTATTAACTAACAATTAACTGCCTCGGATTAAGCGTCTCATTTCCAATTAAAATATACCTCTGAATTGAAATTTGAATGAAATACAGGGTCATGAAAAATCGAAGAATGTGGAAAACAGGATTACAAATATATCGGCAACTAATAATTCGATTGACTTCGTTCTATATGCAAAATGTGTGTTATTTTATTGCCTTTTACTTCCATGCCTTAGAACAAAAAAAAAATCAAAAATTTTTATATACCTTTCATCAGAACGAATTTTTTGAGAGTCCGAAAAAAATAGTTCCGGATAATCGAGGTTGTTGATATTAAATAGGTTTCGCCCCATTCTTACATACTAACTACATACAAAATTTGAAGTCTCTATCTCAATTTGTTCGGGAGATAAAGTGTTTACAGACAGACAGACAGACTGACAGACAGACAGACGGACGGCAAATTTTTTTTTCTAAAAATATGTTTTTCGGAATCTCCACTATCTAAAACGTGTAAATCCGTCAAAAAAAAATTTTCGATTTTCAGAACGATTGCAAGACTTACCCTATACTACGTATGATGGGTAAGTAAAAATAGTACATTTTACTGATGTTACCCTCTTTCGAACATAATGAAATTGATACATATCTATAAAGTATATACTGAAATATACATTCTGTACAATTTGTGGTACAAAGAGTATTTTTTAATTAATTTAAAGGATGACAGAAAAGTATATGGTATAGGAGAAACATTGTTTGGGTTTTAATTATATTATAAACTATTTCACATTTTATGAAACAGATATTCGGTGCTGAGGTTTACTAAAGGTTAATTCATGTGTAGTGCAAATCAAATAGTGTTTGCAGGGACACACAAAAAGATTTCGGATCGAAATACTGCTTACTGTTACAACAAGATTTAAATATTTCTAAAACTTCGTTATAGTACAAACGCGCCTCATTTGCTACGCTAGACGTGCAATTTCATACTTGTTTGAATATCATATTAGTGGTTTAAATAAGTCAGCTCAGAAGTGTGGAATTCTGAAACAGATGTACATTTACCAATAAAAGTTATTCATACTGTTAAAAAAACAACCTCTTTTAATCAACAAAAGTGTGCAATAATCACGAACGCAAATATATAATAACTATTTCCGAGACACCGAAGAAATTTAAAAATGTTCGTTTACCGTGTTAAATTTAGTGATTTTTCTCCAAGAAGGATTTATGAGACTCTGGGAGAGAGGGCATCACAGAATTCCGGTTCGGGGGAATTGCATTTTTTTTACCATTGAAAAAAAACTCTCAAACTGTAAACTCTCAAATTTTCCGGGGGGGGGGCACATTTTATTGCTCCCGGGGAATGTCTTTCCTCCCGGGCTACTCTCTGAAATCATCACTGTTCCTTTATCTTTGGAAACCTTACAAAATAAATTCTTTTTGAAATTTAAAGACGAATTTATAGAAATAAATTTTTACTAGCTGCCCGTAAGTTTCGGAAATATTTCCTAATAGCTTTTACAATGCATTCATCAGTTTAATTTATCAGGAAAATAGGTTTTTCAGATCCTATAAATTCTTTAGCAAACATTTTCAGCTGAATGATTGAATTTGTGCGTGAAATTGAAACAAAATTATGTTAATTTTCATATTAATATTAATGCTGTTAATTTAATATGTTTGCCTGTTAAACGTGTTTTTTGAATATTAGAATATTTACCTGAGGATGGATAGAATCCGAAAAAGTGATATTTCGATTTGAGAAAAGTGATTATTCCACTGTAAAAACTAATTTGAAACATGTCTGAAAATGACAGACGACTAATAAAAATTTAATTTTATAAATTCATCTGTAATTTCGAAAGAAAATAGCTCTCTGGGATTTTTGGAAATAAAAGAACGCTTTTCGAAATTTTCGGTGACTTGTAAGAGATTATTGTATATTTTCTTTCTTGATTGTAATACATTTTTGTAGATTAAGAAACATTTATACTTTAATTATAAAGCATGCAAGCAATGTACAATTTATTTTGATTAGAGAATCAAGGTAACTATGTATAATTGGCAACAATACATGTGCAGTAACATCCATACGTATGTCTTGTTGCAGTTGATGCACAGAATAAGCATAGTTAATTTGATTTTCTTCTTAAAATAACTTGTGCCTTGCTCAATTGTGCTAATTTTCAATATAAGTAATTTTTCCATGTAATATACCATTTCATACTAAATTTTATAAGATTTATTATTACATACTGATTTTCTATTCTTTGTAATTCATTTTCTTTTACTGTTTATCCTTCATACCTTTCTAGTGAAGAAGATAATTTCTAAATTTTTTCATTGAATGTACGATCACATGGGCTATCCTATCACAGATAATATCATATATTTCCTCACAAACAGATTTTTCGAGCAGTAAAAGGGTCGAAATGGAAAGTAAGCTAATTTATCTCACGTGACTTCATTCAAAACGAACTTATCGAGGTTTGTATGTCCTACAATAAATATCAGTTCGGTTCCACCTACCAGAGTATTCTCAGAACAGTCGATCTCAAATTTCGAATTTAAACTTTTTGTAAAACACATAGCATCGATTACTCACTAAATCTTTCTCATGTAACTACATTTGTGGATTACGTTCAGCTTTCAAAATAACCCTACTTGTAGCTCGAAAGACAGACTGTTACCGTGGGACATTGATTACCATGGGCCCACCACAGATGGGGCCCCCAACCTCCAAAACAAGTAGAATGTTTTAAAAAAAATTCTTTAATCTCATAGAAAAAAGAAAAAAAAAACAATTTCAAGGTACAATAATAAAGAAACAGATATCTCATTAAGCATCTTGCCTGTACGTTTAAACAGTTTAAATTAACAAAATGTTTTTTAGAATTATTTTTTATAAGATATTTAAGATGCTATAGTATCAAATAGTAAAATAAAGTTTAATTAATCAGAATTTTGCGATCATTTTTATAATATTAGAGAAAATTTCTAAATAATCCCGTAAAAACTTTCGAGTTACAATTTTAATTTAAGAGGTCCCTGTGGAAGCTGCTGTGACTTGGAGGAAACCAAAGAAAATATACAGCATTTCACATTATATATTAGTACATGCAACCAAAAATTAGGACTTATACAGTCATTTTTATATGGAAACGCATATTTGTTTTACTAAAGACAAACATTTTTGCCAGAAATCTAGTTTTATTAGCTCAAATACTATTTGAATGTGTCCAGGCTTTAATTTACACCCTGTATATTACTAATGAACCTTAAATTACAATTTGAGTTTATTGCTAGAAGTCTGTACAAATCATCGTAAGGAATAACATGCAAGTCTGTATTTCGTCTTCACACACACACACACACACACAGAAAAACAAAAACAACAACAACGAAAAAAAGAAAAAACAGTGCTACAATTTGAAATTAGTTCACACCTCTGCCTGCATTTTTTATTCTCTCTCTTTGACAGTTAAATATGTGTCGGTCATTTCCTTTGATAAATGGGAAACAACAAAAGGTACCGAAACAAAACAAGTAAGAAACATTTTCAGCAACTAAGTGTTTCCGTGAATTACATTTGATGCACAAAAGTTGAAACAGAACACAAATCTTGACGCCTTATAGACGTCTAAAACATTTTGACTTTGCTTCAAATGATAGATTTTTCTAAGGTAGATTAGTGGAAACTGACAGGTCTAGAGTTGCCATTAACGTACAATAATCACAACCGTGTGAATGTAATGTAACTCTTTATTCCATTTGTCATTTGTGCCGTTTTGACAATTTTGAAAGATTCAACTTGAAAATTTGACCCTAGTATTCTGAAATTTACCATGTATGTCGATTTTATATTTTACACAATTGTGCATTTTAAAAGTAGGTTAGGAGTATGCCAGAAATGTGTTTCGACATTCCTTCATTTTTTATATTATTAAAATCAGATTTTTGTTTCCATCATTTGAAAAACAAATTAACAATATTAAGAAATATATATTAAAAATGTATCAGTGTTGAATTCGGGCCTTTTTATTAGAAGAATGACTTATTCAATACCTAGGGAGATGTTAAAATTTTTCGTACTGAATCATTGTGCCCCAGTATCTGTATTCTGTACTGTAGATACCATGAGTATTAGAAGAATGAGAAAATTAGGCCGTGCTAAGTGTCCAGATGACGTCAAAACAGGGTTTATGTTACTGCGTGCATTTTGGATATCCTTACTGTGCATTCTAGATATCATGATCAATAGAGTAGAATACAAAATATTCATAGCTAATAAAGGAGGGAAGGCAAAGGATTTTTGCTTGCTTTTGAGAAAATCTTGCAAAGACTGTGCGAAAAAAGCTTAAATTTTGGGATATTGCACATCTATATGTACGTCGAATTTGTATTTTACGCATTTTTTATTTCTTTTGAGTAAGTCAGAAGCAATAAATTTACCGAGGTTAAAATACCAATTTAGCGAGTTACTTTTTTTTATTATTAAAACTATTTATTTCAATTTTTGAATTTCAATCTTCGCTTTATTAAATCATGGAACGTCTGCCACTAAATAAACGAAGGTTCGCACATTCTAGTAGATATTTAAAAAAACAACGGAGCTTAAATTGACAATTGTGCTCGGAGGTATATCTATATTATTTTTCTCAAATTTTTATTTTAATAATTTTGAATAGATTTTTCATTACAAAAGCAACTTTTATCTAATGGGCAGTACATTTTTCTATATAAATCATATCTGCTGAATATATCTCTGATAGAGGCTCTAAAGGTAACAGGTTTATTGAATTATGGGGGTTTAACTCTTCTCTCGACGGGAGCCTTTTACGAAATTTTTAATGATCTGTCACCAGTTTTTAAAAACAGAAATTTGTGATTATTAAATCGAGAAAATACTCCGATTAAATAAGGTAAATTTTACTGGTAGGGAAAAACAAATATTCTTAAGTCTTTTTGCGGCATGTATACGTGTCGCAAGATGTTAAAATCGAGATATGAGCATCCCATATTTTGAATAAATAATCACATTTCAGCAACCCCCCCCTATCTTTTTAGATGACCCCAACCGAAATTTAATCACAATCTATTCCAAAACGAGGATTCTAAATTTGATGTTTCAGTGAATTCTGGAGATATAAGCAGATAATTTAAACTGCATATATAACATAAATTGAATAAAATCGAAATTTAACATAAATATAACAAATAATCGATATATGTCACTCCATCTTTGGATATTTTTCTCAAAAAGTAATGAGTATCGAGATATGAGCATCCCATATTTTGAATAAATAATCACATTTCGGCAACTCCCCTATCTTTCTAGATGACCCCAACCGAAATTTAATCACAATCTATTCCAAAACGAGGATTCTAAATTTGATGTTTCAGTGAATTCTGGAGATATAAGCAGATAATTTAAACTGCATATATAACATAAATTGAATAAAATCGAAATTTAACATAAATATAACAAATAATCGATATATGTCACTCCATCTTTGGATATTTTTCTCAAAAAGTAATGAGTATCGAGATATGAGCATCCCATATTTTGAATAAATAATCACATTTCGGCAACTCCCCTATCTTTCTAGATGACCCCAACCGAAATTTAATCACAATCTATTCCAAAACGAGGATTCTAAATTTGATGTTTCAGTGAATTCTGGAGATATAAGCAGATAATTTAAACTGCATATATAACATAAATTGAATAAAATCGAAATTTAACATAAATATAACAAATAATCGATATATGTCACTCCATCTTTGGATATTTTTCTCAAAAAGTAATGAGTATCGAGATATGAGCATCCCATATTTTGAATAAATAATCACATTTCGGCAACTCCCCTATCTTTCTAGATGACCCCAACCGAAATTTAATCACAATCTATTCCAAAACGAGGATTCTAAATTTGATGTTTCAGTGAATTCTGGAGATATAAGCAGATAATTTAAACTGCATATATAACATAAGTTGAATAAAATCGAAATTTAACATAAATATAACAAATAATCGATATATGTCACTCCATCTTTGGATATTTTTCTCAAAAAGTAATGAGTAGCTGTAAAAAAAGGATAGATATTCATTTGAAATTTCATTCCTATATGGTGCAGTGGTTCTTAAGATAGATTGCCCACTCAATGTTTTTCATATTCTAGTAGATAAGCACACAGAAACACAGATTCGCGGACAGCCAGTTTCTAAAAATCATCAAATCACGTTCAAGATCTTTTAAGACGTGTATTACCGTCGAAAACTAGAAGTCGAAAATTTTCACAAATACAATGTTTTCTTCTTATTTGTATAGAAGAACATAACAAAGATATATTTTTGAATGAGTATTACAAAAGAGAAAACTAAATATGACCTTTATTATTATTCTGAAGATAGATGAAAGTGAATGAATATTGAAAATTCTTTACTTGACTTAAATGGATTTTTAAGTCCGTTTATGAAGTTTTAAACAATGAGCTCTTTAATAATAAATATGTCTCAGTTGATAGATTTTTTGGGTAGATAAGTGTAAATTAGTGATTCCTGATATGTCCCGATTAACGGATTCTAAGATTCGTCCCGAAGTACCATTGTGCGGGAAATTTTTTTTTCAACCAAAATTTTTAGGATGCGCAAGTACTTGGAAATTTCATTTTTACGCATAAATATACCTTCGTTAAAAATTAAACTTACTACTAATTGCTTTATTCATTTTTAAACCGAATGCTTTGAAAATACATTTGTAATTTAACTTTCAATAATAATAATAATAATAATAATAATAATAATAATAATAATAATAATAATAATAATAATAATAATAATAATAATAATAATAATAATAATAATAATAATATTGTTCTATATTTTTGCCTTTCGTCACCTGAGAATATTAAGGTTCTAACTGCCATTAAAAAATTGACCTTTTGGCATAGGGATGTTTTATTTATATCTTTGAATGTATTTCTGCATTGAAATTTCGTTAGATATAATTTACTTCCACTTGCGATGGAGATTAATATGTATAGTTCTATCAGAAATTTTCGAAAACAGTAAGAATAACACAGTTCTATGTGCAAAGTAATTGCAAACAGCATATCATGTAATGTATTATTATTTTATTTTATTTTATTTTATATTATGAAAACCTGCAATCTTTTATTTCTTGTGTGAAAAAATAAATTATTTTGGTAAATAAATCTTCTTTCAACAAAATATCGAAGAAATTTTAATTAGTAAAAATCCCTTTAAATATATTTTTTAGTACTTTGATAAGCAAAATGAAATGTGTTTAATTATATCAATGTACATGATACATGCAAGAAGGAAGTACTAATAATAATTGATTCACATTTATAAAATACTATGGGGAGAATGGGTGACAGTTTAGATGAAATGTCAGCTTTAGATATTTTTTGTACTAAATCAATTCAAACAGGCCGGTAAAGAAAATTCCTACAAATCAAATTGATAGGAAGAATTATGAATTTTTCGTAAGATAAAAGTATTTTACGTAGTTAAATACATCCTCTTGCCAATACTTCGAATTTAGCTCCGAACAAAATTGAAAGAGTGTCAATGCTAAAGGAAAGGTTATTGCACCAATACATATTAAAACATTTAAAAAATGCTTAATTCCTTGCAAATTTAACTGTTCAAAATAAATCTCGGAAGAACACGGACAGCATGTATTTAACGAATATAATAATCTTTAACAAAATAGGAAATATTACTTTATTCGAAAAACGGCTAATTGTTTGGGTAAACAAACAAAAAAAAAAAAAAAAAAAAAAAAGATTAAGCACTAACTTAAATTCCCATAAACAGAACTTCTTTTATTATTGTGTGTTTATAGGGAGTGACAAAGTTAGAGTGTACAAAAAATTCTAGTTGTAAAAATTGTCCTTCACCCAGAAACCATTTTATACAGTACATGTAAATAAGGATATTTAATCGGATATTTCAGCTAGAAATAAGTGGTCTAAAACTTTAAGTTGGGCAATCTCATATGATGTTAAGGATAAAATGAAATCTCGTAATGAAAGTTTTTCAAGATTGTCTCATTACAACAGAACAAACACGCACACACACACAAAAAAAACATATTTAGAATCAGGGTTTAACTTACAATTTCGAAATGCAGAGAAAACAATGAAGAGACAGTGAAAGACTTCATTTAATTTCAGCATAACTAATTTTTTGTTCAGCATAACTAATTTTTTGTCTTAATTTCCATACTCTCATTTTTATTGCCCTCCTTGCCCAATTGAAATAGCATAATAAAAAGGGAAAGCTTTCATATTTAACATAATTAAATATTTAAAGCAGTTTGTGTTTAATTAAATAATATATTTAACTTATGTAAATTCATTTATTTTTTGAAAGTGCTATTGATTAGTTTGAATAAATGGAAGCAGCAATTTGCTGTTAGGTAGATTTCGTATGAAATACTACCTATTGCATTCTCTCCCATGTTGGAATTTCTGAAAAATTTTTGAGGATCTACACGAATCATGACTCCTAGACCCTAAAACTACCATCAGTAAAAAAGTTTATCTATCTATCTATCTATCTATCTATCTATTTATATCTATCGGTGTATATCACTTTCTTCTAGACACGATAACTGTCATAATTATGCTCAGATCTTCTTCAAACTTTTACATAAAATCAAGGAGCTTAAAATCTCGGTCGAGTTCGTTAATGGGCAAAATCGGACCAAGGGGGTGGAAGTTAGGAGGGGTTTTGTGAAAACAGAAAAAACGCGATAACTTCTAAATTAAAATAGATATAGTATCAAGTTAAGTTTATATTACTTCTAAAGAATGGGCCAAAAGTTTATGCATGACAGATTTTTGATAAAGTTAAAAATGGACTCAAGGGGCGAAAAAAACATGGTTTTTGGGAGAAAAAAATTCATAACTTCGTCAATTCTCAAGATATCAAATCCAACTAAATTTTATATAAATGTACTCAATATTATCTAAAACATTTGTATTTACAAGTTTTTGATAGGACCAATTTTTATCGATGAAAAAAATTAAAAACGAAACGAAAAAGGGGGAAGAAAAAAGAAAAAACCCATAACTTACTCAATTCTTAAGCAATCAAATCTAATTAAATTTATTTTACATCTTCACAATAATATCTACAACTTTTATATTGACAAGTTTTTCATATAACCAATTCTTATAGCAAAAATAAATTAAACAAAAATAGGAGTTGGAGAAAAAACCTCAAATCCAAACTGCTTATATTCTGACTAATTTTAAAATTCATTTTTAGCTCACAGGCTATCATAGCCTGAGAGCTTATGTGCCCGCCCGTTCTGTATGTATGTGCGTATGTGCGTAACGCGATAACTCATGATAAAAATATCCGATCCTCTTAAAATTTTGTATGTAGGTATATCCTGACAAGGCGCTTCCCTGATTAGTTTTTGAAGTTCATTCGATATGTATAAGAGGGGGAACGGGGGGCTCATGTCCCCCGTTAGTTGATATAAATGGGATTTTCATGCAGAATTAAGTTTTCAAAATTTAGATTAGGATCATTCTGATGAGGCGATTCCGTGACTGTTATTAGGTGTTCATTGAATAAGTATAAATAGGGGGAACAGGGGTTCTAATCCCCCCCACCCGTTAGTTGATATAAATGGGATTTTCATGCAGAATTAAGTTTTCGTTCAAAATTTAGATTAAGATCATTCTGATGAGGCGATTCCGTGACTGTTATTAGGTGTTCATTGAATAAGTATCAATAGGGGGAACAGGGGTTCTAATGCCCCCCCCCCCCGTTAGTTGATATAAATGGGATTTTCATGCAGAATTAAGTTTTCGTTCAAAATTTAGATTAGGATCATTCTGATGAGGCGATTCCGTGACTGTTATTAGGTATTTATTAAATAAGTATAAATAGGGGGAACAGGGGTTCTAATGCCCCCCCCCCCCGTTAGTTGATATAAATGGGATTTTCATGCAGAATTAAGTTTTCGTTCAAAATTTAGATTAGGATCATTCTGATGAGGCGATTCCGTGGCTGTTATTAGTTGTTCATTGAATAAGTATAAATAGGGGGAACAGGGGTTCTAATGCCCCCCCCCCGTTAGTTGATATAAATGGGATTTTCATGCAGAATTAAGTTTTCGTTCAAAATTTAGATTAGGATCATTCTGATGAGGCGATTCCGTGACTGTTATTAGGTGTTCATTGAATAAGTATAAATAGGGGGAACGGGGGTTCTAATCCCCCCCTCCCTTAATTTATATAAATGGATTTTTTAAGCAGAATTTTCAGATTTTTTTTCAAATCTCTCAATAGTTTTGGAAGTTTAATGGTTAAGTATAAAAGAGGGGGATAACTCCTTTTAAATTATATAAATGCTAAATGGGTTTTTATTAAGAATTATCTAATTTGCTCTGAATTTTGGATATAGATTTTTTATATGATAAAGCATGTCTTTGATAGTATAGGAGGTTCAATGATTAAGTATAAAAAAAGAGGAAAGGGGAGAGCTGTTTCCCCTTCTTAATTTTTTTTTCGAACGGAATTAACCCTTGAAAATATAAGGATTTAATGTACAATTAGTATTTGTAGCCTGTGAGCTCAATGCCATCAGTTTAACTGGGCAGTATTCTTTATTGATTTTAAACGCATCTAAATGACAGATCCTCTTATTTAGGAACTATATAATGCGACGTATTGGCCAATTTTTTTGATAAAGGCAAAATATATTTTTAAAAAAGCTGCCAAAAAAGGTATTTTGAACAGATTTCCCGAAGTTATCGTCATTAAAATATTGATTAAGTATAACAAATTGCATTTTTTCTGAGTCATTTTTAAATTCATTTTTGTTCTCAAACCTATCCAATTTACAGGTCCTATTATTTAGGAACTATATAACTTGACGTATTGGCCAGTTTTTTGATAAAGGCAGAATATATTTTTAAAAAGGCTGCCAAAAAGGGTACTTTGAACAGAATTTCACGAAGTTATTGTGATTGAAATTTGAGGAAATTTAAGAAATTGCGTTTTTACCGAGTCATTTTTAAATCTTTTTAAGCTATTGCATAGCTTTTATCGCGGGCTTTGAGCGCGGTGACCGAATCCAAAAATTCCGTAACGCAAAAAATCCTAACACATCCGTAACGAAAAAACCTAACACTCGGCTAACGTCGTTTCCGTTCGGAATACTTCGGGACGGTATCCTTCGGTAGAATTCGGCAGACATTGACGCGGTATTTTTCAGATATTAGGATATCAAGTCTCAAACTTATGTTTGTTATGATCTAATTTTCATAGCGCGGCCAAATTTTGTTTGGTAATTTATTATGAGACAGTGTTTATTTAAGTGGTCTTATTTATTTTGGTGATAGGAGACCCCCCCCGCCGTGAGGGTCGAAAAATTTAAAATGCTTATAACTCGCGATCTAACTTTCGTAGCGCGGCCAAACTTTATTTGGTAATTTATTATGATACATTGTTAATTTCTGGTGACAGGAGACACCCCACGGTGAGGGTCGAAAAATTAAAAATGCTTATAACTCGAGATCTAATTTTGGTAGTTTGGCAAAATATTGTTTGGTAATTTATTATAAGACAGTGTTAATTTTTGGTGACAGGAGACCCCCCACGGTGAGGGTCGAAAAATTTAAAATGCTTATAACTCGCGATCTAATGTTCGTAGCGCGGCCAAATTTTGTTTGGTAATTTATTATGGGACAGTGTTAATTTTTGGTGACAGGAGACCCTCCAAGGTGAGGGTCGAAAAATTTAAAATGCTTATAACTCGCGATCTAATTTTTGTAGCGCGGCCAAATTTTGTTTGGAAATTTATTATGAGGCAGTGTTAATTTTTTGTTACATTAGACCCCCCCACGGTGAGGGTCGAAAAATTTAAAATGCTTATAACTCGCGATCTAATGTTCGTAGCGCGGCAAAATTTTGTTTGGTAATTTAATATGAGACTGTTAATTTTTGGTGACAGAAGAGCCCCCACGGTGAGGGTCGAAAAATTTAAAATGCTATAACTCACGATCTAATGTTCGTAGCGCGGCCAAATTTTGTTTGGTAATTTATTATGGGACAGTGTTAATTTTTGGTGACAGGAGACCCTCCAAGGTGAGGGTCGAAAAATTTAAAATGCTTATAACTCGCGATCTAATTTTTGTAGCGCGGCCAAATTTTGTTTGGTAATTTATTATGAGGCAGTGTTAATTTTTTGTTACATTAGAACCCCCCCCCCCACGGTGAGGGTCGAAAAATTTAAAATGCTTATAACTCGCGATCTAATGTTCGTAGCGCGGCAAAATTTTGTTTGGTAATTTAATATGAGACTGTTAATTTTTGGTGACAGAAGAGCCCCCGCGGTGAGGGTCGAAAAATTTAAAATGCTTATAACTCGCGATCTAATGTTCGTAGCGCGGCCAAATTTTGTTTGGTAATTTATTATGGGACAGTGTTAATTTTTGGTGACAGGAGACCCTCCAAGGTGAGGGTCGAAAAATTTAAAATGCTTATAACTCGCGATCTAATTTTTGTAGCGCGGCCAAATTTTGTTTGGAAATTTATTATGAGGCAGTGTTAATTTTTTGTTACATTAGACCCCCCCACGGTGAGGGTCGAAAAATTTAAAATGCTTATAACTCGCGATCTAATGTTCGTAGCGCGGCAAAATTTTGTTTGGTAATTTAATATGAGACTGTTAATTTTTGGTGACAGAAGAGCCCCCACGGTGAGGGTCGAAAAATTTAAAATGCTATAACTCACGATCTAATGTTCGTAGCGCGGCCAAATTTTGTTTGGTAATTTATTATGGGACAGTGTTAATTTTTGGTGACAGGAGACCCTCCAAGGTGAGGGTCGAAAAATTTAAAATGCTTATAACTCGCGATCTAATTTTTGTAGCGCGGCCAAATTTTGTTTGGTAATTTATTATGAGGCAGTGTTAATTTTTTGTTACATTAGACCCCCCCCCCACGGTGAGGGTCGAAAAATTTAAAATGCTTATAACTCGCGATCTAATGTTCGTAGCGCGGCAAAATTTTGTTTGGTAATTTAATATGAGACTGTTAATTTTTGGTGACAGAAGAGCCCCCACGGTGAGGGTCGAAAAATTTAAAATGCTATAACTCACGATCTAATTTTCGTAGCGCGGCCAAATTTTGTTTGGTAATTTAATATGAGACTGTTAATTTTTGGTGACAGAAGAGCCCCCACGGTGAGGGTCGAAAAATTTCAAATGCTTATAACTCGCGATCTGATTTTCGTAGCGCGGCCAAATTTTGTTTGGTAATATATTATGAGACAGTGTTAATTTTTGGTGACAGGAGACCCCCCCACGGCGAGGGTCGAAACATTTAAAATGCTTATAACGCGCAATCTAATTTTCGTAGCACGGCCAAATTTTGTTTGGTAATTTATTATGAGGCAGTGTTAATTTTTTGTTACATTAGACCCCCCCCACGGTGAGGGTCGAAAAATGTAAAATGCTTATAACTCGCGATCTAATGTTCGTAGCGCGGCAAAATTTTGTTTGGTAATTTATTATGGGACAGTGTTGATTTTTGGTGACAGGAAACCCTCCAAGGTGAGGGTCGAAAAATTTAAAATGCTTAGAACTCGTGATCTAATTTTTGTAGCGCGGCCAAATTTTGTTTGGTAATTTATTATGAGACAGTGTTAATTTTTGGGGACATTAGACCCCAAACGGTGAGTGTCGAAAATTTTAAAATGCTTATAACAAGCGATCTAATTTTCGTAGCGCGGCCAAATTTTGTTTGATAATTTATTATGAGACAGTGTTAATTTTTGGTGACAGGAGACCCTCCAAGGTGAGGGTCGAAAAATTTAAAATGCTTATAACTCGCGATCTAATTTTTGTAGCGCGGCCAAATTTTGTTTGGTAATTTATTATGAGGCAGTGTTAATTTTTTGTTACATTAGACCCCCCCCCACGGTGAGGGTCGAAAAATTTAAAATGCTTATAACTCGCGATCTAATGTTCGTAGCGCGGCAAAATTTTGTTTGGTAATTTAATATGAGACTGTTAATTTTTGGTGACAGAAGAGCCCCCACGGTGAGGGTCGAAAAATTTAAAATGCTATAACTCACGATCTAATTTTCGTAGCGCGGCCAAATTTTGTTTGGTAATTTAATATGAGACTGTTAATTTTTGGTGACAGAAGAGCCCCCACGGTGAGGGTCGAAAAATTTCAAATGCTTATAACTCGCGATCTGATTTTCGTAGCGCGGCCAAATTTTGTTTGGTAATATATTATGAGACAGTGTTAATTTTTGGTGACAGGAGACCCCCCCACGGCGAGGGTCGAAACATTTAAAATGCTTATAACGCGCAATCTAATTTTCGTAGCACGGCCAAATTTTGTTTGGTAATTTATTATGAGGCAGTGTTAATTTTTTGTTACATTAGACCCCCCCCACGGTGAGGGTCGAAAAATGTAAAATGCTTATAACTCGCGATCTAATGTTCGTAGCGCGGCAAAATTTTGTTTGGTAATTTATTATGGGACAGTGTTGATTTTTGGTGACAGGAAACCCTCCAAGGTGAGGGTCGAAAAATTTAAAATGCTTAGAACTCGTGATCTAATTTTTGTAGCGCGGCCAAATTTTGTTTGGTAATTTATTATGAGACAGTGTTAATTTTTGGGGACATTAGACCCCAAACGGTGAGTGTCGAAAATTTTAAAATGCTTATAACAAGCGATCTAATTTTCGTAGCGCGGCCAAATTTTGTTTGATAATTTATTATGAGACAGTGTTAATTTTTGGTGACAGAAGCCCCCCACGGTGAGGGTCGAAATATTTAAAATGCTTATAACTCGCGATCTAATTTTTGTAGCGCGGCCAAATTTTGTTTGGTAATTTATTATGAGGCAGTGTTAATTTTTGGGGACATTAGACCCCCCACGGTGAGGGTCGAAAAATTTAAAATGCGTATAACTAACGATCTAATTTTCGTAGCGCGGCCAATTTTTGTTTGGTAATTTAATATGGGACTGCTAATTTTTGGTGACAGAAGAGCCCCCACGGTAAGGGTCGAAAAATTTAAAATGCTTATAACTCGCGATCTAATTTTCGTAGCGCGGCCAAATTTTGTTTGGTAATTTATCATGCGACAGAGTTAATTTCTGGTTACAGGAGACCCCACACAGTGAGGATCGAAAAATTTAAAATGCTCATAACTCGCGATCTAATTTTCGTATCGCGGCCAAATCTTGTTTGGTAATTTATTATGAGGCATTGTTAATTGTTGGTGACAGAAAACACCCCACGGTGAGGGTCGAAAAATTAAAAATGCTTATAACTCGCGATCTAATTTTGGTAGCTTGGCAAAATATTGTTTGGTAATTTATTATAAGACAGTGTTATTTTTTGGTGACAGGAGACCCCCCACGGTGAGGGTCGAAAAATTTAAAATGCTTATAACTCGCGATCTAATTTTCGTAGCGTTGCCAAATTTTGTCTGGTAATATATTATGAGGCAGTGTTAATTTTTGCGGACATAAGACCCCCCCACTGTGAAGGTCGAAAAATTTAAAATTCTTATAACTCGCGATCTAATTTTCGTAGCGCGGTCAAATTTTGTTTGGTAATTTATTATGAGGCAGTGTTAATTTTTGGGGACATTAGACCCCCCCACGGTGAGGGTCGAAAAATTTAAAATGCTTATAACTCACGATCTAATTTTCTTAGCGCGGCCAAATTTTGTTTGGTAATTTATTATGAGACAGTGTTAATTGTTGGTGACAGAAGACACCCAACGGTGAGGGTCGAAAAATTAAAAATGCTTGTAACTCGCGATCTAATTTTCGTAGCGCGGCCAAATTTTGTTTGCTAATTTATTATGAGGCAGTGTTAATTTTTGGGAACATTAGATCCCCCACGGTGAGGGTCGAAAAATTTAAAATACTTATAACTCACGATCTAATTTTCGTACCTTGCCAAATTTTGTTCGGTAATTTATTATGAGACAATGTTAATTTTTGGTGACAGGAGACCCCACGCGGTGAGGATCGAAAAATTTAAAATGCTCATAACTAGCGATCAAATTTTCGTAGCGCGGCCAAATTTTGTTTGGTGATTTATTATGAGACATTGTTAATTGTTGGTGACAGAAGAAACCCCACGGTCAGGGTCGAAAAATTAAAAATGCTTATAACTCGCGATCTAATTTTGGTAGCTTGGCAAAATTTCGTTTGGTTATTTATTATAAGACAGTGTTAATTTTTGGTGACAGGAGATCCCCCGCGGTTAGGGTAGAAAAATTTAAAATGCTTATAACTCGCGATCTAATTTTCGTAGCGCTGCCAAATTTTGTTTGGTAATTTATTATAAAGCAGAGTTAATTTTTGGGGACATTAGACCCCCCACGGTGAGGGTCGAAAAATTTAAAATGCTTATAACTCGCAATCTAATTTTCGTAGCGCGGCCAAATTTTGTTTGGTAATTTATTATGAGACAGTGTTAATTTTTGGTGACAGGAGACCCTCCACGGTGAGGGTCGAAATATTTAAAATGCTTATAACTCGCAATCTAATTTTCGTAGCGCGGCCAAATTTTGTTTGGTAATTTATTATGAGACAGTGTTAATTTTTGGTGACAGGAGACCCTCCACGGTGAGGGTAGAAAAACTTAAAATGCTTATAACTCGCGATCTAATTTTCGTAGCGCGGGCAAATTTTGTTTGGTAATTTTTTATGAGTCAGTGTTAATTTTTGGTGACAGGAGACCTCCACGGTGAGGGTCGAAAAATTTAAAATGCTTATAACTCGCGATCTAATTTTCGTAGCGCGGCCAAATTTTGTTTGGTAATTTATCATGAGACAGAGTTAATTTCTGGTGACAGGAGACCCCACACTGTGAGGATCGAAAAATTTAAAATGCTCATAACTCGCGATCTAATTTTCGTATCGCGGCCAAATCTTGTTTGGTAATTTATTATGAGGCATTGTTAATTGTTGGTGACAGAAAACACCCCACGGTGAGGATCGAAAAATTAAAAATGCTTATAACTCTCAATCTAATTTTCGTAGCGTTGCCAAATTTTGTCTGGTAATTTATTATGAGACAGTGTTAATTTTTGGTGACAGGAGACCCTCCACGGTGAGGGTAGAAAAACTTAAAATGCTTATAACTCGCGATCTAATTTTCGTAGCGCGGGCAAATTTTGTTTGGTAATTTTTTATGAGTCAGTGTTAATTTTTGGTGACAGGAGACACCACACAGTGAGGATCGAAAAATTTAAAATGCTCATAACTCGCGATCTAATTTTCGTATCGCGGCCAAATCTTGTTTGGTAATTTATTATGAGGCATTGTTAATTGTTGGTGACAGAAAACACCCAACGGTGAGGGTCGAAAAATTAAAAATGCTTGTAACTCGCGATCTAATTTTCGTAGCGCGGCCAAATTTTGTTTGCTAATTTATTATGAGGCAGTGTTAATTTTTGGGAACATTAGATCCCCCACGGTGAGGGTCGAAAAATTTAAAATGCTTATAACTCACGATCTAATTTTCGTAACGCGGCCAAATTTTGTTTGGTAATTTAATATGAGACTTTTAATTTTTGGTGACAGGAGACCCCCCACGGTGAGGGCCAAAAATTTTAAATGCTTATAACTCGGATCTAATTTTCGTACCTTGCCAAATTTTGTTCGGTAATTTATTATGAGACAATGTTAATTTTTGGTGACAGGAGACCCCACGCGGTGAGGATCGAAAAATTTAAAATGCTCGTAACTCGCGATCTAATTTTCGTATCGCGGCCAAATCTTGTTTGGTAATTTATTATGAGGCATTGTTAATTGTTGGTGACAGAAAACACCCAACGGTGAGGGTCGAAAAATTAAAAATGCTTGTAACTCGCGATCTAATTTTCGTAGCGCGGCCAAATTTTTTTTGCTAATTTATTATAAAGCAGAGTTAATTTTTGGGGACATTAGACCCCCCACGGTGAGGGTCGAAAAATTTAAAATGCTTATAACAAGCTATCTATTTTTCGTAGCGCTGCCAAATTTTGCTTGGTAATTTAATATGAGACTGTTAATTTTTGGTGACAGGAGGCCCCCCACGGTGAGGGTCGAAAAATTTAAAATGCTTATAACTTGTGATCTTATTTTCGTAGCGCGGCCAAATTTTGTTTGCTAATTTATTATGAGGCAGTGTTAATTTTTGGTAACATTAGACCCTCCACGGTGAGGGTCGAAAAATTTAAAATGCTTATAACTCACGATCTAATTTTCTTAATGCGGCCAAATTTTGTTTGGTAATTTAGTATAAAGCAGTGTTAATTTTTGGGGACATTAGACCCCCCACCGTGAGGGTCAAAAATTTAAAATGCTTATAACTCGCTATCTAATTTTCGTAGCGCGACCAAATTTTGTTTGGTAATTTATTACGCTATTGCATAGCTTTTATCGCGGTCTTTGAGCGCGGCGACCGAATCTTGGAATTCCATAACGAGAAAAATTCCTAACACTCCGGCTAACGACGTTTCAGTTTGGCAGACTTCGGCACGGTATCCTTCGATAGACTTCAGCAGACATTGACGCGGTATTTTTGCATAAGTTAATAAAAAATGCTATGCAATAGCTTTACCGCGGCAGTCCCCGAGTGCCACACATATTTTTTTTTTTGTTCTCAAACGCATCCAATTTACAGGTTCTCTTATTTAGGAACTATATAATGTGACGGAGTGGCCAGTTTTTTGATAAAGGCAGAATATATTTCAAAAAAGGCTGCCAAATTGGGCACTTCGCACAAAATTTCCCAAAGCGATCATGATTAATGAACTGTAGGTATTCAAATAACAAATTGGTTATTTTAAGACTCATTTTTAAATCCAATTTTGCTCTGAAGCGCATTCAATTGACAGTTTTTTGTTACTTAGGAACTATATAATGTGCGTATTCGTCGATTTTTTGATAAAGGGTGAATATATTGGGTTGGGGAAAAAGTAAGTTCGCTTTTTTTCGTGTTTTTCAAAGTGAATTTATTTATATAAATAAAACAAAACTAATCAAAATTTATGTGCTGTTTTGTTCGATGACCTTTTGCCATTTTCTGGTAAAACAATAATTCCGTCACTGAAGAATTTCTGAGAGTTCTGGGCAAAAAACTGAATAAGGTGATTTTCACAAGCCTTTTTTGAATTCAGTTTAACACCTTCAAGAGAGTACCGCATAGGGCGGAACAAATGGTAATCCGTCGGATTCAGGTCCGGACTATATGATGGGTTTATCAAAACTTCCCAACAAAGCTCTTTCAGTTTTTGCCGAGTGACTAAAAATGCGTGTGGTTTAGTGTTGTCGTGATGAAAGACAGTGCCTTTCCTTTCGATTAATTTTGACCGGGTTTATTAATTGCCTGCTTCAATCGCATTAGTTGTTTACAGAAGATAGTTGAATTGATGGTTTGGCCAGGTTTGAGCAGCTCATGATGGAAAATTCCTTTCCAATTCCACCAAACACTCAGCATCACTTTCGTATGCATCAATCCGGGCTTTGCCACCATTTGTGAAGCTTCGATCACGATCTTTTTAGCACATTGTTGTTATACGTGATTCCCTTTTCATCACCCGTAATGATTTGTTTCAAAAATGGATCGATTTCATACCGTTTCAGTAGCAATTCACAAATGAAAACTCTGTCCATTAAATTTTTCACTGTAAGTTTATGGGGAACCTAAGTATCGAGTTTCTTTTGGTATCCAATTTTATGTTAATGGTTCAAAAGTGGTTTATGGTTAATGTTTAGTTCCGTAGCAATGTCATGGGAAGAAATATGTCAGTCTACCTGGATTGTTTTTAAAATTTCATCGAATTTTTCAAGGATTGGCCGGCAAGGGAAAGGTTCATCTTTAACATCGAAATTTTCAGAAGGAAAAAGAGGAAACCGATTCTGACTTTGGCGTTTACTTAAGCACTGATCACCATAAATGCCATACAAGTTTCGATGAGCCTGCGCCAATTTTTCCCTTTTTGGAAGTAAAAAACTAAAATGTGACGAAAATGATCTTCTGAAATCTCTATTTTTAAAACGCAATAACTTTTGACTGGTTAAACAGATGATGCTACCTTTATATCTAGAATTTTTTAGAAACTGTTACCTTTCAAACGCTGTATAGTATGACTTAATTGAGTAAGTATTACTCGAGATATGGGATTTTAAAGCTATCTATTGGGAAAAAACGAATTTACTTTTTCCCCAACCCAATATATTTTTTAAAAGCTGTCAAAGTAAGCACTTCGCAAAAAAATTTCCCAAAGCGATCATGATAAAAGAATTGAGGTTGTATTCAAATAACAAATTTTTTATTTTATGACTCATTTTTAAATTCAATTTTGCTCTCAAACGCATTCAATTGACAGTTATTTGTTATTTAGGAATTGTGTAATGTGCCGTATTGGTCAGATTTTTGATAAAGGCTAAATATATATTTTAAAAAAATCTGTCAAAGTGGGCACTTCGCATAAAATTTCTCAAAGCGATCTTGATTAAAGAATTGTGGATGTATTAAAATAATAAATTGGTTATTTTATGCTTATGACTCATTTTTAAATTCAATTTTCTGTCAAACGAATTTAATTAACAGTTTTTTGTTATTTAGGAACTATATAATGAGCATATTGGTCAATTTTTTAAGTAAAGTAAGAATATAATTCAAAATATATTGCCAAAATGGGCATTTGAGTAGAATTTCGTTTAAGACGATTTTGATAAAACCAATTCTTAGAGAAAAATGAAATTAAAAATTTTTTAAAAGCGGCTGAATAAAGTAGTTACACTGGGTTTATCTCTAACCTTTTTTTTTTCTTTTTTGTTGAGATGAAAACTTTTACTTTTCGAAATCTACCTCTGCCTATAGGCCATGCCGAAAGGGATTTTTTATTATATTAAAATATAGTTAGTAATAAATATTTTACTGTCCACTAATGTTTATTCAAATTAATCAACGAAATTTCCTTTGTTAAACTATAAAAAGTTACACAAATTAAGAATAACATGGTTCTTTTATAGTAGAACATTATTATTCTAAGCACGACACGACATTTGAAAATAATGTGGTTCTGCCAATTTTTTAAAATATAAAAAAATCCACTAAAATATTATTTATGAACTTCGATTTTGTAGAATTGCTGTTTACACCTACATGCGAACTTATTAATGGCAAAAGGTTTTTGCAAACTTTAATAGCTGCATGTACAGAGAATGCTGATTTTCAAAATGTTTTAACTGCTAAGTGAGTTTTGGCCAGATAGAACTATCTTATTCTCAGGTAACTCATTGTAAAATATTGGTTGACAATAAAAACCAATAGTTGCATTTAAAGGTTTTTCGAGATGTCCCAAAATTTGATTTTTTGGATGGGACGAATTTTGAAACCAGCATCCACATATAAAGCTATAAAAAATCCACCGAATTTATATTTTATTTACGAATCTTACAATACCGCATATTTCCATATATAAGCCGATTTGTGTATAATTCGAGTATGCAATTTTTCAGTAAAAAAGATCCAAAATTGGAAATTTGTATGTAAGCCGATATTAAAAAATGGTGACGAAAAATTCTGCTAACGAAAACTTAGCACGTTTTTGCATGTAGATAACAGAAAAAAATAATCTCTCCGAAATTATTGATCTCTTCTATTTTGTCTTTGATTCACAGCTAAATCTGTTTATTTTACTCATTCTTTTAAGACTTGGTCGTAAAACCAAATATACTACTTCTGGCTTGAATTACCACAAGTTGCATCAATAATACGATGGACGGGACTATTTTTGATGAAGATGGCGATTGTGATCATGATGAATTAGATACTGTCGATATTCATATTGATGTACTAATAAGATAAAGCGGTTTTATGGAGTTGCTTGAAAATTCTTATAAAATTTTGGATAATGAATGAGGATTTGGGTTTTTTAACTGCAAAAAAATGGAGTTTTAAAGTACACTGTTAAAAATAAAGGTGACAAACTGGTGCCATTTGGGACCCGGTGGTGAAAAGGCGGTGCCATTTGGAACCCTAGGGTGTCATAAGAGCTTGAATATGTGGTTGGGGTGACGACAGATCTGTTACTGAATGATGGGAGCTAAATAAGTTGTCATGCACTTCGTATGGGTAGCAATGTACCACCTCATCGGGTGACTAGCAACATGCGCATGCGCTATGACGTGTGTCTTTCTGCTTTCGGTGTCGACAAGTAAAGTTTACGGCTGTGGGCAAATCAAAACATGGCAGTGTGTAAATTGGCGATATTAATTGAGGACTAACCACTGAGCTACAATGAAACAACAATGAGGACTTAACGATCCGATTTGCTCGACCAGTGAACCGGGCAAAGTCTGATTAAAGGTAAGATTTAACTTTATTTTATTTTATTTTATTGTTACGTTAATTTATCGTACATCCCTATATATAATGTCATGAAAAAACAGTAAATAAGATTTGTTTATTAGTATGATTGATTGCTAAGTTTATTATCTGAAGCTACAAGCTACACTCTCACCAAAATACCCGCTTGCTAATGTTAAACCTATGGGGCAGTTATTTTACAATTTCTCGTTTACATGTCAATATTTTTAAATGATTTATCGAGGCCTTAGCTACTGAGGAGCAATTGGAGCAAACTGCTCTAGGCACGGGAATCCTAAGGGCGCACAATTAGAAAGAGCGAAATGAAAGATTGTAAAAATATTTACATATTTTTACATTACAAATCAGTTATTATAGACGAATCTTGTTGCAATCGGAATATTCTATGACCATTTTACCTTGTTTTTAAACTCAACTGTTTAGATTTAACCCTTAACTGCTATTAGTGGTCTCAGACACCGTGAGTTTTTCAAGTTTCACGTTTAACTTGTAACGTTTAGTTTAACTATAGATACTGGTCAAATTTTTTTAGTTTGGAGTCTTATTACTACCTCTAAATACTTTTGAATAGCTGAATTTGATTTATAATATTCTTGTACATAAAGTTTAATACATAAATAGTATTCTGAGAATTAATGTAACATTTTATTCATCTTCAGATTAAATGGTTTGACAGGCAGCTCACAGTAGTTATGTAACAATTTTTGTCAGAGCAGTTAAGGTTAAAATATGCTTTTGCGTCTATATACAGTTAAAAGCAATTAATTTTATTCGCGAAGTTTTAATTTTAACTTTTACACGGAATCTCGGACAGCATCTGGCCGGCTTTGCATATATTGTCGGATAGATGCTATCCGAACCCCTCATGTAAAGGCTAATTCACACCATATTGCAGCCTCGCGTAACTTCTCTAATATTGTTTCAGTATACCTGATTTGTCTTTGTTTGAGAGGGGGGGGGGGAACTTTTTCATTTAAGACAATTGAATACTTGCAAATCTTAAAGTAATCAAAACTTATTTAGAGGGTTTTCATTATTAATATTTTCCTTATCAACCACCATTATTTCCAAAATAATCTTCATAATAAGATTAGATCGGAGGCGTTAGCACGGACAATCATTTAGTCTCATTTAAGGATAAAAATCACGGATAAAACCTCGATTTGCATATTAAAACGTTATTAGTCAACCAAGTCATACCTTGGTGAGAAATGCCTAAAAACCCGAATTTAGCGGTATCTTGGGTTTACCATTATGTTTTCTCACTCCCAATTCTTCATATTTTCATACTTTTGGTTTCATTTTCTTTCAAAAAGGTGAGAAAATGTTAGGGTATTGAATTGAATAAACCTTATGATCTGATTATCGGCTATGCAGATTTACACCCCTTTTTTTTCGAAAGTATTTTTTCGCATTAAACCTTATTTAGTAGCAGAATTTTATGGTTAAATAAAATAAAATATTTTTTTTTCAATAATAGTAATTTAAGTTTGATTAGACCGTAATCAGTCCCCCCTCCTTTCTCAACCATCAACATCATCCGATATGACAAATTTGTAGTCATGAACATTCAAATTATAAAAGTAAAACAATCGGTATTTACTCCACTGAACTTTCAGAATAGTTTACAGAAATAGTGTGTGTTCAAAAAATATAACAATGAATAAAAATTTATATCGTAATTTTACACAATTGTGAAATTTTTCCGCAGGTGAGAAGATCTCGTGTTTTAAAGGCGATTTTTGCACTGTCATTTATAAATCTTAAACATTTTTCTAATGGCATAATTTTTAACAATCTTTCATTCCTCCCGTTTTGAAACTTGACCAATAAACAGGGCTGGCTTTTTATCGGTAAAAACCTGGGGAGAAGGTGGTAAAAACCTAAGGATATACAATAAACTATTAGCCCTTAAATTGTATTTTAATACTATTGATAAAATTCTATTTTCATGTAATTGGTGTATTAATATATAATATCTATATAGGGGAGAGTGGGGTGGTGTGGGACTTTTTTTTACAAAAGTAAGAATTTTTTTTATATAAATACAAAAAGAAAAATTTCAATTTATAGCATGCAAGGTAAAACACTTTTTAATCCCCCTGAACAGTATAGAAACATAACGTGCAAATATTATTTTATTTTAAAGAGAACGTAAGTTTCAAAATGTGTCTCATATCTCCTCATTAAGAGTTATGGGAGAGCAATAATAAAAAAATGCTATAAAGCACAAAATAACCTATAATGTCGGTAAGATAAACAATCAAACAAAGGTTGTAAGTTGATAATGTATATGCCACAACATAAAATTCCAGTATCTTCATGACTGGAATGAAAATTCAAGATTTTCTGTCGTAGGTGTCATTAAGGCCCCACACTAGGCACAGAAAGAGACCCGGATGGTAATGTAAAAGTCTATAGGAGCGTTCTTTTCAAATACCTAACTCAAATTTTAATATTTTTACATGATTTTTTTGAACAAGACAGCTGAGGATGATCCATAACCGGCCTAGGTTTTATTTTTTTCGATTTTGCTTTTATATTTTTTGTATAACGATAGTTTCAATTTCAGAACCGGTTTAAACCGATTTCGCAAGTTAAAGTGATTTAAAAAAAAAATCTGAAACCAAAACCGAAAAAGTAAAAACTACGCCGGTTGCGGATCGCCCTCAGCAATTTTGTGCTAAACAATCACGTAAAAATATTAAAATTTGGGCGAAATATTTGAAAAGAACGCCTCCATAGACTTTGCATTATCATTCGGGTCTTTTTCTGTGCCTAGCGTTGCGTAATAATCATCAATTTATTTACATTTTGAAATATGAATGCATATATTATCAATGTTATAATTAATGTATTATCCTCTAAAAATATTTGCATGTTAGCAATTCGCATTATTATTAATTAAAAAAAGGAATTGGGCACGTCCCATTCCTCCCTTTTCTGGCATGTCCCATTCCTCGCCACTTCCTTATTTGTGTTAAACTTCTTGTTCAAATAAAAATGCTGCTTTAGGCTTAGTTTAAATTATGGATAATGTACAGTATAATGTTCCATAAATAGGAAAACTATTACATTTTTACATAAACAAGCCTTTAATATATTGAAAGCAAATAAATCAAAAGTAAATTGGATTTTTGAAATATTTTTTTCTTTCATACATTTGCAAATCTATGCATAACAATATTTTTTGTAAACTGAAGAATGGATTACAATTGCTTCATCTTGTGTGCGATCGATGAAACGATTGGAATAATGCACAAAAAGAAAAACCTACTGTCCCATTCCACCCGACTTTTCCCCATATAGCAAAAGGGAAAATAAAGAATTAGCCAGTTTCCTAAAGCTCCTGTTATGCACTATATGGCCAGAGATGATCGTCCATTGCGAATTTAGACATTTTGTTAAATATCTAAAAATACATGAGGAATTATCCTGAAACTATCAGTGTATAAACAATACAGTACAGGTCATATATTTCCGTGAAGATTTTTTCCAGAAACTTTATAGGGGACCGCCAACAAATTAAGCAAAGTATGAATGTAACTCTGTCAAAGTAACTCTGTCAAAACTAATGCATCAAAAGCGGTCAAACTGTAGATTGTGATTAAGTGGCTTATTGTTATAAAATGTGTCCATTTTTATGTCGATAGCATGCATACTCGTAGAGAAATTAAGGTTTTTATAAAAATACTCCCCAATTTTTCCAAGATTTTTGCTTATAATTTGCAGAGTTTTTAATATAAAATAATAATATTTTCTGAAAATGTGACAAACAACATTGCAGATAAAACCCTGTAATCAGAATTAAAAAATAATAAAAATTGTATGAAAAATGAGTAGGTTTACTAAATAATTTTTCACTGCGCATGCGTCAACGATATCAAAATTCCATTTGCATATTATGTTAGCTAAATATATAGAGCAACTTCTGTGAAAGTTGCAAAATCATAGCTTGAAAATTCTGAAAATAATCGTCAATAGAATCACTTAAAAATCCGTTATTTCCAAAATGAAGCAAAAACAAGAGCGGTTGTATCCATATATTCATTTATTAGTGTCAATATAGAATACACAATACGGAACTTACTACTACATTTGGATAAAATCCCTCTTTTTTTTTTTTTTTTTTGCTTCATTTTGAGAACAATGGATATTCAACTTATTATATTGACCATTATTTTTAGAATTTTCAAGCTATGATTTTGCGACTTTCACAAAAGTTGCTCTATACATTTAGCCAACATAATATGCAAATGAAATTTTGATATCGTTGACGCATGCGTAGTGAAAAATTATTTGGTAAACCTACTCATCTTTCATACAATTTTTAGTATTTTTTAATTCTGATTACAGGGTATTATGTGCAATGTTGTTTGTCAGATTTTCAGAAAATATTATTATTTTATATTAAGAACTCTGCAAATTATAAGCAAAAATCTTGGAAAAATTTGGGACTATTTTTATAAAAACCTTAATTTCTCTACGAGTATACATGCTATCGACATAAAAATGAACACTGTTTATAACAATAAGCCATTAAATCACAATCTACAGTTTGAGAGCTTCTGCTGCATTTGTTTTGACAGGGTTATCCGAAAGATATTCATTCTTTTTTAATTTGTTGACGGTCTCCTGTAAGGTTTCTGGAAAAAATCTTCACGGATATATATGACCTGTCCTATTATGTTTATACACTGAGAGTTTCATTATAAATCCTCATGTATTTTTCTAGATATTTAACAAAATGTCTAAAATCGCAAGTGGACGATAGTCAATGGTCAGTGTAGTACAAGTCATATATTTCCCTGAAGGTTTTATTCCGAAACTCGAATTGGGGACCGTCAACAAATTAAAAAAGAATGAATGCCTTTTGGATATCTTTTGGATAACCCTGTCAAAACTAATGTAGCAAAAGCGCTCAAACTGTAGATTATGATTAAGTGGCTTATTGTAATAAACTGTGTTCATTTTTATGTCGATAGCATGTATAGTCGTAGAAAAATTAAGGTTTTCTACTAATCCGAAAAACAGTCTGAAATTTACCCAAGATTTTTGCTTATAATTTGAAGACTTCTTAATATAAAGTAACATTTTTTTCAGAAAATGCGACAAACAACATTGCACATAATACTCTGTAATCAGAATTAAAAAATAATAAAAATTGTTCGAATATTGAGTAGGTTTACTAAATAATTTTTCACTGCGCATGCGTCAAAGATATCAAAATTTCATTTGCATATTATGTTAGCCAAATGTATAGAGCAACTTTTGTGAAAGTCGCAAAATCACATCTTGAAAATTTTGAAAATAATTGTCAATAGAATACGTTGAAAATTCGTTATTCCCAAAATGAAGGAAAATCACGAGGGGTTGTGTCCATATATTCATTGATTAGTGCCAATATAGGATACATAATAGGGGCGTACTAATAAATTTGAATAAAATTCCTTATTTTTTTTATTATTATTACTGGTATGGAATACTTGGACATATTAGGGAAATTCTTTGCTAATTTGGAATAGACACTTTGTTGCAAAATATGTTTTGTAAATATGGTTAATAATGTAAATAGTTTGTAACTCTTAATGATAGCACAGGAAAAGAATAACTGAATGGCAAGTATGAGTTACTCATGTAATTTTCTCGTGCTGTCCGAAAATAAGCAATAAAGAGGAAAGTGCCCAGTTAAACTGATGGCATTGAGCTCGCAGGTTATACATACAACTGTATATTATACTCTTATTTCACAGAATAGTGCCCTTCCAAAAATAAAAGAAATCAACTGTAAGTTATTGGACAGTGGATTAACTACCACCCCTCTATATACTTAACCAATGAGCGCCTAAAACTAATCAGGGAAGTGCCTTATCAGAGTGAACATATTAACAAAATTTGAAGAAAATTTGATAATTCTGCATGATTTCTGCATATTTATATAAATTAAGGGGGGGGTAGCACTCTCTTCACCCCCCTTCATATTTAACCAATGAACCTCCAATGCTAATCAGTGAAGAACCTTATCAAAATGAACCTACATATAAAATTTGAACCAAATCTGATATTTATATAAAGAGTTATCACGTTACATACAGAACCTGCGGACACATTAGCTGCCTGGCTTTGATAGCCTTGTGAGCTATAATTTAAATTTTATTTAAATTTTATTCTTTCTTTTTGTGTTCATCTACCATTTTTGCTGTACTTTGATGATACATTTTAATTGGACTGTCTTGTTGTGCGTTTTCGTTAATGTGTTATTATTATTATTTCAGATAGTGAACTTACATTACCATACTTGATACAAGAAAAGTTTCCGACTCTTTATCATGAAGAAGATGCAGAAATTTCTGTGTTTCAACCTGTTATTGTGCTCCGCAACTCAAGCAACTTGTTAAATTACTCATGCTATATATTAATTTTATAAAAACAGTTAATTACAAAAATTGATAATTTTATAAGCTTAGTTACTTTGTGGTATGCATTATTTTGGTTGTTTAACGTTAACTATAGCAAAAGCCAATTTAAATTTTTATCATTTTTATTAGATACTTATGTCTTCAAAACTTTCTCAGTGGTATTAATTCCACATAGTGTCACGTCTTTGTTTAAATAATATTTAATACATTCTTGGTGTTTACAATAAAAAGATTATTTGAACTAAAAGGTTGTTTTTTAAATTCAGTGTTTTATTCCTTTCATTATAATTACTCTTTGGATTAAAATTTCGGATGCAATAAGTCAAAACACAAAAACAATTTGGCAGAAAGTGTTTTGATGTGATACAGGACTAGAAATCAGCAGTCGTTAGTCGACAAATGAAACTAAATTATAGAAAAATTATTCCTAGTCGTCAAATCTTGATAGCTAGCTTTCATTAACTTTAATTTTTGTTTAGCAAATGCTTTCATTTGTATTTTAGCATACACCCCACCCCCTCTGCACCATGAAATCAGCACGTGTCTTAAGAGTTTTGAACCTGTCAATAACCTCTAAGTTAACTTCACTTTAACCAATGACTGATAAAACTGGTCCTTGGATATCACACCCCTGTAAACAAGATTTTCTTTTATTATGAGATTTTTCTGCATCCTTATATGTTCCTAAAATAAGAAACTGTATTAAAATTGCTTTTAAATTTTTGTACTCCCTTCCTCAAACAAACAAAAAAAAATATGTGTGATTTGGAAATGTTTTAAATGCCACACCATAATTGACAATCAAAGATTCATTTATTTGCTGACTTTTTATTTTCTGATGTACTGTTAGTCTCAAATTTTTTAAAAATTAGCTTATTCCTAGTCATATCTAAAGCTCATATTTTCTTTCTGTGGACATATTTTCTTGATTATCTGTTTTGTATGCATATTAGCTTTATAAAAAGAATAAGTTTTTACAGAATCCAAATATTGTAGTTTAATCAGGTTTCATACTTATGGAAAGTCAGTTTTTATTTTGTTTAGTAAGAAAAAGTGTTTAATATATAAAGTTTCCTCCTTACTTCCCTTCAATACATTAAAATTAAATATGCAATGCAATATTATTACTATTAACATGGTTGTGAAAAGAAATGAGAAAATATGAAATGCAGTTGGCACATCGAAAAAAATTTGTAGGCATTATTTTGACACCTTACATACAGTTCTTAATTTCTAATCCTGTGTGGATATATGCTATAAAATATGGATTTGCATAAGTTCACTATAAAGGTAAGTACTACATATATTGTAAAAACGTTTTTTTTTTTAGTCAATTTCATCTGTGATTTTACCACAACTATAAAATGAACTTATTTTCTATAATTCATTTCATAGCTTGATGGCTAACTTTCTGGAAGAATTTTAAAAAATATGAAATATTCTTACTAATTTAAAAGTTACACAGCATTTATTGCATATTCTTTTCTAATTTGTGTTTTACATTTTTTTAATTAGATACAGCAGGGTATCTGAAAAAATATTGGTGAGTTGTTTGACATTTCACAACTAAAATCTGAGACATGCTTATTTTAACATTTTGTAGCATTTCTTCTATTATATGAAAATCTTAATCCTCCGAAAAGTTCACAACCGTTAAAATGATCAGCAACTAATATGTTCAACGAAGTGTTGGCCTCATGGAAGCAAAATAATTTTAATGGAACATCCACCAGTATTGGGGCCTTCACATGGAGCAAAAACAACATTGACCTTCAACGCCCATCTGCGTGGATATTTAATAACAGGTGTATTGTCTTCGAACAATCAGATCTTAACTCACTTGACTTCTGTAGAAAAGTTAGAAATAGAAAATCCCCAGTTTGTATTGTATGTGATGCGAAATTATCAAGGCATATAATGATTTGAATCAGAATTCTGTGATCTTTCGTTTTCAAACTTGTGTAAAAAATAAATATCAAGCCAGTGAACAATTTGTTAAAATATTGTTAATTCTTTTCTTTTTTTTAAATTAAAATATGGTATATATTTTGCAGGATATAGCATTTTTCTGTGTCCCCATACTTTTCAGTTGCCCTGTATATAAAATAATGAAAATACATGTCAAGCAATATGCTATGTGTCAAAAAAGATGGTTACGGATTACTTTTGAAACTATAAAAAAATTATAAAAATATTCATATGAAGATAGATAATTCAATTTGTACTTTCTCTTATTTTAGAGTCAAAAAGCATCAAATTTAATAATGTTCCTGCATCTAAAAATGCCCAATCACAAAAATAGTTACTGGCCCTTTCTTAAACATACCCAAAAAGTTTGATCCAAACATCTGAGTTAGAGACAGTCAAAAATCATGATTTATTTCATTTTACAAGAAATTCGAAACATAAAATTGAAAATTAGGCTTCAAATTGCATAATAAAGGTCACAATATTTGACTCTAACTCAGTTATTTTTAGAGGCAGAAAATAGGTGTAGAGGTTGTGTAAATTTTGCGATTTATTCTAACAAAACCTTTTGGTAATGTCTAACAATGCAATAGTGATGACTTATGATTGGTATTTTGAAATGCAAAGACTGTATAAAAGTTAAAATTTTGAATTTTTCTTAAAATAATCTCCATGTAAATGAAAGTACAATTTGAATTCTCTGCCTTTCTATGATTATTTTTGTAGTTCATATTATCTCTCTCTGAGTTACAAAAATATGCTACAATTTTTCTTTGGACACCTGATAATGAGTTTAAAAATATAATATTCCATCAATCTAAAAGGAAAAAAAAAAGACTCAAAATAGTGACTGATCATGATAATTTTCTCTGCAGAATTCAATTTAAAAATGAGTAAACACTTTGTATTTCATGATTCAAACCAATACAATTTCTTGACAAGCGCGGTGGGGGGAGGGGGGTTGAAACTGTGGACCATAGATTGTGAGTGCTATTTCTTGTAGGATGCCACAGGGCACACTGGATTATGTGTGTCATCCGTTCACCCTCTGGGGCGCCCTGGATAAGTGGTATCATTATTCTCCCCTGAGATGCCATCCTTTCACCACCCGGGGCACCCTGGATAAGGGGTGCCATTATTCTCCCCTGTGGTGCCATCTTTTCACCCTCTTGAACACCGTGGATAAGGGGTGCCATTAGTCTCTCCTGAGGTGCCGTCCTTTCACCCCCTGAAACGCCCTGGATTAGGGGTGCCATCCTTTCACCCTAGTCAAGGGTGCCATTTTAGCTCCTCTAGGGGTGTCACCAGTGAGACAAGCCTTTCACCCCTAAAAGGTGCAATGTGTCACCATTAGTTTTAACAGTGTATTTATAGGAATTTGTAAGTATTTTTAAAGTTTTTTATATTTATCATCTGTTTGTTTTCATTTTAGGATATAAATTTTTGAAATTTTCTTTTACTTATAATATAAGCCAACCCCCTAACTTCGTTACCAAAACAATGTTTAAAAATTCTCGGCTTATACATGGAAATATAGATACATATTCTCATGTTTAATGGCTTATTGGATTGACACTTAAAATATTGTTAGGCTACATTTGTATTTCAGGTATTATATCATAGAAAAAATGATAATGCCATATTTTATTACGAGAATATTTTAAATTATTTAATATACTTAATAAAACAGTTATGGGGGCACAGGACGTTTTGCTTTTTGTTTTAGGCTGAATTTTAAAACATTTTTATATGCACATACATATGCGAAAATCTGCGTTATTTTATGAGTTATAATTATTTATAACAGTTGGGTATAATTGGAGGTAATTGAAATTTTAAAATACATTTTTACTGAATGGTAAATTTTGAGTTCGCTCGCCATTTTTTTTTTCAAACTATATGAAATAGAGTTTTAGATATTTAAGTACATGCGCTTCTTTTTATAGTTTACATGCTTAAAAAATTAAAAATATTGATTTTATTTAAAATGATCATATTAAAGTTAATTTTTAAACAATACTATTTGTGTATATTTTGTTTTAAATTACAGTTAAGCTTGTTATATGGTTTTCTATTAGTCAAAAATTTTTTTCTATATCTATAATTTGCAGTTTTATATTGCACGAAATTTAATGATTTTCATTCACGCTTAAGTGATATAAATTTTTAAGTGTATAAATTAAATATTATTTTTCTGTACAACATTTAGTTTTCCGTGTTTAACCCTTCACTGTACCGTGTGCCACGTCTGGTACATACCTAAAAATACTATAATTCTCATTTATCTGCCGTGAAATTGGCCAATGGGATCGCTATAACGGATCAAAAATAGTCCGAAGTGTACACTGTTAAAACTAATGGTGACATTTTGCACCTTTTAAGGGTGAAAGGCTTGTCTCACTGGTGACACCCCTAAAGGAGCCAAAATAGCACCTTTAATTAGGGTGAAAAGATGGCACCCTTAATCCAGAGTGCCCAACGATAAAAAATTAAAAAATATACTAACCGACTTTAGGCCCTCAATGGATTTGAACGCAGAACGTCTGATTACAAGCTCAGCGCCCTATCCACTCGGCATCAAGCTCACCTTCAAAGTCTCCCTGAAATGTTCATATGTCCTGAAATTTAAAGATTGCTATATATAAAAAAGCTCGCCAAAAGTTAGCCATCCGAAGTTCTAAACAAAATTGGGATAGCGTATAGCCGTGATAGTCATCGTAGGAAAAAACTGCTGTGTTGAACCACCAGTGACAGCGAGTTGAAGTGCAAGGATACACGTTGCAGATCATGCACAAATGACTAAGAGGTGAAAATCTTCCAACGGTATGCATTGCGCGGCAACCTAATTAGCGTGAAACACCAAATGGCACCCTAAACACATTTTCAAGCCCGCTGGTGACAAGTGATTTAATCTTTTCACCCCTGGGCGTCAAATGCAACCGGTTCGTCACCTTTATTTTTAACACTGTAATAACATTTATTTTGTTCATGTCAGATGGCTGCATTTGACAAATAATTAGAATTTATTATTCGGAAAAAAAATCCGATCAAGTTATTAAGGCAGTATTTACTTGCAAAATTTAATATTTATATAATTCCTGTTTTTATATTACATAAATATAATATATATAGCAACACAATATTTTAAAATCCTTATAGTATCTATAGGGACTCGCCATAAAATATCTAATTTTAGATGAAAGTTTCAATTTTTATTTTTATTTTTTATTCATTTTTTTTATTATTATTTTTCCCATTTTACGACCGATATACAGATTTTAAAAAACTTTTCTTTTATAAAAATTGAAAAAATGTGCAGTGAAGGACTAAATATTTAAATTATACTCGGAATGGAAAAAAAAGATCTTAATTGCATAGAATTTGAGTGCTGGTAATTTTAAAATAGCTTTGATTTTAACTGTTTCGACAAACTCTTAGCTTGCGAGCCTCCTTAAAATTTTATGAGTAAATTTTCAATGAAACAACATGAGAGAAAAATACATCCATTCACTTTGGTCAAACTTTTATTTAAAATGGTGGAGGAACAGAAGATAGGTGATGAAGATGGCGATGGTACACATGATGGATGGAGGAGCGCAAAAGATGTTAAACGATGTTGAAAGACAAAAGAAACTCAAAGTCACAATTCGGGTAAAAATAAGTCAAATCCGGGTAAGTATATGTCAAATCCGGGAAAGTAAATGTCAATTCCGGGTAAATGAAGTCACAAGTATCAGGATGCCGATGCCGATGATGTTACAGCATCTTTCAGTGAAAATTAGGAAAACAAGTCACGTCCAGAAAAAAGCGGCTTGAAATGATGTTAGTTCTTTTTGAAGATGGCATACTTGATTTTTTTAGATAAAGACAATCTGAAAAAAAAAGTGACACATTATAAACAACGGATTATTTAAAAAATATTTTATTCACACAAGTTACAACAAAATTTTACCTCGTCTAACTTGACTTTGCAAATCACAACAAATAAACATTAGATAAAAATTTTCAAATATAGTTGCTATAAAAAAAAAGTCGGAAATTGTTCGTTAAACGTGGCAAATGAGGTGCGTTCTTATTATCATTAAATGAATAAATATTCAGATCTTAGTGTATTAGCTCTTATGCAAAAATGTATGAATACAAAATTTATTAGAATAATATATATTAAATTCAGCAACACGGAAATAACAGGACTCTCTTTTAAATAGCCCGTAATCACCATTGAAACCTTGAATCCTTACCTATCTAGAAATATCATTGAATTTATTACTTTGAAAGAATAATAGCAACCTGGAAACATTAACGATTGCATATCATTGAATTAACTACGCAACGCATGATATGCTCTAATAGAATAATGAAAACTTTTATCAATATCTTTTTAAATTTTGATTAGTTTTTCATAAAATTTCAAATGACTCGATAAAATTCTGCAACGCTTCTATACATTAAATATCTAATCCTTCGGTACGGCGCATTTTGCGCTGGTATATGCGGGCTGATGGACACGGCAGAGTGTCGGATCAGATAGTGGTTATAGATACTACAGATTTAAATAATTACGAATGCACCTAAAAATGTACAAAACTTCTGTTGTTGCAAACGCCAGAAGCCATATTGTATAGAGATATTCGTTTCGGAAATAAAAGTGATAATTTTTTTTTATCTTTCGTAATAGAAGAACGGTAGATAATGAAGGCAAAATTCTTTTAAAACCAAGTAAAATATTTAAAGAAATAGTCAATTTTTTACTTTTTAGTATTTTATTAAGTAATACTTTTAGATGTAGAGAATATCTTTATCCAGAAGTATTACTTAAAAAAATAAAAATTTTTCATTTGTGATTATTATTTTATTATTTTTTTATTAATTTATGAGAATTATTTGTGAATTTTTTCTTGTATGAAAATTTTTATAAATACATAACGGCATTTGAAGCTTTTAAAATACACAAATCTTACAATAAAATCTAAAACTACGGAAACTTAGAAAGATCATTCCAGGCTTGGATCGAGCATTTTATCATTTACACGTGGTTCAAACAATAATAGACTTCCTATCGATCGGGTTGGGCCGTGTCCATCGTAAATAAAAGTTCGTTTTTCTTTAGCTGTCTAAAGACAGAATCAGAATTTGAAGACGAAAATACAGATAATGAAGGCAAAATGTTTATAAAATTACAGCAGATCGAGATTTTTAAAATCATAAGCAAGGATTTTGCGTTTTGTCATATTTTAAAAAAGATTAAAATAATTAAATATGAATTTTAATGTAAGTATCAGTAAAAATTAGACTGCAAATTCGCGAAACACCTTGTCAATGCTAACTGAACATAATAATTAGCATTTCTATCTAAAATCGTTTTAGGTTGTATTGTGAATGCGTTGCGAATATTTTGCGCCAAATAAAAAATTGTGCAAAAAGTGCTGTTAAAAATATAAAAGAAAATGTGTTTTCAAAACACATTACAAAACATTCGTTTATAAAATTGTGCAATTTTAAAGGCATCGTGTAGAAAGTGTTTTGAAAGTGTTATTGACATGTGTTATTTTTTAAAGCGTTCTAAATTTTGTGGTGTTTACAATGTTAATTTACAAGTTTTGTGCAGCCCAAAACTATTGTAAGAACATATTTTCATCAATGCTAATTACAACACTATTTCAAGACATTTACAAAAATTATTTTTAGAATGCATTTTTAGATAGCAACGGTCTTGCACATATTAAGAACACATTTATAGGCAGCAACACTTTTGCGACATATTGAAAACACAATCACAACACAAAAAACATTTTGTCTATGAAGTTTTCTAACCCACAACACAATGCTGGTAATTTATTGTCAAAATGTGTTCCAAAATGTTTTTTTTATGTGTGTGTGTGTGTTTGAGAATTTGCGGTGTGGGTATTAAACTAACAAGCGTCAGTTTACATTTAAAATTACATATTTTAGGTATTTCGTATGAAAGGTGATTTCGTATGAAATATTACATTGCGATTGCTCCCATGTTGGAATTTCTGAAAAATGTTTGCAAATCTACACCGATCATGTCTCCCAGGCCCCAAAACTACCATCAGTAAAAATCTTTATCTGTCTATCTATCTATCGATCGGTCTATATCATTTTTTATGAACACGATAACTTCTTTAATTCTGCTCAAATCTCTTCCAAATTGATACATAAAATCAAGGGACATAAAATCTCGGTCGAGTTCGTTAATGGGTAAAATCGGACCAAGGGGGTGGAAATAGGGAGGATTTTTGTGAAAAAAAAACCATAACTATTTTATTAAAATAGATACCGAATCACTCAAAGTTTATATTACTTCTAAAAAATGGTCCAAAAGTTTCTGCATAACAAATTTTTGATAAAATTAAAAATGGGCTGAAGGGCGAAAAAAATAGGGTTTTCGGGAGTAAAAAATTCATAACTTTGTCAATTTTTAAGATATCAAATCCGATTATTTTTTTTTTATAAATGTACTTAGTATTATCTAAAACTTTTGTATTGACAGGTTTTAGATAAAAGCAACTCTAATTGCAATAAATAAATAAATAAATAAATAAAAAATAAAATAAAACCGAAAATAAAAAGGAGGATGGAAGAAAAAAAATCCATGACTTCGTCAAATTTAAGATACCAAATCCGATTAAATGTATCACACATCTTCTTAATAATATCTACAACTTTTATATTGACACGTTTTCATAGGACCATTTCTTATAGCAAAAATAAATTAAGAAATAATAGGAGTGGTAGAAAAAGTCTCAATTCCAAACTGCTTATATTCTCACTCATTTTGCTCTCTAACGCACCCAATTGGCAGGTTTTCTTATTTAGGAAATATTTAATGTGGCGCATTGGTCAGTTTTGTGATAAAGGCAGAATATATTTCAAAAAATGCTGTCAAAATTTTCTGGAGCGATCGTGATGAAGAAGCATTGAAAAACAAATTGCTTATTTTTCTGACTCATTTTTAAATCCATTTTTGCTCTCAAACGCTTTCAATTCACAGGTCCCTTATTTAGGAACTGTATAATGCGCCGTATTGTTCAGTTTTTTTAAATATAAAGGCAGAATATATTTACAAAAAAAAAGCTGTCAAATTGGGAAATTCGAACAAAATTTCCCAAAGCGATTGCGATTGAAGAATTGATGTATTCAAACAACAAATTGCTCATTTTATGACTCATTTATAAATTCAATTTTGCTCTCAAATGTATTCATCTGACAGTTTCTCTTATTTAGGAACTATATAATGTGCCGTATTGGTCAATTTTTCATAAAGTCGGACTATATTTAAAAAAATGCTGTCAAAGTGTGCATTCGTGCTGAATTTTGCTAAAGATGATTCTGATAAAAGCAGCCCTCACAGACAAATGAAAATAAAAGTTTTTCAAAAGCGGTGAAATAAAGTTGTTAAACAAAATTTATCTCAAATCATATTTTATTTTATTTTTTTGTTGAAATGAGCACTTAACTTTGAAATCTGCCTCTGCCTATAGCCGACAGGGATTTTCTTTTTATTGCATTAAATGTTCTATTAAAACTTCAATTTTTTAACGTATCTACATGTATTATGTTTAAATAATTGGTATTATCATAATATAACTAAAAAAGAAAAATATTAAGGGCTATTTGTCAATTTTATAGTAAAAATGAATAAAAACAAATGCTTACGTTTTATGTCTCAAGATAAACATTTCCAAGATGGTAAAATTCACTCTACGTATCCATTCTTCTAAATAATCTTTAGCTCTATTTTCAAGACTTTTCCACATATCGTCCTTTTCGTTGATTTTGATCAAGTACGGCATGGCACTGGACAAGTCAATCTTTTTCTCTGTGAGCAATTTTTTCCATGTCACATCTCTTTTCTTTTTGAATTCCCGTTCAAACCAATGAATGGCGTCACGGCAAAATGCAGGAGATCGTTTCATTCGCAGGAAAGCCGCTTCAACTTCATGATCATAATATGCGGAGTCAAACATGAAACTGAAAATAATTTATAATACATGAATAATCTTAATGTATAAACAAAGTCTTGAGAAATAACAATAGGTAGACATTTTAGAGCCATTCTATGTCAGATGTGAGACAACGTTTCTACTACATATTACTGCTTTTTTGACAATGCTAATATTATATCCTCAATTAAAAAGAATTATGTTTATTTTGTGTTATTTTAAATGTATATTTTATATTTTAATAACTTATAAGTTAATAGATATATGTAAGTGTCACGAGCAGGATATTTTTATCGTTTTTGATGGAATGGTCCAAAAAGCTGGTGGATCTTGGGTTTAAAATGCGCTAATGTCCCGCGTAAATGGGTGTTCCAAATGCTCCGGACACCAGTATTTTAAACTAATTTTTATCGTCTCATGGCCGATTTTTTCCAAATGGCCGAATAATCTGTGATAAAAGATGGCGAAATAAACTGTAAGATATTAATGGTGTCTAAGTATTTAGCGTCCCAATTTAAAAAGGACACCTGACAATATTAGTGGTGATTTAGTCTCCTCTCGACTTCAAATGGTTAAAAACGGGCAGATTATTAAGTCCAGAATAAAAATGTGGAGATCTTTAAATCTATTAAAGAGCCATTTCAATAGGTAGGATAACTCGTGGGATAGCCATTCTATATATTATTGCTGTTTCAACAAAAATATTGTATCCTCAAATTATATTCCCCAATTTGAAAATCTAAGATTTTTTTTTATTTTTAATATATAGTTTATATTAAAAAAAATAAGTTAATAGATATAAATATTTATGTAAGTGTCAAGTGAACATTTTGTCCATTTTTTATGGAATGGCCCAAAGATTATTATACTAACTCCATATATAAATAAAGTTAATTAATTTAAAATACTTCTATTTTTGAATTATTGTTAATGATAAAAAATATATACCTTTTTTCCCCTTAAATATAATAAAAATTGTATTTTCAGCAGGTATTGAGGGAAAAAAGGTAGCTCTTCCACTGATTTTGATTTTTCCTTGTAATTTTCTTCAAACACATGAAGCTAAAGTTCGCAAAACCCGATTATAGAATATTTCTAATTTTCGTAAATATTGAATTTGAATATAAAATGTAAAAAAAAAAAAAAAAAAAAAAAAAAAGAGAAAACTATCGCCTTATTGATTCAATTTATGGCGATCTATTTTTGTCATCAAGTTTTGCAACAAACAGAGCCGACGAAAATGACTATTTACTTTTTAACGCATAAGAACCCGAACAACGGTTACAAAAATGAAAAGGAATTTTCGAAGAACCATTCTTAATGAAACTAATAAATTAAACACTTGTATTTAGGAATATGTTATTTATTATTATTTATTTTTTTTAAGATATCAGCCACGCCACCTTCGAATTTTCAACTGCTATATCTGATCCATTTTCTCAGATAACGGCAAAACAAAAAATGCCCTTGGAGGCATTTTTTATTTCGATTATTAATAAGGATTTCGGGAATTTTTCTATTATCGCCGAATACTTGTTACAGAAAAAAGCTTTGAATTTCTAATATTTCGTGCATGGATTTGAATTTGAAATCCTTAAGTAAATAATTGGCTACTTAACTCTGCTGAGATTTTAATATAGCAAAACCTCTATAACGGACATTCCCGAATAGCGGATACCTCTATATAATGGTCATTTTTCTAATCCCCACTCCCAAAACCTAATGTTTTGTATGTTTAACCTCTGAATAACGGGAATTCCGAATAGCGGACAGTAATTTTTTCTATAAATAATTTTTTTTTTTTTTTTTTTTTTTTTTTTTTTTTTAATGAGAAAAAAATAAATAAATAAAAAAGCCTTTAAATTTATCAGAACAATATATCACAAATTCTCCTGTTTTATGAATGGATTATTAATCATTCAGTATTTAAAAAATCATCATTTAGTACCTTATATTGGAGAGAAAAAAGATCTCTTCTAAAATTTGGATTTTTTTTTTTTTTTTTTTTTTTTGTACACATAAATAAATTTAAAAGCCTTCTAAGCTGCATGCACACTTTAAGGATAACATAATTTAAGACACATAAAAGTTCTATTAAAATGTAGAATATCGAAAAATTAAAACTATAAAAATGTCTAGAGATGCTTACGTGTGGACTGCTAACTCTCTTCTCAAAATTTTCATTTCTTTTTCTGTTTTCCTAATATACTTTTCAGCGTCAAAATCGTCACGAGAACGAAATCTGAAAAATAAATAAATATATTAAATATGTATACATGAGTGTTTTTGATTTGTTATAAATGAGATTCATATTGTATTTTTAGACACTGTATAAGCATTTTTCGAGCAATTGGGAATTTTAAATTCCTTTGAAGATTCCATGTCCCTTTCATAGTTTTTTTTTTAATATCTTTGAATTTCATATTTCATTGTTTGCGATTTTGTTCATTTATTTTTTCACTTATACTCACACATACTATTTCCTCTGAATTATATATATGTATAAAACTGAGAGAGGAGAGGCATCTGCTAAATTGTAATGCATTTTATACTGGATATTCAACATATAAGGTACCCTGGGGTAATAACGCCACGTTAAGGTTCCACCAATTTTCACGGCGCAGTTTTAGTTTGTATTTTTCAAACAAATATATGATTCGATACAGCAACTCATTGACTATCTATATAAAAAAAATAATTTAACAGATATGTATTCATAAAATGTAATGGCGTGATTTCTTGACCAATGCTATTTGGCGTTATTACCCACCTATATGGGTAATAACGCCATGCAAACAAATCTATGAAATAAGATGAAATAATTGCATGTAGATTGCCCAATTCTAAAAATACAAACTCTACAAACTTAGAAATTGACAAATTGCATTCTAAGCTATTGAAAATGTTCAATTTTTTGCGAAAAGTGTAAGAAAAATAAATGTGCGGTGTGGTGGTGGGGGGGGGGGGGGGAGAATGAGGCAATAGAATATCAGACCGTGAGCTTCTTTTTGCTTAAAAAGGACCGCTTAAATAGAATTATTAGAAACATTGCACAGTTTTAACTGTGTTTATTTGAATCAATATTTAGGATGTAGCTCGGCCACTGTAGGGAATCAACCGGGGTATTAATGCCAAGGATTGGCGTTATTACCCAGTTATAGTTATTGCGCTGTACATTTTAAATTAAAAATTATCTCGAGAAGATATCCAAAATCTTCAACAACATTTTGAAAGTCCATGAAATGTACTACAAAATTTATGTAATTAACAAAGAATTTCCGGATAAAAAAATAGTCTTCACATCACAAAACGTATCTCGCAAATTTTAGATCAAGCGTTAATTTTAGTTGCTTGTAAAAACAATAAGACCTAAAAATCAAACAAATAAACTTGAAGCTGTTTTTTGCGATTTATATGACTCAAAACCCTTCTGCGCAGAGCACATGTGAGTCATTTACTAGATTATTTCATAATTATGCATAATATTAGCACTTGGCGCTATTACCCCGCCTGGCGTTATTACACCAGACCACCTTACTAATTATTTATTTTTTTCCTTCTTTTATCTTATATTAAGATACTGAATTTAGGTTAGTATTTTTAAATTAAATGATTTTTTGCTACATCATTTTAGGGGTAACTATAGTGTCTGGTATGCTTTTTTCCTTTTTTATCCATTTTAATAATGCTATTATGATTTAGTTTTGATGTTTTTCTCGATTTTATTTGGTTTTATGTATGTTGGTAGCCCCAAATTCGTATTACTTTGTTTTTTAGGTGCGTTCGTAATTATGTAAATACGTAGCACCTATTGTTGTCGCTCAGTCCGTCCGTCTGTCTGTCTGTCCGTCTGTCTGTCCGTCTGTCTGTCTGTCTGTCTGTCCGTCCGCATATAACAACGCAAAAACTACCCAACCGAATCCTTTGAAATTTAAAATACATAATTATAACATAATTTTGTCGAGTCATTTCAAATTTTATGAAAATCGGATGGATAGATCAATTACAGGGACAATCAAAAGGGTTCTGTTACATTACGGTCAATGGGGAAAAAAGTTTCAAATGCATTTTAATCGTTTGAAATTTAAAACATATAATTATTGCGTAATTTTGTCGACTCATTTCAAATGTTATGAAAATCGGATGCATAGATCAATTACAGGGACAATCAAAAGGATTCCATTACATTATGGTCAATGGGGAAAAAAATTTCAAATGCATTTTAATAGTTTGAAATTTAAAACATATAATTATTACGTAATTTTATTGAGTCATTTAAAACGTTATGAAAGTCGGATGCATAGATCATTTACAGGGACAATCAAAAGTATTCCATTACATTACGATCAATGGGAAAAAAGTTTCAAATGAATTTTAATGATGTTTTACTCATTCGAACATAATATAAGTGGTATGAATCTATGAAGTATATACTAAAATATGCATTCTGTACAATCTGTGATGCAAAGAATTTTTATTATTAAGTTACAGGGCCACACAAAAGTATTCAACTACATAATGCTATACGGGGAAACATTGTTTGGGGTGTGTTTTAATTATATTCAACTATTTCACATTTTATGAATAAGATATACGTTTCTGAGGTGTAATAAAAATTACTTTCTGCATATTTACAGAAACACAAAGATTTCGACTACTATACTGTATCCGAAGTACGCTCTACTATATCAGCAAGATCTGAATATATTTTAAACTTCGTTATCGTACGAACGCACCTCATTTGCTACGTTCACGTGCAATTTCCAACTTGTTCATGTCTAATGTGAAGATGAAACTACACACTTTGTTTGTAGTTCCAACGTGTTTGTGGGTCTCAAGATTCTATTTTGGTTTTACAAATTTCAATTATATTCATTTTAATTAATTTTTTTACATGTTTCAAATGTGGTAAATTTGTATTAAATTCATAATTTATATTTTCTTTTACAATTAATGGTTTATATATAAGTACATATATAGTAATGTATATGCAGGTTACTTAATAGATTATGTAAAAAGTTACTGATGTCTTTTTTGGATCAAAGAAATTTAAAAAAATTACTCCCAAGAGTTATCACTGTATACTGAAATTCAAAACAAAGAATTTTCTTTAAAAAAAACTATACTTACATAAGTTTCTTTAAGAAACCTTCAAAACTCATTTTTCCAATGTCATATAGCAAAAAATAACAACCTTAACGCTTTAAAGCAAAAATTACTTTGTGGTTAGCCCTTAGTAAGCTTCAAGCAAGAAGATTTTTACTAGAACAAAACTTAATTGAAAGTGTTGTTACAGCAACAATATATGCAACAATGATATTAAATAATAAAAAGTATGAAACATTCTTAACAATGGTTCATTACTGCATTAAAATATACATTTTTTTAATTGCAACAATGTATAAAACATTGTTACTTAATAATGAAAAGCAACATATAGTCATAACAATGATTTATTATATGGTTAATGGTTTATCCTTATTTGAAATATAAATTTTTATTATTAAACAAAAACATATATTCTCGATCAACAATGACTTCGTATTGTTACGTCATTAGCCAATAATATCATGATGTTAATTCAGAAATTTACAGTCGAATTTTTTAATCGAAACCAGTCCAAATTAAAAAAAAATAATTTTTTTTTCAACTGCAACACCCAATTTTGGCAATGTATTTTAATCTTTTGTTTCAAATTATGCCAAGAAAGGAAATTTGATTAATTCGGATAGTAAGTTTTTGAATTATTAACGTTCAAAATTTTGAGCTTCTAATGTTTAATTTCATTTTCATATTTTTATTACCTTCTGAAATTATAATTTTAATGTTTTTACTAGCGAGCTACGCCCGCTAGCTGGGCCACTTTTTCCAAACGAACCTCGATATTAAGCAGTATATAATAAGCAAAAACATTCATTTAATAAGCAAATCTTGGAGTTCGAATCCTCAAGCACAAAAAAGTAAATTAAAGAGCTATGGTTGTTATGCGCCCATTATCCCGTTAAAAATATGTTATTTCGCACAGTGGGCGCTACGTGCCATGGTCGCCATCGTCCCGTTAAAACTATTTGGTTTGCACGGTTGGCGCTGCGCGCCCATAAGACATTTTCTCGTATTTTTTGGTTCATCAGAAGCAGACTTTTACGCAGATTCTGAATATGTAATCAGTTTTATCTACTTTAAAAACTGTCTGTATGATGGTTTAAGAAAAAACGCGCAAAAAAAGTTTCGGTATTAAAAACTGCAAAAGACTGCTATTAAAAAGAAAAAAATAAGTAATTTCATTAATATCACAAACAACATAACTAACAAATAATTTTGGCAGCTCGTTTTCCGTTTGTACTAACAAAAATTAGCATTAATCGCGTAAATCTTAGGTTACACAATATTCGTGTATGCTACCAAAAAAAAAAAGTTGAAAATAAACCGTGTTTAACATTTTTACCTATTAGTTCTTTTTCAAAGAACCGAAACGATAGGAAAAGTTGTTTTCCCGGGAGAAAAAAGAGGTTTTCGGCTGCTTCTTCTTTTAGCCAAAGGGGAAAAGTTCAGGTCGTTCACCGCAAGGTGGCGCAGTGTTCTGCCTCAGAGCTCCGTTTGAGCTCCGTTTGGGAAATTAGACGTTTTCCGTTCCGATTCCCGACCGGTTTTTAATTCATAACTTTTTTAATTTTTGTCCTACGGTCTCGAAATTGCCCGAAATGACTTTCCCGGAATTTTTCGAATCGAAAGACACCTCTCGCGACTTCCAACTCGCCCGCGTCGCGAACTGTAATCTGTTTCAAGCAGACAGACAGACAGAGGCGCACGGATTTTATTAGTATAGATATGTGATAATTTTTTGTGCAGTTGTAATGCTGACATACCAAACGTAATCACATTGAGTTTGTAATTAATTTTAAAAACTTTACAGTATGAAATATGAAATTAATATTGGAAAATTTTTTTAATTGCAACCTAGAATTTTTTATAGATTTATATTTATTATGTTGTGTTGTATTGGAATTTTCAATTTCAAAATTTTCTGTCCAGTAGTTATCGAATTATAAGTAAAAACATCAAAACTATGGCTTAAGGGGAGGCCAATCATGCGCAGAAAAGCATAATTAAGAAAAAAATACATTTCACTAATATTATTAAAACATTTGGGCTGGCAGTAGTCGAAACGTACTAAGCGAGTTACATGGTCATTTTGGCAAGAAACAGTACATTAACCAAAATGACACAGACATTCTGAGAATTTCAGCTATCGAGTACAGAAATTTAGTTTGGATACAACCCCTAAAATTTATTCAGTTTAATCCGGGAGGATGAGCATTGGGCTTGATAAATCCAGAGTCCGTATGATTTTTACAATTGTCATCACTACTTTTTTAAATTATTTCTCAACTCATTTTATTGCAGAATTTGAAGCTATTATTTCCGACTAAATAAGGATACTGTTGTTATTTATATTTATTGGTGAAAGACTAAAAACTATTAATATACTGTGCGGTTTCGGGGTGTCAAAACATCCGGCGCCCGTCCTACCGGGTTAAAATAATTAAACTGTCTGAAAACAATCGTAAGAATTTCATGAAAATTTGCTTTTCGGCTAATTGATAGGTGCAGAAGTTATGAATGCAGGGCTGTCAAGTCTTTAGCTTTTTGGATATCAGTATTTTAATACATACAATTTTCTTTTATTTAATTGGAACATTTGGGTGATTTAAAAAAAAGAAAAGAAAAGAAAAAACATCATTTTCTGTAAAATAATAGTTATGTGCAAAAAGCCGGAGACTTGGCAACTCTGTTTATTGTATACAAGGTGTCCCAGAAATGTTGGGACAAACTTTAAGGAAAGATAGGATAGGGGACATCACAAGGATCCATAATTGTTTAGCGACCCATGGTCGGAAACGCTTTCTTGGCGCGGTAGTAATGACACAAAACGCAAGAAGGACAGGACACGAATAAGAAGAAAAAATATCTATTATTCTTAGTACAGCAGAAAAGTAAGCAAAAAAAAACATGAAAGAAACAATGATCGTCATCAAAGTAGGTTTTCGAAATTACGACCCTGGGCCCTACATGCAGGTGCATCTCTGGTACATGAAGATCTAATGTTCTCTAGAAAATACCAGGAATGTCCTGAACTTCACCCAGCAGCTGCAAAGATGCGTACAACTAGTTCTTCAGAATTTTCCAGTGTTATCTCGGTATTTTTTCAGCACTAAGAATAATAAACATGTTTTCTCTCCCTGTTCGTGTCCTTTCATGTGTTTTGTGTCGTCACTACTGCGTCAGTATAATGTTTACGACCATGGGTTGCTATGTAAATCTGAATCCTTGGGATGACCTCTACTTCTCCTTAAAGTTTGTTCCATTATTTCTGAGACACCCTGTATAACTTGGGTATTGCAACAACAACAGAAAAGTTTGGGTTTGATTTGATGTGTAGATACCACCATCTTAAGCAAATTTTATATACTTCACTTAAAAGTAGAATTTACTTTCAATCGTTTGACACCATTAACTTTTTTTTTACAAAGATATTTTTAAAAAAATATCATACTTACGTAAATTTTTGCGAATTATATGTACTCAAAAGCGGTCAAAATATTTAAGCAAATGTTGTCTTAAAATCCAAGATATTAGTTATAATTTTCAATTGAAAATCCCATATCTATTTCGTGTTTATATTAAATTAAATTTTACTTTATTTATAGATTAATTAATAGTATATTTAAATTCACTATTTGAAAACAAATGTAGTATTTATATATCATATTAAAAGACATGCAAATTACCCAAAATTTTAGTATTGCAACATATTTTTGTTCCAATACACAATGTACTCGTATTTTGTTTTAATTTTCAGCAGCTGGATTGTTCTTTATTGTCTAAAGTCTTTGAACTAAATGGTCTTTTAACATCAATCTATATTGTTGGGCATGGCACGTAATAATTTGCTACATTCTTTTCCACTACAGTTGGTAGTTAACCCCAATCACCGTTCAAAAAAAAAAAAAAAAAAAAAAAAACTTAATTTTTCTTTGGTTTTTTTCTTATATTAGCAGATTCATTAACTACCAGCATATTCTCCTAAATTGAAGATTTGTTCTTTTTAAATGCGATGAAAAAAATATATATATTCAAAGTTTGAATTAATGTATTTTCACAACTTTTATATAAGTAAACATGAAAATTTGAATGTTTATTAAAAATATTCTGCTTTTTTAATATACTACCAGTAAAAATATACACGCCTTGACATAGATGTCGCAGACGCATGTCAAAGTTGGCATGATTTTTTTTAAAAGTAATTTTACGAGAAAACTCCGTTTTCGGCTATCTGCCAGGACTAGTTTGCAAAAATACATGCTAGTTCAATTTATTATGAAACTGTTTTTTTTTCAATATATAAAGTAACAATTTTGAATTTTTTTCACTACAAGGGCTTTGGTGCTTTTTTTTAAAGTTTGGAGGAATTCGGATTTCAGAAAGTGAGATTTGTTGCCAAACGATATAAAGAACAATGAAAGCAATCTTTTAAGCTTCTATGCTTGTTTATAAATGAAGTTTTAACATTTAGACACATTTTATGTATGCATATTAGTGTTTTCATACATAATTTATTTCTGTTTGTTTATAAAATTAAACAAACGTCTCTTTTACATTAAATAAATTGTATAAATATTGTAAAAATTAATTGTGTACATGAAGCAGTGAACAGGTTGTCAGAAAATATATTACCAAAATTCTTATTTCGCCAAGACCATTTTTACTATTTTGCCAAGGCCTGTATACTGGAATAGTACTCACAACTGTATAAAAAGAAAACCACACAATTTTTAATACAAACAAACGCAAATTATTTTATTATAAAACACAGAATGTTTTACTAAACCTTTATCTACAGCATTATGAATTCATTCAGGATTTTTAATTTTTTTTTTGTGTGTGTGTGTGTGTGTCAATAATAAATTTCTATAACTGGGTTGAAAAATACAATAATACACTTCATAAAACATTTAAGCATTTGCATTACACATTTATCTATTTTCTGTATAATATTTTTGGTTTGGATTACTTTATTTTATGTTTCTATACTTAATGTATTTTAAAATTTTGATTTAGAACCAGCTATATGCAATAGTACTCTGAATCAAATGCACAACGTGAATCGAAAGAGAAAAGGCCCGCCAGTGCTGTTAACTCTTCTTGCCGAACAAAAAGGAGAACAGTTTTGTTCTTTGGAGCTCCGCTTATTCATATGTTATGCTTAATGATTTTTTGCTTAGTAATGAGTTGCTTAGAAGTATATAGTAGTATAGTTAATGAATTGCTGTTTAAAATCCCATATATATATTTTTTAAATATCTAAAATTAAGCCATGAAAACTAGTAGAACTTTAACATGACGGTACTATCCCAAGACACCTCATTTGGAACTTTTTAATAGTGAGTTTTTAAGTAAAAATAACTAATTTTTAACAAAAAAAAAAGAAAGAAAAAGAAAAAAAGACAAGGAATAACTAATAAAAAAAATCTTGTATTTGGTTTATTTTTTGTAAGAAAGCCAAAAAAAGAAAAAAAAATATTGAGTAATTTTGTTTTAGGCATGGATTGCTGGCTTCAAACAGGTTGTTTTAAAAAAAGAGATACGTACCACATTTAAAAAGGAAGACAAACCAATAGCTTACATTTCATTATCAGATACACCAACAAAAAGAGCTTTTGGCCAATGAAAGTATTTCTGAACCGTTGACCCCAGATCAAGTATTGTTATCAAAGCAAGACAATACTGAGACATTGGAGGAAAGCATTCCCAATACAGGACTGCCACAGCGGACTAATTTTTAATTCTAACTGGCACCACTTTCTGTAAACAGAAATTCTTAACACACACTTTAACAACATTTACAAGAAAAATAAATTTTAAAATCTATGTTAGAAAGAAACTGGTGCGAACAGAATATAAAAATAGTCGCCTGTGGCAGATCTGCCAATAAAAAACGGAAATATGATGAAAATTTCTTAAATATGGGATTTACCTAAAAGGATGATGACCAGCCTCTCTGTGTAATTTGTGGTAAAGTTTTGAACAACAGCTCAACGTTTCCGGATAAGTTGAGCTGTCATTTCGAGGGTAAACACCCAAAATTAACAGATAAACCAATTGATTTTTTAAAGAAAAAATGCAACGAAATTTTAACTTCAAAGAATAGTATGGCTACAGCTGCGAAAATAATGAAAAAGCGCTGGAAGTTTCCTACTTAATAAGTTACAAAATAGCGTGAGCTGGCAAAGCCCATACAATTGCAGGAACTCTTATTAAATCTTGTGCAAATGATATTGCAGGATGTTTGTTTGATGAAAAAGCTGCGAATTTAGATACTAATATTCCTTTGTCAAATAACACTATTGTCCAAGAACTCGCGATATGGCAGATCACGTAAAAGAAACACTTATTGATCGTCTCAAACATAATACAGTGCGTCTCCCCTAAATAAAGCCATCATGATTTTCTATCGTAATTCGACAGGAAACAAAACCATGTGAAAGAAACAAATATATTAAGAAAGACTATACAGAAATACATATTTGCAAGGGATAACTCACACCCTTTTCCAATAGGTCAGAAAAAATGAATGTATAAAAAAAGAGGAAGAAAAAAGTCACTCGTCGAAATAAAGCCACTACTGTTAATAGCCAATATATACGCCATGCGTATATATGACTTGGTATATATGATGTGACGTACTATTTACTAATTCCTGGAAGGCATTAGCATCAATATTATTCCAGTTCTCAATGATGGCGGCCTTCAGTTCTGCCACAGACTTGAACTACCTGCCATGGGCGTTTAAAACTCTATTGAGATACTCCGCACAGTTTCTTGGAGGTACCGGATGAAGGTACCGGAAAGGTCATTCCATGACATGTCCTTATTTATTTAAAAACAATTCCTCAGAGGATTTTGCAAAGGTAATGGGGCCGCTTTCCGGCTTAAAAATCCAATTTAGTTCACCAATTCTCTCATCAGTTGGTATTAAATGGGTTTCTGCCAATTCTTGGTAATTAGTAACCAAGATGCAGTCTGAGGGATGAGCCAAGTTACGTTTACCACCATAGTCGAAGCTTTCAAACACCATTAATAAGACTCCACGTCTCCATGCTGAGGAAGTACATGTTGAAAGCTATCTACAAGCAACGCAATGTAGATGGGGCCAAGATCATCAAACCTCGTAAGTTCGGGGACATTTGGATTTATTCCCAGAGGAGAAAAAAATAGTTTGTGTGGCTCAGACTGCCTTGGTTTCTATTTTCATGACATGAGAAAACTAGGGGAAATTTTCCCCAAAAGACAGCACGATAGAGGCTTATTAGTAGTGTTGGGAAACTTTGCTATGGTGATAAACTTAACTTAGCTCTTTCCTCAGACTGTATCTTGGCTATCAATTATCAAGAATTGCGAGAAACTCATTTTTTGCCAACTGAAGAGAGAATTGGTGGCCAAAATTGTATTTTCCAGCCGAAAAATGGCCCATAACCTTTGCAAAATTATTTTAAGAATGGTTTTTGGATAATTAGGGAATGATTAATTATGTCATGGAATGGCCTGCCCTTTACTTTCAACTAAATTTCCAAGAAAATGTGTGGGGTACAGCTTATAGATTTTACTCCGCTCACTTAAATAGTAAAACGATGACCTGCTTCTAAATGTATTTTTTAAAAAATGGTTTAAAAAAAAAGAAATTAAGAGGCGATTCATTTTCGTCGCACGTTTAGAAGTACTAGAAACTTAAAGAAGAACGAAAAAAAGTTCCATAAACGAGAAAATTCTATTACGGGTAGGCGGCTCTGGCGAAAACTTGTTACATAATTACTCATTGGTGACTAGAACTACGCATTTTCTTTTTTTGCGAGTAGCTTATTGGAATTATGCAGAAGTATCTCTCTGCAAACGAAAACTGTACAACTTACCTTTTTTATCTGTTTGTGTGGTTTTCACCATAAATAATGATAGTTTTACGTAAGCCCCATTGCAATGCATAATACAAATATGCATTATTTTTTTGCATTACCATTTTAATTTTTATTTCCGAGTTCATACTGTAAATCACAAAAGAATATTTTTTATTTTAAAAAAGGATGTCATTAACCCCTTAATAGTATTGCTTGAATATCGTTCGGGTAAAAAAGAGTTTTCCTCGTTACTAAAACTTTCAGAAATCATAAATTTTTAACTATAATTTTTGCTGTATTTGAAGGAAATATCTCAATTATACAAGGTAGATATTTTAATACAAAAAAAGAGGGTTTTAATCCTTATTTTTATTTTACTGTATCCAATAATAGTAATATTACCGTAATTTCTTGCGTATAATCCGATGATCAAACAATCATTTTTTGGCCCAGAAAAAATTTAAAATAAAATGTTATGTTTTAGATCGCCGTAAATATTTGCTTTCAATTACTAAATAAAATTTCTGGATCGAAAAAGAATTGTTTGATCCGCGGATTATACGCAGGAAATTGTAGTAAATAAAACTGTTAACCTCCTGACTGCTGAGCAAAAGCACAAAATTATTATTTTTTTTAAATTTTTTTTCTCTGCAATTTAAATGTTAATAAAAGAGAGATTTTCTATCATGATATAATTTTTTTTGTTACGTACATGCTTATAAGCCTTGAAAGTATCAATCATAACTTAATTTCTTAAAACTGGATTATAGTTGTAGTATAGCTGTAGTATATTAATTTAAATAAAGCTTCAATTGCAGTGAAACCTACAGCCTAGTGAACGGATATATTCGGTCGCTTCAGTGGGAAAGTTAAAGGGTTATATAATAGAAAATTTGATTTTGATAATTTATAGTATGAATTCAAAATTTCTGCTAAGAACCTTTGTCCAATATTGGAAATTACTGTCTCGTATTTTTATCCAGTAGATTCTTCTGTGCTTCATAGGCATAAAAAACATTAATTTGTAGACCACGGAGTATCGTTGGGTTTAGGGGCTCCGCCTTAGAAATTCTTTCCAAAAAGTGCTCCGCGAGCCCAAAAGTTTGGGAACCGCTGGTGTAACCAATAATGTGTTTGTAACAAGATAAACTAATGTATCTGTAACTCATTCTAAAAGTATTACAACTAACTGACGCATTAAAAGAATTTTATAATAAGTTATTTTAATGGTACTTATAAGTACCATCGGTAGATAAAGGGTTAATGTAAAACACGTAAGCCATACAGTATAAAATCTCCACAATATCCCAAGGTATCCAAGGCATAAAATCACCACCTTGATGACAAAAAGGCCCCCGGTGCGTCTGAGACATCTGTGTCCTAATATTTTTCAACATTTGTGTGTTATTAAAATTAAGATTTTTTTTTCTCTATCGTGGAGCCTAACATCTATATAACTTTAGGTTTCTGCATATTCTTTTTTTTTTTTAAGCTATTGCATAGCTTTTATCGCGGACTTTGAGCGCGGCGACCGAATCCAAAAATTCCGTAACGACAAAAATCCTAACACATCCGTAACGAAAAAACCTAACACTCGGCTAACGTCGTTTCAGCTCGGCAGACTTCGGCATGGTATCTTTCGGTAGACAATGACGCGGTATTTTTCAGATATTTAGAGGATATCAAGTCTCAAACTTATATTTCTTATTTCAGTTACTATACATCTATAGTTTCAATAATAAAAATTCCTGATAGAATGTGTATAGAAAAGAATCGTCTTAAGATAAAACAAGGTAGGATAATGTAGCTTTTGGTGATTGGACACCCGCCAAATAGTGAGGATCGAAAAACTTAAAATGCTTATAACTCGCGATCTAATTTTCGTGGCGCGGCCAAATTTTGTTTGGTAATTTATTATGAGACAGTGTTAATTTTTGGTGACAGGGGATTCCCCACGGTGAGGGTCAAAAAATTTAAAATGCTTATAACTCGCGATCTAATTTTCGTAGCGCGGCCAAATTTTGTTTGGTAATTTATTATGAGACAGTGTTACTTTTGGTGACAGGAGATCCCCCATGGTGAGGGTCGAAAATTTTAAAATGCTTATAACTCGCGATCTAATTTTCGTAGCGCGGCCAAATTTTGTTTGGTAATTTATTATGAGACAGTGTTACTTTTGGTGACAGGAGATCCCCCCTGGTGAGGGTCGAAAAATTTAAAATGCTTATAACTCGCGATCTAATTTTCGTAGTGCGGCCAAATTTTGTTTGGTAATTTATTATGAGACAGTGTTACTTTTGGTGACAGGAGATCCCCCATGGTGAGGGTCGAAAAACTTAAAATGCTTATAACTCGCGATCTAATTTTCGTAGCGCGGCCAAATTTTGTTTGGTAATTTATTATGAGACAGTGTTACTTTTAGTGACAGGAGATCCCCCATGGTGAGGGTCGAAAAATTTAAAATGCTTATAACTCGCAATCTAATTTTCGTAGCGCGGCCAAATTTTGTTTGATGACTTATCATGAGACAGTGTTACTTTTGGTGACAGGTGACCGTTCACGTTGAGGGTCGAGAAATTTAAAATGCTTATAACTCGCGATCTAATTTTCGTAGCGCGGCCAAATTTTGTTTGATGACTTATCATGAGTGATAATTTTTTATCATACAGTGATAATTTTTGGTGACAGGAGACCCCCCCCCCCACGGTGAGGGTCGAAAAATTTAAAATGCTTATAACTCGTGATCTAATTTTCGTAGTGCGGCCAAATTTTGTTTGGTAATTTATTATGAGACAGTGTTACTTTTGGTGACAGGAGATCCTCCATGGTGAGTTTCGAAAAATTTAAAATGCTTATAACTCGCGATCTAATTTTCGTAGTGCGGCCAAATTTTGTTTAGTAATTTATTATGAGACAGTGTTACTTTTGGTGACATGAGATCTCCCATGGTGAGGGTCGAAAAATTTAAAATGCTTAAAACTCGCGATCTAATTTTCGTAGCGCGGCCAAATTTTGTTTGGTAATTTATTATGAGAGAGTGTTAATTTTTGGTGACAGGAGATCACCCCCCCCCCACGGTGAGGATCGAAAAATTTAAAATGCTTATAACTCGCGATCTAATTTTCGTAGTGCGGCCAAATTTTGTTTGGTAATTTATTATGAGACAGTGTTACTTTTGGTGACAGGAGATCCTCCATGGTGAGTTTCGAAAAATTTAAAATGCTTATAACTCGCGATCTAATTTTCGTAGTGCGGCCAAATTTTGTTTAGTAATTTATTATGAGACAGTGTTACGTTTGGTGACAGGAGATCCCCCTTGCTGAGGGTCGAAAAATTTAAAATGCTTGTAACTCGCGATCTAATTTTCGTAGTGCTGCCAAATTTTATTTGATAATTTATTATGAGAGAGTGTTAATTTTTGGTCACAGGAGACCCCACACGGTGAGGGTCGAAAAATTTAAAATGCTTATAACTCACGATCTAATTTTCGTAGTGCGGCCAAATTTTGTTTGGTAATTTATTATGAGACAGTGTTACTTTTGGTAACATGAGATCCCACATGGTGAGGGTCGAAAAATTTAAAATGCTTATAACTCGCGATCTAATTTTCGTAGTGCGGCCAAATTTTGTTTGGTAATTTATTATGAGAGAGTGTTAATTTTTGGTGACAGGAGACCCCCCACGGTAAGGTTCGAAAAATTTAAAATGCTGATAACTCGCGACCTAATTTTCGTAGTGCGGCCAAATTTTGTTTGGTAATTTATTATGACACAGTGTTACTTTTGGTGACAGGAGATCCCCCATGGTGAGGGTCGAAAAATTTAAAATGCTCATAACTCGCGATCTAATTTTCGTAGCGCGGCCAAATTTTGTTTGGTAATTTATTATGAGACAGTGTAATTTTTGGTGACAGGAGACCTTCCCCTCCTACGGTGAGATTCGAAAAAGTTAAAATGCTTATAACTCGCGATTTAATTTTCGTAGCGCGGCCATATTTTGTTTGGTAATTTACTATGAGACAATTTTAATTTTTGGTGACATGAGACCCCCCCCCCCACGGTGAGGGTAAAAAAATTTAAAATGCTTATAACTCGCAATCTAATTTTCGTATCGCGGCCAAATTTTGTTTGGTAATTTATTATGAGAGAGTGTTAATTTTTGGTGACAGGAGACTCCCACGGTGAGGTTCGGAAAATTTAAAATGCTTATAACTCGCGATCTTTTTTGCACATTTCTTTCCCACAATTTTCGACTGTTTCAATTAATTGAAAAATGAACTTTTAAAATGATCAAGTTTTAAATCAAAACTATTTCAATAACTATTTTAACCTTATCGGGTCTGAATTTTTGTTTCAATTTTTAGAAAAAATTACATTTACGTTAATAACATTAACACTAGCTATTCAAATAGATTAATTAGTGTTTGACGAATGTTTAATTGCTTTAAAGACAACAAATGTTGTTGTTTTGAGTATTATTCAATTAGTATTCATATGAGAATAGGCTAAGGAAGAGCTTTTAGAGATGTTTAAAAAATATTGTATTACAATAAAATTAAACTCCCATTAGAACTTTCTAATACTTTTAGCCCTTTATTACACGTGATTCTTTCAAGAAAGTAACTTTTTTTTCAAATTTAAGCAGTGAAATATATACTTAAAATAAAAGAATCGCAAACAGCGCAAAGAGAATTAAGAAATAATAATAATTATTAAGAAATTCCTAAACATAAATTAAGTTATATAGTAAATACATAGACATATACTAACATTACTACATACAAATAGCAGCAAAAGTATTTCTTAAAATAAAATAATGCTCAATTAAAAGACATATACCATTAATAGTATACCAGACCCGAAAGGGTTAAAAAGCAATATTTAGACTTTTTACAGAATAAAATCAGTCAAAACTATAAAATCTTAATATTTAATATAAATAGATAAAAATAGATCCTCTTAAGCATGCACGTGTGTTTATTATCAACAACGGAATTTCATAACAATCCACATCTTTTTTTTCAATTCAATATTACTTATCACTGTTACTTATATATCAAAATATTGATACTACTTACATATATTCATTAATCAAAGGGAAGCATAGCGCATTTCGTATTCAAAATTATCATTTATTATCTTAAAATAATAAGCTATATTTTTAATGCAGAAAAAGTAAGAAATGCATATCCAATTTCAAACATAAAGAAAATGTCTCAAAAAAACTGTAGTTACGTAAGTTTCTGTAAGAAACCTTTAAAACTCATTTTTCTCAATGTCATGTATCAAAAAATAACAACCTTATAAAATAATAAATGTTTTAAAGCAAAAATTACTTTATCGTTAGCTCTTAGCAAACTTCAAACAAGAAGATTTTTACCAGAACAAAATTAACTGAAAAAGCTTCTCTCATTGTTACAATAATAAAGTACAACAATGTTATTTAATAATAAAAACTGAAAAAACAAAACAGTTTTAACAATGTATGTGCCAATTCAGTTAACAATTAGATTTTTCTTGTCTTTGTTACAAAAATAATTTTTATTTAATTCACACTGTTTAGTTAATTATTATTTCGAGCAAGAAAATTTTTACTAGAAAAAAAAATCATTGAAAACTTTTATTATTATTGTCAATGGTTTAATGCTGTATTAAAAGGGGGGAACAAATTTTCATTTCTTAAAAAGTCATTGTTGCAAATATCCATTCGCATTATAAATCAAAAAAGTCCTTCCGGCAATGCCGGGAGGAAGAGGTAGCTTTCATATACCTAATTTATTTACTTATTTATTTTAAATTCAGTTATATTATTCAAACACACGAAGCTCAAATTAGTGCACTGTAAAAAATCTGCGCAATGTTCTTGACATTTACTGTGTATCATTCCTGAGTTTTCTCGGATTTCTCAGGCTGATTCAAAAATACCGAGAAATCTGGTGTAATATCTTCCACAATGTCATGTAAGCTTTCGGAATAGTTGAGAAAGTGGAATTTACTGATCAACTGTGAAACTTTTCGAATATTTTCTGTGTAACCTTCCTTAGTTTGGGAAGGCATACTTTTTGAGCTTTTGTGTAACTTTTCGGATTTATTGTAAAATAGAAATTATTGGTAATCTGCGCAAAGTTATATATGTTTTGTGTGTAACATTCCTTATTTTGTGGTTGATATATAAATTACAGAAAATAGTTATTTTCCATTTATGTCATTTTATAATCCCAGTTGTGAAAAGACTACGTGATCTTGCGCTATAAAAAATAGCACAAAGGTGCGTATACCCTTCTAATTGTGCATCTAAAGCTCTTATTCAAATTTCTGCCCTGTACAGCTCCTGAGCTATATTTTTTACATGTAAAAATCAACTTTTTGTGTGTGTATCATTTTGTTCGCTTAGTTATGAATCGAGTATGGAAACTAAAGTCACCAATTTTTACCGAAGCTTTAACTACGCATTTAATTGTGCATCTCGAATGTTTTTTTTCCAGTTTAGACTATGAAGACTCTTCTTGGTCTTTGTTGTTGATATGATATGAAGTACTTTTTGCGTGTGGCTCATTTTATTGCCTCAGTTGAAAAAAAAAAAGACTATGGGAGCAACTAATTTTGGTATGAAAGTGCGTATGCCCATCTTATTGAGCATTTTGAAACCTATGTTTCCAAATTCGACCAATGATAATTTTACGAAATTATTTTATTAGTGATTGTGTGACGAAATTCTCAATTTTAGCGCGCATTTTTTCACCAAATACCTACTATTTCAGATTAGTAATATTCGCCTTATTTAATCAGCAGTGCCAGAGTAGAGGATTTTTTTACAATGTCTGTCACAATTTTCTGTCATTAAATAAAGTGATTATTACTTTCAGAAATAGTTTGATGTTCATATTAAAAACTTAATATCTAGGTATATGAATTTGCGTCTTAAGCGAGAAATTTTTGTTCCAAGGGATGAAAAATTTATCTTATATTAAACGGAATTTTTTACATTTGTTGTAAGAGCGATGATCTGGTGATGTTAAACTGGAGTAAATTCGGATATTAATCGGTATCACGTCTTAAGCGGGTTCGACTGCTTCCTAAAACAAAAAATCTAGCATAAAAATTATTATCAGCAAAGACAACGCTTGAAGGGAAAAGGGGAGAAGCTTTGGCTAACTATTTTATTTTTCAAAATATGAGTCGATAACATGAAAGTAATCATATCAGTAGAGAAATGTTTAAATTTTGTCATCTCCACCCCCCTTATTTAGTATATGCCAGCTACATATGTAAATAAAGGATGAAAACGTACAATTTTAATTCTCTTACTGGAAAATATTACAAATTTTGTGGTAAGGTTATTCTGTCTAAATGTGACTCCTAAGTACGGCAATGTTCATTTACTTAAAATCATAATGCAGGAATCCCAAATGCTATATAATAAGGCATTCGATCATTTACGAAACTGTAAGCACTTTTCTGCATTGATAACATTTTCTTAGAGATTTTCTATTATATCGACATCGCTCATTTTATGGCCTCCCCATGTTTCGTAAATTTGTCGAATTTCCTTAAATTGTCTCTCGAACTTTTAGCTTCAAAAGATCTGAAGATTTTGAAGATCAAATAATCTTATTAACGTAAAGAAACCATGTCTGTTTCATTTAACTGACCAATAAACTGTTTTTAAAAAAGTGCCCAATTTGTGGATTAGAATTTAAACAACTACCAAGTAAGTTTGTATGGCATTATTCATATATTGTATTAAAATAATTAAAGCAAATTTTATGTCTAATTAAGCTGTCGTAAGTCGTATAATCCTTTATTTAAAAATTTTCTTTAACTTAGCACTTAAGTATGTATTTAAGATTATCGAAATCGAACAATATACTTCTTCTTAAAACTTTAAGTCAAAGAAACTCAGTGTATATTTCTGTAAATGAAGGATTAAGTGAAAATTAAACAATATTTTATAGTATAAATTTGCGATCTTAATTTAAGAAAAATATGTTACATAAATTAAGAATTGCTGGATTTTTATCAGGTTTTTAAAGAAGTCAATACTTTAACTGCTGAATTTTTTAACATTTGTTAGGCATACTTTTTGAATAATATTTTCTTTTTAAAAAATTTGAATAATTGGAATAATTTACGTGCATGTGTCTTTATTATACAGATCTGTACATAATTATTTACAGTAATCTTTCATTTGTATGTTAGTGTAAAATATAGATTAAAAATTAACATTAACCACTGGCCAGTACGCAGATTTTTAATTATTGGCAATTAACAAAGTTAAGAACACTTCATACAAAATCATATGAAGTGTTCGTACAGTTCTAACTATCAACATTGTAGCTTATTAATATTTCTAAATTGCTAATCGATAGGATTACGCTCAACTGAAAACTGAAATTGTATCTAACAAAAAATATATAACCAAGAAATTACCGTAGTCAAATTAACAATATTTAAAATGAGCTCGGAAATCCAACGCGTGTGTGTGTGTGTGGGGAAGGGGGGGGGGTGAAGGTGTGTGTGTTTGGGGGGGGGATGGGCAAACCCCAAATTAAATTCTATCTACGTAAACAGGCATCCAAAAGTCTAAGAAAATAATATTAAAATTTAAATTTATTAAATATGAGCTACATTAGAAAAACTGCTCTGAATTCGCGTTAAAAGGCAGCGTAACACTGAGGATTTCTCAAACGTAATTTCCAAATTTGAATATATTATGTTATCAAACTTAAAATATGCATTATGACCATATTGAAAAACAAGAGTTCGGATTTCCGCGTTAGCAAGCCTCCCCCCTCCCCATAAAGTCCAAATAAAATTCATGCAAACGGAAGAAAAAAAAAATCTCGCTTACAAAATGACTTTCAAAATTAAAATTTATCAAATTAACATAAAGCATCATAAAGGATTGGAAAAGTACTCGAAACCACATTACAGGGGACGGAGTAACATTGAAAATTTCTGTGATTTGATTTAAAATAATACAATTTTATGTCATTCAACAACTTAAATACACATTTACAAGTATATTAGAAACAGTAATTCTGGAAATACTCTTCCAAAAGTAAATTTAAAAAAAATCTAACCGAATTACTTATTACAATAAGAATTTTAAAGAAAACGCGAAAAATAATCTCGTACTTAACATGCGTGAGCCTATTTCCACATTTAAATCGTAAAATATCAGTTTGAATTTATATCTTATTACATATATTGTTATGATTTATTGGACTATTTCAGTGTCACTCAGTACACCTGGAATCGACAATTTTTTTAACATCTTAATTTTGACAAAGTTAGCAAATGTATTTTAAAAATTTCACAACACTACTTTTATAAAACATCGGGACAAATTTTATGACTATTTGAAGTGTGTGTGGGGAGAAGTATGGGGGAAGTTTAAAGTTTGCTGCAAATATTATGGTAGTTAAAAAATATAATTAAGTATCCGAGAGATTAATCCATCTTTCTATTAAATATGTACCCAAAATTTGTAGCTATTCGGTAATTTTATGCAAGGAAAATGCAATTTAAAATAAACGGTATGAAAGTGGAGGATTCCCCCCAAATATTTAACCGATAAACCTTTGGATTAACACATTAATTGCCATGTCATTAACCGGTGACTGACATTGAACTTTCTGTTTTAGCCGCGTCAGTCACCGGTGGCCGACCAGCGCAAAATTATAATATAAAACTAAATATTATATTGTTTTAAGGAATTGCTAAAAAATTATTTAAAATTTTTGTTTTATTTTATTAAAGGATATTAAGTAAACGGAAAGTTCAGTGTCAATCAACCATGACTGACGTGAGATTCAACGTGTTAAAAGAGTAATTTATCCTTCTAATAAAAGGAGACCAAAATTTGAAACTAAGTGGTTCTCGACAAGGAAAATCTAGGTAAAGCTTGAATTTGTTGGAGAGGGAGTGCTTCTTTTACACTTGATCGATACTTGACCTAACATTGTTGATTTGAATAGTCTCGCCTAATTTTCTAATAAATTGATACCCAAACTTCAAGGAAAACGGATAAATCTAAACAAAAGTTTTGTTTAATCCTTTTTAAGAGGGGAGGGGCAGTTACCAGTTTTCTTTTTCATATTTGATCTAGAACCCCCCAAAACCTGAAATAATCAACTTCACAAAGTAAGTGTAATTTATTTAATAAACTTAAGCGAGTTTCATTGAAACATGGGTCTTGTATAATACATATTCATCCAAATTTCGGGTTTAGCAGTTTTTTAGCAGATTTTGTCAATTGGCACACTTTCATTTGCACAGGAATGAGATTCCTGGATTAAATTTATTAAAAGTAGCACTGACTTGAAATTGCGTTCCAAAATCTATTTTGTCATAAATGAAATTAATCATATTTTATAATAAGTCGGAGGAAGACATTTTAAGGAATTTCAGAATTAAGCATCAAACTTAGACATTTCGAGAATTTTTTTTTTAAATTTAAGATAAACTACGACCTCTGTTTTAAATATTTAATAGTGCATAGTTGCATGCGTAATGATGAGAAAGGGATGAAAAAACATCTCTTGGCTATTAACTATCCCCTCCCACCAGCAGTGCTTAACAATCTTTGAACCAAAGAGTGTTATCTACTTTCTTTTCTAGTGTTTGGGATAATCGTCAATTTAGACTCCGAAAATTATAAACGAAGTTTTCCCCTTTCATCCCTGGTAACGATAGATATTAAAACCATCGAGTTTGGCGAGTAGCACCCATCACGTTTGCCGACTGAGGACGGTAAAATTAACCGCCATGTTTTATAGTGTTATTCGACGGTGGAAATTGCTAATTTTATGCTTAGTGCACGGAGCTAACCAAAAAAGATATGTAAATAAAGAAACGTAAATGAACTTATATTGTACATCAATATCGAGAACAGTGGCAAAACTGAGATCCGCAAAACCCTGCGACCTAGGGGGGGGGGGGGTGGAAGTAATTGTATAAAATAAACATTTTAAACGATCATAAACGGTTGATCATTTTAGGATTTTAAGAACGAGTCATTTGTATTGAATAACGAATGTATATTTTGCGTACTTCCAATCTGATCTGCGCGTAAAAAAAATCATACCCACAAGTCGGTTCACGAAACGGGGACCCCGTTTGGTTATGAGAAATAGATATATATTCTAGGGGACCTTGAGGAAAATTATGCTGAGGACTCAAAACTATAGTTACACAACTGATTGGAGATTTCACAAAATCAATATATAATTGAGAATAAAATGTTTAAACGATGTATAAACCCATTTTTATCTAATAAATTCAAATGTTTCACTCAAAATCCAAAATATTGCAATATATTTTTCAAAATGGAACAAAACCCTGTATATTTCATGGATATTCATTTTTGACTATGCGCAACATGACAATTGTGCACTTGCAAAAATCCCCTGTTTAAAAGATATATAATGAATATTTTGAAACTTTTTTTATTTTTTGGTAAACATTCTGGCAATATACAAAATTAGTTGTAGTACTTTTTGTATTGTTATTACAGCCTTTTGTAGGACACATATTCAAGTATTCTATGTTTCAAGCTAATGCATAATACAAAGTGTTTTTACAAATGAGAATAACTTCTCCATTAAACATTTTGATTTTTCCAGAAACTAAATAAAAAACATTGCATCCAATAATTTATGCATAAAAAATAAAATATATAATATGCTTTTTGTTTTTTTGTAGCCTCCTTGGATAATAATCAAATCTGAATGTAATGATAGTTCTTAACGGAAACAAATGGAGACTTTGGAACAGCAGAATTAAATTCAAGTCTTGAAAGCAGCTCTTTAAATATTAGCAGTCACTTGTATATTAAAGCACCCATGGCGCGAGGATTTTCAGATTCCTTTACATCATTTTTCTTCTACTCTAACTAAAGTTTTAAATGAAGATTGCTTGCAGTGGACAGAAAAATGAGTTACTGAACCATTTAGCTTTGAGAATCTGCAGATACACAGACAATTCCTCTTCAGCTGAACGAAAGCAAGTAGAAGATAAAATTTTAATTGAAGGTGTGGAACAGAGTGTAGTTTTGACAATCTCTTTATATTATTGTTATAACATAAAATATTCTCTCTCAAAGGCACTGGGACTTACGCTTTCATTGAACTAAAATTGTTGAAGTTGAAACATGGTAGTGTAGTTCCCCGAAAAGTAGTTACTTTATGTGAAAAATTAAGCAAACTGTGATAAAATTCTAGATTGTAATTTTAACCATAATATCAATAAAGTGTTGTGCATATTATGAAAGTTCTGTGAATTTTTTTTTATTATTATATTGTTATTTAATTGCATAATATTCTCGATATCTTAAGTCGAAGGGATTCTAAAAAAGCATTATGTGATAGCTAATTGTTAAGATAAGTCATTTACAGGTATTTGTAATATCAAAGAGAGAAATATGCTTTAATTGAAGTATAAAGAGTACACTGTATTAAGATTTTCAATATTTTTTTAAAGGTTATCTTCTTTTGGCAGCTAAATATTCTTTTTTCCCCTTGTATCTCTTGACATCTGAAATTGTGCTTTAACCAAATGAATGAGTCTCTTTAAATTTGCTAATGCTTAAATTACAATCAAAAAGTTATTTTTGACTATAATTTTAAAATCTCTTTCAAAAATTTGTCCATATTTTAACTTATTTTGAAAATTTGTGTAATTAAACCTTAATGGTTTGGATAATCTTTTAAAAGAATTATGTACTGTATAGCACATGCATCAAAAACCGTTATTTGATTGATTACTGTGATATTATATTAATTATTTAAGGAATAGAATTATCAAAGGTAATTTATCCAATTTAAGTGAAGATAGTGGAGTAAGGGTGAGGGGGGGGGGAAGCTTCGAATAACCACATATTTCCCCAAAAAGACCAGGTATTCAGATACTGTAAAAAAAAAAAAAAAATTAAGAATGCTTTGATAGATTAAATATACCATTTTATGCCAAATAACTAATCTGTTGTACTAGCCAAACGACAAGTTGATAATCTGTTTAAATTATTGAATAATATGGCAAAATTATCTAAAGTTTATTTTAAAAATACACAATTGCTTTGTATGAGATTTTGCCAAAAATGTATACTTTGTTACATTATCTCTTAATTTACACCTTCAAATTGGTAGGTTGAGCTTGATATAAAAGTGGAAAATTTTTAGCATGTCTTTTTGTAGATCACAGCACAATATCACTCATTTAGATATTTTTTTGGTTTCTGAAGTGTGTATTTATCATAATTTATCCTTGCATCAATATTTTAACCAATTTATTTTTGTAAAAGTAATTTTAATATATCCATGATTTAAAAATAGATTTTACTCATAGATATCCTGTGTTTTTTTAGATTTGTGTTGTCAGCTGAAAAATGAAAAGAACTAATTAGAAATATTTTCAATACAATGTTTAACTTTCAGCTGTGTAATCATCGTTTATATTCTCAATAAAGATTACTAACTCATTAATCTGTATCATGTTCAAGAACTAAACTTAACTCTAACTCTAAGGCATCTTAAAACTCTTTGAATAGCATGCTGGAAATTAGAAGTAACTTATTGAAAAAGGGCCTCAACATACTAGATTATAGATTTCTGGACTTTTCAGATTTGCATAATTTTCCAGACAAATTTTTGGTAAAGTTCCTGTGAAAATCTGTGGCAGAATTGCTGCCACTGGATATCACAGGAACATTTGCCGTATTCCGTGAAATATTTCAGATCTTTTCACAATGAAGAAACTTAACTGAGATTTTATGTGTAAAGTTCCAGGCTATAGGTTTCAGAGTTTTTCAAAATGAAGGAACATAAATGAATTTTCATGAGTAATGTTCCAGATGATAGGTTTCGGAATAGCGGAACCTAACTGAGATCTTATGAGTAACATACCATATTAAAGATTTCGGAAATTTTCAGAAAGGTGGAACCTAACTGAGATTTTATGAGTAGCATTCCAGATTATAGGTTTCAGAGCTTTTCAGATTGGAGGAATTTAACTGAGATTTCACGAGTAATGTTTCAGGTTGTAGGCTTCAGAACGGTGGAACCTAACACAAAATTAATGAGTAACGTTACACATAAAAGGTTTCTAGACTTTTTAGAATGGTGAAACCTAACTGATATTTCATGAGTAATATCCCAGATTCAAGATTTCTGAACTTTCCTGGCATATGTAAGTTTCCTGGCATTTTTTGGATTAAATTCCTGGGAAAACCTGTGGCAGAATAGCTGCCACATGTTTTCTTAGGAACCTTACGCAAAATTTTTTACAGTGTGGAACCCGATTATATAAGATTTAAAGCTAGTTTTTGTCAATACTGAATATTAATGGGAATTTTCAGAAATTAGTCATCTTTTATTCAAGCTAGTTTTATTTTATGCGATTTATATGGTTACCAAATTGCACGAAGTATATACGAAGTTTCATTTAAATCGGTTCATAAATACGATAGTTACAGCATGTCAAAAATCACATATATATATATATATATATATATTACAAATTCAAAATTTTTTCGCCAAAACTAACCTTTATACTATCTCAATTTTCTTATAATAATGTTCCGTACTTAATTCAAATTATTAAATTAAAATCTTGTTTCTAAATCTAATCTGTTAATCTTTATGCAGACGATATAAATTCTTAATTTGCCTTAAAAACATTATTCCAGTATGCGTAAACTTAAAAAGATGGCTCTAAATTTAAAATATTCTTAATTAAACTTTATTTCTTAATATTCCAAATAAAACCAATTCCTTCTATGTTTTTATCAACCCTTTTTAAGACAGTCTTATTAAATTTATTCCAAACCCATACCTTTCAAAAAATATCATTATTTTATTTTATCTATTTATTTATTTTTCCTCAGTCAACCTTTGATAGTGTGCATAGCAATAAATTCATTTCTTTTCTTTTTCGCTTAAAATTAATAGTCTATAAAAATCGTCCGTCTAAGACATTTAAAATCCTGAGTCGATTATAAATTGGTTAAATAATATTTTTTAAAAAATTAATTTATCGTCTGTAAAAACTAGTCTCGTAGCTGGACAAGAATTCTGTTTACATAAAAGAATGATGGTTTGAGATTACAGAATGTTCTGGAATTTTCTTTTTAGATTTAAGAGGGAAAGTCTCGAGAAGTAGGATTCTTGGGTTTTTTCTTCGATGAGTACGGCTCGCTGAAATAATGATGGAATGTTTCGGTAAAAGACAGTTTGCAAAAGGAGCTTTTCCCTTTCTCATGATTACGGATTAAATAAATGAACTTACAGCAGCCAATGAGTAATTATTTGGAATTCTCTACATCTATTTATTTATTTTCCTCGGTGGCTATGACTTCTCTGTGGTGAAAGGGAAACCCGGCGTTGATGTCTCTGGCTCCTAACTTTTAAATCATCACACACACACACACACACACACACACACACACACACATATATATATATATATATACGTAATAAAATAAAAAAATTTGCGCCATTTTGTTCTCTCTGAGCTTTTAATTCTAAATTTGTGGAACATATTTTTAATCTTAGTTTCGTAATGTATTAATCTTTTAACAGCTAAAATTCTTTTTATTATTTTATTTCACTTATTAATAATTTATTGCTTGTTTCTCAAAAAGTGCGGGAAGTTATTTCGTAACCTTTTTCCTTTTTAGCATACTCTCGGGATTTTAATTTTATTTTTTATTTAACATCACCTGATCTGTGTTAATGCGCGGATGTTAGCGGGCTGGTCTGTTTGCGAGACAAGATCGAGTTCCTACCGGAGGGCCACGCCTCGTGTGCCAATCAGAGGTGATGTTTTAGAACGCGTGGCCTCGGGGTTATTCCTGGTTGGATTTTTAAATTGACTGACGCTGAGAGAGGAGGGGATATTTTTTCGTGCGAGTGTGAGATTCTCATTCTAAGTTTTCGGAGCGGAGAATGCGACTGACTTTTAAACTACTAAGATGCCCGTTTCATTTCTCCGATAAATTAGAATATCTGATGATGTAGATTGTATAACGAACGTTGTAGTGTTCGATGTGTGCAAAGGTGACTACGGGGAAGAACATAACTTATTTTATGAGTTCTAATAAAAATGAATTTAAAGACTGATTGATTTAACGTTCTTATGGGGAAATACCCAAATAAACCAATCCACTGCTTGTCAAACTGCCGGAGCGACTGCTCAGCTCGCCCCGCTGTTGATTCTTAGTGAGTAGTAGAATGTTCTGCATCAAACATGGTGTTCCACTGGAGCTTGTACATTATTATAGCACATCGTCGTCGTATCATGACATATACATATGTGTGACAATTTAGGGAGAAACTCGAAAAATCTTTACTGGTTCCCCATTTTTAAAACACACAGTCGTGGCAAGCGGGGGAAAAAACAAAATAAATAAATATAGAAGATTCATTAAATTACACATTGGCTGCTGCAAGTTAGTTTATTAAACTGTAGTCATAAGAGAGGAAAATGCTCTATTTGCAAAGCCGTCTTGATCCGAAACATCAAAAAGAATATTCCATCATTACTCAGCAAGCCGTCCTTCACGTACGCATCGAAGAAAAGCAAAAAATCTCTCTTGTCACGTCCAGGCTTCGTTCTTAAATCTAAAAACAAAGTTCTAGAAAATTCTCTACTCTCGAACCATCATTTTCGCATGTAAACATAATTCATACCCAGGGTCGAGTTCCCCTCCCCAAAACTTTGTATGAAATTGATGGTTAAATAAAACTACAAGTTCAGACAACAGAAATCTAATAACTCAGAAAAGTTAAATTTTGGAATAAAACTATCAAACCCAGGAAGCTAAGAGATGCAAGAAAAAGAAAATTAACGCAATATGAAAAATAATAGCGATTAAAAAGAAAATAATTAAGAGCAAATTAAATCGAACTAAGATTAGGTAGGAGCATTTCTCTGAAAGAAATACAATAATATTACAATATCACTTACAATTTGTAAGTGCATAGGAGATAATACATACAATAACAGTAAATAAGTTATAAATATTAATAAGCAAGAAAGATTAAAAATATAATAAAAACAATAAAAACTCTTTCTCATGGAAGTTTAAATATTTACAATAACTTAATGAATAGTTTATTTTATTTTATTTTATTTCATTTTTTTTCAAAAATTAAATTTCTTAGATGCAGTCCTTCTAATAAATAAAGTCCTTCAAATGAAAAAAGTCTTTCAATAGTATAAAAAAGTTTTTCCAAAGTTCACTGAATATAGTCTATTTAGTTAAAGATCCTCGAATCTAGTTTAATCTTTGGTTTTAATCTTAAGGTGGATCCAACATCTTTTAATAATGTATCAAATTTTTTAATAATAAATAGTATCACTCTCAATATTAATAATAAATAATATAGAAAAATTTAAATAATAATTATAACAAAAATAATAAGAAGAAGTATAATAAGACTCAAAATTTATAGCAACAATAGTAATAATTCTCCATAGCCTAATATTTCTCAATAAGAGTATAATTAATACCATACTTCATTATTGAAATCATAATGATAATAATAATAAAACATGAGTATAATCAAAAGAAAATACAACAGTTTGTTTATTATTGATAGGGAAAATATTGGTTGAGGATAAAAATAATTGCATAGCAATTAAATAATTTTCTTATCTTCTAATAGCATAAGAAAGTATTTTTTGCTAGCCGAAAGTATACATAAAAATAATGATAATAATAATTCCAAAATCCAAATAAAATTAAATCTAACTATTTAGAAAATGGACTCTCAACCAGTATTTCCTTACAATAATTCCTCTCTGATACTCTTTTACAAAATTGTCAAATTTGGTTATAAGTTTTCAAATGCCAAATGTAAAGTAATGTTTTATCTACACATGGTTTATAAATTTTAGTAATAAAACAAATAGGAATAAAGGGTGTCATTCTTAACTGCGAAATGGAAATAAAGATAATTTGCTTTTTAAAAAACTTTTAATATCTGTAGTTTTCACAATCACTGAAAATCACACATTAAGTTATAGGTTGAGTAAAATCATCAAATTTTATAACTTATCACATAAATATTTGTTGAATAAATAGCATAATACTAATGTAAAATAAATGAGTAAATATAGTTAGAATTAAACACACTTAAAATTAATTTATCAACATCAATTTTGAAAGCTTTTACAATCAAAGTGTACACCTTATGCGTGCATAAGGAGCCCAATTTAACCCCAAAAACTCCCAAATACAAGTAATGTTCTTGTAGCGCTCCAAAAACATACCTGCTAATGTTGAAAATTATAGTGATAAAATATTTAAAGAATAAGAATTAAAATTTTATCTACTGTCTTGACTTTAGTTTGATCTAGTGATTGTGATTGTATCTGAGGTTTTGTTTGTTTTTTGGGTTGCGCATGAAACAATTTAAAATCTTCGGGTGAAAAATGGGGTCTTAATTTACAAACATGCACAATAACTGAATTCTGCCCTGTCTCATAATTAAATTTATCTATTTCGTAAGTTACATCAGAAAGTTTATTTATTGCATGGTCCAGAGAAAGTAGGTTATAATTTTCGAGTGTTAGGGTATTTAAATTCTTCATAAATTTCAGAGTCTTGTATCTTTAATGGGGATTCGACAAAATTTCGATCATAGTCTTTTACTTTTAAGGTGCAATTTTGAGAGCTTTGTCTACTGGATAGGTTTACATTTTGATTACCTCACACAGGATTATTATCCTCCCTTTTAAAAATGGGAATAAGAATTATCGTGGAAGTTGTAACTATCTTTTGCTGTTAACTTTAACCAGAAATTTTATCTAATAAAAATAGAAATTGTAAATATCATAGTTATACCTTAAATTGGGATCAACTTTTTAATTCTATTATTTTATAAATCATAAACAGATTCAAAAATTTTAATTATAGGTAATTTCATACTTAAAATCACAAAATTTACTGAAAAAATTAATTATATTTTTTAGTCAAAACTCTAGCAGCAGCTTTGTACAATTCTATCTTTCTTACTAAATTTAAATAAATTATAAGAATCCGGGAACTAAAGCTCACTGCTACCAGAAATTCTAACAAATAAATGAAAAAACATAAATGTGAACTTAGTTTTCTAGCTCAAATGTGTAGTAGTAGGAACATTATCATGAAAATACTGCATTCTGAGAATAGTTCTTGATAACTAACAAATATCAATAAATTAGAAAATGTACCTTTCAAAAATAAACTTGAGCTTCTAAGTTCTTTTATACTTCATTATTATTACAAACTTACCTTTAATCGTGCATAAAAATATCAAAATAGTTTTTAATAAGCAACAGTAAATATCTTAAGAACATCATACTCCTCAATTAAATCCTTAAGAAATCTCTTTTCTCTCCAACAACTATAATAATAATAATACTCATAAATAGGCAAGTAAATAAGACTAACCTGACAAACAGAGATTAATTAATCTAAATAAATACATAAAAATGTATACAAAAAATTATAATCAAAACACTACGAAAAAATTCTCACCGCAATCCTAGTAGGCACAAATATCTCGAAAAAAAAAAAAAAAAAAATCTGCGTATTCACAAATTTACAAGTAACTGTCTCGTAATTATTTTTTTTCTTCTTCTTTTTCATCATCACGAGGAATGTTTGTTATTTTCTATTTATTAACAGAAAATGGAAAATAAAAACTTGCAATGAGCGCCAAAACTTGATGAACAAAAACATAAATTCTAACGCTAAATCTCAATGACTGTCACGAAAATTGTCGTCACTCGAGGAATCAAAAGATAATGGCAATTCTTGCTTAATAACACTCTCAACAATGGCGGGAAAAGTTTTCGGCGATCCATAGGTTTATCATCACTTCGTTCCATATTAGATTCCTTTCAAAATCTGAAACAGGCACTAACACAGGCATTAGCTATCCTGTGCGACTTTTATATTGGATGTGACATTTTAGGGAGAAACTCGAAAAATCTTCACTGGTTCCCCTTTTTTTAAAACACACAGTCGTGGCAAGCGAGGGAAAAAACAAAATAAATAAATGTAGAAGATTCATTAAATTACACATTGGCTGCTGCAAGTTAGTTTATTAAACTGTAGTCATAAGAGAGGAAAATGCTCTATTTCCAATGCCGTCTTGATCCGAAACATCAAAAAGAATATTCCATCATTACTCAGCAAGCCGTCCTTAACAAACGCACCGAAGAAAAGCAAAAAATCTCTCTTTTCACCTCCAGGCTCATTCTTAACTCTAAAAACAAAGTTCTAGAAAATTCTCTACTCTCGAACCATCATTTTTTCATGTAAATATAATTCATGTTCAGGGTCGAGATTTTTATTTATTCAGACGATAAATTTATTTAAAAAAATATTATTTAACTAATTTATAATTGACTCAAAATTTCGAATATATTAGACAGACGATATTTTTGCAGAAGATTAATTTTAAGAGAAAAAGAAAAGAAATGAATTTATTGATATGCAGTAAAATCAAATGTTGAAGGAGGGAAAAAAAGATAAATAAAAATAATGATATTTTTTAAAAAGGTATGGTTTTGGAATAAATCTGATAAGACTTTCTTAAAAAGGGTTGATAAAAACATAGAAAAAATGAGTTTTATTTGGAATATTAAGAAATAAAGTTTAATTAAGAATATTTTTAATTTAGAGCCATATTTTTATATTTACGCATATTGGAATAAATGTTTTTTAAGGCGAATTAAGAATTTGTATCGTTTTCATAAAGATTAATAGATTAGATCTAGAAACAAGATTTTAATTTAATAAGTTGAACTAAGTACGGAATATTGTAATAAGGAAGTTAATATAGCATACAGGTTAATCTTGGCAAAAAAATTAAAATTTTGTAATATATATATATATATGTCAACATTTGAACGGAGGGTGGTTTCGGGGTCTAGGGGTCATGATCGGTGAAAATATACCAAAATTTTTCGGAAGCGCTTTCCTCCGGACGGCTGCAATAGGTAGCTTTTTACTTTTTGTAATGAAAGCTACCTAATACATACAGTTTCCATTAATATTGAATTCATACTGATATGCCAATAGGCACTGAAATCATGATGTTAAGACAGAAAAATGTTACTGCAAAACGCAGTTTTTCAAAAAATCTGAATCGAAGCTACAACTTAATTTTAATACATACGTTCTTTACATACGTACATTATTCTTGGATAACTTCAGCTCTATTGGAAATATTTGGTACGGGTTGTTTTAAAATACTTCTAGGAATTATTTTACAATAATAAATGTTTAAATTTTTGTAAACGCTAAATCATAGACATCTCTTAAATATTCTGGAATCTGATCTAAGATAAACACGTTTAAAATCAGAATAAGATGATGAGTCTGTAACGTTAAACACACGTTGGGTGTCATTTGTAACGGTTGGTTGGTCGTGGTGGGGGTTAAATGCAGACATACTCAGTAATTAAGATAAAAAAAACACAGTTTATTAAAATGATAAGGGCTCAAGGGAAGTGGAGCAAGTCTTAATTTTCCACAACTGAGAATACTACGAAAAAACTAAGCGCATACTCACAGGCTCCGGACAAGCTCAATCGTGGCACCTTCTATTACTTCTCAACTATCTCTTGGCTGAGCTGCTAGATAAAACTTAATTAGACAGCCCGTGGCTGCGTGTAATTCTTTATTCACTTTCAAATAATCAAAATGTAATTACTATGAAATTCCTTACCACGGCCAACTCTCAAGTCGAATACCGATTTTCTACACAACTCACTGGAGGCTCGCTGCTACTTTCAATCTGCTAGCACTTCGCTGACTAATATCTCCAGAACACTCGGCTGGCTAATGCCAGAGATACTTCGCTAAGTAATATCGCTAGACACGCTCACTCCTGGCTGGCTAATGCCAGAGACACTCACTCGCTGGCTAATGCCAGAGATACTCCCTAGCTCAAGCTCCAAGCTTTTATATGCTGCAAACTGAGATACTTCACATTAACATATTACTAATAACCGCGAGCTAACTGCAGAACCCGAAAGAGACACACACACTCTAGAAAGTTAAAGTAAAAGAGAGGATAGATGTCGCTTTTACGCTTACACATGTTAAATTATTGACGTCACGATCTCAGAAATACTAGAGTGCCTTCATGACAAAGGTCACTCCCTCACAAGTCTTCATTGTATCTGCTACTTATTCGATTTTATTTTAAACATTTTTACTAAATAAAATTTCCGGTTTAAAAGATATTTGACCTGGATCAGGCTCCGAAATAATTAAGAGACGTTAGCATTTGTCCCTAAATAGTACAAATCGTATCAGACGAACGTAAATTTACAAAAAGATTTTTTAACGAAATATTATAATGTTAATCGATTTATATTTTGTAAAATTTATATAATTAATATGGATTTCTGTTATATGGAGGTTTTTCTAAAGATGTCTGCAAAGGACATTGCTCATAACATTTGAAGAGCAATTTCAACAACAACATTGTAAGTTATTGTTGATAATGATATTTAATACAAATTGCCAATTACTTAATTTACTCCATATTGTGAGGTAAAATAAGTAACACTCAATTAAAGCTTATTATGCAATTAAATTTTTTTCAAATAAAAAATTTAACTGCAGTCCAATCTCATTGCAGTTGGTTTATAAAATGCTGAAAACATTAAATAACAGATTTAAGAGTAGAAATAGTTTGAATTATGGTTCATAGAACAGATAGAAAAGATAGCTGCAATTTGTGATTTATCAAACATGTCATCTTTCTCAAAAAACATGAAATAGGAAAATCCATTCTCTTTTCCGAATTTAAATACGTACTCTCTATTATTGTAAAGAAATATCCTCATTTGATATCTTTTTTAAAAACTTTGACCTAAAATCCATTTTTGATAGTTTTTACGCTGCTATGTCTATTTAAATTAAATAAGTTTTTTTTCTAAAGAAATAAAAGTTCCTTTTAAATACTAAATTTGTTGCGAAGATGTTTAATAATAATTTAGTTATTATTTCGGGCTTTTATTTATCTTCTTTTTTTCCAGCCACTTTTAAAAATCTGTGGCATAACTATTAGAGCAAAGTATGTAAAACAGGCTAAAAGATGCAAATTTTACTATATATTAATTAATCAAATGAAATTTAAAAAAAAAATCACTAACGTACATATTTTTGAGCACTGTATTGTTTTAGTGTCAAATATTACAATAAAAACTTTTATCAAAGGATAAAAAAAACCCCTAAAATAATTGCTATTTTTTAACACTTTCCAACAAAGTTGAAAAGTGTTTATGCATTCGGTTTGTTTGGCCAGATGGCCGTCTGTCCACTCTCTTAACTCCTGTAAATATACTCGGATTGCTCTGAAATTTTTATAAGTTATTTATGTTTACCCTAGCACGAACCCTATTGAAATTGAAGTTTCTACTATGATTAGTTTATTTACAGGGATAGTTAAAAGTTTTCCGATACATTACGGCCAATGGGAAAAAATCATTTCAAATGAATTTTAAAGGTGTTACACCCTGTTAAACTTATACAAATTTGCATGAATTCGCAAAGTGCACTAAAATATGCATTCTGTAAAATATGCTGTCAAGATAATGGTTATTATTCATTTACAGGGTCTCTCATTACACATCCCGTTACACAATAATAAAGGAGGGAATTGTTTGCGACATTTTTTAATGATGTTAAACGGTTTCAAGTATCATAAAATTGATATATGCCGCTGAGACTTTATATTTAACGCATAATATGAAGTGCATAGCTTTTACAGGGACACACAAAATATTTCAAACCTTATATTTTTATCCGAAATACTGTGTATTATCGATGATAGCTGATGGATGGTTGAAATGCATTTTCAATTATGATATGCGCTTTTAAATTTTACAAAATGTCTGCAAATTATATGGTGTATATAAATGTTATAGTTGATATATAGGGTTACACAAAAGAGCTCATAAAGTTTACTGAATATGAGAGTAATTAACTTAAAGGTGATTTTTAAGTAAGTTATGCATTTTTAAGTTGAACTGCTTTCAGTTTACTAGGAAATGTTTGTAAAATATAGATAAAATGATATACAGGGTCACGCAAAGAATTAGCTACATGGTCACCCATATGTGATAATTACTGGAAATGTGATTTAAGTAGCTTTAAGAATGTGTTTGTTTGAACTAAATTTTAACAAAATGCTGGCTTGCAGTAAAGATACTGGATAAATTACAGGACTGAACAAAAGTATTGAAGTATTTTCCATCTATTAGAATAAAGTGCTGCAAGAGAAATTTCGGCCAGTTAGGCATATTTTTGCTAAACTAAATTTTCCCATTATATTGTATATAGATATATATCAACCGACGGATCAAATACAGGGCTATACAAAAGTATTTCAATACATATTTGGCTGTGGGCAGTAGCATCTTTTTTCCCTAAATAATAAAGTTTTGTTAAAGATTTCCAGTAAGCGTTGGAAAGTGTTTCTTAATCTATGCTTAACGCATGATTTTTCTTACTTGTTTTACTATGCCTACAAAATGTCTAACTATTTTACCCCAGATAGATTTTTCTTCATCTAAAAAAATGATTTTATGTTATTTTGCAATAGAAAATGCAAAAAATTAATACTCAACCAAGCAAATGTTTTGTACCATACAATTGACAAATACTCAGAACTTTTTCTTTCTTTTTTTGCTTTAAAACCAAAATTTTTCTCATCATTATAAGCAAGTCACATTACCTAGAAATATTCTGTTGTTCGTTGAAGAATGAAAATTGATACTTGTAATATATTAATTTAGGAAAATATTCGCAAAAAAAGGAACTTGATTTTTTTTAATGAATTTATTTTTGAAATTTACGTACCTTATACTATTATTTAATTTACTTCACCTGATCCTACATCGTTGTCAGAAATTTATAAAAGATTGAGCTGCTAAAGGAAAAAATATAAAAATAAAATATATTTGTTTCAATTATATATATATAAATAAATAAATAAATATATATATATATATATATATATATATATATATATATATATATATATATATAAATATAAGGTACCCTGGGGTAATAACGCCACGTTAAGGTTCTGCCAATTTTCACGGCTTAGTTTTAGATTGTATTTTTCAAACAAATATAGGATCTGATACAGCAACTCATTGACTATCTATATAAAATAAAATAATTTAACAGATATGTATTCATAAAATGTAATGGAGTTTTTTCTTGACCAATGCTATTTGGCGTTAATACCCACCTATATGGGTAATAACGCCATGCAAACAAAACTATAAAATAAGATGGAATAATGGCATGTAGATTGCCCAATTCTAAAAATACAAATTCTACAGCTCTAGAAATTGACAAATTGCATTCTAAACTATTGAAAATGTTAAAATTTTTGTGACAGTGTAAGAAAAAGATAGGTGTGGTGAGGGGGGGGGAGGAGGCAAAAGAATATCAGATTCTAAGCTAGGTTTTGCTTTAAAATGACCATTTAAATAGAATTATTAGAAACATTACACGGATTATTTGAATTAGTATTTATATTCCCATGTATGCATTCTATGCGATAGAAAATATTGATTTTTTTGTGAAAGTGAAAGAAAAAGGAGCGAGAGGCGTTATTACCCCGGGATACTTTTGCGCAGTAGATCCTAAACTACAAATTATCTCGAGAAGATATCCAAAATCTTCTACAACAGTTTGAAAGTACATGAAATACACTACAAATTTATGTAATAAACAAAATATTTCCGGATAAAAAATATAGTCATCAAATCAAAAACCTTATCTCGCAAATTTTAGATCAAGCGTTAATTTTAGTTGCTTGTAAAAACAATAAGACCTAAAAATGAAACAAATTAACTTGAAGCTGTTTTTTGCGATTTATATGACTCAAAACCCTTCTGCGCAGAGCACATGGGTGTCATTTACCTGATTATTTCATAATTATGCAAAATATAAGCACTTGGCGTTATTACCCCGCCTGGCGTTATTACCCCAGGGTACCTTATATATTATTTATCTTGAAAATCACACCAAATATCTTGAATTAAAATTCATGTAGTTTCAAATCCTTTATTTATGACTAGCTGACCCGCCCGCCGTTGCCCGGGATTCGTTATGAAAACCTTAAACAGACAAACACTTTATATTACAATTAGTCAAATTTAACCAAGGGCTATGAATTATTCATTAGAATAATATTTTAAAGAAATGCACAAAAATGAGTAAATTCTTTAAAAAAGGCTCTAAGAGCCCAATAAATTTATCAGGATGTAGGTCCTGAAAGAATCCAAAACTCAACTTTAAAATTATGCACTGAGAATGTGGGTAAATGAGTGAGTGAAATATGCAAGGAGAACAAAAATTTCAAGGCCCCTGAGCCGGGACCTACGGGACCATAGGGAGTAACAAGCTTTTAAATGGAATGTAAAAACGTGGGAATAACTAAATGGAAAAATAGTTAAAAAAAAAAGATTGGATTGAAAGAGGACAGTTTAATAACAATTCATGATACAAAAAATTTTTAAAGTGCCCTGTATCGGGTCCCAAGGGGCTAAACAAACTAGACTCTCGAGGTTTTTTTTTTTTTTAATAGTAGGTGATGTACTTAAGAAGCTGTTAAAAATGGGTCATTTTTTAAGGTATTGATAATAATGACCTGAAAAAAGCCAATTGACAGTTAAAAAGAGGGTCCTAACAGGAAAACATGTTAAAATGTCTTAGTACTTAGCGTTTTTCATATACAATTAGTCAAAATTAATCATAGGGTATGTATTATTCATTTGAATAATATTTTAAAGAAATGCACAAGCTGATTCAGTAAATGTTTTAAAAAAGGAGCCTTAGGCGCAGATAAAAATATGAGGATGTTGGACCTGAAAGAAGAGTCCAAGACTCAAAATTAAAAATTTTGCATTAATTCCCGTAGGGGCCACCTGACAGTTAAAACCGGGCCCTAATATGAAAACATGAGAATATGTTTTGGTACATAACGCTTTTAACATTTAATTAAGCAAAATTAACCATAGAGTATGAATTATTCGTAATATATTTTTTAAATGCACCAGTTGATTGGGTAAATGTTTTAAAAAGAACCTTAGGGCATGAATAAAAATATAAGGCTGTTGGTCCTGAAAGAAAAGTCCAAGATTCAATTTTAAAATTTTGCTTTGAGAATATGAGAAATTGAGGGAGCGAAAAATGTTTGGCGCACAAAATGATCAAGGGTCCCTGGGCTGGGCTCTATGATTACCTAGGGGGCCCCAGTGTCTTATATCTAATGTAAAAAACTTGAAAATTTTTAAATGGAACACGCATCCCAAAAATGAAGATCGAATTAAATGGAAGCAATTTATTATCACAAAAATTTAACGGGGACCTAAAACAGGTCCCAAGGGTCATGGGTCATAACTGAAAAATAAAAAGGCGAGAATAGCTAAATGAAGAAAGTCCCTCAAAACGAAGAAGATTAGATAAAAAGGGGTCAAGTTATTAACAATTTGGTGCATAAAAATTGTAAAAATCCCAGGGACCTTGTCCCTTAAAATATTAAAAATCTCAGCCTCAGGTGCATCAGGTTCTGTCTTGGACTATCCTCGCAAAAAATTTCAGCCTTCTACGTGCGGTAGATTTTGCTAGACATCGCAGACACACAGACAGAGCGTTTTGCTATTTATAGATACATTAATTTTCGCGCTCTGAGTTCATTGAAAGCTCGTTGATTTTATTTACGCTGGACAGAAAGCATGAAATAGTGTATTTGTTAAACAATTTTTTGTTCGATTTTTGTTTAGGTAGATTGGGTAAGAAATATGTACTACCTATTACATTCTCCCATATGTCTCCCCTATGTATCTCTCCTTCCTGAAATTTTTTTTGCAGATCTATGCTGATTATAATCGCTAGAACTCAAAACCGCCTCTTGTTAAAAACTCTATCCATCTATCTAATTTTTTAATGGTATGATAATTTTCATAATTCTGTAAAAATCGGTTCCAAAGTTATACATAAAATCAAAGGGTAGAAAAATCTCGTCCAATTCGATAATGGGCAAAGTCGAACCAGTTGAGTGGAAATAGAGAAAGCTTCTGTGAAAATAGAAAAAAAAAAACCCTCCATAACTTCTTTATTACAATACATAACAAATCAGTTTAAAATTATTATTAATTTTTTTAAAGCAAAAATTTATTTAGGACAAATTTTTGAAAAATTAAAAATAAGATCAAATTACGAAAAAAAATTAGAGAGAAAAGTTCATAACTTCAAGATATCAAATCCAATTAAATCGATTGTAATCTTCTTAATATTTTCTACAACTTTTATATTGGCAAGTTTTCGATGAGTCGAACACTTACCGCGAAAATATTTAAAACAACAGAAGAAGAAAGGCGGAGGTGTTTGAAAAAGGTAAAAAAAATCATAACTTTGTCAATTCAAAAGATATCACTTAATTTTTCTATAAATCTTCCTAATATTTCTACAACGTTTATACGGACAAGTTTTAGATAACATCAATTCTTACAGCAAAGAAAAATTTAAAAATCCCTGCAAGATCGGTCTACAAACGGAGGTAGATTCCGAAGTTAAGTACTGATTTCCTCCAGAAAAATTAAATAAAGATTAGATATAATCTCAGTTTAATAATTTTATATGGTCGCTTTTAACGAGCTTTGAATTTCATTTTTCTGTAAGAGCTGTTTTTTATCAGAATCAGATTACGACGGTATTCGAAAAAATATTTTTCTGCACTCCACAACTCGAAATTTTCGGACACATTTTTAGACTTATTTAAAAAAACATAAACATGAAACTTGCTTGCGTGATTTTTTTTAAAGAGATTTATAATCAACTTGTATTTTTATTTTTCGTTAAATTAATTATAATTTGATTTGCAAACAATTATTGTTTCAGTACGATAATCTTTTTCATTTCTTGAAATTCGGTTTAAAATGCTCATTTCGACAGTACTTTTTTTTATCTACATTCTACCTTTATGAGAAAAATTGATCAGTATGGCACTTTACCTAGTTTCTGGAAAAAAGAGCCTGCCAATCGGATGTGTTTGAGAGTAAAAATGAATTTAAAAATCAGTTAAAACATAAGAATTTTGGATTAGAGTACAACCTTGATACGATATTTTTTCTTTAAACCCCTATTTTGTTTAGTTTATTTTTGCTGCAAGAATTGTTTTTATCGAAAAATTTTCAGTATAAAATTTGTAGATACTATTAAGAAAATGCATAATAAATCTAAGCAGATTGGTTATCATGTGAATTGACGAAGTTATGAATATTTTCTTCTTTAAATTTTTCCTCTTCTTTTTTTTTGTCTTTTTTTATTGCGGATATACATAAGTTTTTATAGAAAATTGTAATATAGTCGTAATTTATCTCTATTCTAAGTATCACTTAACTCATGAATATTTTTCAAATAATGTCCATTTTTTTATGTCTCTATCAGAAATTTTGATTTTTTATCACTATTTTTTTCGAAACAGAAATTTTTGCCTAATTGAATCAGAAAAAAAATGTTCGAAATAAACAATACAAAAATTACAGTAAAAATTTACGGGTGAGAATAATAAATTATGATTAGAATATCGATGCCCGTACTTGGTACGGGCAAATCATGATTAGCAAAAACACGTACGGATAAAACAGGGAAATGGTTAATAAGAGTGCTTTAAATTATCTTTAAATGATCATTATCCATGTAAACAATTGAGATTGCTGATCGTTTTGCTTCAGAATTTTTAAAGTGTAGTGAAAAAAATATAGAAGAAACAGCGTAACTTCTGTGATGAAAACCTTTCAAAAATGTTATTTTCCACCACACTCCCACACAACACACGTTATCTATAAGACGTCGACTTATAGTATGAATACATCTATAATCTCCATGATGTTATTTAGATGTGCATATCAGTAAATAAACAGACGTCGATCTGACATTTCCAATTTAGATTTCTATCAGACGTCTGTGACCTGCAACAGACGATCTGTGGCTTTCCCTCTTTTAACATCTAAAGGAAATCCTTTACTCCATGTCCTTAGGAAATACTCAATACTGCATCCAATGGATTTGTGAATAACACGCATTATGCATCTCTTATGGAAAAAATACTCCTACTTCAACCGCAAGTGAGCGGGGAAATCCGGAAGTTCAAGCACGTTGTGTTCTGTGTTGTTGTTGTTGGCCAGAGCCATTTTCACTTGCTGTGATAGATGCTCTAAATATAGTTATTAATAACAACGTGCTGCAGTCTATATTATTTGAAGCATTCATAAAGAAGGTAAGTTACTTTTTACTTCTTTCATGCATTTATTTTCCCACCTATCGTATATGATTTTATATAATATTGATTGAAATTTTTTTGTGTTTATTTAAAGTAGGATGTTCTAAATGGTTTCAGGGCGTTTTGATTTATTTAGTGCAACTTGCGTGTATAAATCTATGCTTGGTGCTAAGTGATCTATGCTTGGAGGTCTTATAGATGTAATCTTGTAGACTATCTGGATATAATCAACGTCTGGAGGAACTCAGAGAGATCACACATGTTATTTCTAATAGACGTAAAAAGAGAGTATCGTGGATATTTTTAGATAACCTATAGATGTTTTGGCCGTCTTGTATTTACAGCTTCTAGATGACTTATAGATGAATGTGTGCTATGTGGGCTCTTACTATAACATAGTTGATGATTTTACTGTACATGAACAGTTTTATATCTAAGAATCATCCATAAACAAATATGATAGATTCAGTTTTGTTTTGACACCGAAAAATTTTTTGAGCCACCAATTTTCGATTGTATCGCAGTGGCTATTTTTGTGTTCACCTGACTGTAAAAAAAATGTATATCTATCAAAGTAAACAAAGATGATAAGTTATAATCCCTCGTGTGTTCTGGTTTCTTCTCTTTTTTTACGAACAATATGTAAGGTCTAAGATCCAATAAAAGACGCTTTCATATTTTTTATGGTCAAGTATTTCTTTTTTCTCACGTGGATTGAGATTGTAATCTGTAAACGTAAAAAATTAAGCTGGTCAGTGAAACTGAAAATCTGTAAATTGCCCGTGTGCTGTTTTCATTCAATTTTGATTCTATTGATTTTGATTTTTGATATTTTCTTTAAAGGCGTCAGATCCTCAAAGATATTTTACGCGGCTCAGCTATGAAAGTATTTTTTAAATTATGGAATGGGATCTAGTTCACAATTAGTTTATATGTCCATGAAGGTTATTTTTGAATTTTGGAAAATGATTAGGATAATAGATTAGAGAGAGTTTTTCACTTGAAGTTCTCTCTTTTGAGTATTTACAAAAATATTCTTGTTTTTGAATAACATAATATCTTGTTTGTATCAGAATTTTGCAAAAATATCAATGCATAGTATTCAGATTTGCTTGTATGTGAACGTCAAACATGAAAGTGCCTACATATTTTGATTAAACCTACTTAATTTGATACTCCCTCTGTCCCAAATTAGTTGCGACATTTGAATACTTTTGTACTGATTATTGATATTTATGACTTTATGATTTTGTTTCAACATTTTTCAGAGAGCTATACTATCAATCAACAATATTTACGTACCTAACATTCGCTCCATAATTCCATAAATAAGTAATTAATTAATTTAAAAAATCCCGGTTCACACGATCTTAAGCCACGCCCCATTCAGATTCTTTTAACAGTAATCACATAAAACTGTCTTCAATCTAATCAATCGAGAATTTATTTAAGAACACTTTATTCAAGCTGTTACGTCTTTTTTCTTTTTTAGCATAAATTTAAAATTTTAGTACAATTTTACTGGTGTCGATCTACTAAACCGCATCAGAAATTATTTATGACTCCACCTACTTGAAATGTAGCAACTAATTTGGGACAAACTTTTCAACCTAAATGTCGCAACTAATTTGGGACAGAGGGAGTATTATTTAGATATATCTAAATCATACAAAAATATGTAGGTTTTTTTTTTTTTTTTTTTAATTTCAAGACCTTTTATTGTAGAATAGATTACTTTTAAGATCTACAAAAAAAAAAAAAAAAAAAAAACTTCTTTCAAAAAATATATTGGGGAAATATAAATACTACCATGCTTTAAAAAGTAGATATAGATTTATATATATTGGGCCATCCGAACAGTCGTGTCCGTTTGGGAAAATCCATTCGTACCGGAAAATTCTGCCTGCTAATTACTAAACATTAGATTTAGGGACAATATCTAATAATAAAATGATAGAATTTTTCGGTACGAGTATTTAAAATTCTGCCCTAATTACTAAACATTAGATATAGGGAACAATATCTAATAATAAAATGATAGAATTTTTCGGTACGAATTAATTTTCCCAAACATACACGTCTTTCCGAACGACCCAATATATACGTGTTTGTGTATTGAAATTACATTGTTAGACATCGTTCTTTGAAGAATTTTAGAGTATTACTTCTGAGTGTAATCAATTTAACCTTATAGATGAGGATAATATAGCCACATCAGATCCGATGTTACCTACAGGACACACATCTTTAGATTTTTTTTGCGTAAGTAAATAATGTTAAATAAAAAGGAATTGGTATGAATGGAGCCTAATAGTAGCAGAACTAAACAAAACAGCAATTTGTTTCTTATAGCACTTTTTTGAAGAAATATGACTTGTCGAAAAAAATGTATGAAATGTACAAAAACGAAAACGTAAATAATTTTTCTGTGCAAAAAGATATCATTTGTAGAATCCATCAACAATGAAAAATTATTAAATGTATTTGATATATACTATATATATATATATATATATATATACGAACAAATAATCCTATCTAATTGCCAAAAAGTGTATTTATTGGGCTCCTGTGTATCATCAAACTTTATGCACAAAATATAAATTTTAATTTTTTTCGCTTTTCAATAATTCTTTGTTATCAGTTTGTTAATATATATTCATAACTCAATTAAACAAAAATTTGAAAATAAACCCTGGGTTCTCAAGAGGATTGACAGTCTCATTACAAAATGAACAGAGCTGCTCATTCATAGACTGTGTGATATTTCAAAAAAAAGTACGAACAGAGCTCTATATTCAGTTACCGTATAAAGGATCTACTGGATTAAAAGAAATGTTTTACATACGGAGCCTTTCTGGGTTTCTGTGGGAAACTTTACGCTTAGTTTCATTAAACTTCCTTAGATGTTTAGATAAGTCATACAATTTCTCTGTTTACTTGATGCATGAATTTTATTGCGTATCAATTACGAAATTATGTTTAATTGTTTTCTATTGCAATATATTTAATCGGCCTTTGAATATGGAATACTTTGGAATTTTTCATTTAATAAAATCTTCTTTTGCTACGTTTATGTTCCGTTTCAATACTACATCTAAGTAATAATTTTAGATAAAATTGTGATAATTAAATATTAATTTTCAAAATAAATAAATAAATAAATAAATAAATAAAGCTAAATATAATATTTTTAATAAATATTGAATAGGACACAGTTAAAGATGATGCTATGAAGTAAGAAATGTGATTAAAAAGTTATCACATATAAATCTGAAGGATATGATTTAAAAAAAATTAAATTGATAGAAAAACAGTTCACAAAGGGATTATGATTTTTAATTAAAATCAAATATAAATATACAGGATATATCTACTTCATCAACTGCAAAAAGATGCAAAATAAAAGCTATAAAAACATTAATGAAGTTTTTATAAATTGCCTTCATGTTTCGGAATAGCCGAAGCTTTTATGAAGACAAATGAGACATAGTAGTATGATCTCTAATGAGTACGCTTAAGAATGCCACGCTTTTCACATTTTTCATCAGTTTGTGCGCGTTATATTTTATTTTTTTCTTTGATTTTTTTCCCATACTCGTAGTTACGAAGTAACTCAATTCATAATTTTGGTTAGTTAAATAACTTTGTATTATTACATATTAAATATTCATGTTTTACAATTTCAGTGATTTCTCTTGTGAGGAAAACATAGATGGATAAATTTGGTGGGAATAATTATTTTGCTTTCATATAATTTTAATTGGATGACTTCTGTTTAATATAATTTTGCAAGTACTGTAATTTTTTATTATAATTCATGTCAGCTTATGTTCCCTTTTTCTACAGTTGAGTAGTACGAGTAGAGGAAAATAGACTACATACAGAAAAAGAAATTTATAAAAACTACAAAACATGTTTTGTTGAGTACATTTTGGTTGTTTTAAGTGAATTTTTTAGAGTAAAAAATCGATTTCGTTGCTCAGACAAAAAAATATTGTTAACACTCTTATAAAATTTTAACAACATTTCATCAATTTTATTCGAGTCTTACAAAAGTCTTGTATTTTCAATCTGTAAATTTAACAAAATTATGCTGTTTTTACAAAATTTAAATTGGTGTGCAGTAGCCATAACTCTCTCACATAATTTTGTATAATTGATTTACATAGCTATAAAAGATTAACATAATTTTTGGATAATAAGAACTTTTCAAATTGAGACGGATTAATGATGTTATTATTACATTATTATGCATTTCGGATGAAAATAGTAGACAGAAAATTGCAAAAAAAAAAAAAAAATTGTTTATTTAAACAAAATTTCCATGGACCCATATTTAAACGAAAAGATTTGTTGGACCAAAAAATTTCTGTTGATTCAACAAAACTTTTTTCTGGGTGTAAATTTTCAGCAAGTCAGGCGAATATAATAGTTTTTTGATCCATCGGTTTAAATAAATGTGATTTCACTTACTTCTAATGCTACAGTTGTAATATGAAAGAGAACGTGAATGATGTCACATGAAATCATTGCATTCTAGATCGTGCAAATTCAGAATACTTCGAATGATATTGGTACCTTAAGAGGTTGAGAGAAATAAATGGATAAATGAAGTTGATATGAAAAAAATTTACTGTGTTAATTATTTTTACTTACCCTCTTTATAAATTAAAATTGTATTATACTTCGGATTTAGATTTGTTAAAAATGTTATATATGAAGGATAAAATAAAGCTAAGGAAAGTAAAATAATATAATTAAAAAAACTAAAAAAAAAAAAAAAAAATGTTTAACATTTTATGTACGAAAGGATCATATATATATAGAGGATAATATTTCTTTTCTTTTTTTCGTTTTTCTTTTTATTATTTATTTATTTATTTTAAACATATGGAAGTTAAAAGGAAAAATATTTTACAATATATCTTGTCAATAAATTTTTCTGTATGCTATAACCCAGAGTTTCCCAATCAATGGTTTATACGATATGAATCCAAATATGTCGTAAAAAAATCAAATTACTTTTACACTTTTCAACATAAGTGAAAAGTGTTTATGAATTCTGTTCATCTGCTTGTCTATCTTTTATGTTGAAACATTAACATGCATACATTTACTATGTTCAAACATATTGTTTTTACATCTGAAAAAATATACTATATTTTTTTTTTCTCTTAGGTTGTCTGGAACTCGACCGCAATAGCTAAAACCCAGCTAAAAGCCGATTCGAACCCGAAACATTTAAAGTCAACACAAACCGACCGCAACGTAAAAAATCGTTTCTACCTGTTTCAATTCAAACTGTGAGTATGGTCGTGTTCGAATATAATTGGGTTACCCGACCCTGTGCGAGACTGGATTCTACTGTGAAGTCAAGAATTTCTTTTACTACGCTTCGTTGTTTTAGTTCCAAATGTTATCGATAAATAGAGCTGCATTTACTCTGACTTCATTGCTATTTAGAATAAATTTACAATTTCAAAAGTGCCTTTATATTTTCCATTTTAACAGGTGCACAGAATGAAAGTTAAACCTTTAGTGGAATTCAATTAATTTTTATATTTTAACTGAAGCACTCTAACAGTTTCATATAGTGCAACGCCATATGTTGGATGACTGATATATGGAATTAAAACAGGAAGAATTTGTAAATAAATTTCCAAACTTGCGCATAAATCTGCTGCAAGAATAACTTCAGTGGTTATCATCGATCACATGTTAAGATTTAAAATATACCAACGAGTTGGATTGCGGAACCTTTTTTGGCTTGTGTGATATGGTCACAGCCTTTTGTCGTACGACGAGATAATGCAACTAAAATAGAGGAGGATCTTTAACATGTTTATAACTTTGTCCGGGGAAAAAAACCTTTGCTTCGAAAGTTTTAAAGATCAATAGAAAAAGTTCACAGCTGGCAACAGACTCTTTGGAAAAGAAAACCAAAATAAATAATTTATGAATAATATCACATTTTTAGTCTAAAAGTAACCTTTGTTCAAATTAAAAAAACCTCCAGTTTATTTTAGTGTATATTTTAGTTGTATTGTACACTGCGTATATTACTACTATTAACAATTTGAAGAAAAAATTGTTAAAGCATGAAATTCACATTTAAAACGCTATGAGAACCACCGGAAAATTCAATCATATTAAAATAAATTTAAAGAAATATTATAAATAATTACTCCAGTAAACTTAATTTTATTTAGTTTTCAGATATACTTTTATTTTATTGATTGAAAAACAATTATTTACAAATGTGAAAAATTTTAATAACTTGTAATATTTAACTTTTAACGCAATTATTTTTATTATCTTGATAGAAAAATATTGAGCAGCAAAATTCGATCGTTATTTATTTTAAATTTTTTATTAAAAATGAATAATAAGACAATAGATAAGAGTTTAGCACTAGTTTCCGCTGTGTATCGTAATCTGTGATCTTAACAGTTTTAATTGTATATTTGGTTTGTATATAAACAATTTATTTATGCACTAAACTATTCATGTAAATGTATAATTAAGAAAAACTTCTAATGTTAAAACAAAATAACAGGAAAAAAATCAAGCAAATTAAAGATATTAGACACATAGCTTAAATAGAACCATAACTAATATTTAATTTTTTAACCATTTTCCTATTTATTTAAAAAATAATAAACCTTTATTTTTTATTTTCATTATGTTATAGCTAGGAATTTAGTAAATGGAAATATACCAGTAATTTTGTTTGTATATTTCACTTTCAATGAATCATTTAAATTTTGTTATGTGTATAATGCACTCACTATTAAAAACATATGTACACTAACTGTACGCTGAATCATATTCGGTACAAGGAACGCTTAAATTTGAATGATCTTTTCTTTGATATATCTTTTACAAAAGAAAATCATTGTTAATTAATAATGATGTTATTAACCAAAAATAGAAAAACACACGGTATTTTAAAAATAACGACAGGATTGCAAAGGTAAATAACATCGTTATAAAATACGATTGAAGAAAAAGAATTTAAACATAATTGAAAAGACAGCCCAAACTTTTTCTTTTAAAATTTTATAAATCTTTTATGTGTCTCCTCTTAGTCACAAACAGAATATCTATGAGCTGTTCTATTTCTCGACGAATAAAACATTTTTGTGTACACATACTCCTTCATAAATATTCTTTGTGTTTTCTCTTAGTTACACACACAACATGCATGAGATATTCTGCTATACGACAGATAAAATATTTTCGTATAGACATACTCTTTCATAAATGTTCCGTGTGTCTCTTCTTAAGTACACGCGCAACATGTATGAGGTGCCCTATTTCAGGACCAGATAAAAGCATTTCGTATAGACATACCCTTTCACGAATATCCTATGCGTCTCCTCTTACACACACGATATATATGAGGTATTACATTATTTCACGACAGATAGGAACATTTTCATATAGACATAGACTTTCATAAATGTTCTATGTGTCTCATTTTAGTCCCTCACACAATATCTATGAGGTACTCTATTTCACGACAGATAAAAACATTTCCATACAGACATAACCTTTCACAAACGTCATGTGCATCTGCTGTAAATTACACACACGACATACATGAGGTATCTTATTTCACGACAGATAAAAACATGTTCATATAGACATAGACTTTCGTGATTGTTCTATGTGTCTTTTCTTAGTCACACACAAAACATCTATGGGTTACCCTATTTCATGACAGCTAGAAACTTTTCGTAATCCAGCATAGCCATAAAGACATACCCTCTCATAAAACTCTTATGTGTCTCCTCTTTGTCCCGCGCACAACATATTATGAGTTACCCTATTTCATGACAGATAGAAATTTTTCGTAATCCAGCTATAGCCATAAAGACATACCCTCTCACAAATGTCTTATGTGTCTCCTCTTTGTCCCACGCACAACATAATATGAGTTACCCTATTTCATGACAGCTAGAAACTTTTCGTAATCCAGCTATAGCCATAAAGACATACCCTCTCATAAATGTCTTACGTGTCTCCTCTTTGTCCCACGCACAACATATTATGAGTTAACCTATTTCATGACAGATAGAAACTTTTCGTAATCCAGCTATAGCCATAAAGACATATCCTCTCATAAATGTCTTATGTGTCTCCTCCTTGTACCACGCACAACATATTATGAGTTACCCTATTTCATGACAGATAGAAACGTTTCGTAATCCAGCTATAACCATAAAGACATACCCTCTCATAAATGTCTTATGTGTCTCCTCCTTGTCCCACGCACAACATATTATGAGTTACCTTATTTCATGACAGATAGAAACTTTTCGTAATCCAGCTATAGCCATAAAGACATACCCTCTCATAAATGTCTTATGTGTCTCCTCTTTCTCCCACGCACAACATATTATGAGTTACCCTATTTCATGACAGATAGAAACTTTTCGTAATCCTGCTATAGCCATAAAGACATACCCTCTCATAAATGTCTTACGTGTCTCCTCTTTGTCCCACGTACAACATATTATGAGTTACCCTATTTCATGACACATAGAAACTTTTCGTAATCCAGCTATAGCCATTAAGACATACACTCTCATAAATGTCTTATGTGTCTCCTCTTTCTCCCACGCACAACATATTATGAGTTACCCTATTTCATGACAGATAGAAACTTTTTGTAATCAGCTATAGCTGTAAAGACATACCCTCTCATAAATGTCTTATGTGTCTCCTCTTTGTCCCACGCACAACATATTATGAGTTACCCTATTTCATGACAGATAGAAACTTTTCGTAATCAGCTGTAGCTGTAAAAATATACCCTCTCATAAATGTCTTATGTGTCTCCTCTTTCTCCCACGCACAACATATTATGAGTTACTCTTTTTCATGACAGATAGGAAATTTTCGTAATCCAGCTATAGCCATAAAGACATACCCTCTCATAAAGGTCTTATGTGTCTCCTCTTTGTCCAACGCACAACATATTATGAGTTACTCTATTTTATGACACATAGAAACTTTTCGTAATCCAGCTATAGCCATAAAGACATATCCTCTCATAAATGTCTTATGTGTCTCCTCTTTGTCCCACGCACAACATATTATGAGTTACTCTATTTTATGACACATAGAAACTTTTCGTAATCCTGCTATAGCCATAAAGACATACCCTCTCATAAATGTCTTATGTGTCTCCTCTTTGTCTCACGCACAACATATTATGAGTTACCCTATTTTAAGACAGATAGAAACTTTTCGTAATCCAGCTATAGCCATAAAGACATACCCTCTCATAAATGTCTTACGTGTCTCCTCTTTGTCCCACGTACAACATATTATGAGTTACCCTATTTCATGACACATAGAAACTTTTCGTAATCCAGCTATAGCCATAAAGACATATCCTTTCATAAATGTCTTATGTGTCTCCTCCTTGTACCACGCACAACATATTATGAGTTACCCTATTTCATGACAGATAGAAACTTTTCGTAATCCAGCTATAGCCATTAAGACATACACTCTCATAAATGTCTTATGTGTCTCCTCTTTCTCCCACGCACAACATATTATGAGTTACCCTATTTCATGACAGATAGAAACTTTTCGTAATCAGCTATAGCTGTAAAGACATACCCTCTCATAAATGTCTTATGTGTCTCCTCTTTCTCCCACGCACAACATATTATGAGTTACTCTTTTTCATGACAGATAGAAACTTTTCGTAATCCAGCTATAGCCATAGAGACATACCCTCTCATAAAGGTCTTATGTGTCTCCTCTTTGTCCCACGCACAACATTTTATGAGTTACCCTATTTCATGGTAGGTAGAAACATTTTCATATAAACATACTCTTTTATAAATGTACTATATGTCTCCTCTTAGCACACACGCATGATCTATGAGTACCCTATTTCACGACATATAGAAACATTTTTGTGCAGGCATACTCTTTTTTAAATATCCTATGTGTTTCATCTAAGTCAAACAAACAACATTTACGAGATGCCTTTTTAGCTCACAGGCTATCAAAGCCTGGGAGCGTTCTGTATGTGCGTATGTGCTTAACGCGATAACTCATGATAAAAAAATCCGATTCACTTGAAATTTTAGATGTATGTATATTCTGATAAGATGCTTCCCTGATTAGTTTTTGGAGTTCATTCGTATGTATAAGAGGGGGAACGGGGACTAATGACCCTCCCCTTTATTGATATAAATGGGTTTTTCTTGCAGATTCATCAGTTTTTTATATGATAAATCATATCCGTGATTAGTTAAAGGGATTCAATGATTAAGTATGAAACGGGAAAATGGCGGGAGCTGTTCCCTCCCTCTTTAATTCGCTTTTCCAACGGAATTAACCTTTGAAAATATAAGGCTGTCATGTACAATTAGTATGTGTAGCCTGTGAGCTCAATGCTATCAGTTTAGCTGGGCAATATCCTTTTTATTTCACGACAGATAGAACATTTTCATACAGACATACACTTTAATGAATGTCTCCTTTATGTCACAAACACAACATCTATAAGGTACCCTATTTCACAACAGATAGAAACATTTTCGTACACAGATATCCTTTCATAAATGCATTATGTATCTCCTTTCATACGCATAGCATTTATGAGGTACTCTTTTTCACGACTGATAGAAACGATTTCGTATAGACATATCCTTTGATAACAGTTCTATATGTCTGCTCTTAGTCGCATACACAACAACTATGAGGTACCCTATTTCATGACAGCTAGAAACTTTTCGTAATCCAGCTATAGCCATAAAGACATACCCTCTCATAAATGTCTTATGTGACTCCTCTTTGTCCCACGCACAACATATTATGAGTTACCCTATTTCATGACAGAAAGAAAATTTTCGTAATCCAGCTATAGCCATAAAGACATACCCTCTCATAAATGTCTTATGTGTCTTCTCTTTGTCCCACGCACAACATATTATGAGTTACCCTATTTCATGACAGATAGAAACTTTTCGTAATCCAGCTATAGCCATAAAGATATACCCTCTCATAAATGTCTTATGTGTCTCCTCTTTGTCCCACGCACAACATATTATGAGTTACCCTATTTCATGACAGATAGAAAATTTTCGTAATCCAGCTATAGCCATAAAGACATACCCTCTCATAAATGTCTTATGTGTCTTCTCTTTGTCCCACGCACAACATATTATGAGTTTCCCTATTTCATGACAGATAGAAACTTTTCGTAATCCAGCTATAGCCATAAAGATATACCCTCTCATAAATGTCTTATGTGTCTCCTCTTTGTCCCACGCACAACATATTATGAGTTACCCTATTTCATGACAGATAGAAACTTTTCGTAATCCAGCTATAGCCATAAAGACATACCCACTCATAAATGTCTTACGTGTCTCCTCCTTATCCCACGCACAACATATTATGAGTTTCCCTATTTCATGACAGATAGAAACTTTTCGTAATCCAGCTATAGCCATAAAGATATACCCTCTCATAAATGTCTTATGTGTCTCCTCTTTGTCCCACGCACAACATATTATGAGTTACCCTATTTCATGACAGATAGAAACTTTTCGTAATCCAGCTATAGCCATAAAGACATACCCACTCATAAATGTCTTACGTGTCTCCTCCTTATCCCACGCACAACATATTATGAGTTACCCTATTTCATGACAGATAGAAACTTTTCGTAATCCAGCTATAGCCATAAAGACATACCCACTCATAAATGTCTTACGTGTCTCCTCCTTATCCCACGCACAACATATTATGAGTTACCCTATTTCATGACAGATAGAAACTTTTCGTAATCCAGCTATAGCCATAAAGATATACCCTCTCATAAATGTCTTATGTGTCTCCTCTTTGTCCCACGCACAAAATATTATGAGTTACCCTATTTTATGACAGATAGAAACTTTTCGTAATCCAGCTATAGCCATAAAGACTTACCCTCTCATAAATGTTTTATGTGTCTCCTCTTTGTCCCACGCACAACATATTATGAGTTACCCTTTTTCATGACAGATAGAAACTTTTCGTAATCAAGCTATAGCCATAAAGACATATCCTCTCATAAATCTCTTATGTGTCTCCTCCTTGTACCAGGCACAACATATTATGAGTTACCATATTTCATGACTGATAGAAACTTTTCGTAATCCAGCTGTAGCCATAAAGACATACCCTCTTATAAATGCCTTATGTGTCTCCTCTTTGTCCCACGCACAACATATTATGAGTTACTCTATTTCATGACAGATAGAAACTTTTCGTAATCAGCTATAGCTATAAAGACATACCTTCTCATAAATTCTTAAGTGTTTCCTCTTTGTCCCACGCACAACATATTATGCGTTACCCTATTTCATGACAGATAGAAACTTTTCGTAATCAGCTATAGCTATAAAGACATACCCTCTCATAAATGTCTTATGTGTCTCCTCTTTGTCCCACGCACAACATATTATGAGTTACCCTATTTCATGACAGATAGAAACTTTTCGTAATCCAGCTATAGCCATAAAGACATACACTCTCATAAATGTCTTATGTGTCTCCTCTTTGTCCCACGCACAACATATTATGAGTTACCCTATTTCATGACAGATAGAAACTTTTCGTAATCCAGCTATAGCCATAAAGACATATCCTCTCATAAATGTCTTATGTGTCTCCTCCTTGTACCACGCACAACATATTATGAGTTACCCTATTTCATGACAGATAGAAACTTGTCGTAATCCAGCTATAGCCATAAAGACATATCTTCTCATAAATGTCTTAGTGTCTCCTCTTTGTCCCACGTACAACATATTATGAGTTACCCTATTTCATGGTAGGTAGAAACATTTTCATATAAACATACTCTTTTATAAATGTACTATATGTCTCCTCTTAGAATACACGCATGATGTATGAGTACCCTATTTCACGACGTATAGAAAACATTTTTGTGCAGGCATACTCTTTTTTAAATATCCTATGTGTTTCATCTAAGTCAAACAAACAATATTTACGTGATGTCTTTTTAGCTTCCAGAATATCAAAGCCTGGGAGCTTATGTGTCCCTCCGTTCTGTATGTGCGTATGTGCTTAACGCAATAACTCATGATAAAATAATCCGATTCACTTGAAATTTTGGATGTATGTATATTCTGAATAGACGCTTCCCTGATAAGTTTTGTGAGTTCATTCGATATGTATAAGGGGGGGAACGGGGGCTAATGCCCCTCCCCTTTATTGATATAAATGGGTTTTTCTTGCAGATTCATCAGTTTAATATATGATAAAACATATCCGTGATTAGTTAAAGGGATTCATTGATTAAGTATAAAACGGGGAAATGGAGGGAGCTGTTCCCCCCCCTCCTTAATTCGCTTTTCGAACGGAATTAACCTTTGAAAATATAAGGCTGTCATGTACAATTATTATGTGTAGTCTGTAAGCTCAATGCTTTCAATTTAGCTTTGCAATATCCTTTTTATTTCACGACAGATATAAACATTTTCATATAGACATACACTTTAATGAATGTCTCCTTTATGTCACAAACACAACATCTATAAGGTACCCTATTTCACAACAGATAGAAACATTTTCGTACAGAGATATCCTTTCATAAATGCATTATGTATCTCCTTTCATACGCATAGCATTTATGAGGTACTCTATTTCACGACTGATAGAAACGATTTCGTATAGACATGTGCTTTGATAACTGTTCTATATGTCTGCTCTTAGTCGCATACACAACATCTATGAGGTACCCTATTTCATGATAGACAGAAACATTTTCGTATAGACATACCCTCTTAAAAAAGCCCAAGTGTTTCTTCTTAGTCAAGCTGTGATGTAGAATCACATATAGTATTCTTAAATTTTACATTTTTCTAAATTACATTTAAAACTAATCTTTAATTATATAGCTATTTTATCTTAACGCTTATTTTCGATCCCACAATAACTTTCCGTTCAAAAGAAAAGAAAGAAAAATATCTAGCATCTGCCTTATTACTGAAAAACGGCTGTCAGATAAAGAGAATTCATTAAGATGCGTATTTCACCCTTGCAGGAAACAAATAAAAAAAAGAATAAAGTTCGAATGTGTTTGCGGTCAGTGAAATTTCATTTTCCTCTCTGCGTAATTTTAAGTCTAACTTATTCGTTGCATATGAGTCTTTTTATGTACATAATAGTTGTTATGTCTTTTGAGAACATTTTCTCAAAATATGCTCCTAACGTACGATTTGGCAGTCGGATTCCTTTTTGGCGTATTTTTTAGGACTGCTATTTTCTGGTTGCCCTGCTATTAAATTCAAAATCCTTTTATTGTTTAAGCGTAACAGACAATTTTGCGTAAATGATATCAGTCATTTTTCATATGCTTATTGTCGCCAATGGTGTGATGCCAATGTGTGAATTTTTCAGTGAGGAACGGATTGCCTCTCTCTCGCTTCACGAGGCAGTCATGTGAAGACTCTTTTCTTGATAATGCATTCAGGCACCATCCCTAGCTTCTCTGTATGAAACCTTTAAAATTTATAAGTTTTACTGCAAATAAATAATTTTCTTAAAAGAGCAGTTATTTTTCCTAAGCGATCATAGCCTACAACTCCAGCGAATGCATTTTAAAAAGAACCTGGTAAATATACTTTAAAGTACAGATATATATTACATAAATTTATGGTGCCTAACACCAGGCATTCGCAATTTTTTTAACGTCAAGGGATGGTGCCTGCTTTTAGTTGCCTGCTTCGATTTGCTTGAAAGTTTAGTTTCTGGACTACTTATTAGCACTTATCTGGACTATATCTGGACTATTATCTGGACTATTTATCTACCTGAGTAGTATGACATTATCTTATTCATTGGCTGTTTACAAGATTTTTGAAAGCCTATTTCCCCGACAGATGTCTATCTATTACGTTTGCGGAATATACAGGGTGATTCAGCTCGTCGGTGACAAACTTTAAGGATCGATAGAGCACACCTAGACGAACATTTTTGAATAGGGAATGTAGGGTCCCTGACGTGATGGTAAGGCGCTAGGCGCTTTCGAAAATTTGGGTGCCGAAATTCGAAACGTCATAAAAACTAGGGAAATGGTTAGATTTTCTTGCTTGTTGCATCGAAATGATTCTGTTTGTTTAGACTTTCTTCAGTACCAATTTGATAAGCGTATCTCTTAAAACATGGATAGGGGGCGCTGCAGACTTTGGAGAGCTAGACAACAACTTTAAGCCCGTTATTTTGATAATTTAACACATGCTCGCCAAAGTTTATACTCTAACTTAAAGTTTGAACCCAAAAGTAGAGCCCTGCAAAAAGCGTAAGAGCCGGAATAAAATGTCAAAGTACAGGGTGGTCGAAACTCGAAGGCTCCTAAGAGATAAACAAACAGATTTCTTGACTTATGGCATGCATTTTCATGATGCTGTTTGCTGGAGCTCTCTGAAACTCAGTTGAACGGTACAAAAAGAAACATCGATAGGGGGCGCTTTGGGCAAAAAACATAATTCGTTGACATTTCGGACGCTAACTGGAAACGGGGCGCTACGATCAGTTAGTAATAATGAAAACACATTTTCTACCTCTGCTCAACACTTCTGAATAAATTTAGACCAAAAACATCAATGATACTGGAAATTTATTTACAAAAAATAACACTACAGAAGATGCTCGAAATTTCGACCTTGGGCCATGATGCAGGCTTCGCCCCTCCGTCGCATTGAGGAGTGTGTGTTTCCAACAATGCCAGGAGTATCTCTGATCTGCCCTGCAGCTGCCACAATGCGCGCCACAAGTTCTTCAGCACTGCTGACAGGTGTATGGTATACCTCGGCCTTCAGGTAACCCCAAAGGAAGAAATCCAAGCAGGTGAGGTCTGGTGATCGGGCAGGCCAGTGAACTGGACCCCCACGCCCGATCCACCGCTGGCCATACCTTGCGTTTAGATGGAGACGCACGTCGTTCGTGTAATGGGCCGGAGCTCCATCGTGCTGGAACCACATCTGGCGACGCGAACCTTCGGGTACGTGCGCCTCCTCCAGAAGCTGCGGTAGCACTTGATCCAGGAAAATCAGGTAATTTCCACCTGTCAGCCGTTCAGGTAACAAATAAGGGCCAATGAGGCAATCCCCCAGAATGCCGGCCCACACATTTACTGAGAAACGCTCCTGGGCTGCTCGGCTTCTGGTTTCATGTGGATTTTCATCACACCACACATGACTGTTGTGGGCGTTCCACATTCCCTCCCGGCTGAAGGTGGACTCGTTCGTAAACAAAATGCTGTTTACAAAACGGGAATCCCTGGATCTCATCGCCAAGTACCATCTTGAGAATTCCACTCGAGGGCCAAAATCCTGCTCTCTGAGCAACTGCACCCGCTGGATGTGGTAGGGGTGCAGATTCCGGGAACGTAAGATGCGCCACGCAGTTGCTTGCGAAATGCCAACATGTCTGGCGATATCTCTCGTGCTAAGACCTGGGTTGTCCTCAACCAGGTTAAGCACAGCCTCTTCGTTGTCGGGGGTGCTCACTGATCGCTCCCGTTCAGGCCTGCCTCCGTCGAAAGATCCCGTTGTGGACAACCTCTGGTGTACTCGAGCGAAGAAGGCATGGCAGGGGATTTGCCTGTTGGGGTAACGCTCGGCGTACAACCGCTGAGCGGCTCGTCCATTACAACCAGCAGCGCCATACGCCAAATGCATGTCAGCCAATTCAGAGTTTGTGTACCGTTCCATCCTACTACCGATCTGCAGACAAGTAACCCGAAGCTTAAGTAGGTACCGCACGTTCAAAAGACGTGTCTGCGCATACAACTACGTCATCTCGCGTTGTCGTCTACGCATTACGTATCTTTTGCATATCGATATGGTACGATATCTTTTGCATAAATCAGCAAAAAGCATCTTATGTAAATTTTATTGCGCGCATTGTGCATGATTGAAACCAGCTATGTTTGTTAAAAAAAACAAACAAACTGCAGTTTTAATAGCTTCTTATGATAAGTAAATTACTCTCTTGTTTTGTTTCTAACTGATCGTAGCGCCCCGTTTCCAGTTAGCGTCCGAAATGTCAACGAATTATGTTTTTTGCCCAAAGCGCCCCCTATCGATGTTTCTTTTTGTACCGTTCAACTGAGTTTCAGAGAGCCCCAGCAAACAGAATCATGAAAATGCATGCCATAAGTCAAGAAATCTGTTTGTTTATCTCTTAGGAGCCTTCGAGTTTCGACCACCCTGTACTTTGACATTTTATTCCGGCTCTTACGCTTTTTGCAGGGCTCTACTTTTGGGTTCAAACTTTAAGTTAGAGTATAAACTTTGGCGAGCATGTGTTAAATTATCAAAATAACGGGCTTAAAGTTGTTGTCTAGCTCTCCAAAGTCTGCAGCGCCCCCTATCCATGTTTTAAGAGATACGCTTATCAAATTGGTACTGAAGAAAGTCTAAACAAACAGAATCATTTCGACGCAACAAGCAAGAAAATCTAACCATTTCCCTAGTTTTTATGACGTTTCGAATTTCGGCACCCAAATTTTCGAAAGCGCCTAGCGCCTTACCATCGCGTCAGGGACCCTACATTCCCTATTCAAAAATGTTCGTCTAGGTGTGCTCTATCGATCCTTAAAGTTTGTCACCGACGAGCTGAATCACCCTGTAGAGTATTAGATACTACGAGTGTTCTTAGTTCATAGACTATCGTTTACGGTGCCTATAGAATGCGGACTGTCGCTGCCGGATTTTCCCCTGATGGATCGCATTGGAGTTCTTTCCCGGCGCCGAACCATTATTCATGTTGGATGCGGCTGATTTTTCTGATCGAAAAAATTTCACGAGGCTCAGCGTAAAGAACTCCTGCTCGTTAACGCCTGCTCCTCCCGATGTACGCCTAAGAATCTGCGGTAGACTGTAGTGACTCCTATTTCGCCTCCGTTAAACTCGCAGCCTTGCTTTCGGCAAAATAGTGCATTTTATTTCGACTTTGGGTACTTCACAATTATTTGTTTACTTCAGAAATGGATCGTGCTCAGTGCTACAGATTTTCGTGTTTGATCTGCAATTTAATCGACATTCATAGATTAGGTGTTTTTGCGCTGGATTTTGTGTGTCTTCGATTGCCAACGTGTATATATTGCATTTCTTCAAAAATTAAAAAAAAAGGAATTGTCGAAATCTATTATGAAAAGAAGTAAAAAAATTAGCGCACTCGTGAGAATGCTGCCAAATTAAAACAATGGAGTGATTAAAAAAAAAGATAGTGAAGAAAATAAATAAACATCTGCGGTATAAAATGTGAGTACGAGAAAATATATGCATTTTATATTTTATGATTTTAAAACTCAATCTCTATTTTAATTACATGACTTTTTTTGTTATTATTTTAGAATAATATGATGAGTGATTTTATTACAATTATTGTTTATTATGCATTGTTTTCTCGTGCTCACATTTATTTTTATGAATAATAATAGTTAGAAGTTTTCTTAGATTACGTCGAAATATTTCATAGTTCTACAAATGCTATTTGAGAAATAAGACGCCAAATATGTTAACAGGATAAAAAGATATTTTTCATATAACTAAGTATCTATCAACTGTGCACTCTTACTGAAATTTCATTCAAAGTATTAAGACAATCTTAAAAAAAAAAGAATTCAGAATATTGACTTCATAAATCGTATTTTTTTGGATGATTGTGCTAAAGAAAAAAAATCTATTATTTTACTTATTTTCTTTAAATATTACATTTTTATTTACTTTGCAATGCGATTCTTTTTGAACTATTACAATCTGACATTCATATGTATACATTTATAGTTTTATATATCTTGTTACCTGATTTTATAATATGATAAAAAAAAAAGAGAAGAAGTTAAAGGTAAGTTAATGGTGCATCTAAAGTGATGTAGAATCACATATAGTATTCTTAAATTTTACATTTTTCTAAATTACATTTAAAACTAATCTTTAATTATATAGCTATTTTATCTTAACGCTTATTTTCGATCCCACAATAACTTTCCGTTCAAAAGAAAAGAAAGAAAAACATCTAGCATCTGCCTTATTACTGAAAAACGGCTGTCAGATAAAGAGAATTCATTAACCCGTTCGGGACCGGCGCCTTTTACACAAATTTTATTCGGTTATCACCACTTTCGTTTAAAAAGTTTACTTTACTTTAGTAATCACGAAATTGCTTTGATTAAAGAAAGGAAGTATAACTTTACTTTTTTACTGGTGAGAAAAAAGAAGGTCTTTATCCTCTTTTTCAGGGTGCGTATATGCACCCATGGTCCCGAACGGGTTAAGATGCGTATTTCACCCTTGCTGGAAACAAATAAAGAAAAGAATAAAGTTCGAATGTGTTTGCGGTCAGTGAAATTTCATTTTCCTCTCTGCGTAATTTTAAGTCTAACTTATTCGTTGCATATGAGTCTTTTTATGTACATAATAGTTGTTATGTCTTTTGAGAACATTTTCTCAAAATATGCTCCTAACGTACGATTTGGCAGTCGGATTCCTTTTTGGCGTATTTTTTAGGACTGCTATTTTCTGGTTGCCTTGCTATTAAATTCAAAATCCTTTTATTGTTTAAGCGTAACAGACAATTTTGCGTAAATGATACCTGTCATTTTTCATATGCTTATTGTCGCCAATGGTGTGATGCCAATGTGTGAATTTTTCAGTGAGGAACGGATTGCCTCTCTCTCGCTTCACGAGGCAGTCATGTGAAGACTCTTTTCTTGATAATGCATTCAGGCACCATCCCTAGCTTCTCTGTATGAAACCTTTAAAATTTATAAGTTTTACTGCAAATAAGTAATTTTCTTAAAAGAGCAGTTATTTTTCCTAAGCGATCATAGCCTACAACTCCAGCGAATGCATTTTAAAAAGAACCTGGTAAATATACTTTAAAGTACAGATATATATTACACACGCATACAACTAAAACGTACTCTATTTCACTGCAAGTAGAAAAATTTTCGTATAGACAAACTGTTTCATAAATGTCTGTCTCCTCTTAGTCGCTCGTGTAACATCTATGAGGTACTGTATTTCACAGCAAATAGAAACGCATGTCGTAAAGACATACTCTATCATAAATGTCCCATACTGTTAAAAATCTGTAGTTTTTGCTGCATATTCACTCCACCGCTTTTATACAAAAAGATGGGTTGATCTTTCTCTCATTGATCAAAATATAGATATTTTATTAAAGCGGTGGAGTGACTATGTAGCAACATACTTTTAACAGCGTATGTGTCTCCTTTGAGACGCATACGCAACATCTATGAGGTATCCTATTTCACAACAGGTAGGAAGAATTTCATATAGACATACTCCTTCATAAATTTTCTATGTGTCTTTCCTTACTCGCATATGCAAGCGACATCTAGAAGATATCCTGTTTCATGTCTGATAGAAATATTTTTTATAAACCTACTGTAAAAAATGACAGATGTTTCTTAATTTCTGAAAATATAATATAATTACAAATAAAAAATACGCTATTCTCTTCCGAATTATTCATAATTCTGAAAAGCGTTTTTTATATTTAGAAACTTGAGAAACTCTCATTGTTTATAAATTTAAAGAATCATTTCTGAAACCAAAATTTATTTTACAAGCCACTGATTTTAGTAAAAGTTTCCGAGTGGTTTTTTTATTATGGTAATAAGTCTTTTTTAAACTGGAATGTCGGTTTAACACCGAAGATACCATCCTTTTTAAAAACATTTTTATAATTAGAACTATACATTCATGCTCAACTTAACGATTTAGGAATCAGTCATTGGACACCTTGAGAGTGGACACCCTGTATTTTTCCTGATTAAAAGACATTTGTCTTTTCTTACACTGCATTCTCTGCGTGCACCTTCAATTCAATCACTGTTGTAGCCAAAAAAGGCATATTTCCATAAAAATTCTTAACAAGCAGTCATGTGCAAAACATTCACAATGTTTGCCTTGAAATGGACTATCATTTGGATGTTTTCTGTGGGGGAAAATAATAGCCATTTAGAACCGTTATGAAGAAACTCAAACAAAACTTTGAGCTTTCTTCTGTTTTGCAGTTAAAAAATGTATTTGTTATTCTTTTTTTTTATTTTGAAGTTAAAATATGGTTATTTGCAATCGGGTTATTCTTTTTTTAAATATCCTGTATATAGTACTAGATCTTTTTTCGTAGTAGTAGAGACAAACGAAAATCTAATTTTATATACATAATGTAAATAGTAAATAGCACATGTACTATGTAGTATCTACGTACTTTGTTGTTACGTACGATGTTTCTTAAAGAAAAGTTTTCCTCCTTTTGTTGATATAGATTTTCTCTTTCATGTTTTGGAGAGTTAATCTCTATTACTCTCAGCGGATTATTAGCTTTAGAGTATATCAGATAAAAGTATACTGGCACCTTCCTTCAATTTAAACTGCTGAGAGGCATTAAAATGTTTTGCTTTCTGCTTAATCTCCTTCTGAATTTTCCAGGAATCGAATTTAATTATTTTTTTATGCCAATGAACTATTAAAACACAGTCACGTTTAGTGTGATGTTGTAGAATGTTCAGAGAAAATAAACAGGAGCATTTATATAAAGTAAATTTTAGCAGGCCTGTCCAGTTTTTCAGCTACTAGCGGCGAACTTTGTCTGTCGAGGGATCTCAGGAGTCTTACTTTTTATCTGATAGTGCAATTTGGCAATATGTCACATTTTTTTTCCTCAGTCCCTATGAAACATAAATGCATAAAATTTCTGATACAGACAACTTGGTACTCCTCTTTTTAATTTTTTTAAATATTTAATTTTTATGTTTAATTTCGATAAAAAAAAATTAAAATTGCTTTTTGACTGCGCGTAACATTTCTTAAAAACTAATAAAGCAATTTACATCAAACATCAAACATGATAAATATATTTGTTTTGAATTAAAGAATAACTTATACTTCAAATTCAATATTATAATTTCATTGATTATTTAAAATTGACATGAATTCAAACTATGAAGGGCGCCATTATTCAGACGACTGGAAGCATGCATTGTTATCTTAAATCGGTAGTTGTTATCAACACTTAAATTCAACTTTTGCGATGCACATACGCCTCATTTAACAACAACAATGCCTGCCTATGTGAAAATAAACTGCAAGCGGAAATATAAATCGTAGTTTAAGTAAAACTAGTCGTTGGGGGCCACCGTAATACTTACCCATCATGAATATGTATATGAAAATAAAACATATGAAAACTATTAATACAATGCATTGCAATTCATAAACAAAATTTAAATATTGTTAATACATAGTAATGCTATATTAAAGAACGGCTGATGTACCAATTTCGACAAATTATATAAAACGCCAAACTACTCAAGTAGTACCAAATTGCGTAAAAGAAACATCCTTATAACTCCAAAAATAATAACTCTACTAACTAACAATTAATTGCGTCGGATTAAGCATCTCATTTCCAATTAAAGTATACCTCTGAATTGAAATTTGAATGAAATACAGGGTCAGGAAAAATCGAAGAATGTGGAAAACAGGATTACAAATATCTCGGCAACTAATAATCCGATCTACTTCGTTCTATATGCAAAATGTGTGTTATTTTATTGCCTTTTACGTCCATTCCTTAAAATAAAAAAGTTCGAAAATTTTTATGTACCTTTCATCAGAACGAATTTTTCGAGAGTCCGAAAAAAATAGTTCCGGATAATCGAGGTTGCTGATATTAAATAGGGTTCGTCCCATTCTTACATACTAACTACATACAAAATTTCAAGTCTCTATCTCAATTTGTTCGGGAGATAGAGCGTTTACAGACAGACAGACAGACAAACAGACGGACGGCAAAAATTTTTTTCTAAAAATATGTTTTTCGGAATCTCCACTATCTAAAACGTGTAAATCCGTCAAAAAATTTTTTTCGATTTTCAAAACGATTGCAAGACTTACCCTATACTACGTATGATGGGTAAGTAATTATATATCCCTGTGAGATAAGCTTGCCTCAAAAAGTTTTGTAGGATAAAAAATCAAAACTTTAATGCTGCCCATAATAGAAAAACATGCTAATACTCAAAATAAAACACTTTTAAAGGTATTTTTATTTTTAAATTAAGCTGGTAACACGAAACACCCGGAATCACACACGCATCTTATACAATGCCTATCTTATAAGAAATGGTGACGCTCGTTTAAAAATCGCAGAAAATTGAGTAAATTTACAATTATATTTCCCCTATAGGTGCTTCTCTTAAAAACTTCGGAAGCCAAAAAAACTAACGCTGCATCCAATATAAATGCATACACATTATTATTTAAACCTTTTAAGCTTTTTCAAAAACAGATTTTATATTTATTAGGATGAGCGAAGCGAATCCTCTACTAGGCCACTCAAATTACATTTTGTCGTACACTTTACAAAAAAACTATTCAGTATTTTGACTTGATATTAAACACAAAAATAAATTATGATCTGTAGATTTGCACAATATTATTTTTTTTTACAGAATAACCTTTAAAAAATTATTATTTTAATTAATTTTTTTTTACATGTTTTACTTACCCATCATACGTAGTATAGGGTAGGTCTTGCAATCGTTTTGAAAATCGAAAAAAATTTTTTAACGGATTTACACGTTTCAGATAGTGGAGATTCCGAAAAACGTATTTTTAGAAAAAAAATTTGCCGTCCGTCTGTCTGTCTGTCTGTCTGTCTGTCTGTCTGTCTGTCTGTCTGTCTGTCTGTAAACACTCTATCTCCCGAACGAATTGAGATAAAGACTTGAAATTTTGTATGTACTTAGTATGTAAGGCTGGGACGAAGCCTATTTAATATCAAAAACCTCGATTATCCAGAACTATTTTTTTCGGACTCTCGAAAAATTCGTTCTGATGAAAGGTACATAAAAATTTTCGAATTTTTTTATTTTAAGGATTGGACGTAAAAGACAATAAAATTACACAAATTTTGCATAAAGAACGAAGTCGATCATATTATTAGTTGCCGAGATATTTGTAATCCTGTTTTCTACATTCTTCGATTTTTCATGACCCTGTATTTCATTCAAATTTTAATTCAGAGGTATATTTTAATTGGAAATGAGACGCTTAATCTGACGCAGTTAATTGTTAGTTAATAAAATTATTATTTTTAAAGTTATAAGGATGTTTCTTTTACGCAGTTCGGTACTACTTGAGTAGTTTGGCGTTTTATATAATTTGTCGAAATTGGTACATCAGCAGTTCTTTAATATAACATTACTATGTATATTAACAATATTTAAATTTTGTTTATGGATTGCAATGCATTGTATAAATAGTTTCACATGTTTTATTTTCATATACATATCCATGATGGGTAAGTATTACGGTGGCCCCCAACGACTAGTTTTCATTACGGACGAATTTTTCGAAATTAAAAATGAAACGTATATTTTCAGAAGAAAAGAAATCATGGAGATAAATCAATTACAGGTAGAATCATGATTAATTAAAGAAATAAAATGTATTTTCTTTATTCCGCTAAAATCGTTTTCGCTGATGACACTTGCGCATATTAAAAGAATTACGTTATAATTTTTTTAAGTGGCAACAAAAGAACTATGAACAAATAAAATTAATTGTTAAATTCGTTACATAACAAAGAGTTATTTGAATTTCGAAGGTTGAAATTTGAACCAAATGAAGTATGCATTATTATTTTGGTATATGTAGTATTATTTTTAAATAGTTTACCGTGTTATTTTAAACAATTTGCCGTTTCAAACAATCTATGGAATATATTAGCTCTCTTATAAAAAAATGCAAAGAAAACGTACATTCACTGGTTGAAAAGAACGCGGATATGATATATGTTTAAGGCAAGAGGCTAGATGTCAGCGACGTCACAAAACTAGTCGTTGGATGACACCGTAATACTTACCCATCATTTATATGCATATGAAAATAAAATATGTGAAAACTATTTATACAATGTATTTCAGTTCCAAAACTAAATTTAAATGTTGCTAATACACATAGTAATACTCTATTAATGAATTGCTGATGCACCAATTTCAACAAATTATATAAAACGCCAAACTACTCAAGAAGTACCAAACTACGTAAAAGAAACATCCTTATAACTCCAAAAATAATAATCATATTAACTAACAGTTTGCTGCGTCGGATTAAGTGTCTCATTTTCAATTAAAATATGCCTCTAAATTGAAATTTAAATGAAATACAGGATCATGAAAAACCGAAGAATGTGGAAAACAGGATTACAAATATCTCGACAACTAATAATCCGATCGACTTCGTTCTTTATGAAAAATTTGTGTTTTTTTATTGCCTTTTACATGCATTCCTTATTTAAAAAAAATCGAAAATTTTTATGTACCTTTCATCAGAACGAATTTTTCGAGAATCCGGAAAAAATAGTTCCGGATAATCGAGGTTGCTGATATTCAATAGGCTTCGTTCCATTCTTACATACTAAGTACATACAAAATTACAAGTCTCTATCTCAATTTGTTCGTGAGATAGAGCGTTTACAAGTAAAGCTGCTCTTTATCAGTTCCTCATTCTTTATTGTTAGATAAATTATGAAATGTTGGATTTGCGACTCATTTTATTCAAAATGGCTGTATGGGGCACATTGATACAGTCTTTGTCGGGGCACATTGATACAACCTAAAGCCTTTTCTAGTTCATTTTTTCATTACCTTTTATTATTATTATTATTTTTTTTTTTTACCATACACTCCTTAATTCAACCATTTTTCGTCCATAATTTCTACTATTAGTTTTTATTGAAGTGAAATTGCTCTAATTTCTTTACATTAGAACATTTTATAGTATTTTTACAAACAGAAGACGTACAAACTTGCACAATATCTAGTGCTAGTAGACTTAACAAAAGAAATGGACGGCAGCCTGGCAAATCTCAAATTTATATCGATTCTCCAAGAAAAAAGTATTATCGACTTGAGAAATGAGTAAGAGAAACAAGCTGCAGAATAGTACAGGATAATTAGATTATGAATATAATTTTTAGTATAATTATCCTTTATTTTCTGTTTGTAAACCGATTTATAAACTGAAAACCTGGTAATTCTTTCACCTTTCCTAAGATAGAAGATAATACTGGGGTTAAAGTGCCAGATATGACAAAGTTACTAAAGCCAACAAACAGACAAGGAACAGCCAGAACATCAGGTCATTATACATTTCTTTTTGATTGCTTTAATATCACTTACAAATAAATTGTGTGCGATTTTAATGTCTATAAATGTATATAAAATGGTTTGCTAACTATCTTTCTATGAAAAATATGCATTGGTGTTATTTTATCTCCGTTTTTCCCCGACGCATCAAAGTGTATCAATCTGCCCCGGGGATGGGGCACATTGATACAAATTACTTTTTTGATTTTTTTAAAATTACATAAAATAATATGTAAAACAACGATTGTACATTTTTATAACACACTACACAGGTTTTGCTGACATCACATAGAAAAATAACTTGAAATTTTTCCTTTCTAGACACCAAAATTTTTTTTTTAAAAAAGCTGTATCAATGTCCCCCAGTTCCCCCTATATAATGCCTGAAGAATTTAAGAAGATAATGGTGCAGTATAGAGAGGGAATGGGGGGTAACCTCTCTTACATTAAATTAACTGCTTTTTACGCAAAATTATCCTATTTGCTTGAAATTTAGGACATAGTTTCTTTATGATAAGACGTATTTCTGATTAGTTATGAGAAGTCTGATTAGTTATGATTAGTCTGATTAGTTATGATTAGTTTGCTATTATAATGAGGAGGAGGCCAATATCTCCCCTCTAATTAGATAGAACGGTTTTTATGCAGAATTATCCGATGTATTTCAAATTTTAAATATAAGTTCTTTCTGATATGATTCTGATATGATTGGATTCTGAGCGAAGCGAATCCTCTACTAGGCCACTCAAATTACATTTTTTCGTACACTTTACAAAAAAACTATTCAGTATTTTGACTTGATATTAAACACAAAAATAAATTATGATCTGTAGATTTGCACAATATTATTTTTTTTTACAGAATAACCTTTAAAAAATTATTATTTTAATTAATTTTTTTTTACATGTTTTACTTACCCATCATACGTAGTATAGGGTAGGTCTTGCAATCGTTTTGAAAATCGAAAAAAATTTTTTAACGGATTTACACGTTTCAGATAGTGGAGATTCCGAAAAACGTATTTTTAGAAAAAAAATTTGCCGTCCGTCTGTCTGTCTGTCTGTCTGTCTGTCTGTCTGTCTGTCTGTAAACGCTCTATCTCCCGAACGAATTGAGATAAAGACTTGAAATTTTGTATGTACTTAGTATGTAAGGCTGGGACGAAGCCTATTTAATATCAAAAACCTCGATTATCCAGAACTATTTTTTTCGGACTCTCGAAAAATTCGTTCTGATGAAAGGTACATAAAAATTTTCGAATTTTTTTATTTTAAGGATTGGACGTAAAAGACAATAAAATTACACAAATTTTGCATAAAGAACGAAGTCGATCATATTATTAGTTGCCGAGATATTTGTAATCCTGTTTTCTACATTCTTCGATTTTTCATGACCCTGTATTTCATTCAAATTTTAATTCAGAGGTATATTTTAATTGGAAATGAGACGCTTAATCTGACGCAGTTAATTGTTAGTTAATAAAATTATTATTTTTAAAGTTATAAGGATGTTTCTTTTACGCAGTTCGGTACTACTTGAGTAGTTTGGCGTTTTATATAATTTGTCGAAATTGGTACATCAGCAGTTCTTTAATATAACATTACTATGTATATTAACAATATTTAAATTTTGTTTATGGATTGCAATGCATTGTATAAATAGTTTCACATGTTTTATTTTCATATACATATCCATGATGGGTAAGTATTACGGTGGCCCCCAACGACTAGTTTTCATTACGGACGAATTTTTCGAAATTAAAAATGAAACGTATATTTTCAGAAGAAAAGAAATCATGGAGATAAATCAATTACAGGTAGAATCATGATTAATTAAAGAAATAAAATGTATTTTCTTTATTCCGCTAAAATCGTTTTCGCTGATGACACTTGCGCATATTAAAAGAATTACGTTATAATTTTTTTAAGTGGCAACAAAAGAACTATGAACAAATAAAATTAATTGTTAAATTCGTTACATAACAAAGAGTTATTTGAATTTCGAAGGTTGAAATTTGAACCAAATGAAGTATGCATTATTATTTTGGTATATGTAGTATTATTTTTAAATAGTTTACCGTGTTATTTTAAACAATTTGCCGTTTCAAACAATCTATGGAATATATTAGCTCTCTTATAAAAAAATGCAAAGAAAACGTACATTCACTGGTTGAAAAGAACGCGGATATGATATATGTTTAAGGCAAGAGGCTAGATGTCAGCGACGTCACAAAACTAGTCGTTGGATGACACCGTAATACTTACCCATCATTTATATGCATATGAAAATAAAATATGTGAAAACTATTTATACAATGTATTTCAGTTCCAAAACTAAATTTAAATGTTGCTAATACACATAGTAATACTCTATTAATGAATTGCTGATGCACCAATTTCAACAAATTATATAAAACGCCAAACTACTCAAGAAGTACCAAACTACGTAAAAGAAACATCCTTATAACTCCAAAAATAATAATCATATTAACTAACAGTTTGCTGCGTCGGATTAAGTGTCTCATTTTCAATTAAAATATGCCTCTAAATTGAAATTTAAATGAAATACAGGATCATGAAAAACCGAAGAATGTGGAAAACAGGATTACAAATATCTCGACAACTAATAATCCGATCGACTTCGTTCTTTATGAAAAATTTGTGTTTTTTTATTGCCTTTTACATGCATTCCTTATTTAAAAAAAATCGAAAATTTTTATGTACCTTTCATCAGAACGAATTTTTCGAGAATCCGGAAAAAATAGTTCCGGATAATCGAGGTTGCTGATATTCAATAGGCTTCGTTCCATTCTTACATACTAAGTACATACAAAATTACAAGTCTCTATCTCAATTTGTTCGTGAGATAGAGCGTTTACAAGTAAAGCTGCTCTTTATCAGTTCCTCATTCTTTATTGTTAGATAAATTATGAAATGTTGGATTTGCGACTCATTTTATTCAAAATGGCTGTATGGGGCACATTGATACAGTCTTTGTCGGGGCACATTGATACAACCTAAAGCCTTTTCTAGTTCATTTTTTCATTACCTTTTATTATTATTATTATTTTTTTTTTTTACCATACACTCCTTAATTCAACCATTTTTCGTCCATAATTTCTACTATTAGTTTTTATTGAAGTGAAATTGCTCTAATTTCTTTACATTAGAACATTTTATAGTATTTTTACAAACAGAAGACGTACAAACTTGCACAATATCTAGTGCTAGTAGACTTAACAAAAGAAATGGACGGCAGCCTGGCAAATCTCAAATTTATATCGATTCTCCAAGAAAAAAGTATTATCGACTTGAGAAATGAGTAAGAGAAACAAGCTGCAGAATAGTACAGGATAATTAGATTATGAACATAATTTTTAGTATAATTATCCTTTATTTTCTGTTTGTAAACCGATTTATAAACTGAAAACCTGGTAATTCTTTCACCTTTCCTAAGATAGAAGATAATACTGGGGTTAAAGTGCCAGATATGACAAAGTTACTAAAGCCAACAAACAGACAAGGAACAGCCAGAACATCAGGTCATTATACATTTCTTTTTGATTGCTTTAATATCACTTACAAATAAATTGTGTGCGATTTTAATGTCTATAAATGTATATAAAATGGTTTGCTAACTATCTTTCTATGAAAAATATGCATTGGTGTTATTTTATCTCCGTTTTTCCCCGACGCATCAAAGTGTATCAATCTGCCCCGGGGATGGGGCACATTGATACAAATTACTTTTTTGATTTTTTTAAAATTACATAAAATAATATGTAAAACAACGATTGTACATTTTTATAACACACTACACAGGTTTTGCTGACATCACATAGAAAAATAACTTGAAATTTTTCCTTTCTAGACACCAAAATTTTTTTTTTAAAAAAGCTGTATCAATGTCCCCCAGTTCCCCCTATATAATGCCTGAAGAATTTAAGAAGATAATGGTGCAGTATAGAGAGGGAATGGGGGGTAACCTCTCTTACATTAAATTAACTGCTTTTTACGCAAAATTATCCTATTTGCTTGAAATTTAGGACATAGTTTCTTTATGATAAGACGTATTTCTGATTAGTTATGAGAAGTCTGATTAGTTATGATTAGTCTGATTAGTTATGATTAGTTTGCTATTATAATGAGGAGGAGGCCAATATCTCCCCTCTAATTAGATAGAACGGTTTTTATGCAGAATTATCCGATGTATTTCAAATTTTAAATATAAGTTCTTTCTGATAAGGTGAATCCTTGAATAGTTTTAAATGTTTAATGGCTAAGTATAAAAGAGGGGGGATAATTCCTCTTAAATTAAAAAGGTGGTTTTTTACCAGAATTGTCCGATTTGTTTCGAATTTTGGACATATTTTCAGTAGGTTTTTATGTATCTCTGATTAGTTATGGAGTTCTTTTGCTTATTATAAAGAGTGAGGACGGGCAATTATTTTTCCCTCAAACTAGATAAATCGGTTTTTATGCAGAATAATCAGATGCATTTCAAATTTTAAGTATAGGTTCTTTCTGATAAGGTGAATCCAAAAAAATATATTAACGGGTTTAATGGCTAAATATAGAGAGAGAAAAAAGGATAGTCACCCTTAAATCAAAGATTAGATAAATGGTTATTTTGGTAATTAAAAATGGAAGTGGGCGATTATTCCCCCCTTAAATTAGATAAATCGGTTTTTATGCAGAATTATCCGTTCTATTTAAAATTTTAAATATAAGTTCTTTCTGATAATATAAAAGGTGGATCCCTGAAAGTTTCAAAGATTTAATGGCTGAGTAAAAAGCGGGGAAACGGAAGATAAACCCCCTTAAATTAAATAAATGGCTTCTTACGTAGAATTATCCGATTTGCTTCTTATTTTGGATATAGGTTCTTTCCGATAAAATGAATCCCTGAATAGTTTTAAGGGTTTGATGACTAAATAGAGAGGGGTTAACGGGGTATAGCCTCTCTTAAATTAAATAAATGGCTTTTTATGCAGTATTATCCGATTTACCGCAAATTTTGGATATAGGTTTTTTATGATAAGGCGTACCGCGGATTAGTATGTGGATTGAATGATTAAGTATAATGGGGGGGAAATGAGGTAGCTAATGTTTTTCGAACACACCAGCACAAACGTAGCACAAACGAAGGCAGTTATAAAATTTTGATTTCGTTGATCGGGCGGAGCCACTGAAATGGTCGCCCTCTGTTGAAAATAAGCAAAAATTCGTTATATCGAGGGAACGAAAGTGGCACAAACAAAATTTTTTGAAGCGCAAATCGACATTTCATGAAGCTAAAGAAATATGTATTTCATTTATTGACACGTTTTTATTTATGGTTTTATAAATGATTTTTTTTACGTAACCGTGAACTACAAAAAATTCGTTATAACGAATGAACGGAAGTGGCACAAACGAAACATTCTGCGGCAGAAACCAGCACAAACGTAGCACAAACGAAGGCAGTTATAAAATTTTGATTTCGTTGATGGGACGGGGCCACTAAAATGGTTGCCCTCTGTTGAAAATGTGCAAAAGTCGTTATATCGAGGGAACGAAAGAGGCACAAACAAAATTTTTGAAGCACAAACCGACATTTACATGAAGCTAAAGAAATATGTATTTCATTTATTGACACGATTTTATTTATGGTTTTTATAATTGATTTTCTTTACGTACCCTTGAACTACAGAAATTCGTTATAACGAGTGAACGGAAGTGGCACAAACGAAACTTTTTGCGGCACAAACCAGCACAAACGTAGCACAAACGAAGGCAGTTATAAAATTTTGATTTCGTTGATGGGGCGGGTTCACTGAAATGGTCGCCCTCTGTTGAAAATGTGCAAAATTCGTTATATCGAGGGAAAGAAAGTGGCACAAACAAAATTTTTTGCGGCACAGACCGACATTTACATGAAACTAAAGAAATACATATTTCATTTATTGATACGTTTCTATTTATGGTTTTTATAATTGATTTTCTTTACGTAACCTTGAACTACAAAAATTCGTTATAATGAGTGAACGGAAGTGGCACAAACGAAACTTTTTGCGGCACAAACCAGCACAAACGTAGCACAAAAGAATGCAGTCAAAAATATTTGATTACGGTGATGGGGCGGGGCTGCCGTTTCACTGGCCCCGTCCCATTGTGCTCGTTATAACGGTAGAACGGAAGTGGCACAAACGAAAATTTTTGCGGCACAAACCAGCACAAACGTAGCACAAACGAATGCTGTAATAAATATGTGATTCCATTGATGGCGCGGGGCTGCCGTTTAACTGGCTCCGCACCTTTTTTGTCACTATAGCGAGAGTACGGAAGTGGCCCAAACGAAACTTTTTGCGGCACAAACCAGCACAAACGTAGCACAAACAAATGGTGCAGTTGAATTTTTAAAATCATTATGGGGCGGGGCCAGTGAAATGTACGTCACATTTACGGATGGAAGGTTCACATGAAAGCAGAAGGGTGAATGACCGCGGATTCCACGCTTACTTCGGAGGGACGGAAAAAGGTTTTTTCGCAGCGACGGACGCCGACGAATCCACCCGGCAAGTATAGGCGAATTTTAGAGTCTTTCCAAACACAAATGCATGGGGCGGTGTCACTGTAGAATCATCTGAAGGCTGGTTAACAATGTAATTTCAGAGGAAATAGTCCAATAAAGTTATGCACTCCATTTTGTGCTCTTTCGTTTTATTACTTTCTTCTATCTTTACAAGAAGAAAGTATTGGATTCATGAAAATTTTCGACTTCCGGTTTTCGACGGATTTATACGTTTTAGAAGGTCCTGAACACGTTTTGACTATTTTTAGAAAATGTCTGTCTGTGAGTCTGTCCGTCTGTCTGTCTGTCTGTCTGTCTGTATGTCTGTCTGTCTGTATATGACAAAAAAATTGTGGGCGCTCTACCTCAGGAACTAATGCTCAAAATTTAATAAAACTTTATATTCAATTAGACCTTGATATGAATTAGTGCCTATTGGTTTTTGGTGAAAATTGGCCTGCAGGTGGCGCTGCTATACTACGTTTTTCATGATTTTCAAGATTGCCATATCTCAATAACTAATGCACAGAATTTCACCAAACTTCAGATTCTGTGACCCCTTGATATATATAGACGCTTATTAAGTTTTGGTGTAAATTGGCCTGCAGGTGGCGCTGCTATGCCACGTTTTTCATGATTTTCTTGATAGCTATATCTCAAGAACTAATGCACAGAATTTCACCAAACTTCAGATTCCGCGATACCTTCAGATACATAGCCGCTGATAAGGTTTTGGTGTGAACTGCCCTATAGGTGGCGCTGCTATGCTACATTTTGCACGATTTTTGCGATAGCTATATCTCAAGAACTAATGCATAGAACTTCATCAAATTTTAGATTATGTTACACTAGAATATATAACATAATTAGACGCTGATTACATTTTGGTATTAACCTTGCAACAGGTGGTGCACCTATGCTGCATTTTGCATGATTTTTCCGATAGCTATATCTCAACAACCAACGCACAGAATTTCATCAAACTTTAGATTTTGTTACAAAATGACGTATAACATAATTACACGGTGATTACGTTTTGTTATAAATCCTTCAACTGATGATGCTGCTGTGCTATATTTTACACTTTTTTAAAAAAACTAGCTATATCTCAAGAACTAATGCACAGAATTTCATCAAACTTCTGATTCTTTTACACCATAACATATTTAGACGCTTTTTTATGTTTTGACATAAATTGTCCAAGATATGGTGTTGCTGTGCTACGTTTTGCAATTTTTTTTGTTAGAACTATGTCTCAAGAACTAATGGACAAAATTCCATCAAATTTCAAATTCTGTTAGGTTTTGACATAAATAGATGCTTATTAGGTTTTAGTACAAATTACCCAACATGAGGCACTACTAAGCTCATTTTCTCAGAATATTAATTAAATTTTGAGTTTTAGACTTTTAGGATACCAGAATCTCATTAGGCTAGGTCAAATGTTCGAGGAAATTCGATAGTGGGTAACTTTGAGGTCACCACGTTTTTTTTTTTTTTTTAATATTAAAATGTACTTATGAGATAGAAGAAAGTTTTGGGATTGACACATCCAACTAGTTTTTAATGTTGGAGCACTGGTCACTGAACCAGTAATTCATATGATAGAGAGATCGTACAACTCCAGATAGAGATCTAGAGCGCAGAGAACACGAATAACTGCTCCAACATGTTGCACATAGAATATAGGATTTTATTTTTGTGAATGATGGAAAGTTACAGTCTTAGCAGTGGCAATACAGGACAACACAGCACTTGCCCGAAGTCAAGGCATTAGACGGAGAGGCAGCGCGCCCCTCTTGCGTTTGTGCTTGTTACATGGTCGGTGATCAGCGTAGAAGTGTCGTTACATATTTTATCTGCTCTTCTTCGAGAGCCCCCAGTTGCAGTCACAGAGAGAGCATATGGGTGTCGTAGGCAAGATGTGCAGCGCTTTCTTTTTTTACTAGCGTCAAGGTTATCAGAATCAGTTAGACTTATGCTTATAACAGAAAGTATAATATTGCAGTCCTGTGGTTTTCAAGGAGTGTCGATTGCATACGCACGTGTGCATTCATGATATCTGGGAGATTTTAAAGATTAGCTGAGTGCATGAGAATGTTAACGGATAAACGTATTATAAACCACAGCTGCTTCTTTTAACATGGGAAAGAATGCAGAAATGTGCAGATCTAAGTAAGACTGACTTTCGGTTAACTTTTATTGTGACGAGAAAAGAATTAACATATCTTTCTCAAAGTGATAGAAATCCAAAATAAAGAATGGGATTGAAATGATGTTTTTTTATCATATGAAAGAGGGTTTGTAAAGGAATTAATTTCACATACAATGTTATAAAAGGGAAAATAACAAAGTATTGCATTACACCTTAAATGCAAGAATATTAACTCTAAGTATTTATTTAAGGGGGGTAATTTCCAGTTAAAATTTTGAAATTTCGATTTTAATTGTTCAGTTTTTGAAAAGGGGAAAAGACAAGATAATATGTGACAGGAAAAACCGTCACATGGGCTATAATAGAAAAGATAGTAATTAGAATACATGCACAACATTTAAGTCACCTTCGCTTTTATGATGACAATTTTATTTTTCAGTGTTAATATGCTAAAAGATTTATCATTAACATGATGAGGTTAAAATAAGTGTTGAAAATACTAAGGTGATGTTCAGTTCATTTGCACCGAAAAAAGAAAAAATCGACCACAACAATACAGACACTAAGAAACTGTGCAGTTATGTGTACCGTACACAGAAAATATCATCGAACAACAAAATCATAAATGAAATAAATTGAAGACTGAGTTTTAAAACTCACCTTATTCAGAAAGAAAAATGATGGGAATATCACAAAAAACTTCAAACTACATGGATTGTTTTTTATTGCAAACCAAGATTTTACAGTGCTAGTCATATAGGACAAAACTTGTTCTTTCACAGATTATACTCTCTATTTTTTTGGTGCAGGTACGCCAATATACTCCAAATTCGTGAATTCGTAAGTTCGTACACCGTAAATGCATTTATTTTTGTAGGATTTCCAATATTAAAATTTTAATGATCATCATTAAATTATGTGATTTTTGATTTGTTTTTGTTTTTACACTACAAATTCGCGAAACACTTTTACAACACTAACTGAATATAATAACGCGTAACTAAAATAGTTTATGACTGTCTTGCGAATGTGTTATGCCAGGAAAAAGATTGAGCAAAAAGTGTTGTTAAAAATTACGTAATTTTTCCAGAAATGCAGTTAATGATATCTATTGGCAAAATTAATCAACTAGCTCAGTAATCGCCTACAATTCTTTTCCATAAAGGATACTGTCTCTTACTTCCTTTTTAAAATTGTGTAATTTTAAAGACACTATGTATAAAGTGTTTTGAAAGTGTTTTACATATGTTGCTTGATGATGTTCTATGTTGTGTGGTGTTTACTATGTGTTGCGAATTTGGTGACAAAGTCATGTGCAGCACAACACTATCGTTAGAAAATATTTTTATCAACATCATTTAAAACATTTATTCACCACAACAACACAATTTTTAAAACTGTTTTTTAGATAGCAGCACTTCTGCAATATATTAAGAACAAATTTCTAGATAGCAACAATTTTTCATCACATTAATAACACAATCACAACACAAAAAACGTTTTGTAAATGAAATTTTCTAATTCACAATACATTAATGTGTTGCAAATTTGGTGACAAACGGTGTTCTAAAATTTGCTTTTTTTTGTGTGTTGAGAAATTGCAATGTAGAAACGATTGGTGGAAAATAAAACACGGTTTTTTAAGTTTTAGATGACCCAAGTTTTGAAACTCACGTCCTAAACGGAAGACTAATTTTATCAACACTATTTACAATATTATATAAACACAATTAACGACACAATTTTTTAAAACATATTTCGAGATAGCAGCACTTTTGCAACAGATTATGAACATATTTCTAAATAGCAATACTTTTTCAACTTATTAAAAACAAAATCACAAAAAAACCCCGTTTTGTATATGAAGTTTTCTGATTCACAATACATAAATGTGTTGTAAATTTGATGACTAAAATGAATTTTAAATGTGTTTATTTCTGTGTGTTGCGCATTCACAGTGTAGAATAGGTTGATAGAAAATAAAACACGCTTTTTAAAATTTTGGATGAAACAAGTTTTTGAAACGAAATCTCAAATTGAAAAATATTTTTATCAACACTATTTACGACACTGTGTAAACACGATTTTAAAACACAATATTTTAAAACATATTTTCAGATAGCAACACTTTTTCATCATATAAAAAACACATTTTATGATAGCAACACTCTTGCAATATATTAAGAACATATTTCTTGATAGCAATACATTTTCAACATATTAAGAATACAATTACATCACAAAAAAAGTTTTGCAGATGAAAATTTTCCAATTCACAATACATTAGTGTGTTTTAAATTTGATGGCAAAAAGTGTTCTAAAATGTGTTAATTTTTATGTGTTGAGAATTTGCAGTGTAGAATCTACTGATATAAAATAAAAAACACGATAGTTTAAATTTTAGATGAGGCAAGTTTTGAAACTCACATCCCAAACTGAGGAATAACGAATGGATGGAATGGTTTCCTGACGAACAATGTTATTCTGAAGATTAACATGCCAATTTGTTTGAAAAGAAAGTGTTAAACCAATCCATTTTGACTGTAATTTATGGAGCGTATACATGGATGGCATTGCAAAAAGACATGACAGTAAATGAAGTACAAAAACCCACTGCACAAATTTATGAAGTGTAAACATGGACGCTAGCAAAATGGATGGTACAAAGGTTACGAACAAACAGTGAACTATGAAAAGGTGTATGTTAGGTGTAACTAGAACTGACAAAGAGAGAATAACCAGGAATGTAACCTGGGACCTAATATGAAGTCCGACGAATTTTTTTGACAACGTTGAAAAAATTAAATGCTTTTCTGATTTGCTCGTCCGTCATATGAGCGATGTGTTTTTGCTAGACATGATTTGCCCGTACCACGTACAGGCGATGTGTTTTTGCTAGTCATGATTTGCCCGTAGCACGTACGGGCATCTATTTTCTAATCCTGATTTATTATTCTTATCAGTGAATTTTTATTGTAAATTTTGCATTATATAATCAAGGCATTTTTCTCCTTCACTCAAGCAAAATTTTTTGTTTTGAAAAACCGAAGATAAAAGGTTGAAAATTCTGTCAACGGCAGGAAAACAATGGGCATTATTTGAAAATATTGATCGGTTAGGTGGTTAACACAGAATTTACAGTTAATATTATTTAAATATATTTAATTAAACTCAATTTATTTAACACTACGCCTAAAATGGAAATGATCCGGGAACATTGCAAAAGAACAAAACAACAGATGAAGTACAAAAACCCAATAGTGTTAACTCAGAGATGTAAAACGATCAAGTAGACCACAAGTAAGATGGAGTGACGAAATCAGAAAAGTGGTCAGTGTTAATTGGATGAATAAAGCACTACACAGGAAGCAATAGAAAAATCTGAGGGAAAAGTACATACAGAAGTGGTCTGAAAATGATATTTGCTATTGTTGTTGATGATGATATATGAGGATCGCAGAAGCCAAGGGATATAAGTGACAAAATTGAAAAAATAGAGTTAAGTGCACAGGGTATCTGGAAATATGCTTTTTTCATTTCAAGTAAAGAAATATAGGTCATTTTCTGATTATTTGGGGAGTTATAGAGATAAACCACTTTTTTCGAAAAACAAACGATATTGATTAATTATACATTTAAAGAAAATTGTACTCTATTTTTTTTAACAGTTATTGAAATGAGAGTTCAAAGATTAGAATGCAACAAGCAGATGTTTCCTATTTCAATTTAGTCAATTGTTATTGATGTTCGAATTTAACATCAATTATCTTTAAACTCAATTTACTCCGAATCGAAATTTTGTTACTTGTACCCCTTGGCTTCTGGGCTCTTCATATATTACAGAAAAGTGTGTGACTGCAAGAAACACCAGATTTTTAAATTTTCAAAAGAAAATAGTTTATATAAATCTGATAACC